>CP025321.1:708759-1417519 GCA_004014935.1 Saccharomycopsis malanga
AAGACCACGTCTGGACGGAATACTATTCAGAAAACTTTGGTCGCTGGATTCACTTGGACTCATGTGAAAACGCATACAACGAGCCACTTCTATACTGCAACAACTGGGGCAAGAAGATGTCGTACGTATTCGGTACATCGCCCTACGGCTTTGTAGACCTTTCTAACAAATACATTGACCAACGGAAAGGCCCTCAGGACAGGCTACCTAGATCAGAACTTGATGAGGCATATCTTAAAAAGGTTGTGCGGTTTGCAGATCTAAGTAGAAAAAGGCTTGTAAGAGACAAAATGGAACTCTATAAACTCTATGTCATGGACGCTAACGAACAAAAGTTGTTGCGGGATCCTAAACAAATCTACGATACCACATTATTAGAAAACCATGGACGTAAAGGCCGAATCAGTGGCTCCCAAGACTGGAAAGAATCCAGAGGCGAAGGGGGTCACTAAATATTCATATCAAAATTCAATTACTCTTCCTCAACATCTCCTCCATCGCCAATAAGTTTTTCCATGTCCACATCTTGTAGATTGCTATCCTTCATTCTTTCAGTCAAAAATATGTTTATTTTGTCTTGCAAGGTCGTTAGCTGTGCTCTTAAGCTGCCCAAGTTTGTATTCAGTGCTTCAGAAGCCACATCCTTGTCTACCATTCCAGCATTAAGTACATAGTCACTTGGTCCAGTAGTAGAACCATTTGTCTTGTGAGGACCTGGACCGGGCTCAAAAATCACCTTTTCCTGGCTACTTGCATTGTTTGTATATATAGCTTCAGGAATAAGGTCTGAGGTTGTGTCTTTTGTCATATTCTATCGTTTTGCCGTTCTATTAGACGAGTTGTAAGTAGTCTATTTGAAAAATGCATGCATTAAAATTTATAGTAAAGTAGAGGAATGCAGCATCATGTGCGTATCAGGTGGCACCAGGTGCCAGTAATCATAAAGCGTTGTTGATCTATTTATTATTTATATATAAGCAATATATTAACATATCTTTTACTTTAATTGATTTTTTTAGCGACTGTCATTTATTTATCTTTCAGTGGTATTGTTTTATAACTGACCTGGGACTTTTAACTGACGAGATGTAGTTGATATAAGCTGAGTAACAAGTACTTTAAAAGTAGTCAAGTGCTACCAATTTAGTAGTATATAAGCTTGAGGCACTAGGCACTAACAATAACTCTTTACAACTTTAAGCTTATAAGTTTGAGGCACTAGGCACTAGGTACTATCAAAAACTCTTTATGACTCTGAGTTAACCATTTTACACGTTTTTTCAGTGGAGAGATGTTAGAAAGTGTATTGTATAATAAGAGAGACCATTGTAGAGTATAGGAACGTAATGTTCAAAGTGTAGTGGATTAAAAGGCAATATATCAAGTGTTATTCAAAGATGCTGGGTAGCATGATATAGTAAAAGAAGAAACGAAGAAAAGAGACAGCGCTAGGCCGATTAATTAGTATTAAATACAGCAATAGAACAAAATATAAAACAAGCTAAAAGCAAGGGAATCTAACATATAACGAAAAAATGGTGATAAAAAGCAGTCAAAAAAGCCACTTATTGCTGATTAGTGGTCTGTTGATTGGACAGACTTGTTTCTGGATCACCGTTGGTGGCGGCAAAGGCATTAATCAAATGTTGTGGGATCTCCACATTTTGCAGTTGAAGCAATTCTAACAATCTTTGGTTTTCCGCCTTGAGATCGTCTATATAATTTGCGGATTTGGTAAGTACTGCAACTTCGGTCCTACTCTCTGCTGGAGTCAAGTCTGGAACCAAGCTTACAATACGGTCAAATGCAACTCGAATGGCTTCTCTTCTCTTCTTCTCAGAAGCAATGTGGCGAGCCTAGAAAGTTAGTAAAATGCAAACGTTGAGAGAGCCAAAGCCGTGCAAACAACATACCTTTTTTTCTTCTTCGCTGAGGAAGGTGGTGGATGACTTGCGCCTCTTATTGGCTGTGGAGCCTTGAGGACTGGTGGAAGCTTTATGAGCATTATCGGACATGTCGCTATCGAAACCCATGACTCGGGAAGATCTATAAAAAGATAAGAGTGTCTGAAATGTATAGGAAGGTAGGCGAGAGTGTCTAAACAGCAGGATGTTTCTCTTCAGGATCTTATTTTATCTTGCTGTTGCTTTTGAAATTGTGCTGTACAACAGATACGCCACGAGAATAACTATGATCCGGAGATACTGCGAACATATGCTGAGAGGGACACCGGAAACTGTAGCAAGACAGACGTTCTTCTTGGACGATATAACAATTTAGATAACACGAGACAGTATTGTAGTATGTCTATGATATGTGCTGTCCAATATGGGGAGACGGTATCACGAAAATGACTATTACTATTTATAAACTATCGAAATGAGACGTAAATGGAGGGCCGTCCGATGCTTTAATACTGGCAACGAAAAAAACCCAAGGAAAAAGACAGGCACGCGAAGAAGGGAGAATGCTGCGATGCGATGAGATGAGATGGGCACCGCCATGGGAAAAACAGAAAGTGACAACAAAAAAAAGCTTAATTCTAGGGATCAAGGGCTAGTGACAAGAAACAGCGATTGTCCTTGATTGTGTGATGCTACTGGGTGTGATTGATTGACGGTGTTCTGTCTCCAGAATAGGCTGCCTCATCGCCAATCAACCTATGTGGTCCGTCACGGAATGCGAATTATCCCATATGATAGTGTCGAAGCCCCCTCTTGCTAATTGTCACTACCTACTAATTACTGATACTACTGTATCGTGGCTTGCGTAAGTGAGAGACGACGTAAATGCGGCTTAAAGTTATCCATGGAAATGGAAATCCGCAACGCTACCGTACAATAAGCCGTGCCACTACTAAAAAAAAGAACCTCCTCTTTGTTTCTTTGTTTCTTTGTTTTTAGTCTTAGACTGACTGCCTTTGCTCCTTCCTGATTGGGAAATAGCTTAAACACCACCGGCTTCTTTGAGACGCAGCGTAAAACCTGGATTGAGAACCCACGCGTAGTGCCAAAGTTTATTTTGTTGTAATTAATAGCAAAAACCTCATTTGAAACTTGTATAAGCCATCGGCCGCAATTGATTTCGCCGTCCTATTATACAAATCATCAATGTCTTGTCTCAGACATTTATTCAATCAGGAAAACAGCGACTGTTTTAATTGAATGTTACAGTGTAGGTTGTACAATAATATTACTTGAGAGATATGTTTATTTAAATATGCTAATAGTGATCTAATCAAAAACTTTTCACTTATCAGTTTTATGATTCCAATACATGCAAGTTGGTGGAATTCATGTATCAGAAAACTTATCCCACGGATTCCTATGTGTCAGGTCATCAACAGAGCCAACCATTCTCCTCAAATCTAATCAAAAATCAGCTGTTCGCGTCCGTAATTAAAGCCCAGCAGAATCACGCCGTATAACAATGCAAGGGCCCGTTGGCATTGGCAAAACCGTATACACCGGTATTAACGTCATCGTTAATGTGTACCTGATATTCCTACAATGCACGCCGGTCTCAAACCTCGTAAATATATTAATGCTAAAACATGGAAAACTTAAAAATTAATACCATACAACAGGACAACAAACATAAACAAAAAGAAAAAGCATAATCCAAAACCAATTAATTCGCAGTAGTACTATTAAATACTTGATTCTCACCGATATCAATACAAATCAATTCTCGGTAGTTTCAATACCAGTGCTGGCAAATAATCCATCCAAGTCAAAAGCCTCGGACCACTGTTGAACAATTGTAGTCTGGTCAACCTTGCCGTGAACCTTGACAGTGTTTTCTGAAAGTTTCTGTTGCAATGGTTTTTCTGGAGGAATAGTCCATCCAACAAATCTGCCGTCTTTCCAATCGTTTAAAATACACATGCCCGCACTATGAAAATGAGGTACCCCTCCCTTTCCTAATCTGCCTCTGATTCTAGCAACATGGATAAGTACCTGTTTGGTGTACTCTTCAATGTCGTTGTCAGCCAAAGGTGGAAGGTCATAGTATTTCTGGAATGTTTCGTAGCTTGAAGGGTTTCTCTGTAATCTCTTTATTAATAACTGAATTGCCAAAGTAGGATCTTTCACCAATTTGAGTGGGATGGCATTGAGCAAAGCCAATTTAGCTTCTTGTTGAAGTTTCAACTTTTTACGATTAGACCCCTTTGCCTTGTCTGTAGCAACAGCTGGTGGAAACACAATACCCGGAGAGTCAATGATCTTCAACTTGTTGTCAACCTTGACCTCCCGGAGAGCAGTAGTGACACCAGGCTGATTACCTACAGGACACACTTTACTGGATCCACCATGTTTGCTAGTCAAAGCATTGATGATCGATGACTTACCAACATTTGGGAAACCAACAATACCAACAACAATCGATCTCTTCAAATCTGATTTGTTTGCGTATCCTTTCAAAGAGTTCAAAAGTGCTGAAGCCGTTACAGACTGGCTCAAGTTTTTGTTGAAGTTGTTGGCCACAGCAATAGAAGAACCCGCGCTGCCCTTGATAGGAATGATTGGAAATCTATTTTTGTAGTATTCAAGCCACTTGTTCATTACATCATTTGGCACCAAATCCACCTTGTTCAACAAAAGAATCAATTTCTTGTCTCTAGAACTAAGAATGGCTTCTTCAACCTTCTTTGATCTAGTACCCTCAGGGTCTCTGGCATCTAAAACATACAAAACGACATCAGAAGAGTCCACAACGGCTTTGAAAAACTTATTGTACGCTTTCAATGATTTGTCTGAGTCCTCGTTGTCTTTGTAGACTCCGTAAAACTCGTCATCGTCTTCGTCATCGGCACCATCGGCACCAATAAGCTGGTCTAAATCTAAATCAGCATATTCCAAACCTTCTTCGTTATCATCATCAATGATAACATCATCGGCAGCTCCTCCTTCATACTCTTTGGCTGCCTGCTGTGCAGATTCAACAAGAGCCGCAAGACCATTACTGTTATCTTCCTCATCTTCAACTTCCATTTCGTCATCTTCATCATCAACCTCACCAGTCCGCTGAGCATTTTGTTTTTTTTCAGCCTTTCTGCGCTCTTTCTCTTCCTGTGCACGTCTTCTCTTCTCTTCAATCTCGTTGATAATATCTTCCTTGTATGGGAATGAAGCCGGAAGTCCGAACTCCTTTGGCTTACGTGACTTCCACTGTGGATTTTTCTTTGCAAGCTTGGTCTCCTTTCTCTTTTGAGCAGCAGCCTTCTTTTTTATACCTTCCCTCATACGGGTACTCGTACGTTTACTAGTTGGTTCTGGATAGTTAGTATTTTGTCTTTGTTTATTTTTTACTTGAAACAAAAAAATTGTTAGGACATCTTAACATACTTCTAACTCTCATTTCAACTTATGTTTCTGGCCTCTATAACACTAAATGGTCCAGATCTTTCTCTATAAACTGCTTTCAATAATTCTTATTATACCATATATTATGTCTGGCCCATACTAAAAAAAATTTTTTTTTTCACTGATGAGATTACCCGTCAGCTCATCCTTCTGAAAAATTTCAATATACATTGCAATATTTACCCGCCAATGAAAATTACTTGGTGAAAAATTGTATATAAGGAGGGGTGGCGAACCAATTGCATTTAATATTTCTCTTTTCTCTTTTGGTTCTTCACCAGCCAGAAGTTCAATCTCTTAATCGTACATGACCCTTGCCTTTTACCAGGGTCATCCGGGGATTGTCTTTATTATAATGGCTGTTGTCTTATTTTTTGGAACCATTACTTTTGTTTTTTGTCAATTTTGGCTAAAACAGATGTCTCTATTCTTTTGAGTGCCGGACGAAACTGTTAACAGTTTGTGCTGTATTCTCATAGGAATCATTTCTTTTTAAGCGGACCCGGTGAGGCCATTGGGGCTGTTTAAAGAGATTGTGTGTATAACACGGGGCATGCAGGAAAACGCGATATTTTTCATAAACTAGTTTTTCAACAATTTAATTTGTTTTTTCCGTCTTAATTATTATTATTGTTTGTAAGCAATTAATCACAAACAGCGAAATAGAATCGATAATAGTCTTGCAATGAGCCTGTCGTCGAGGCCAGCCCCTTTTTATGATTATATCAATACGTCGGGTGGCAACACGCTGTCGCATACCGACACCAATGCCAACTATAAAGCGATTAAGCAGAAATCAGACAGTTCACTTAAAAGCATTTCGCGCAATCTTAAACAGATTGTTGCAAACAATGACAGTCTTCCAGAGCAAAACAACACTCAGGGGGATTACAAGCTTGAAAACAACGAGAACAAGTCTTTGGTGAAGATACGTCAGATACATAAGAACGAGAAGGTGCTTAAACAGCAGCTTGACGGCTTGGTGAACAGCGATTTCAAGGCATTTCATAAGAAATTGATTCAGTTTAATGCTTTCATCAATCTACATTTCGACATGAGCAGCAATGCTGCCAGTGAAAGCTACAATGGCGCGAATACGACCAGTGGAAAGAGTGTTGTCAAGGCAATTAAAAAGAACGACAAACTCAGTCAGAAGATTAGCCGAATACAATTTTTTGCGGAACAGCTAGACCAGAAGATTCGGATTCTCGAACTCACAAGGAAGACAATTGAAAATAACAAACAGCTATAGTTTACAAAGTGTTTATAGATATTCAACACTATTTGGACAAATGATCACCATTTGTAAGTTGTGTCACACGCTTTTTGGGGCTGCTACAAAATTTGTTAATCAAAATTAAACACACTTGGGTGTGTTTTCTAGGATTGTCGTGTACTCTGAAACGTTAAATAAGAGCAAAAATAAACAAAGAAAAAGACGTTTGCATCTTGTAGACGCCAAAGGTTATTCTATTGTGCCATGGCGCTAGCGAGCAAGGGTTTGCCTGTAAGCGGTGTTAATTAGCGTGGTGTCAAGGAATGTAAAAATGAGAACAGAGTAAAAACATAACAAGAATAAGCAAAAAGCAAGTAAAAGTCGTGAAAATATTGAAAAGTGGCATAAAAAATAAATTAAAGAGCATGGTAAAAATAATTAATAGAGTAGAATGGGAAAACATTTGAGTAAAAAAAAAAAAAAAAAGAACAAAAAAGCATGATAAAACTATTGAATAATTTCAAAAATAGCTTCAAATAATAATAAATATGGTGTAAACACCAAAGAGCATTGTAGCAGGTACAACAAAGGAAAGACCAAATAGACAAGTAGTTATATGCTGAAAAAAACAGTGTAAAATAATCAATATCTTCCATAAATTGTTCTGCTGAGACGGCTGGCATTTGTCATAGGTTCCATCTGGCGTGTTTCTGTCCAGCCAATATAAACCACTTGAAGGAGGTCTTCCAAATTTATTCTTTTACCTTTACGTAATTTTTTATTCTGAAGGACCATGTTTTCGTGTACAAGTCCGTAGTTATCTTTAGAAATGCCGTTTTTGGCAAGCGAAGTCTGGTTGTAACGGTCCTTAACTACGTGTTTTGCCTCATGCTTTGAGAGAACAACTTCTACTTTTTTCAATTTCGAGCTGTTACCAGCAACATGCTGCATATCAATGTCTTCTTCATTAATGGTTAATTTGAGCGGCATGTTATAATTGCTACTACTATTTATCAACTTAGGGGTGAGGCCTCCACGAGAGTTCATAGGGGTGGTCGGTACAGATGCTGTAGAGCTGGACGAAGATAACGCTGGCGGTACTAGTTTGGCAAGGTTACTAGAGGAGTTAGAAAGCGACGAGCTAGACTCGCGGCGTCTAACAATTGTGCTGTTTGGATGAACATGGACTGCGCCTTGTAACCAAAGACGTCTTCTTATTTCCCACAAGTCTGCGCCCTCTGTAAATGGTTCGTTAGGATTGTCATGAGTTCTTTTTTGCACAATTTTTGCCGGATCAAATCGCTTGAACTTGCAAGTGATGTTTCGAGGAATATTGTAAATACTTTTTTCGTTTAAATAGCCCAGATCGGATGAGTCTATTGAAGATAAACTAGCGTCATCACTGATTACATCTTCACTGACATCATCGTTATCGTAAAGTGAATCTGAGTCATTATCTGAATCATATGGGCCAAAAAGCTCCTCAACAACCTCGTCAGACGAAATCACATCATCAGCTATAGTTCTTATCTTGTCGTTTATCGCAGCAATATTCAGTGAAAGTGCCCTGAGAAGACTTTTCAAGTACCTGAACGGATTCATAGACCCTCTTCTGACAGCACTTGCGGTGGTGGCACTAGGCTCTCTTGTTAGGGTGCTAATCTTGCAATCCGTAGCACCAGCAACCGCGGTGCTCGAAGTGGTGATAATTGCTCTGTTGTTCGTCTCAACTGTCTGTGACATTGCCCCACGAGGTTTCTTCAAATCAGAATGCCACTTGGGCGGTAGTTAAGCTAGGCCTTTGATTTTCAAACAAAGTGGTTTTGCCAACAAACAATAGAAACCTCACAGGAAAACAAGAATATCACAATATACAATATTTTGGTAGTGCTTTACGCTTCGTTGTAAACTTTTCGACCAACGTCATGGTACTCTTACAGTGTGTGTCAAAACAATTGCCTAAATCGGTTCCCGCAAGGAATAGAAAAAGTCGCGTGCTGTAAAGGACGGGTGGCGCTTGCATGTGAGTACGCTGTCAGTGAGTAACTCCACACTGGAACCTTCCGCATTCGTTCAAGGTGTTCTACAGGACGCCGTTGACAGGGGCTGCAAGGATACATATATATTATTATACAGATACCTTGTAATTGTCGTTATATATGGCCTACAAGTGCTTGAGACACGAACATCCGCATCCACTAGGGCATTCTTCCTCTGTTCCTTGGTTCTGAGCTGTCTTCGTGCTCTTGAACCACATTTTTCCACACTTAACATGGAGCACATGATGACAGTTGTTACATAGTTGTATCCGTTGTTCCTTGACAGGCACTGAGCAAAAGTCGCATATGAGCGGTTTTTCACTGTATGTCTCGAATGCGACGCGAAGCATGCGGTAGATGCTGCTACTGTCACTGTTAGGTAATGCACCCAGAGTAAAGTCTATAGGACGATATCTATAGTAATTATAATTGTATTTCAACATTTCAACCCGTTTCAACGGCAAGCCCCATGAAAGCAACATGTCACTGTAGATGTCACGGTATTTCCTCAACCGTGCCATGAGTGAATTATCAAATAAATTACCGTATTGATAACTGTCCTCGGTATTCAAAAACGAGTCTGCCTTGAGCTCCACCTTGAAATCCGGAGCGTTAATAACCGTGTAATCGCTATGGAACGGGGCTTCTTCCGAATACTGTGGTATGCTTTGTTTCCAAGCGCTATTGTCATGCATGCTGTAGAGGTCCATATCGATATTACTTTCGTTGGTAAACGGCAAAATATTTTTTGAAAACGCATAATTGTCGTCATCGTCATTACTGAACCAATCATCATCGATGTTGTGCTGCACTTGGGATGTGGTTGTGCCTGCCATTTCAAACAAAACGCAGGACAACATAGCAAGCATTTGTATGTCGTAACGTCGCTCAAAATGTTCCAAAATGTTTTTCACCAACCATTTATTGCCTAATAAATGCAATCCAAGTCCCCAATCATTTTTATGATAAAAGCGTTTTGTTTTGGAGCCTCGTTCACGATGATACTCACGCATCCTACTATGGAAATCAAAATCTAGAATATCAGAATCAAGCTCTTTGCTCAAAACAAGAACTTTAACAATATCCCAAACATGAGAAATTTCCATCACATCTTCACTCAAGTCACCACCCGCGACAACCAACTCGCCAGCCGCGGTTGCATTATGCGCTGCAATGTCGTATGCAGTCTTGCCGCTGATGCGGTATGTTTCTGCAAGTTCCATCTTGGACGGTAAGATACTAGAAAAGTCCAATGTTGCTACCACATTTTTGATTCGCTTCAACTCACTGTTGTCATCGCTTTTTAGTCGCAACTGCTGTTGCTGCTGCGCCTGATAATTATGGAAACTGAGAGCGCCAGCAGCAAACGGATTACCAGAAGCAATCTGGTCATAGTAATCGTTGCCTTCTATCGAGTCATCACTATCTTCTGACTCGTCGGACGTCATCTCACCATATAGATTGTTTGTAAATAAACTTTGTACTTGTGATGCCTTGAGCATTGACTTGCCCAACTTCAATTCGTAGCGCTGCACCGGCTTGTCGTTAAAATAAAAGTCGGGTTTGAAAAACACGCCGTCTGTCTTCCGTTTGGATTTCGGTTTGCTGAAATATATAAGCTGACCATTCGGAGCCCACCTGGCGCCGCATGAGATCTCACCAGGTGTGTTGAAGTTGTCAGAAACCACATGTTTGCGCCCAAAATATATAGCCTCGTCATCATGATCTGCTACTGCTGCCAAGAGTGCGTCTTTGGTTTCGAGGTCTGAAATGGCGTCCAAGCTGTCATATTCATCTACATCCAGCTCTTCCTCTTGATCGTCCTCATCTTCGTCCTGTTCTTCTTCTTCTTCTTCCTGTTCTTCTTCTTCTTTCTGCTTGTCTTCTATCTGCTGTCTCAATGTTTTGTTATCGGCCTTGGCAGCGCTCCCAGGCCTACCGTCATCAGAGCTTTCGGAAAGCACCTTGTCTTGCTGCAAAATAGCATCTAAATCAACCGGATGCCCGGTAAGAAACTGGAAAAGCGGGTCAAGACAAAACTTGTCCACACTGGCGCATTTCTGTGCAATATATTCAAGAAATTCTTTGATAGAATCACGTTCTTTCCTGTTGGTATCATGGTTTGATTCTACATAACACACAAGACTGGCTTTGAACGGATAATTTTTTGGGAAATGAAGTTTTATTCTTAGAAATATTGAATCTCTTTCTTCGTCTGCTTCGTCCTTATTGTCATTATTACTTGCGGCATCATCATTGCCTGTTTCTGCTGTACTGCTGTCGTTATTATCTGCAATTTCGTCACCATTTGGGCTTTCAACATCATCACCATTACCAACATTGCTGTTATTCGTGGCTGCAACGGTTTCTTTGGTCTCCACAATGTTGACCTCAGAATTTATAGTTATATGTACAGGTTTATCCTTTTCAGAACATATTAGCAATTCATCTAAATGAGATAACACAGAAGAATACAACGACACTGTAAGTTTACCCTCAGTAATAAAAATCTCCTCAAACATGACCTCAGGAAATTCGCGTACTCTTGACAAGCGCAATTCTTTGCCCAAATTATATGGATCTTGGAGATTCACCTGGCCCTCAATGGTCTCGTCTGTTCTCACCTTACTGATCCATTGCAAGTGGTTGTTGACATTGACCTCGTCGGTAAGCCAGTTGACGTCCGAAGTGAGAATGTTGGTGATTTTGCCATAATTTGTGCTGGAAGTTGCATTAGGTTCGTTACGGTACGTGCAATACTTGAAGTTTCTCAAGCTATTGGCTAGTTTAATATCTTTTTCTTGCAATGGGCCTTTGTAATTGTAGTTTACCTTTTCATAAAACTCTTTTTCTGTTTTCCAGACTCGTAAATCCTTATCTTTGCCCCAAGTCACTAGCTGGAACTCATTGTTTCTGCCTTCTGTTTTAGGAAACCGCTTGCACCAAAGAAACTCGCACATTGGTTTCTGGTGGCCCTGGAACTCGTGCAATGGTTCAAGATTGGTGGTGGAGCCTTTTTCAGGGAGATCAATAATATGTAGACTATTGTTTCCACCGCGAAGCGGCATGATTCCCATTGCCCTTCCCATTGGCAAATACCGGGCTTTCAGAACAGGAAAGTCTGTATTGATCGAGAAGCTGAGGTCCAAAGAACCGGAAACATAATCCCATAATTTGACTGTGTGGTCGTTGGAACAACTGATAATCTCAGTTTCTTTATTCTTGTTGAAATTTAGCCCATTGATCTTACCATCATGGGCTCGTATGCGGTGCAAGGGGGTGTTTCCAAACCGCGTATCCCAAATATTGAGCCACTCACCATGGGCAGAAGCAAACACATATTCGTTCTTATGGTTCCACTTGATCTGCGATGCTCCTGTCTCCCAATCACAACATACATGGACCGGCTTGTGGGCACTGCTTCTGACATCCCATACAAAACAGTGGGCGTCAACAGAACACGTCGCTAGTATGTCAGGATGCTCATTGTGGAAATTGATGTCGGTGATCGCTCTTTCATGACCATGCAATATGAATTCATGAGCATCTGAAGAGGACCTACTTAAATTCCAAATAATACCCTTTTGATTGGAAGACGAAATAACCCAATACGGCCTCTGTGGATGTGGCGACCATTGAACATCTGCCACCTCCCACGAGGTCAAATGCCGTAACCATCGTGGCGGTGAAAAAGGATTGTCCAAATCTATAATGTGTAGCCCACGACGTCCAGCCAAAGCAACATCTCGTCCCCAAGGACTCATCGCCATCGCCGTCACCGAACTGTCCACCGTCAACGTAATAGCATTGCCATACGTCCGCGAGTGCCATGGCGAGGCCGTCTTGTCAGAAGAATATATCGTTGTCATTCTCTTTATATCATATTCTGTAGTCTGTCTATAATGGCAAGATCCAGCTACCTGCTTGTATATTTGGTCAGTGTTTGTGTCTTTTTACTGATATATCAATCTATCCCGAGTGCTGTAAAATAGAGTCTCCATCTAATTAAGTGCTAGATGTTGTCCGCGCATCTCAACTTTTCATATAAAGCGGGTCGGGCAACTGAGACTATATCCTCAGACAGTAACGAGTTGTACATTATAAACAGCTGGTTCCCATGTTTTATAAGATTGGATTGGTGGACCAAAACTGTGTTATTGGAGTTCAACTTCAACGAATGTAAGGTTTTAACATTAATTAAAAATGTTAAAAGTGTCGGTTGAAGATTTTTTAGTACATCGTCTACTTCCGAATTATTCAAGTCTTGAAAAAGAACAGATTTTAGTTGTATAAGTTCTGTAATATACTCAGGTGTAATAAAATAAGTTGTGGTTCAAGTTTAGTCTACTGCCTACTTTTGATAACGCAGAAGAGTTGTCCTAGAAGCTGTAAACTTCAAATAGCTAATCCGTTATGTCTTATGGAATTTGCAGATTCATAAAAGAGGTGTTAAAAACTTGCCCTGATGGGAAGCTTTGACATTTTTCTCAAAACCTATCAAAAAAGGGTATACTAAATCTTTTTCAATATGACAGTTTAAACTGTATGGCTCAGTGGACCAGTGCTCTCATAGAAAAGAAAAAAGACCTAACAAGCACACGGGTTCGATTCCCCATAAAAGCACTTTTTACTCACTGCTTTTTACGATGCTTAACGTGAATTCACAGGCACGACTTAGGCAAAAGTCTAGTGCTTACTTTCAACCAATTGTGTGAAAAGATTATGACCAACAGGACATGATTGGGTTTTCCCCACTGGGGTTTACCGAGTCCTCTTAGACATAGCGCGTATATACGAAACTGTTATGTACTGGGCTTGAAATATAACATATGCCTATATGCAATGCCTTACTATTACCAAGTGGCCAAGTTGGTTGAGCCATCATGCGCCACCATGCCCCACGCAAACAAGTGTGACGTTCCTCACTTTGGTGTTTGGTACTCGATTCGCGCCCTTATCGTCTTGGTGTAATTATCCAACGTTTTATTGAATTAAATCTATGCTATACAAGTTGTTATGATTTGAAAAGACATACAATAATATTTGAAAATTTTTCACTATAGTATAAAACTATTTATAATAAGAAACATCAGATTTTCGAATAATTATTATATATAACGGAAAATTGCCAAATATGTCAAAAAGTTGATTCTTTCAAGTCATATTCTAGTGTCTTTACAGCAGATTAAATTGTACAAAAATTGTATTTTCTACTCTTAAAAATATTAAGTTTTATGCAATGTACTTTGTTCTGGTATCTGGTTTTATAAATTTTTTTAAACTGAGAAAGAATCATTTTGTCGAAAATAGCACACAATTTGTTAGAAATCGTGTTTTTCACCTGTGAGAAACACTCCATTTATTTTTCAACGTTATTCATAGTTTCTAATGCTTTTTGATTTATTTTCAACTTCTCCAGGATTTTAAAAAGCTTTTACTCCAAAGAACAGTCTATCTCAAGAGCTAAAAAAAATTGTTCACTAAAGGTTCTCAGAGAAACTTACAATTGATAATAATCATTATATATTGTTAAACTAGCATATTTCCAATTAACGTACATATTGAATACTTTATAGGGATCGGTAAAGCGTAATATGCTTATCAATAAGCTTTATACTTCTCTTCAGGGAAGTCTCTTAGAAAAACTTTTATTCCTATTCAGCTTGAAGTTCTGAAGTTACACCTGGTTTAATGTTATTTTCACTTTAGTTTTTTGTTTTTCCGCTGTTCTAATTTCTGATTTGTTTTTTTACATTCTTATGGGAGTTGTACATTGATTGCAAATTGGTGATGAACTTTGACTATTTTTTTTTCTTTTGCCGAAAATTATAAGATTTCACACATACGGAACTCATATCCTGGGCTCGAAATATAAGATTGTTATTTTAAAAATTATAAGGGACTTGACGTTCAGCATCTTAAAAAGCAGCGAGTAGAAAGTAGCGAGTTGAAAGAGTTCGTGCTGGGAATTACCTAGAGCACTAACCACTGAGCCATCCGGCCCAATGAGTAAGCGTATAATAGGGCATTTCCTATAGTCTATAGATTGACACTATTGAGACTACCCACACACAAAGCTACAAAATCCATATCTTAAGTGGCATTTACTATGATATAAATACAAAAAAGAGAAATGTGATGAAAACGGGATAAAAAAAGTGATGACAGATCACGAAAGTGAGAAGTAAAAGACTTTAAAGTAATGGACGGGGGGCAAATGAATAAGTAACTTTTTTTTTTCGAAAAAAAAAAAAAAAATTTTTTGAAATGAAAAACTTGACCGTCACTACCTTGAAATCGAATATAATAAACAAGGAAAGCACGTTTAATGCTAGATATTGTCTTGCGACACGTTCGTGAAAAAGCCAAATATAAAACAACAAAAAAATGAGTATAATTCAACTAAACAAAAGCTACAAAGAACCGGTTAAAAAAGCCAAAGAAAGAAGCAGCGAGTGGGTTAAGTTTGCTCCTTGTAAAACTCTATTGGGATTCTAAGGCGATAAGAGAAAGAGAAAAAAATGCAAGGATATCTTGAAAAGAAAAATAGTACATGCAAAAGATTATGTCAGGATGTGTAACGTAACAACACGTTTTTATTAATTTGCATCCTCTGACTTTGGTTTCTCATCTTGGTTCTCTTTCTCGGGATTAGATTCATGGACAGCGCTGGTTTCTTTCTCCTCGGTGTCAGACTCGTCACTTTCGTCCTGTTCCTCGCCGTCATCGCCGACAAGGACATGAAACATGTTAGTTTTGCTGCTTCTTTCCTCGGAAGCTTGGTTATTGCTAGGAGGGTTAGGGTTACTAGGAGATCTTCTTGAGTTTTCTCTGGTGGAGGCAGCCAAGCTGGTGCTGGATTGTCTTGAGTTACGTTTGTTAAAGTTATTCATAGGACCCAAGGTTTTTTCCGAAGAGTTTCTAACAACACCAAAGTTCAGAATATCATTTTTAGAAACGGTTTGAACCTGATCCCATTTAGAGCCTTGGTTAGAGTCGTAATACCGTTTATTACTGCCACCTCTCTTGTCGTTCTTTTTTCTTTCTTCCTCTTGTCTTTGTTTTCTGGCTTCTTGATGAATTTCAGCAATGGTTTGTGGACCTTTACTCAAACTCTTGTCGTTCCATTTTTTAGCTCTGAAATCCAACAAATCCATCAACTTGAACTTGATTCTGGAGGATATTGGCAATGTGACCAACACATTGATGCGCTCAAACACACTGTCCAACACAACCTTCGCCTTGGTAGGGTTAGGGTTTCTGTCAATGACAGGGCCCACGGTAGAAACCAACTGGGCCAAATTCTCCAAAGTATCTTCGGAAGGATCGGTCACGTTCTTGGATTGTCCGTTCAAACAGATGATCAAGACATGCTCGGACACCAAACCTAAAGCATACAATTCACCAATGAATCTGACCAAACCAAGACCTCTTCTCTTTGCAGCAGCTGCAATGTAATACTCGTCAGACATCATCTCGGCCTCCAAAGGCGTACCGTCTGCGTTTGTAGGCAACTTATCGGTCCAGCCCTTTTCGTATTCAATCTGACAACGTGTCAACAAACACTTCCGCACCAAAATACCGCCGGCTGCTGGAACGCCAGTCTTCTTGTCAAGCATGGTTTCGTCCTTCACTTCTTCTGGGAAGATCTTGACCATCTTGGCGCACAACTGAGCGTACATTGACGACCAATGTGGCTCGTCACAAGCTTTAGCAAACGTGAGTTCAAGCACCTGTTTCAATGTTTTTGCATCAGTCTCAAACTTGGATTGTTTGGCCACATTGATGATGTCATCACTGATGGAATCAAACATTTCTAAGGTCAACTTGTTAAGATACGATTTGGTCTTTCTTTTCACCTCTTCCTCGTCCATAAAGTCTGTACCATCTGGGTTTTTCTTGACTTCTGCGGTCTTGGCACGGAGAGATCTAGGAACCCATCTAGTGGCCGACTTCTCCAATGGTTTAACAGGTTCTGCGTCCTTTTCAGTCTGATTGATTTTATTCTGAATATTGGCCAAGGCCTCTTCAATCTTACTGTCAGATTCCTTGGAATACTTCTTAGAATTGTTCCGTTTGGAATCAGAACGGTTTTCACCTCTTCTGCTGCCAGCACCACCACCTCTTCTTCTGGAAGACTGTCTTGAACCAGCCTTGGAATCACCGCCAAAGTTTTTTCTGAGATTGGACTGCGATCTAAGATTGCCTCCAATGTTAGAGCCTCTGGAACCACCAATGTTGGAACCAGTGCCAAAGCCACTAGGAGAGTTTCTAAAGTTGGAAGCATTTCTCATAGAATTGCCCCTCTGGTTCTGCTCAGCAATACTGATCAAACTGCCATACTTCTCGTTCCACTCCTCGTCGACGTACAACTCCAAAGGCTTTTGGAATTGTATGAGGAAACCAGGATCATACTTGACCTTGTGTGTCTTTTCGAAAACAGGCTTTAATTTCAGATCAGGACCTTGAAAATCGGCAGGATATGAAAATGTAAATGGATTAGAAATAGGAGTGGCTTTTTTGAGTGCATTGGTAAGATCAGTAAGAGAAAAGCCAGGGGCTGAGTGAGTTTCGGCTTCTTCAGCAGTTGCTTCAAAAACTGGTTCTTGAACTGGTTCAGGAGCTTCTTCAGTAGTTAGTTCAGTGGTTGCTTCTGGAGTTTCCCTAGGGGCTTCTTCAGGAACAGTTTTAGCAGCTTCTGGTTCAGATTCTGTTTCCTTTGTAACATCTTGTTGTTCTTCGGATTTTTCTTCGGATTTTTCTTCAGATTTTTCTACCGCTTTTTCTTCGGATTTCTTTTCTTCAACCTTTTCAACTGGTTTTTCCTTTTCTTCCTTTTCCTTTGCCTCGGCTTTAGCTTTCTCCTGTGCTCTTGCTTTTTCCTCGGCTTTAGCTCTAGCAATAGCCTGGATTCTAGCTTTGAACTCATTGACAGCATTATCACTTTGGACTTTTGCTGGAGACGTAACAACAGTAGCAGTCAAATTACTGTTATTAACCTTTGGCGTAGTGACATTTGAAGGAGTCTGGCTTTTGGAAGCCAAAGCAGACAAGCTGACATCTTCACCGTTAGAGTTCTTTATGGAAATCTTCCCTCCTACAGTGTTGGTCACTGGGCTTGCGTCTGCTTGCTTGTGAGGAGTTCCTGATACAGAACTGGCGGTGGAACCACGGTAATTTGCACCGTTTACACCGGCAACAGGCAACGCAGGAGATGCAAGGCCCGGAACAGGGGAAACAGGGCCCACAGGCTTGTTGTAGTTCAACAGATTCTTGTGGGCAACCGGCGATGCGCTGGCCGAATGGTTTTTCGCGTTTCTGGTGGAGTTTCTGTGGTTGTAGCTTGGCTGATTGGTATTGTAATAGCCGGTCTGGAACCCGTTGGGTCTGGCCTGGAACGGAACATTATTGTAGGCCTGGAACTCGGGATAAAAGTTGCCGTAGGGCGCATAGAGCGGGGCAGCAGGGTTCTGATAATACGCATAGGCCTGCTGGGAATAAAGAAAATTCATGGCCTGCTGTTGGCTGAAATCTGTTCTCGAGTTGGTGCTTGGACGTCTATGACTGTAGTTATTGCCCGCAGGGCTGTTGTTCGCCGCATTGCTGCTGCCGTGACTGCCACCATGACCACCGCCATGGCTGTTGCCAGGATTATTGTTCGACATCTCTGCTCACTCTAACTTGTGTCTTCTGTCGATGACCTGTCGATTCCACTTTCCGTAGCTCTGCTGTGCGACTCGCTGCTGATACCACGTTGGTTTCTGTAATGTCTGCGGCAATGTAAACTAATAATTGCCAACCTCAGAGTCTGTCACTTGGTACGATCAGTCTCTGGTGGTCTTTTGCTACTAATAGACTTGCTCTTGTTTGGGTTGAAAAAATTCATAAAAAAAATTTCTTCCACTTTTTTTTTCTCTCTCTCTTAGCCCGAAAAATGCGCCAAAGAAAGGAGTCCCCTGGACGGGTAACCCCTGATTTTTACCTAGTGTTCTGACGGCATCAAGTCTGTGGATGCTGTTATTCAGATGTTAGAATCAGCAATGCTACAAGTGACTTTCCATACTTGATATTGCAAATAAGTTAAAATAAATTGGTTTGAGGTTGCCATTTTAGTCTTGATAACATCATCATGTTCATCCTCTATTATATCGAAATATTACCCGGCAAACGCATCATGTAAGTATGCGCATGAATGGTATAGGGTATATAGTAATATGTTTGTTAGTTGTAAATCAGAGTTGATAAGTTATAAGTTACTGTGAATTGAGTGTGATAACTTATTGTAATGTAGGTGTATGTGTATGAGTATTTTAATTTGTAACCCCTGTGTTGGAGAAACTTTCTTTAACACTGATGCTGTTAGCAATAAACGCTGTAAGGTGGGGTTTTACAAGTATTAACAAAGTTAAATTGTATGAAAGATTTGTCCCGCAATAGGTCTTGTAGGTAGATAATAATCGGGTCTTTATTTCCTGTCATTGTTTTATATTATGTTTATTTACACGCTTAGACGTAGCAAATTGAAAAATAGGAGTTGAAATTAATTATTTCTACACTTTTACATTGCCGTTGGCTCAGTGGTCAGTGCCAGTGCTCTAGGAGAGGGATAAGAGATCTAACAGGAACATGGGTTCGACAACACGAACACATTTTACTCGCTATTACGATGCTGAACGTAAATTCAAAGTCAAGTGTAGCTATCTAGAAACGACCTAGGCCAGTAATTGCTTACCTTTCAATATATTAAGTAAGAAAACTAACTAGCAGGACTTGATATTAGTAATGCCTTTGCTTTTGCATTCGCATATCAAATGTATTTAATATTTGGTATTACGAAAAGCAAATGGGTCAATAAGTAATAAATAATAAACTTCAATGTCAAACTGTTCAATTATATTTTTGATAATCCAAACTTATTGACTATCTTGGTTGCTTTAGCTCATTTGAGCAGCTTTCCAGAGGCCCATAATGAGCGAACCCTGAACCAAAATACAGAAACAGCACGTTCTACAACACTATCCTACACGATCATCAAATATTCATACAAAATATATCACCATTATCCTATAAAACTAGAAATAGAAGCATAGGCAGATCTCTCGCGTGCGCATAATAATATTCGCGTGTCATCTCAAAAGGTTACCCACCCGAAGTGAAATAAATTTTTTTTATTAGCGATGAGAAGGTATCAAGAAGAAGATGTATATACATAGAAACGACATCAATAGTAGGTGAGCAGGTATTCTGATTTAGTGTATTGGAAAATGCCAGACATTGCTGTGAGCAAGAAGCGCAGGGTTCAGAGCTCAGTGGCTCGCTCCGTCGAGCCATCCAAGATTTTTTCACCGTTTAGAGCTATAGGAAATGTTACAAACCAAGTACCATTTGCCATTGGCACATTGGGAACCACATATTATATTGCCACGCTGGTGGGCCGGTCATTCCAAATATACGATGCTGCGACCTTGCATTTGTTGTTTGTTTCACAGAAGCAGACTCCAAGCGATATCAGTTGTCTCCATGCACATTTCCACCATGTGTATGCTGCTTACGACAACTGTATCAGCATCTACAAAAGAGGCCAGCTTTTGCACACGTTAGTGTGTCTGGTTCCGAATGTGCTTGACAGTTCTATCAAGGTCAACAAGTTAGTCCAGTTTGGCAGTTATTTGGTTGCCGTTTCATCCAACAACTACATTTTTGTTTTCAAGAAGCCAGCAGACGGTCTGTCGAAACTTCCAATAGAGTTTTATTCGCATATCAAGGTAAACCAGAACTATGGAAGCTTGGTGGATGTGGTGCATCCTGCTACGTATCTCAACAAGATTATTGTAGCTACTCAATCGAGTATTTTTGTCTACAACATTAGATCTTTGAAAATGATATACAAATCCAAATGTAGCTTTGCGAAAGACACGTATGGCACCATATCTGCTCTTGAGGTTGCGCCTGTGTTGGATGTCGTAGCGGTTGGCACGTCGCAATCTCAGATTGTGATTCTTGATTTCAAAAGAGATAAGATTCTTAAAAAGATTTCTTTCAACGACAATTTAAAGCAACCGTCCAGCATCACCAGTCTTTCTTTCCGGACAGATGGCCAGGCCCATTTGGTTGCCGGATACAAAAATGGTGATTTGATTTTCTATGATTTGAATCATAATTCCAGAATCCACCATTTGCACTCTATCCATAAGGCCGCTGCTGGTGGTATTTCCAATGTCAAGTTTCTCAACGGACAGCCGATTTTTGTTACTAACGGTGCTGACAACCAGTTGAAAGAGTTTGTCTTTGATCCATCATTGTCCACTCTCAATGGAGCCACGAAGAAAACGGTTGTTCCTCCTCCTAGGCATCTTAGATCCCGTGGTGGTCATTCTGCTCCGCCTTGTATGATAACTTTTACTGATGAAAAAGACCATTTCATCGTTTCTGGGTCGAAGGATCGGTCTTTCTGGAACTTTTCTCTCAGAAAAGACTCGCAAACCCAAGAGTTTTCGCAGAAGGTTGCAAAGAACAAGTCTCTGCAAAGAACTGGCGGCTTAACATCGTCTTTGAAAGAGAAAATCCCAGAGCTTGTTTGTGTGGCATATAGTGAGGCCAGACAGACGGATTGGGAGAACATTGTCACTGGCCACGAAAACGAAAAGTTCGCCAGAACCTGGAGTTTTGAAAACAAACGTCTTGGTCGATGGAAATTGGAAACTCCAGACGATGGGTTCGTAAAGTCTGTATGTATTTCGCAGTGTGGAAACTTTGGTATTGTAGGCTCTTCCAATGGGTCGCTAGCAATTTACAATTTACAAAGTGGAATATTGAGAAAGCAGTTCAAATTCCATAAGAAAGCGGTTACTGGCATTGCCATCGACAACATGAATAAGAAAATGTGTTCTGTAGGTCTCGATGGACTTATTGGATTTTATGATTTCAACCAGTCCAAGTTGTTGGGCAAGATTGATTTGGAAAGTCCAGTCACTCTCTTGAAATTCCATAAACCTTCTGATTTGGTGGCCGTTGCGTTGGATGACTTGACCATCGTAGTTTTAGACATGGTCACCAAGCGTATTGTAAGACAGTTGGTCGGACATCGGAACCGGATCACAAGTTTGGACTTTTCTCCTAATGGAAGATGGATTGTCTCGGCATCGCTCGATGGCACGGTCCGTACTTGGAACTTGCCTACTGGAGGTTGTATTGATGGCTTCAAAGTAGATAATATTGTCACCAACTTGCAGTTTTCGCCCACCGGAAATTTTCTAGCAACCACACACGTCACAGGCAATGGGATCAGTTTATGGAACAACAAATCGCAGTTCAAGGCTGTTTCTACAAAACATGTCACCGAAGATGAATTTGGACTGGTTGCCGCAGCTTCTATGCCTAATGCTGCTGGCGATGGTGGGGCTACTCTTCTTGATAACGCCTTTGAGGACGATGCCTTGCACTCCTCTGATATTGTAGAAAACTATAAAAGCGTTGACCAGATTGATCTGGCCTTGGTTACGTTATCTTTAGGCCCTCGTAACAAGTTCAACACTCTTTTGCATTTGGACACCATCCGCAAAAGAAACAAACCTAAGGAAGCACCTAAGAAACCAGAACTTGCTCCGTTTTTCCTACAGACGTTTGGCGAGGCTAACAAAGAAGGTTCAGACACGCAGGTCAAAATTGATATCACCAAAATAGCCGGAGACAAGCAACAAGAAAGCGACACCGAAATGCAGGATGATGACGAGGATGAGCAGCAAGCGATCTTGTCCAGAATCGCCAGAGATCAAGCTGTTCAGTTTGAAAACAAATTTACCAGATTACTCAAGGCTACAGAACGTAACAATAGCGCTAATAATGAATTTCTCACTTATTTGACAAGCCTTTCACCAGCAAATCTCGATCTTGAAATCAAGTCTCTCAACGTGATCACCGACTCAGAATTGACCGAATTGACTCTTTTCATTAAAACTCTCACATTTGGGTTGGAATCCAATAAAAATTTCGAAATTTACCAGGCCATCATGAACATTATGCTTCGCACACATGGCGACATTATTCACAGTAGTTTAGCCTCCAATGTCGAGCTCAAAGAAGCGTTGGACAAATGGTATCAGGCCAACCGTGCTCGTACACTCAAGATGGACACCTTGGTTAAACACTGTTCAGGGGTAATCAGTTTTCTCTCCAGTTTGTAGGCTAATGTTTATAGAAAATACATATTGTTGCGAAAAAACATGTTTGTTTTTAGTCGTTTTGATAAAATAAATACAGCCATGCTTTATGAGGTTTATTGAGGCTACGTTTTATTATTTTTCATTAAAAAATTCAGTATAGAGCATCAAATCAACACTTGAATGCAAGGGACCATACGAAAATACACCACACAGTTTTGTAAGCGGACAATTTTTTATAATATAGAGCCTTCTTACAACATAGGGTTTAAGTTCTTTTGCTGGTGGTTAACTCTGGGGTCAAAGACAAAAAACTGTAAGCAATTGCTATACGGGGAAACAGCCCATTCAAGATTATTCAATAGCTTGTGCATTTCTTGCAATTTACCCGAATAAACAAATATACAGGAATCTACAAAAACAGTATTCCAGTAATTCCGTTGGTGAAAGGTTCGAAAATACTATGTGTTCATTGAAATAATTGGCGACTTTTAATACTACCGTTCAATGGCAGAAATTTTTTCGGATTTACCTATCAATTTTGCTTCAAATCAACACTGGCAGAATTTACGAGGTATTTAGTACAGTAGATGGCCTTGTGTATATTTTTTTCCAAAAGAGGTTATTCCATATAATAAAAACCTTTGACAACTTATGCTAGTGCTCTGAGACATGTCTCTGAAATCTTATACTAGCGTAAACATAGACCTTGATATATCGACTTACAGACTTCGGCTCCGGCTGCAAGATGTCGAATAAAGCCTTATTGTTGCTCCTTTGGGCGAACAAACTACTGTGGGCCATATAATGTATCTCCAGAAACTAAGAGCCTGCTTAGAGTAGATCGTATTAATTCAGACTAGTAGATGCATCGAACATGTGATTTTTGCATACTTCTCCTTTATATGGTTTAGTAAATAGTTTTTATAAATTTCTTCAAACAAGATGTTTATTCTTCATGAAGGATTGTGGTTAAGACACACGAGTCATGGTTCGTATATGAGGCATAAGAAGAAGCCGTAAAGTATGCTATGCAAACCATTTGAAATACGACAATGTAGACATGAATTCTATTGTATACAAGTTCAAGTTGATGATTTTTTCAATGCATTGTTTTAGCTTGGGTTGTTTACTTCTTTCAAGGATTTACTTTCTCTGCCATTATCTTTTCTCTCTTTAGTTGCACCACAATAATTTAACACCAGTCTTATTCGCACTTGCCGTATTATTGGCACGAGGTAACCGATAATGTAAATATGTATGAAAAACTACGTATTGAGCATTATAGACAAGCATCCATACAATGTGTCAAATAACAGGGATTGTGGAATAGGACAGGAAGTAAATGTTAGATAATTGACCGATGATGGAAAATCTTTATTTGCAAATGAAATTCGGCCTAAACGTCTCTTTATAATGATCCGCGTAATTCACATTTCTCTTCCATGCCAACGCGGGTGACAGTCTATAACTAAGCCAGCGTTATCCGGTTAAAACGGATTGGCCAAGGCGTAGAGAATCACGAATGTGTTAATATAGTTCGCCCAATTAAACATGATGCGAGGGTTTACTGTTGTAGTTCGCTTCGAGGAATACCGGGTTCCTCAAGTCCATGTAACGTATTTTGAAACTTAAAATCATGGTTTTCAAAACCGGTACTCTTCAGATGCATCAGCAAATCATGATAAAATATTATTGGAAAGCATTTGTTAAAAACTGTAAATGAAACAGAATCATATCAACAATAGTATTACATAATCCTAACTCAGTATACATTGGATAAACAAATCAACATTACACTAAACAGTTTCGAGCTAAAAATAAGACAAGTATGTATCAACATTGAAAAAATTTTGCCATACAAGAGACTTATTCCGCCTGAAAAATGAACTAGACATAGTCTAGTGCTTACTTAAAAATCCAAAGGGTGTTCAAGTAGATGAATATGAGAGTGGGCTCGAAAAAACCCATATTTTTATTTTTATAAAGACTGTTTCTGTATCATTGGTAGTAAACATCTATATGCTTAGGCAGATGTAAGAAACAATTACAATAAGACATTGTTCCAATCCGTGACAAGGAAAATGAGAATGAAAATTGTTTTTGAGCCTCATGTGCCCTCAATGAAGCCAGGTTTAAAGAGTTGCAATGTATTTGTAAAAGAATTATAGATAATTAGAATAGGAAATGAGAGAAAGCCAACTGATATCTGTCTCAGAACATTATTCCCGCACATGACACTATATTCCAAACTAAGCCAAAGTTCGCCTGACATGTTCCCGATAACTTGAAGACATACTTTCAGCCCCCAGCCCTATATCTACTTTCCAGTAGTTTGATTTGCCAGAATGTTTGGCCATATGGGGGCCAGCTCCTGCTGGAGTAAGCATAATACTGTATACGGCTGTGCTGCGTGCATGTCTTTGCAGCTCGGGACTATGAAGAACAGCGGTTAGGCTGCATTGGATGCGCAGTGAATCTTTGTCTTCGTTTTCCCAGCATGCATGGAGGCATGCTAAACAGAACGTGCGAACGATTAAGCATTGAAAGATTAACCATTGAAGAGCCAAGTATGAATAATGTTTAAATACGACGTCTATGCCTGGTTAGACTCTTTTTATTTATTTTGAAGGATATTGTTTCCATGCCACTTTAAGCAGATCTTTGTTAGTAAGCGTATGTGGATATAGTGAGAAACTGGTTGCGAAATGAACATATATTCTTGGTATTTGATATGGCTATGGCAAGTTATTGCAGTGACTGCCTTTAGTAACCATGATGGGGCGAGGAGTCCTGTTATCTATGATCCGAAAAATGTTATTCCACGCGGTGCAAAGGTGAATTATTATGAATGGAACGTGACGGTCCAGGTGCAGAATGTTGATGGTATGTACCGTCAGATATTCCTAATTAATGGCCAGATGCCGGGCCCTCAGCTCGAGGGTGACCAGGGCGACTGGGTGGTGGTGAAAGTGAACAATTATTTACCTGTTCCTATTACGATCCACTGGCATGGCATTCATCAGCGCAAGACCCCATGGTCAGATGGAACGCCTGGGGTTACCCAATGGCCAATTCTTTCGGGAGACTGTTATACCTATGTGTTTGAGCTTGAGCAGTATGGATTTTACTGGTACCATGCCCATTTTAGAGGATATTCTAATGATGGTTTGGTTGGACCTGTGTATATTAGACCTAGCGACCAAGTGGAAAGACCATACGAAAAAGTTTCCAAGGATAAAAAAGACATTGAGTTGTTTACAAAGTTGGAAAAAAGCCCACAGTTGCTATTATTCAATGATCTTTTCAAGAACACATACGATACAGTTGCTGCCAAGATGTTTGACTACGGCATGGATCCTACGTGCGTCAGAACGTTTTTGACCAATGGAAAAGGAAGACATCTCTGCTTGGACGAGTCTATTCGATACTCACAGAGTGACAAGAAGATCAAGAAAATGCAGGCCATCACGTCGTCCAGCAAGCCTGTTTCTATAGACGCTTATGGCTGTTTGAACTGGGGAAAGCTTAATGGATTCACTTCTTTTGACTATGACAAAAGTGGTCTTGAATTCCCCGGCCATAACACAGACTGTACGAACAGTACAACTGATAGAGAGGTTTTGTTCACAAACAATGAAGACTACGTGATGCTTAACATTCTCAATATGGGCGGCGAGTTTTCCAAGATGTTGAGTATTGACGACCACAACATAACCGTTATTGCTATTGACGGAGAGTTTATTGTTCCAACTACTGGCCAGCAGGTGTATTTGCCAATAGGACAACGTGTGACTGCATTAGTTAAAACAGACCCACGTTCCCACAAAGATACCACCAAACCATTTGCTGTTCGTACAGCCTGTAACGACATGCCCCAGCTTCTTGAAGGGCTTGCTTTCTTGTATTACGGTACCGCAGACTCGGCTGAGGACGTCACGAAAAGCATTCACCATGTTAACGAACCAAAAAATGGTGTTCAGTATCAAAACTATGCTGGCGAGTTTATCAACAAGACAGGCTCATCCAGCTATGTTTCTATTGACCCTCGCCGTCAAAGACCATACAACCACAGCCTCACTCCTCCAAAAGGGCCAGCAAACGTTACAATTTACTTGTATTTGAACCGGTTGGCAATGACTGTGTTTGCAGTACGTAATAATGTCACCATGAATGGAGGCATGGAACTCGATTATCCTGTTCTTCACCGTACTGCTGCCGATCCTCTGAGATCACTCAACTTAACACAGGTGCTCTCACAAGCCTTTATCGATGAAGGTATCAAGTACAATGACGTCGTAGATATCATCTTCCAAAACAGCAATCTTGCTGACCATCCAATGCATATCCATGGCCACACCTTCTGGGCAATTGCTTTAAACGATTCCAGCTCGGTATTTCCCTACAATACTGTCGAGGAGGCCTTGAAAGATGGAAGACAGGACTTGTTTGACTTCGAAACAGCCCCGTATGTCGATAATATTGCTGTTTTAACAGCTGGATATGGAATCATCCGTTTCGTTGCAGACAACCCTGGAATCTGGATGATCCACTGCCATGTCCAAACCCATTTAAGTGCTGGTATGGCTGCCGCATTCGTAGAGGCCAAAGAAAGTATTAATAACATTCCTGTCAACTTGTTCTTTCAAAATCATGCAAATTATAACTCAATGTTCGAATTGACTCCTTCAGAGCTCAATATCACATTGTCATGATTTTTCTCATTCTTCATCGAAACTTTTTCCTACTTGATTCTCAAAAAACTTGTAATTATCGTTTCTGTTTTAATTCATTTACAATTTTTTTTGCCAGCATACGTTCTATAGAGACCATTATTATACTTGATACCAATGCATCTGTTTTTATCGGTAAAAATTTTCAATGTGTAAAGAAACGTAACAAAGCCGGATGACAAAAAGTTTACAAGAAGAAAGACTAGAATAGATTACACTACAATGCTAAGTTCCTAGACATTGAACCTAATAGTATACTTTACAATAGTAATTATATATATGCATGTTGGTGGTTTCCGGGTAATAGCACCCATATTTTGAGGATATGGATATGTCAAGCGACGCGTGATTTTGGTGGCCGTCCGGGTAAGAAAGCCGTTTGACGAGCAGCACCAGCAAGTCGGTTCGTAAACGTCGAGGTATTGTAAACAGCGCATTTGCATGCAATGAGTGGCGCATGAACACCGAGATTTGTCTATTTAAGCTCATGCATAGCCGGGTAAGTCTTGGCGTTTGCCAAGAAACACCTGGCACACTGTTGGTTTGGTCATGATCATCGGGCCACATTTAAGCCGATACATTTTTGAGCGTAAGTGAGTAAAATTGGAAAGCTTTACAATTGTGTATAGGTGTAGAAAGGCTTTAGAAAAAATGAATATGGTTATCTATATATATATGTTGGAGTGCTTATCACACCTAATGTGCAGGTAGGTTTGGAGCGAAAAAGCAAAAAGAGGGGGGCCGAGCTAAAACATGCCAAGACCTCGACCTGCATGGCCGGCAGCCCAAAAGAACGCAACACACCCTTACATCGGCGCGGGTTAGAGGGTGTCTGGGGCTGGTTAGGCTGGATCCAGGGGGGAGGCGAATAGTTGGGAGTATCGTTTTTTTCATGTTTTTGGCCATAAATTTTGCCAAGACATTTTTCTCTTGTCTACGTGTACGCTATTGTATCTTGTGATGATTACATGATTGGGTGACAAGCTTGCGGTGGACCAGAATTCTGCCTGAACATTGAGATACGCTATACTAAGCATACATGTATGTAGAATTCTGCAATTTGTATGCATATATCATCAACAACAAGTGTTTTCCTTTGATATAATCCTTTCTACAAAACTCGCTTTACAAATTTTCTTCATTAACCATTTTTTACAAATTGCACTGTAAAAGAAATCCTTTCAATACATTTTCTAGATACACCAATGTATATAGTGCAGCACGTAATTCGCAATTAAACAATAGCACCCGGCCATTGGCCAAGACAGTAGAAGAACTAAAAAAAACAAAAAACAAAAAAAACTGGAAAAACCAAAAACTAAAACCCAAAATCCTTCCTCTTGATTATCTTGTACTCTGACACAATCTTTCCCTCTACTTAATTTCCGTTTTAAGAATTTTTTCGTTTTTCTTTTTTCGGCTTTTCGTTTTTTCGGTTCTACTCGATTTTCAAATTTCCCAGTTGTTATTTCCCGTCTCCCATTTTCCTGTCGATTCTTTCATCTTCACTACTTGCCCGTCCGTGTAATCTTTTGTTTGTTAGTTTCCAATACCAGCCAGTACTGTTGTTGCTTTCCAGCACGCTTTCATGACTACACTTTGTCTTGATTATATTGGTTGAATAAGTAGTTTACATACACACAATTATGTCCACGCTCCATCTGGCATCGGCCCTTGCCAGAAGTCCAATGGTAAATAACAATGGTCATATGGTTACCAACAGGACTCCTCTGCAGCCTCTGCAGCCACTTCATCATGTTAGGAACGATTCCATTGGTTTGAATGGCAAGTCTACTGCTCCTCTTTCTGCTGCCATCGCCATTCCTACTGCTTCTGCTACGGCCCCGGTGAATTCCATTACCATTCCCACTTCCTCTGTTGCCACGCCTGGTCCTGCTGCTGTAGGTGTTGTTTCACAGCCTCTGCAACTGAACGAAATAGCTGTTGCTGTTGACAGTGCGTATCAAACCAGTGTCAATGCCATGGCCGACACTTGGCTTGCCATTGCTTCTTGCTGTGAGACGTTTGGTGATGCTGACAAGGCTGTGGCTTCGTACGACAAGGTTTTGAAGCTTGTTCCCAACAGTGCTCCTGCTCTTACCAAACTAGGCAACTTGTATCGTCATAGAGACATGTTTCCACAGGCTGCCGAGTTCTACCAGCGTGCCTTGACAACAGACAACACCAATGGTGAAACGTGGGGTCTTCTTGGCCATTGCTATTTGATGCTTGATGACTTGCAGAGAGCGTATGCTGCGTATCAACAGGCGCTTTTCCATCTCAGCAATCCGAATGTTCCTAAACTCTGGCATGGAATTGGTATCTTGTATGACCGCTATGGTTCCTTGGAGTTTGCCGAGGAAGCGTTTGCCAAGGTTCTTATGTTGGATCCAGAGTTTGAAAAGGCTACAGAGATCTATTTTAGATTAGGCATCATATATAAACAGCAGCACAAGTTTACCGAATCCTTAGATTGTTTCAAGTATATTCTCCACAACCCGCCTTCTCCGTTGACTCAACCGGACGTCTGGTTCCAGATTGGGTCCGTATTGGAGCAGCAGCGCGATTTCAACGGTGCCAAGGACGCCTACGAAAGAGTCTTGACGTCCAACCCCAGACATTCAAAAGTGTTGCAGCTTCTTGGCTGTCTCTATTCACAGCAGTCTGCAAACTTCCACAATTTGGACAAAGCTTTAGCGTTGTTGACTCAGTCTTTGGAGTTGGACCAGGAAGACGCCCACACATGGTACCATCTTGGAAGAGTGTATATGGCCAAGGGTGATTACAACGAAGCGTACGAATCATTCCAGCACGCAGTCAACAAAGATTCCAGAAACCCAACGTTCTGGTGTTCTATTGGTGTCTTGTACTATCAGATCTCGCAATATCGTGATGCTCTCAATGCTTACACCAGAGCAATTCGCTTGAACCCCTATATTTCGGAGGTCTGGTACGATTTAGGCACTTTATACGAGACCTGCAACAATCAGTTGAGCGATGCGTTGGATGCTTATCACCATGCCCAGAGATTGGATCCTTCCAATCCTCACATCAAGGCACGTTTAGAACAGTTGACCAGATACCAGCAGGAGGGTGGTACTTCGTCTTTGCCTCCTCCATCTCAAGAACTCAGATTACCTCAGGGCATGATTCCTAACGTGCAAGACCCTGAGATGCAGCAGCAGCAACAGTTGCCGCAATTAAGAATGAGCGAAAACCAGGCCCAGGCCCAGGTCCCTTCGCAAACAAAGTTGAACATTCCTCACGTCACGCCTTCTCAAGAATACAACCAAACTTACTATCTGAAACAGCACCAGCCACAGGTCCCTCTGCAAAATCCTGCCCCTCTTGCAGCTCTCAATCCTCACCATTCCGAAAACGTCCAGTCCAACTCTTTGTCTTCTTATCTGACTGCACAGCCATCCCAGTTAAGTCAACATGATCAGCCTTCTAACCATTATTATCCCTCTGAACAGTACCCATCTTACAATAAACCGTCTGTCGCTTCAATTGTATCCTCGCCAGAGCCACAGGCTGCTGCTCAACATGCTGAACCTTACAATCCTGCTCCTCCTCTTCCTCAACAAAGAGCTTATCCTGATATATTGAATGGTAACAAGCCCGCAGAGCCTGAAACACCTGCGGAACCAGAGAAACCAGTTGTGCCAATCAAAAGAGAAGCTTCAGAGTTGAGCAAACCAAGACCTAAGAAGAGACACACTGCTAAAAAGTCCCAGTCGCCTCCATCGTCTGAAGAAAAAACAAATGGTTCTTCTAAAGAGTCTACAAAGGCAAAACTGTCTACTCCAAAACCAGTTTCAACAGCAAAACCTGAAATTGCACCCCCAACTAACCAGAATTCCGACTTGAAGTTGCCAGACGCACAACCTACCGAAGAGGACGACGACGGAGACGATGTTGTAGACGAAAAAGAGACCAAAGAAGTTGCTCCTATCAGACAAATAGATGAGGACGAAGACTATGATGAAGATGATGAAGAAAAGAAGGAAAATAAGTCAAAGGAAGAGATCAAACTTAATAAAGAGCCAAAGGCAACAGAGTCATTAATTGATACAAGTTTACAGAACGCTGAAAAAAGTGAAAAATCTGATCAAAAACCTGATGAAAAGTCTGAACAAATATCTGAAAAGAAACCCGATGAAAAATCTGATGATAAGCCTGATGAGAAGTCTGACGAAAAACCTGATCAAAAACCTGATCAAAAACCTGATGAAAATCCTGATGAAAAGTCTGATGATGATAAAGTGTCTAAACCCACTGAAATATCCAAGTCTGACGAATCAGACAAATCATCAATCACAGAGAAAAAAGAAGAATCAGTAAACCCAGTTAATGGCGCTTCTACTGGCGGTTCTGTAAGAGGCTCAATGACCCCAGTGACGTCTGAGCCTGAACCTATTGTTGAAGATGAAAAGGTAGATCAAAAAGAACCAGAAAAAAAGGTAACAAGCCCTAAAGAAGAAGACAAAGAAACTACAACAGAGGAAGCAAAGTTGGAAAAAGCAAATGACCTTGCCAAAGAAAAGGTTTCATCTGAAGAAGCTCAGGATGCCAACGGTGATGTTGAGATGAAAGAATAAATATCGTAGTTGGTATGATTAATAATTAATATTTTAAGTGTTTGGTATTTTCATTACTTGGTATTACTAGTATTTGATATCATCAATGTTTGATACTACCAGTATATCAAACGTTTAGATATGTAATCAACTTGATTATTTTTGCTCTTGCTTCTTGTTCTCCTGGTTTACTTCATTTCATTTCTGTGGTTGGATATTTTTCTTTCTATATTTTACAGACTTTATTTCTAACAGGTAGTGCGCTGCCTGGTGGTTTGAGGGACATTTTGGAAATTGTTGCCTGTTGTGTTCGTTGTTATTCCATATAATTGTACATGTTAAACTTCTTTTTTTCTGTTTTTTGACTCAAAACTTTTTAACACTATTTTAGTATCACTTTTTTTTCATGAATTAACATTTTCTTTTTTACAACTTTTCTGGACTCTTTGATTTTCATTTTGCCTTGTTCTGTTTTATTCTGCCGTTTTGTAACTTTACGTTATTCCTTTTTTTGATTTTATTCAGATTATAATAACAAATATTCAAAAGTATAAAGGTTTGTAGTAATCTGGAGCTGGGAGAGCATACAATTACATAATTTCAGGCAGTGGTCTTATGAGAATTTTATTTCACTTTTGTTTGATAATTCGCTGAAGAATAATCGCAGTTGTTTGAAAAAAAAAATAAATTAAATCTAAGAGGTTGTTGATATTGATTCACCCAAGCGGAAAAATGATGGGAAAAGTTCTCCAAGCGTCAGCATTACTACTATACTTGTTTGACAATGGAATCGGATTATAATCAAATTCTTTTATCGAATTAAAATGTTTGCGACAACTGGAATGTGTTTCAAACATCCACATGAACAGCCATACGATGATAAATACGATAGTTATGTGATACTAATTGATGGTCATAGACCAGCTACATGCGATTGTTCGAACTAAATATTCATTAAAGCTGGCAGTTATGGAATTGTATATAAAGAAGTTGAAAGCAAATGTGTATCGTTTACTCGTCCTTGAAGAACAATTCTTTCAAGATGTTATAGGTGTCTTCTGGAGACTTGACTGAATGACCAATGGTTCTGTCATCGGTGTAAATTTCGTAATCGTTTCCACCTGGGTAAGCCTTGTCACCAAAAAAGTGGATCTCCTTAAAGTTCTCATCCTCAATGTGACGCAAACAGTAGGTCTTGTCCCAACCAGTTGGGAAGACATCAAAGGAGATTTGACCACCAATAGAGTAAGTCAAGGCTAAATGAGGGAAAGCTTTCTTCAACTCAGCAACCATGGTTTCTCTAATCTTGTGGATCTTGTCGTAAGCTTCAAACTCATTTCTTTCTTGAGTAGATGCGTTTCTGCCGACAGGGGACACGTTGATCATACCGTTTCTGAATTCGATAAAGGTACCTCTTCTGACAGGGATTTCAATGTTGGCCAAGTATTTCAAGATCCAGACAACCAATTTGTTGTATTCTTCGTTACCGATCCAGCTGATAAAAGATTGGGAGGCCAATTCCTTACCTAACTTGTAAGCAGTCAAACCGTTTTCGGAGAAACAGTAGTCAAATTGGGACAATACATCTGCACCAAGCTGCTCAACTTGTTTAGACAAGTCAGAGCCGCCAACAAAACCAATAACAATCTTTTCTCTCAATTTTGGAAGCAATTCCTTCAACTTGTCGCCAATTTGCAAACGTGCTGGGGTCAAAGTGCCATCAACATCGAAAAGGGCAATCACCCCTGGGATTTTCTTATCTGGGAAAGAGGACATTGTGCTTGTTATGTATATGAGGTTAAGAAATGTAAAGAAATGAAATAAACGCTGGAAAAGACCTGCAATATAAATCGCTACTGAAGGAGACTAAAAGTAAATAAATAAAAATAAACCAAAAATAAACCAAAAATAGACCAAAAATGAACGAAAAATGAACGAAAAATGAACGAAAAATGAACGAAAAATGAACTGAAAAATTAAAAGGAAAAATGCCCCTTACGTGGCTTTATTAATGGGGGGTGTTTAGCACCTCTTTAGTAGCTTCACAACCTCCTTCCTTCAACAATTCTTATAAGACTCGTACTAGGTTTTAGTATATTAGACTATATTTGACGCTTTTTGTTAAAATTTTGATGAAAACTTGATTATCTGTGAAAGAACTACTTTATAGTTTGTAATTTCTTATTAGATTTGTATTGTAAAATTTTTTAAACACATTGACTGTTGTTTTCTTATAATATTAGTTATATTCGATTGGTATTGAAGTGAAAAAGAAAAAACTGACAATTTTCAATGCTCAAACTTTTGTCATTTGAATTTGAATTTTGTGATGAATAATATACATTTCCATTGATTGAAACAATCTTTAGACTATATATTATAAGCTTTGGGAGGAGTTTAGAAAGATGTACTTATTTTTCAACTAAATTTGAATTAAAGCGACTTTTTATGAGTTTTAATAATAATAATAATAATAATAATAATAATAATAATAATAATAATAATAATAATAATAATAATAATAATAATAATAATAATAACTTTATGTTTCATACACAGTATATATCAGTTATTCAATTATATGAGTATGAAAGTGTTCTTTATTGAGTGAGGCATATAGGTTTTTTTCCCAGGAAGTTTTGATCAAGCTTCATTTTAACGTAGCGCGTATAATACAAGCTTAGTTTTAAATATAAGACTATTATTATTAGTATTTTACAACCTTTCAATAACATTAGGATAAATTTTTGGTTAATTTATGATAAATTTTTAACTAATTCTCAATCAACTTTTCATTTCATCATTACAAATATATACCTTATCAAATCAACTTTTAAAATAAGTCTAGGTTTATAAAAAACATGATCAGCCTTTGTGCTATATGACATTCAAATAACTATAATCAATGTCAAAATGTAAAAAAAATAGTAGTACATTAAAAGTAAAATAATCTTTCATTGTAATCTTCCAAAATTTGCTAAATAAAATGTACAATTCTCAATCACTCTACAAACTACTCCAGTTACACCACATTTTTATAATTTTCAAAACAAATTACACAGTAAATGACAATTATCCCGGGCACCTTAAAAGATGACAGTAATAGCAGCATTCATTGACATGTTGAAATGTTGACCTCTCATAACCAGTCACACAAGGAAAAACATAAAATTGACTATGAGAAGACGTACGCTGTTCAGATCAAGTCCCAAGATACCATTTATCTTTCCTTATGCCGTTTCTAAGCTATAATGATGACGGCTCAAAGGCACCAGCGCCTCCTTCGGCTGACGTCTCGATATTCCATCCAAAGACGATTCTTTTAGCGTGCATATTGAGCGGAGGGATTCTTGGAACGTATAAAATCTACAAGGCCAAGCTTCTGAGAATACCCACGGCGCTAGATATTCCCACAAGCTATTTTCACAAAAGATTAGTTCCTGGCAGAGTGACGTCTGTTGGAGATGGGGACAATTTCCATTTTTTCCATACTCCGGGAGGAATATTAGCTGGCTGGGGTTGGTTACGACGTGCACCAACGTCACGAAAGTTGTTGAAAAACCAGACATGGAGTGTTAGGCTTTGTGGGGTGGATGCTCCAGAAAGAGCACATTTTGGCAAGCCTAGCCAGCCGCATTCAGAGGAGAGTTTATTGTGGCTACGTAAATATATTCTAAACAAAAAGGTTCTGGTGAAGCCGCTTCGCATCGACCAATACAACAGGGTTGTGTCCAAGGTTTTGATTAAGAAGTATGGGTTTTTCACTAAAGATGTAAGCGAAGAAATGGTCAAAAACGGAATTGCAGTGGTTTACGAGCTCAAAAACGGCAGTGAGTTTGACGGCCAGGAACATATATACCGTAGGTGCGAAGCTGAAGCTAAACAGCATCACAGAGGATTGTGGAGCGCCAAGGGTCGTACAATGACTCCTGGAGAATACAAGCGGTTGTACAAGTAGACCAATAGCATTACTGATAGATAGAATTAGACATAATATATATACGAATGGTAGCAGATTCAGAATGTAAGTTCAAACAAGACGTCATTTCAATGATCTCAAAATAGCATCAAGCTCTTTGGTCTCTACAATACGGACTTCCTGTTCGGATTTCTTTGGTTCTGAGAGAATCTTGTCGAGAACTAAAGCAATCTCCGATCCATAGATAGCTTTCAATGTATACTGATTGGCAAATGTTCCATGGAAAAATGATCCTACATAGCTAGCAGCCTTGTTACCAAACCCCTTATCCTTATCTCTTTCGCCCAACAAAACGCCTGGTCTGACAATAATGGTTCTTGGAAACCCGAGTCCGAGAACCGCTTCGTCTAGCTCTCCTTTCATTCTCAAGTAGGGAAACCGCGAGTTCTTGTCGGCTCCCATACTCGAAATCAACACATACGTATTGAACCCAGCCTCCTTAGCAGCGCCTGCCAACTCAAGATTAAGATCATGATCAATCTTGTATTGATTATCAAATCCCCCAACAGCACCTTTGGTAGTTGCTAAGGATGAGTAGAATACGTCTGGATTTTCTGTCTTTTTCACAATGTCAGCCCATTTGCTCGAGTCCGGCTCAATAATCGCAGTGACTTTACTGCTTACTTCCTTGTTCAACTTACGACGAGCAAGAGCGGTGACATCTTTGAATACCGATGAACTGTCTGCTTTCTTTAAAAATTCGGACCCTACCAATCCAGTAGCACCAATCACAAAAACCCGCGACATCTTCAATAGCTCGTCTACAATTAATACTAATCGAAATCCTAAAACAAGATAATAAAAAAAAAACCCCCCACAGTTAATTGATCCTTCAAACAGTATAAACTTATATTTCACATCTCCTCTTCTAACAAAATTATCATGCATCCCAATGCTTCTCTGGTGTGTTGCTCATCCATGGGGGTCGCAGACCCCCCTACAAACTAGGAAATATGCAAATAAGCAACGGTAGCTGCATAGCAACATGGTTACCCGACTGCATACAGTGGCAAAATTTTTAGGAGGCTGTAAAAAACTATAAAAGGAGCGGTTCCCCCTACTCAAACTCTTCCCTTTTGAACGTCAGTAAATCTCTTTGCCTTTTGGCTTAGATCAAGTGTAGTATCTGTTCTTTTCAGCGTAACAACTGAAATGCTTCCACAGGAAGTGTATTAAAATTGTTACTTTTATTTTTGACTCTGGCGGCCAGTTTTAATGGGCTTGCTCATAACTGGACGCATCGTGTCGCTGCCATTGCACTTGCTTCGGCTTCTGACGCAAATCTCTTTTAAGTGTTTCCAACGAGGCCGTTGGTTGTATTTGAAAGATTTTTGTTAATATGGTCTCTTTCTAGTAGTTGATAGATACGTACTCTACTGATGGTAATAACTCGTATAGAAAAGCGTCTGTTTATTATATTACATAGTTGACCTATTATACAATTTTGGGCTTTTTTGGTTCCACCGCAGGCTCTTCGCTCTGTTTTCTCTTGGTCTGCTCTGTATTCTCGACAAAGGCGTAATATTTATCTCCATTCTTCGTTCCTTTGAAGACAAAGTTTTCGTATTTCACAGAATACAATGCTACGGACATGCCGTCGTGAGAAGTTGTCCATGATCTGGAATTTAAATTGTTACGGAACGAACCTTGATACTGTTTCAAAGTAGGCAAGATAAGAAGCTCCGCTGTGATATCTGATTTGTTTCCAGAGTGTTCAAGTGTAAACAAGTTTTCCTCCTCAATCTGCTGTTCGAGTATTGTGTCTTCATTTGCCGTCTTATCTTGTTCTTCGTCGTCTCTTGTAGCGTCATTATCATCTTCTTTCTTGTCATCTTTGTGCTCGTCTGTTGGTTCCTGGTCTTTATTATCTTTCTTGATATCAACAGGTTCAGCCAAATTGGCAAATAAAACATTTGATTGTTTTTCGGAAGCAGGTGTCGTTATTATCTTTTCACGGGGCCCTACAAGTTCCTGTAAATCTTTGAGCAATTCTTGTTCCTTTTGAAGCTGTTTGTCTATTTCTTCGTCTTCCCCAGAGTGCAGTTCCGCATCTTTTCCATTAGACAATGCAATCTCATCGTATATAAAACCACAATGCTTCAAAATGGCCACTACATCACTGTCGTCAGTGTAGATATCGGTGCCCCAAAGACTTCTTTTTTGCACACTAAGGTTAGGATTGTTCTTATAATGCAAGTAGTAGCTGGGTATTCTTACCGAGATGATCGAATTCACATGGTCCCTTAGTTCGGGGAGTAAGAAAACATGGTTTTTACGGATCTCCTTCTTGTATATTGCTTCTAGTTTCGGGTCTGTTTCCTTTTCATCCGAAAGCAGTTCTTGGAGCGACTTTGTTGGTGACAACGCGTATGCTAATGTGCCAATGTGTTTTCTAGGGAACTTCTGGGCAAACGCAAGAGCTTCGTCATTTACTACAGCGATCTTTGGACGAACAAATGGCTTGACAGGAGCTTGTGGCGGAGGAGCATTGACAATACTTCCCTGGCGAGAACTGATATCTGTATTTGATGGCTTCTGTTCGTACTGTGATTCAGTTGTGTATTGTTGAAAGCCTTGCTGCTCACCAGCATTATATCTCCGAGCATCAGAGACTTGTTCTGATGGTTCTTTCGAGGCATTGAATCTACTAGGATGATGCTGGTGTATGATGATACGCGTTTGCGGTTCCACAGGCTGCTGTGGAGAACTAGAAGCAGGTGAAGCTTCATTGTTCAACAAGTTTTTGATATTAGAACTACTACTATAGCTTCTGGCTTTCTGGGGAGGATACGTGTACTGAGGAGCTTGCTGCTGACGATGAATATGATTTGAAAACGTGCTGACAACAGGACTATTATTACCAGTGCTTGTTTCGCTTGGATACGCGCTCGGAGTGGTGCTACTGTCATTATTTAAGATTGAGTTGATCTTACTTCTGTTTGTCGGTATGTCCGACTGGAACGAACTGATACTAGGAAGCTTATAGGCTGGCTTACTTTCATTAGATGTTCGTTCGCTGCCAGGAGCAAGCAGCGGTGAGTTGCTAGACTGATGATGATGATGGTGGTCAAAAGAAGGAAGTACGGGTGGTTTCGAAACTACAGGTGATGTTGATAATCTTCTGATTTCGAACTGATGAGGTGATGACCCGTTTTGAGCAGTATGCGGTCCATTATCAGTGCCAATCGCTGCAGTGCTATTGTATCCACGATCAGCCGCGGCCTCTGATGTTGCCAGAGACGTTGAGGACAACTTGGGCATTGAAAGAGGATTCACCGATAATGATACCAGAGGTCTTTGAATACCACTTATAAAGGATATCGGAGGAAGTCTGATGCCGCTAGCGTTTCCTTTGCTGTCACCGGCCGCCGACGAGTTGCCGAGCCCTGGTAGCGTCGGTCTGGCCGTTTCCAGGACATTTGAGCTGGAAGCATCAATATTATTCGTTGACATGCCTTGCCAGTCTTATTTGACCTTCTTCAAGATCGCGTCTTTGACAATCCTAGTGTAATCCACGAAGAAAAATCTTTCCAGTTTGGAAAAACGGACCTCAACAAAAAAATCGTCGTGCTTGAAAACGCGTATTATCTCGCAGTTTTGGCAATTTAAAACTCGCTTGATAGTTAAAACTATAAACACTATGATATATATGACTTTTCCCTGAATATACAAATATTTGCTAGGAAATGTGGTCACCTGAAGCCATGTACCGGGGGTGTGATACGTGCATATGAATGCATGAAGGTCTGACACGTACCGTTTTGGCGGGTCGAGGAAGCTAGCTAGGTATGGGGACATGGCAAGGTGATGATATGATGATTATGATGATGGTATATTGATAAAGTATAAAAAGAGAGGATTTCGAATTGGGAAAAATGAGTGGAAATGATGGAGCCATGCTGCTTAAGGTTTCTCCGTATTCGGTTTTATTAGAACGCAAGCTTTTTCTATCCACAACGCAGGCAACACTGGCTCTTGAGATTCCTGATGAAGCTGACCAGATCATCAGAGGCGTTAGTGGCGAAGATACTACAGGGTTTACACAAGAGCTTCATTGTTTAAAGTATTTTATTCTTACTGCTCTTGCGGAAAATAAAAAGAATAGACAGCATGCTTCATATTACATACAAGCAGCAGCGTTAGCCAAATCGCTTTTACTATCCAGTGGGTTGTCTGTATCGGATTATGGCTTGATCTATACTCTATGGGAAATCCGGCTTTCTGCGCTTGTGCTTTCGAGTGATAGTTATTGTTTCAGTATAGCTAAGCAAGAAGCAAAGAAGTTGAGCAATCACTTATTCAAAGTGACACATGCTTTGCACGGCGAAAACCGTAGAATTGGATTTCCTGCAAATGTCCCATTAAGCTTATCGTTGTTAGTTATTCGTCTCCGTACAAATAGCCCCAGCATACTCTGTGCATCAGAGCTTTATAGCGTGTTATGGCTTCTTCGAGGTAATGTAAGTCGTGACTTGGATAACAAGGCGTTGGTGGATTCATCCACCATGATTTCGTACTTGCTCAGTTTCAACATAAGTGCCAACTTGATTGCGAAACGTGAATATTTGACATTTCTTACACATGCAGACTCTGTAATCAAAAACCTCAAGGCTAAATTTGTATCCAAAGCTGATGATAAACAGTACGAGAAGTCCCTTAAGGCTGTCGACAAACAATTGTTTTCACACTATTGTTTGCTTGCATCTTTGGTTTTAATGATTCAGGGAGATTATGCCAAGTCAGAAACATATGCAAATAAGCTCAAGGTCGCCCCAGATGGATCGTTAGACGACCTGGTCGCCACCAAATGTTTACAGAAGGTGCTTACTGTAGTGTCTCCTATACTTGATACAGATGGACTGTTAGATCTAGAACCATTGCAGGATGCTCCACAGATTAAAACGTGGGATGACTTGTTGACATTGAACAAGAACACCAGAATTACTGGACGCATCTTGTGCTGTTACTGCTCATACGTAGAACTTCTAATACGAAGTGATGAGATATTTGTTGACATTCTCCATAGCGCAAAGAAGAAGTCTGATTTGTTCCGTCAGTTGGAGGGCGTCAATAAAGATGCTGACAGTAGTGATGCAAGTGTTGCAATAAATAAAAGTAAAGAGAATATTGAAGATACCATGACACAAGATACAAATGGCAGCAAGTCAGAAACCACTGGCGATAACAAAGAAATTGACAACAAGACAGAAATCGCAGGTGATATCAAAGAAATTGCCTACACTACAATTGAAGGAAAAAAAACTGGAACTGACATAACAAACAATACAGAAGAATCATCAGAATCGCTAACATTATTGGCGCTCAAAGACCAGGATATTGACTCTTTAGATGTGCTAATATGTTGCTGGAAACTTAACATTCATAAACTCTACGGGTTTGAATGAATGTAATGTATTGGGCTTGAAATATAAGACTATTATTACTATTATTATAAACGGTTACTAGTAGTACTTACAATACCCCCTCATGTTGAGAAGGCTTCCGTTTGAGTTTAAGCCCTATTACATATCACATGATAATCACAATATATAACATAACTAGCAGTCACTAAATCCCGTGATTTTTCAAAGCACCTATCTTTTTCATGCATGTCACATGACACTCATAGTAAGCGGCGAGAATTAGAGAGTTAGCCCTATTCTGTATGGGTGCGCTGAGCTGGGCTGAAAAATAGTATGGAGACCCATAGTTAAGCAAAGCATACAGTGAGCGAAAAAAAATAGGAAAAATTCCAGTAGTGAAAAAAAAAAGAGAGAAAGAGAAATTTGAATATTACTGTTCACATATCTGAAGCTTTTGACGATACTTTCACTATCTTTATATATCAGCATCACCAACAGCAAAAATGTCTAGCAACAGAAGTGCTCTTAAGGACGTCGTCACCCGTGAATATACCATCAACTTGCACAAGAGAGTAAGTCGTTATACTGTCAATAAGAAATTTCAATACATTATCGATTGTGGAATAGGGATTGTGTTGGAAAGATTATCATATGTGAACCGTTGAGAATTAATAGAGGCGGAATCTATCTGTCATTCATTTTCAATATTATAAAGTGTATTTAAAAGTAGTCATCAACGATCTAGAAAGAACAGCACAATAAAGTAGAGAAATATCTTCATCATTCGCAAATACTATTTCAAGTGTATTTATGGCGAAACATCAATTCACCTTGAAGTGCATACGGTTTTACAAAAGATAATGTCGTGAAATTCTATACTGTTATAACAATATACTAACAAACATTTTAGTTGCATGGTGTTTCCTTCAAGAAGAGAGCCCCAAAGGCTGTCAAGGAAATCAAGAAGTTCGCTTACTTGCACATGAAGACCACTGATGTCAGATTAGACCCAAAGTTGAACCAAGAGATCTGGAAAAGAGGTGTCCAAGGTGTCCAATACAGACTTAGAATCAGAATCTCTAGAAAGAGAAATGAAGAAGAAGACGCCAAAGAAAAATTGTACTCTTACGTTGAACCAGTCACTGTTGCTTCCACCAAAGGTTTGGAAACCGTTGTTATCGAAGAAGATGACGAGTAAGCTAATCTATGATTATTATTAGATGTATGTTAATAATAGTTGAATGAATTTCTCTTTTTTAGATATTTTGTAGGGTGTGTTTGAATGCTTTACTCATGTTGGGTATAATGCCAGTAAGTATTTTGGTTGTAATTTTATTTTGGCAGTTTAAGGTATGTAACCGTTTTATCAATAAAACTTAGCAATCAATAAAATTCTATATCTGAATCTTGCACAGTTACACATGTTACAGTTGAACTCTACAGAATATAAATAAAATCTAAAAATTGCTAATCATTTAATTAATATAGACATAATCAAGTATGCTCAGTGCTACCTATAATCTAGTTAGTTGATTCTCTAAGCATACGAAATAAAACAACCGGAAATAAATCTACTATAACAAAATATAGATCAGTGTAACTATGACATAATTACCATCATTGCAAAAAGGACTAGCCAAGACGACTAGCCCCGTAAGCTTTTGCTCAACTGGTAAAGAAAAAAAAAGTTATCATCATTTGAAGAAAACTGCTATGTAGTAGAATTATCTGGTAAAACTGTTGTACATACTCTCTCAGCAAATATCACAATGCTGCAATAACCATTGGAGCGCCTCACACAATTCAGAGAGAAAGTTGGTAAAGACAATGTTAGTTGTGTGCGAATGTTGTTAGACTTTAATGAGTTTATATAGAAAATTTTTCTATACTGGTGAATGGATGTGGTGTGGGGGTGTTTTGATATACTCTATACTATACTCTATACTACTCTATACTATTATAAGGACTTCTTATGCTATTTCCAACATTATTATTCAAAATTGCTATGTTATTGTACGCTTTTCTCCACTGACAACATAGTTTGTACTGAAGTTAGCGTCTCAATAACAGTTTAATGTAGGCAGTATCTTCGTAACGTGTTGTTAATAGTTTATCTTGTTTACATCTTGCTGGTTCGCCATTGTTCTCATATTCATATCAAAATAATTTACTCTAGATCAGTACCTCAGGTACCATTTCACATATTTTTCCTTCCGGGAAACAGAGCACAATATTTTGTATATGTCTATATAGTACCAAAGTACCAAAGTAGTAAGTAACATAGCCGTTGCCAGAGTATATCAAACTACTGCTACACATCATGGCATCCCTTTGTCACTATAAAGTTTACAAGTCAAGCACTCACACTAGTCAAAATTTCACTTATCAGTCGGCCCACACGGCAGTCTGACCCAGAACGTTGTCACTTACTTTTTTTACTATATTTGTCAACCGACTTCTAAACAATCGGAAGCTACCATGAAAAACAATAAGCCCTATTACCGTTAAACAGGCAACACCAAGTATCCTGTCTTATCTATATTACTTTTTTATCACGATATCAACCCTAAAACTTCTCTTCAATACCGATTCTTGACTTTTGATATCCAAAAATAAACTTTCTATGGGACGGAATGGCGTAAAAAGGGGGCGTGTCGATCTCCATTAGCGTGAAATTATTTTTTTTTACTGTTTTCGTCTACTGTCTCATCATGATAAAAGTATAAACTTCAAGTCAGTTCCACTTTATTTCCGTTCTTTTTTACTTTCTCTTGGCTGTTCTATTGTCTTCTGTATTGTATAGCAGTTTGCATAAGCGTTCACTATGGCATTTTCGAAAAGCATTATCATCTATATCTGTCTCTTTGTTGCTGCGGGTGCCACTCTCATATTATCAGTGGTATACTGTGTTTTCAAGAAGATAAAGGAAAAAAAGGAGGCAAGAACAATGAAGGCTATCACCACTGACGATTACTTTGCTTATTCATATGATAATAACATGTCCGCCGGCAGTAAAGAAGGTTATGCCAAGTTACCAGCCAGCGAAAACCCATTTGCTGAAGATTATTCTGAAACTTTTATAACAAGACCAGAACCGGCTAGATACGACCATCCTAGTAATGTTACTACCCCAAGAGATTCTTCTTTTGCAAGAGTTTAGTCGCTATTTTTATTTGTTTATCCACTACTTTCCTGTATAATATTCCATTGCTTATTCATTAACTTTTTTTTTTCACGATGTTCTAAATTTCAACTTATACCCAAACCTTAACATTTTAAATCATTTTACCACCATCTTAGTTTTCCTGGAAATCGTTCCTTTATTACTACAACATTTGCTCTTCCTGTTATCTATCTTCACGTTATTGGCTTCGTCCTAGTCTTGCCCTCATTAGAGATGGGCCCTTCTAATATACTCCGGCTGTTATTGCTGCTGGCACGAAATTTAAACCATATGATAAACAAAATCGTCTGCGAATCACTTACCAAAGGCACTTTGGCACATTTCGTGTCTCAAATTATACCAAGAGCCTCGTATCATTGAAACTGGGCAAAAATAATGACAGAAAACGGCTGTAGATTTGTAGATCAGTAAATTTGACCATCTGCGTAGATATATAACATATAATTACTAAGCGGTTTACATGTAACAACAACTTGTAAGTAGAACATTGGCTTTTTGAATATCTTTTGAAGTATTTAAATAAAAAGGTAAGTATTTTCAGACTCGAGAACTGACTGTATGCTAGTAAATCAACACCAGTGCTTTCCATGACGTGAAGATTTGATTTGTAAACCCAAACACGCTAGTGTGAATTGAATTTTAATTGTTTTGCGATGAGGTTCATCTTTATATGAAGCATATATAAATTAAAAAACTATACTATTTTTACAAAAAACGCTTCAAAATAATCCTTGATTCTTATCAGCTTTAGGGGATAGCTAGACATAATCTGGTGCTTACTATCCAGCCCATCTGGTGATCAAGTAATAGGGCAAAGAACCACTGAGATGGTGAAAAGAATATATTGGATCGAATTTTGATTGAAAAAAAATATTAAAACTTTAAGTCAATCTGCAAAACAAACTTTATTAGAAACCCTCTGAGATAAGCAGATTTGAATTTGATGACAACCTTCTAAACACCAAGCTATCAATAGCAATTTTTTGAAATCTGACTTACAAGCCATTCAAAAAACAAAGAGTAAACCATTGATTTTTTCAAGTTATACCAACAAACACATCGGGATAAAACTCCTGTCTATTTGCATACCATTGAAAATAAATTTCATTGAAACCTCCCAATTCTTTGTACTACTAAGCTGAATTGTCAACATTCCAGTTTGACTCATGCTATCAAAATCCATTTACTTAACTGAACTTACAATGGCCTGTTTAAATGCGTCTGCAACACTGATATCTTTTCCAAAGTCTGGCTCTCCTGCTCGTTTCAATCTAAATGTAGTGTCAAACCAGTTGATCATAGCTACCATTGAGTTCAATTCGTTGAGCTGTTTTCTTGCATCGCGACTCAAACTTTCTTCAAGCATACAACTTAAATGATGCTGGACAATTCTGAAAGGTAAGCCATACTCAACAGCATAATTCCAGAATTTTTCAACGGCGCCCCACGTTGTTTTTTCGAAACCAGCGAGCAAACAAGGGTTATTGAGGATACCTCTGACAGCCATGACACCATCAACATTGGTGGCTTTTACTATACGCAGGAGGTCCTCTGGCTTGAAGTAATCACCGTTAGCAACGACAGGTACCTTTGTGATATGTTCTCTAATTCTTTTGATGGCATCTATATTTGCTGGAGTTGAGGATCTGGTGTCTTTTGTTCTTCCATGAATAGTGATCCAATCTACGCCAGCAGCCTCTACTTTTCTGACGAATTCTATGGTCTGGTCAACATTATCATGAATTCTGATTTTAGTTTCTATTCTTATGTTGTTACCGTACTTTTCCTTCACTGCGGCCACCATTTTGGCCACCTTATCAGCGTCACTCATCAAGGCTGCTCCAATCCCTTCACGGACTTGTTCCTTGACAGGACATCCGCAGTTCAAGCCTACGGCATCACAGTAAGGGTGCACCATTTCCACCACACGAAGCAAGTCTGTGACGTTATTGGCGCCAACCTGGATCACAAGGCAACGGTCTCTGGCATTGGTTGTCAAATCAGATATCCTAGCAGTGTGGTTCCGAACAAATTCTCGAGCAAGCATCATGGGACTATACACTATATCTGCAGCGTAGTCACGAACAAGCTCTCGAAACGGAAGCTTTGAATAGCGGACCATAGGCCCTGCTACAAGAACAGGACGACCTTCTTTTCGACACTGTGCAAAGATCTCTAGTGGGTCAAGCCGTGGCATTGTACCATTTTTTGGGTCTTTAGGGTCAAGTTCAGGAGGATAAAACGGCTCTGTACGGGTCATATTGTATTATTCATCCGTTTTCGCTTGATGGTTTGGTTATTTTTCACTTTTCAGTAATCAGTTGACGTTATATTTATATAGTCCTATTGATGATTAGAATTAATTCCATCTCATCGATAATTTTTCATGCGTCTGAATAGCCCTTTCATATCAGGATTCTTTTCCCATTAAAAAGATCTGCTCCACATGATGAGCACAGAGATACCTTCAATATTGCAACATCTGTATGGAAATTTTTCAGATCAGAGAGTTTTTTCAGTGCAAAAATTTTTATATCTAGTTTAGTCAATGTTATTTGAGACTGTTCGATAAATGACAATGGAAGTGACAAACAATGGCCCAGAGGGCGTTTTAAAAAGACCAAATATGGTTTCTGAAGAGGAAAGATCTAAAAAACCTAGAAACAATGCCGAGAGAGGTATAGCTGCTATCAAGAAGGAATATATTGTCACCGAGCCAGACAACACTGTCACTTATTTGGATGCGGCAGCAAATGACGATGCTGCTGAGGAAGCAGACAAAAATGCTGCCGAGGATGATACAGGAGGCAAGAAAAAGAAAGGAAAGAAGGCTCGTGGCCAGAACAAGAAGCGTGAGCTTGCCCAACCAAAGGATAAAATCAATCTCTGCACTGCCTTTATCGACCCAAATAGTGGTAAAACATGTCCATACGGCGAAAAATGTAAACGTAGTCATGATGTAAAGGCTTATCTTGCTGCTAAACAACCAGACATTCAAGTTGGTACTTGTCCAAACTTTGATGCTTATGGGTTTTGCAAAGATGGTATCAAATGTCGTTGGTTACATTGTCATTACGATGAAAAAGAAGGCAAATTGATTACCGACAATATTAAAATGGCTAAACATGTTCATGAAAATGGAGAACCAAAAGACACCGAATTGAACAAGATCACTCATCAACAGAAACTTAGCCTCCAGAAACGCCATGGTTATGCTTTTGAAAGAAGTAATAAGATTGTTGATTATTTGGACAAAATTGTTAAGTATAATAGTGAGTTCAACAACTTGACAAAAGAACAGAGAGAACAAAGAGCAATTGCAGGTGAACCGGCTGAATTGGAAAAACCAGTTGAATTAGAAACAAGTGAGAATAAGAAAAAAGATGTAATTGTTAATGAGGAAGCTCAACAGAATGAAACAGAAAATGAGGCTCTCAAAGAAGAGCCAGTTGTGGTTTATTCCACTAAGACAAGGCAAGACAACCAATTCCATTATGTAGAAGCACCATTCCAACCGTGGGAGAAGAAACGTCTTTATTACGATCGTGCGAAGGTTGTTTCTCCTCTTACAACTGTGGGAAACCTTCCATACCGTCGTCTTATGAAATCTCTTTACAATGTTGATGTAACCTTTTCTGAAATGGCACTTTCGCTTCCGCTTCTTCAAGGCCATAACTCCGAGTGGGCTCTCATGAAAGCTCATGAAAGCGAGTATCCTGGCTTTGGTGCCCAGATTGCTGCTCCTAAGCATTGGCAAGCTGTGAAGGCAGCAGAGGTTATTAGCGAATTTGCTCCTAATGTGAGCGAAATCAATTTGAACTGTGGGTGTCCTATTGATTTGCTATACAAGCAGGGTGCTGGTAGTGGTTTGCTCGAACAGCCAGCCAAGACATTACGGATGCTTAAAGGTATGAGTTATGTGAGCAAAGATATTCCAGTCACAGTAAAGATCAGAATGGGTACTCGTGATGATAGTCCAATAGCAGATTCACTTGTAAGAAAGGTGCTACATAGCGGAGATGCTGCGGCCATCACATTACATGGCCGGTCTCGTCAGCAGCGATACACCAAGACTGCTGATTGGGATTATATCCGAGGAATTGGAAACATTGTAAAAGAGCATAATGAACAACAAGAGGAGAATAAGGATGCAAGGGACTTGCCCAATGGAAAGGTGTTTTTCATTGGTAATGGCGATTGTTACAACTTTGAAGATTGGTACAAGGCTGTAGAGGATCCTGGAATTGATACCGTGATGGTTGCCAGAGGAGCATTGATCAAACCTTGGCTTTTTGAGGAAATCGAAGCTCAGCAATACTTGGACAAATCTGCCACAGAACGGTTAGAGATTATCAAAAAGTATGCCGAATATGCCATTAACCACTGGGGTAGTGATGAATATGGTGTATCGTTGGCCAGACGGTTCTTGTGTGAATGGTTGAGTTTCACCTATCGTTACATCCCAGTGGGTATTTTGGAACGCTTGCCAAATCAACTAAACGAAAGACCGCCAAAATGGAAGGGAAGAAACGAATTGGAAACTTTGTTGGGGTCTGGTGATTATAAGGATTGGATTAAGATTACTGAAATGTTTTTGGGTCCTGCGCATCCTAACTTTAGTTTTATTCCAAAGCATAAGAGTAATGCTTATTGATGTTGTGATTATTTTTAGTAAATCCACGTATTATTCACAGTTACAACTTGTGATTGAAAGATTTTATAGGTAATAAAAGTTTGATGCAAACATCTAAAAGTAATTTTCATTGAGAGCAAGTTATTTAATCATCACAGAGGTGTATATGCCAACCAAATTATATTGATAAACTACCACTTACATTTAAATATAACTCATTCACCTCAGTATATATTTCATTCCAGCTCTATAAACAAACATAGGAATAAACAACGTGATTGATAACAAAACATTCATAGTCTATTGTACTGTTATTCATAGCCTATTGCAGTGTTCTTCATAGTCTATCGTACTGATCTTCCAAATCCTTGGCTTGTTCCTTCAAATGTTCAATCTCATCATCCTTTTCTTTCAATTGGGCCTGCAAGGCAACGACCTTGTCCAAATCAGTGCTGGACTGGATTTTCTTAGCCTCCTTGTCGGACAAGGCGCCCTCTCTTACAGTCTTCTTGATGTCGATCAACTCTGCAGCCAAAGAGTATGTTCTGTTGGTGATCAAGGTCAAAAAAAGAGTAAAGCCCGTAAGATACAAGTTACGCTGGGCATAGAAGCGTTTTGCTTGCACCTCGCTACGGTCGACAAATGGGGCTCCGTGAGGAATGTTTTTGAGCTCCTTGTCAATGGAGCTGGCCTTGTTATAGGCATCAATGAATAGAATTAGGATAAATACCAATATCGACTTGATACTGATCTGGACGTTCTTATGACGGAATGGCTGGGCTATGCCATTGAGAAGAGGAGCCCTGATCTTAGAAGGAAGTGGGAGGGAAATGATGGTAAAAAGCACCAATTCGCTGATAAGAATCCCGAAAATCTGTCAGTTAGCATAATGTCAAGTGATAAATTTGCCCAAGCCCATTTCATATACGTACCAAGTTGTAATAAAGAGCCATTATGTGATGGTTTGTTTATGTTAATTGTTTGAGATTGAAGAAGTTAGCTGTTGGTAATATGAGGACTACTTGTCGTGTATAAAGCCTTGTATAAAAATTTACCGCTATATAGTGTTAATTGACCCTTTATAATGTATTGTATACTAGGCCAGGTTATCATCATCTTCTTCATCTATTTCGGCATGCTTGCTACTGGCTGCGTCTAGCAGTTTACGTGCATTGATGAGAAATGCTGCTGTGTCAATCGGTATTACCATGCACAAATATGCACTGGCCATGTGCTCACTCCATCATGCAATTATGCATACAAACGCTCGACACCGGTCACCCGCCCCTTGCATGCACCTCCCCACATACATTTGCATATTAACGTTTCTTTTTTTTTCTTTTTTTCGAAAAATTTATATATGTCCCATTCACGTGACAGATGCATCCATTATGAGCGTATGGCCCCCACTCTTCCTAGTAACTGAAAAAAAAAATGGTCGGCTTCTCAGTCTCTCTCTCAGTAGCGGTAAGCGAATGAAAGAAACCAAGTGAAAGAAACAACGAAAGAGAGGCTGTTTTTTTTTTATTTTTTATTTTTTATTTTTTTACATTTAACTTATTAATTTTATTTATTTTTTGACAATTGTCACTTGGTCTATACAGTTTGGTTTATTCCGTTTTCTTTATACAATCACAACACATTGTCCTTATTAGGAGCGTTTCCTTTTCTGTTTGCCCCTTCCACTTAATCACTTCCGACAAAGTGCTATTATAATTCCAGTCCCATTGCCGTTGCCACTGAGCATTACAATTCGCCCCCAAGTGCCATTTGGTTGTGTCTGTTATAGATAGTGCACGTTTTGCAAGTGAAGTAGTTGTTATAGTTTCCGTTGCTAGGTAAAAGTGATTGTTGCTTCCATTGGTGCTGGTTCCTTATTTTCCCTATTGAGTTTTGTTCTAGATTGGGGAATTGCCAGTCACATACTGTTTAAATCTAATACAAATCTAGTAGATACAAGGTCATATCTACAAAGCTACTAATATATAGTTGAGCCAACTATGAACTCTGAATTTTCAGTGAATATTCAACCCGGTGCGGGTGGCGATACTGAGATGTTTGACTTTGATTTTGACACTGCCATGTCGACCTCAAACTCTCCGAGTTTCCATCCAACCAATAGCAATGGTAGCAATAATGATATTACTGCCTTTGATTTTGATCTCAACAAGACCCCTCAGATAATATCCAACACTCCTTCCTCGTCAGCTGCTCCTATTGACATAGCGTATCAAAAGACCAGTGACTTTGGTTTCCGTAGTCTGCAGAATCAACAGAATAATCAGCAGAATAACCAAACTAATCTTCAGAATAACCAGCTGAATAATAATATTACTAATACAAACACCAGCACCACCTCCACTTCCAATCTCAACCAGTCCAATAATCACAACAACACCACTTCCAACAATAATATTGTATTTAGTATCAATAACCAGAACTTGAATCAGTTTTTGAACAATCCCAGACTCAGGCGGGAAAGTATTGCACATACTCAAGGGATGGGTGGTGTGTCGTTTGGCTCGCTTACTATAGGTAGCTGGCTCAAAGATGAAGTATTATTCCACCATAATGGTGTTGTAGGAAGTTCCCAACAGCCCCATGGCGGGCAGCAATCGTCTCAACAACATACTGGTTTCAGTCTTACTAATAATGGTCAATATAATAATTTAAACAGTGGAATGCTCAATATGAATAGTGATCTCATGATGACAATGTCTCCTCCGCAGGCGAACTATTTGCCCAATTTAGAGGCTGACTATTGTAAGGATTACAGTTGTTGTGGCCATCTTCTCCCTACATTACATGACTTGCTTCGGCATTACGAAGAAGCCCATATTTCCATTTCTCCTCCTGCTGACGTCAACATTTCCAGCCGTGGGAAAAATGGCAAAATGAGATCTTCAAGTGAGTTGATGGAAGGCGTGTCTACCAATGAAGTGTTTCTTTCCAATAATAACAATAGTAATGGTAATATAAACGGTAATCTTAACAAGAATAAGAACCTTCAAAACATTAGTCATATGAATCAGCTCAACAACAACAACATTAATCTTTCTGATCATCAAACTACCAGCAATTTAAGCAATCATTTAAATAACAATCTTCAGAACCAAAGAACGTTCAACGATGTCACCAACAATTCTAACGACACTTTATTTAATTTCAACAGCCATCTTGTTGGCGCTCTCACAGGAAATACTAACACTACAAACGCTAGTGGAAATTTCACTAACAATATGTCGATGAATAAACCTGCTTTTAATACAGGTAACTTCAATAATGGTCAGCTTGATGGCTCTCAACAGCATGGTCAATCTAATTTGAGTGCTAACTTTAATAATCTCAATAGCGCCAGTGGAACCAACACCACTGTTCATGGCCGTAATTACAATGCTAATGTGTCGTCTGCAACCGGTGACGAAGACGAAATTTGTATTGATGATCCCGCTAGACATTTGTATGTTGATGGTGAGAACCGTCCGTTCAAATGTCCGGTTATCGGTTGCGATAAAACTTACAAGAACCAAAATGGTCTCAAGTATCATAAAGCTCATGGCCATCAAAACCAAAAGCTTTTCGAGAACCCAGATGGCACGTTCAGTGTTATTGATCCAGAAAGCAACCAGCCGTATCCAGACGGCAACTTCAACATGGAAAAAGATAAGCCATATCGCTGTGAAGTCTGCGGTAAACGTTATAAAAACTTGAATGGTTTGAAATATCACAGAGGCCACAGTACTCATTAGTTCTGCTTGTCATGTTATATGTTTATGTTGCCATTTTGTTTACGTTCTGTTTTACGGTTCTTGTGTTGCTGCGCAACTCGATTCTTTATTTCCCGTTTGTATTTTGTCTTCCTACTCTTTTTCCTTTCTCCAATACATTTCAGGTTTCTTACTCTCGCCGTAGTGAGACATGTTTGAACTACGCAAAGTGCACAAGGTTTTTAATTTAGTGGGTTAGCTTGCTTGAACTTCTGTAAATTATAGAGAGTACAGTTCGAACAGGTGAATATGCTCCCCAACCGGTTGGTATCAAAATTGGTGAGTATCAAAGTGTGTAGTTACTGAATGAGACATATTGGCTATTTTTACTGGTTATTTGTCAAACCTTTTTTATCACGTATAAACTGAGCTAAATCTCCAGAAAAGGAGTAAACCTGTTGGAGCGAGTTAGATTTTCCCACCAATCAGAGTATATTTTGCTGCAGAGCTACATGTTTTTTACTGTGACTATCTTCAAATGAGCTTACAAACTCTAAACTATAAATTATTACTATATTTGTACGACTATACAATATCAACTGAGCAAAAAAAATTGGGTAAGTAAAATAGTATGGAATGGCTTGTTATCTAGCCAGGCATATTTTTTCAAATTACGTATATAGGCAACTGATATTACACTGAATACTCGTATATAAGCTATTGTTATAAATCATGTTTTGGGCATATAACAGTATCTTGCTATTTTCGACCCTTGGAATGCAATTTATAACAATTTATAACAATTTATATCAATTTATATCAATTTATAACACACTTACTATGTTAAAACAGTATTGTCAACCAATCTCCGACTTTAATCAAACTCCTTACCTATTTTGGCTCTACTTTAAATTAATGATTGCAATTATTCCAGTCAGCATGCTCTTATATTTTCACTAATGATTCGGCTTCCCTACAGACCTGTATTTTTATAATTCATTTTAAGTTTTGTCAAAATTCATTCTTTTTATTTTAGCTCATTTCCTAGCACCTTCAATCGCCATACTTGAACATCTCGGCGCAATTATCGACATCTGAAAAACTAGATCTACCTACATACTATTACTAACTTTAAAAAGATACAGTGTGTGCCGCTTGATCTTTCATCATATAAACTACAGAACATCCGCGAAACAATGAGTAGGAATAGTCAAAGTTCTAAACAGTCTCTGGAATTGGTTTTCTTCATCTTTATACGGTTATGGATCTATTCTATTGTGTTTGTTATTATATGTCTTACAGCGGTTCTTCCTTGGTCCATCTTCCAATTTCACAAGTTTTATGAAACCGTGATAGCACCTCATCATAGCAAGATCATTATTCCAGTCAGTTTTAGTTATGAATATCTCCATCAACCTCCGTTTGCTGTTCTTGACTTGGCCCAACTCAAACTCTCTCAGCTAGTCTCTGCAGGCGGCCATTACGACTTCACTCTCAAGTTCCATGGCTATTGTCCCAGATCTTCTCCCAAGGCTGCGGCCCCTCCTTATTCGTTCGCATCATCCAGCAACTCAGACCTTCTCTCTGATGCAGTGGATGTTTCTGGAACCAATGGATATCAAGAATATGCTGTCAAGATGTCCATGATAGCTCAGAATGATGCAATACAGTTGTTAAACCAATACCATACTGCCAACAATTACCACTACTTTATTAAGAAAAACCCTTCTCGCGATACTGCCCTCCTGCAACCAACTAATTTTCGCTCCAGAAACTCGTGGCCTGTATCTAGCTATCTCTTTCTGCTCCCACCAGCAAAAGAAAAACATGAATTATACGCCAGTAAAGCCAATAACTGCAAGCATCAGGATCACATCTCGTTTATTCAGTCGTTCCTTTTGAATTGTAACCATCAAGTTTATGAAAACCGCTTGATTCCGCCTATCTTGAAATATCTTCTTCCTCCATTTATTTATGAGTTTGGCCTCCCAAAACTTTCCTCCTCTGCCTCAGTTCCATCTTTCATGGCATCCTCTGCCCTCAATAGCATCGTATCAAACTCATACATATCTATCAGACTCCTCTCCAATTTTAAAATGAACTCTGGCGAATTATGCCGCTTCACTAATAGTCACCTTTTCATAGAGTTCAACCAACGTGTTCTTATTAATAATCTCGATGCAGTATTAGAACTCCAGCTAGTGCATCGCTCTTGGAACTTGTTTGCTTTTCTAGAAAACCACAGCATCATTGTTCATATTGTTGGTTCAGCATTGCTCTTCTTCTTCAACATGTTTACATTCTTCCTTGGTTGCATCATCATCTATTACTTCTTGAACAAACAAATTTACACCAACAAGGTAGCCCCGCAATTGCTCAATCTAGTATCTCTGCTGGCTAATACGCCTGTTGACATTGGCCCGTCCCAAAAAGCAGATAGTCAATATACCATCACTATTGAAGATGGTAGAATTGGCAACAACGAGGCCTCGACCCCTTCCACCCAAGCAAGTGATACGGACAAAATATAGATTTGGCAAATGACTAGTATTCAATTCTTTTTTGCCCAGTGATTCAAAACGTTTGAAGGATCTAAATGCTAATTATATCATACAAAACTCATAAGAGTTGACTATATATGTATTATACAAAACTTCGAAGAGTTTTCCTGCTTCTCAAGTTTTTTCCAAAAGGTGTAGTCTTCAATGCATTTGTATTAAACGTCCAAGACGTTTTTTTAACATTTGGCTGATATAATGTGATCCAATCTGTTATTTATTTGGGTATTCACTTTTATTTGGTTTTTTACTCTCCGCATCTTCTTGATTATAAACTAGACTTTTCAACAGTTTTTAAACACGACTATTTGAGCATAACTAACACTCCTGTACAGATTATATAAAAGTCTATACACATCTAACTCTGGCTAACCTTTAACTGGACTCTTATATTCACCTTGTTATATTTGTTTCATTCGCTTATCAATATGATGTATTTCTGATAAGATAGTCATTGATTAATAGTATAATACTTGTATGTACAGCTTTCTTGATATGCGCAACAAGCCTATTCATCCACTACTTATAACTTTTTTCCCATCTTGAAGTTATTTTGTTTTTTACATACTTTCTTCTTTTTATGTATTCAGTTGAATGACCTAATGACCTTTTAATAAGGAACTTATTTTCTTTAAAATATAACAGCTCTCCTTATTTAACCTAATAATCTCCTTATATTTCACGCATATTATATATCAGTTCCTCTCTACACGCTGTATAGTAGTACCTAATAAAAAACCCAGTATATCCCTTGGAATATCTTAATGGTTTGTTCTTCTTTTAATGGAACACCAGATGGGCTCGGTAAATAAGCTCTAAGCTATGTCTAGATCATGCCTCAGTTGCATTAACAGATTCTATTTAAGCTATTTCATTTATCTTCATTGCTAGACACAGACTGATTCTAGGCAGGAAATATTTGAATTATATGATGATCAGCATTGTCTACTTGGGACTAATAAATAATAATGTACATTTATATCGTCATTAAGCAAGTCTGAGAAGCAAAAAGAAATGTAAAAGTATATGACACAAGAGATCACATCAAAACAGCAAAAAAACCATTCATAGTGTTGGTTATGAAATAATAAACAGGTAACCCAGTAAAACGAAAAAAATAAAAAATAAAACACCTTGAAAAAACAATTGGCCCATAAAGACAGAAAATCAAAATTAAATCATAAACAGTGTAGGAGATGTCGAATTTAACAGCATACAGATAGGCTAAAACCTTCAATTACCCTGGTTTTCATGAGGTTTGTACTGGTAAGTTGAATATCTTGCCAAATCATTTACAGGGTGTTTTGAAGAGACGTTTGAAGTTAGATGGTACTCACTCAAACTGTCACCACCATGAGTATTTGTTGTTGGTTGTGGAGATGATTGTTGGCCATAAGCTGCTGCTGCTGCTAATAATGTATCGAAATTCGAAGAAGTATGAGGTTTAGATGTTGGAATTGTTGAAGAAGAGTATGATGCTCCATTCCAAGCATGGCTACTACTGAGAGAGGGCAATCTACGGTCTTCTACTTTAGTATGGTTTAACAAACTGTTGACCACTGAAGGCAGCAGTGGTCTACTCGTCAATGGCTGAGGGGCAGAATGGTTCAAAATAGAGCGGGTGCCCGTTGATTTGAAAGACAAAAGAGACCGTGAGGCATCGAATGGTTTATCTGTTTGTTGCTTGGCATGTGAAGATGTGCTAAAACTTGAAAGCGGCGGAAGACTCACAGGAGTAGTGCTTCTACTTCCATGCGAATCGTTATTAGGCGAGGTTCCATTATTTAACAAGTTCATAATTGTTGGTTTTTTGTTCGTAGATGTGCCACTGTCAATCAAATTAGCTATAGATGTTTTAGGAGATTGAGTGGTTTGATTTTTGGTTTCCAGATTGATTAAAGACTGGATTGTCTGGCGTGGCGATGCGGTATATGGCAGATCAGCCTTGGCTTGAGGTTGCGAATATGGAACGGGTTGGTAATTATTGTTTAATACCGAAGCAATGTTAGAGCGTCCATATGCTGGTTGGTTTCGATAATTTTTTGGTTCACGGTCATTGATCAAATTACTGATACTATTTTTGCCATGCTGGTAGTCTGTTTCGTTAGAAAAAGTGCCTAACAAAGCAGGACCTGCTGATTTTGGAGCAGTACTGTTAGTTTTCGCAATGTCTGGAACAGGAGCCAGAGCAGGAGCAGAAATGACATTGGAAGATGTCAAGGCTGAAATACTAGGTAAAACAGACCCTACTTCTGTCCCACTTGGAGCCGCATATTGAGTATTAGGTTTCTCAAAGAAATAGCCTAACAGAGGTGCACGCACAGTCTCACCGGTCTGTAATACTTGTTGTATAGCTTGGGATTTGTACTTGTCAATGATCGATTGAGAAAAAGTGTTATAATTCATCACCACCTTGGATAAACTCTCCATGCCTTGTTCTTCTCTTTCTCTATCTACTCTTTCGGCCACTTGTCTCCAGCCTTCCTTGTCAGCATTTTTCGCAAAGTAGTTCCGCACCATAATCGTAGTTTTCGTGCCCAATTCTTTGGCTATGTTGTCCCATTGTGTGCCGTACTTCTGAAGAAGACCAGGAAACATGCCAATGTCTGCAACACTCCAGTAACTAGATACTGTTTTTGTCTTTTTAACGTCATCCTTACTGTGGACGGTATCTTTGCTTTGTATGGCGTCCTTGCTGTGAGAAACGCCCTTGTCAACAGTAACCGGTAGTTTCTCAGTGGCAGCAGCATAATTTTCAGTGGAAACAATAGTTTCAACCTTCTTTTTCTTTGCTGGAGGTTCTATTGGGCTCACTTGTTTAGGGACTGGTTTAATATCTGGCTGTGTGATTGATTCGTTAACAACCGTAGGTTGAACCGCGGCTTCTACAATTGGTTGAGAAATGACTGGGTTTGCCAAGGGTTCTGATTTAGATATGATCTCTTGTTGCAATTCTATTGGTTCGGTACTTTCTACTTTTCTTTTCAATTTTTTACCGTCAGAAACCTCCTTGATAATCTCATTAGAAGTTTCATTAACTTCATCTTCAGCAATCAGTTTTGATTTCTCATCGTCCACCTCTACTTTGGTTGCCTCTAGTCTACTTGTCTCTGGCTGAGCAGGCAATTTGTCTTCAGCCCTCCGGCGATTTTTGGTGGTTCTTTTTTTGGCAGTTGTTTTTCTATTACGTTTATTGGAAACCAATTGTTTGTAATGAACAGTTCGTTTGGTATTGTAATAATGATTGACACATTCTTCTGGGGTTCTTAAGCCACCCATCAACTGGGATATCTTGCCAAACTTCTTTGGATGAGCCACGTAGGCATCGACAAACAACTGATGCTCCTGTTTGTTGAAGGTATCAATAGGATCAGTTACCAAGCGTTTGACAAAAGTTGTTTTATCGACCACCAAATTATTGACATTTATGAAATGTTTACTGTATTTTACTACTGGGTCCATGATCATGTTTGGAATTACTGCCGCGTGTTGTTCTGCCTTGTAAAGTGGGTCGTTCATCTTAATCTGTTGCAAAATCTTCTCGAATTCTGCCTCAGACGTCACACTATCGGCAATATGATGTCTACTTCTACGACTGGTTGATGATTGTTTTTCCTCCACTGGAGGCTCCGCAACTTGTTTAAATTCATTGTCAAACAATTGCGATTGATATCCAGGATAAATATCTACCAATTGTTTTTCATTTTCCTCGCACTTGGTGTCCCATATTGTCTTGTACTGGGAATACTGGCTTTTCAACGATAAAGTGTTGTAATATATTTGTTTTTTACTGCTCTGGAACACTTTCAACAACTTTGGTTTAAATACTTGTTCATGTATCAACAAGTTTCGTTCATAGAATGGATATATTGCAAAGTCTCTTACAGGGGTCTGGAGCAAGTACTTTTGATGTTGTATCATTTCGTCTCTGGGTCTGTTTTTCAAGTCAAACAACTTTTGTTCCAATCGATTGAGCGGAAACACACAGCCTACTCCTACGTTGATATACAACTTTTTGTGTTGTTTCTTTGGTGCTTGCTTGGCATTCTTTGACCGCCTGTCTGGTTTCTTCAGTGGTACTGGACTTTCGCTTTTGGCTTGTTTGTCTGATTGGAGTATTTCTGCGACATCTTCTATTTTCGATATCACTGTCTTTTCCTCTTCTTTTACAACAACAACATCATCATCGTCCTTCTTGATGTCTTCTTTTTCGTTATTCTCGTCCTCTTCCTCGTCATCATCAAACCGGATTTCTATATCAGAGTCGATATTATAATCGTCATCGTCCTCTTCTTCTGGCTTTTCTGCTGGTTTTGCCTGTATATTCTGATGTATGACTTCTGTATCGATCAATGCGCTCTCTCCTTTCGGGGCTTTTAAATCATAAATATTCGATTGATCGCTTGACTGCTTGTCATCGTTTGTCTTGTTGAACAATGTGACATTACTATCTTTTTTAAAATCACTATTATTTACCAGGCTAGAAATATTATGATTGGAATCCGTTTCGTCCTGATATTCGCTGTCCAAATCCCTTTCACTGGACGCCACTGGAGACGACGCCTGGGAATTGTTGCCACTTTTCACCGAACCGTACCAATTTGCATACTTTTTCGGTCTACTGAACTTGCTGTAAGCGGTGTCGTTGTAAGTCGGATACAAGCCGGAATATCCGGAATGGTATTTAGAGCTGAAATAAGTGTCCTGGCCTCCGGGTTTCCCATAATAACGTGACAGTTTATACGATTTGGTGTAGCCAGGATAATACGAGTCCCCGTTGACCCGGTCGCCCAGTTCCACGCCATCCACTTCTGCTGGCTTTGCTTCCACCGGGCTGGCACTGCCATACTTTGGGTTGAAGTACTTTCTCGACCCGTAATTCGAAAACCGGGGATTCGTGTACGAACTGCCACTGTGGTAACCGGGCGTACTCCGACCAGACGACAACGGCTTATCTAGACCCTTCTTGACATCTTCAGCGGACGTGTTGACAGAAAGCGACGGCTTGGGCTGCTCCAGAAACCTCTCTGAGCCATCCTGCTGCTCTGCCGTTTGGTAGAGACTCTCCGGGTTGGACTTGACACGCGATGTCTTGCCAACTACATTGTTGGAATATCCATTGGTGCCAGCGCCCGCGCCAGCCTCGTTGCCATAATACGACTCGTTGGACGTCCGGTGATACTCCTTGCCTTTCTGTCTGCCGTAGTACCCGCTACTGATAAGCGATCTCTTGCCTGAAAGCGACTCGTACTCAGACTTGCCTGCGCCAGACGGATAGTAGCTCTTAGGGTTGTACGACCGGTAATACGAGCTGCTTCCTGCGGGGCTGGAAACTCTTCTATAGCTGCCTGCTGCGCTGCTGCTGTTAGCGTTTGCAGTGTAAGGCAAGGGTGACCGTTTCTTATTGGTCTTGTTATTCGCAGTACTGTTAATATTAGCAGTATTATTATTGAAATTATTATTAGCATTGACATTACTGTTAGTATTAGTAGTGGTATTGGTGTTAGCAGCAGCATTATTAGCGCTATTGACACCATTATTCTTATTGCTATTCAGTGAGCCGGCGCCCTTGGGGTCGTTTGAAGGCACCACCATAGCTCATATATTCCATTCAACTGCCCTCGGCGATAATGAGCACTCCAACAAAATTTAAAAGAGCCACAACGTGTAGTGCTCTATTTTAATTGCCAGATAACGTAATATTCTCTCTCTCTATCTTTTCCTCAGTTCACGCATTGGGTTGACAGTATTCAATACAAAACCCCAGTGAAAATCCATCTTTTTTTCCTCGTTTTTTACCTACTTTTTCACTATGTTAATATTTAACGTGAATTGCCAGATATTTAAACGGTGTTACCCGGGTATCACGTGAAATGCGGGAATATGTATAATATGCACGGGAGGTGCGTATCATAATAGAGTTGGAATCCAGTTGGATTTTAGAAGATGTTTCAATGGGCAAGTTGGGGTTTATTAGATGTTTCAATTGAGCTGTGTTAACTGATTGTCCCAATATCTTTCATATTCCTTTTCTTCAATACAATAATAATATCATATATTTCGGGCCCAGTACATATCAGTTTCGTATATACGCGCCATGTCTAAAGGGACTTGGTAAGACCCAATCATGTCCTGTTGATCATAATCTTCTCACCTGTGCTCCTTTTAGGTCTTTTTTCTCTTCTCCGAGAGCACTGGCCACTGAGCCATACGGACCAGTGGCTTTTTCTTTAATTTAAAACACATTATTCAATGTAATATTGTAGTCTTGTTATATTGAAGCGTGAAAGTCGAGATGTGAATGGATCAATTTAGATTAGCAAATGAATCTGATAAAGCAGCAATATTAAAATGATTACAAATGATTACTGTGTGTAAATCAACAAAATATTTCTTACATAAAATGTCTTACTATGGTACACATATCATTCGCCATTCTGGCATCTATAAAACAAAGGAGGCAACAAGCGAAACGGAAAATAAGGTAAAAATACAGGTAGCTAAATATACAAAGGCGGCAGTCTACAAGTGGACTGACAAGAGGTCGTTATGAGAGAAGGCGCAATTGCAAGAAGGACATTTTCTCAAGCGAGCAGCTAGACGGTCATTGACACATTCTGAGCAAAAGACATGGCCACATGATTTCAAAGCTGTGTTTTTGAATCTTATAGAACAAATTGAGCATTTGGCGATAGAAATCAAGCCCTCAAGACGAGCGTCATCTTCTTTAAAGTCCGCATTGTCGCCTTTCTTGCGATATTTACTGATAAGTTTCTCCAACGATGTGTTTTTTTGTTTTGACAGTTCCAAGTCTTTTTTGAGGATAGAGATTTGTTCTTCATTTTCATGGGTTTTTTGAATTGAGATTTTCTTGTCACTACAAAGTTGGTCGTATTTCTTTTTCAAATTATCAAAAGATTTCAAAAGTTCTACTGATTTGTTTTTCAAAACATCAAATTCTTTGGTTTTTTCCACGCCAACGGTTTTGAAATTCTCCAAATTATTTTCCAACACTTTGTTTTTTGTCTGTAGCAACTTTTCCGCCTCTTTCATCTGGGATATCAACTCGTTGGATCTAGCCTGCTGGATCTTTAGTGTTTTGAGTTCGTTAGTCAAAGCATCTTTAGCTCTCATGGCTGCAAAGTACTTTTGGTCGGCCTTATTCTTCTCCAACTTCAACTTGGTGATGAGGTTTTCATTTGCAACTGCGGAAACCAATTTTTTGTTTAGTTGGGATTGTGCTGTATTGAATGCAGTTTCAATGTCTTTTAATTCTATTATTAGTGCCTGATTTTGTTTCTGCAATGTTTCGAGGCTTACGTCATCATAATTGGTGTTCACGAGTTCTTTACGAGTTTCTGATTTCAACGTTTCGATTTCTTTCTTTTGAATATTTATCATGTTTGTTAATTCTTCGTACAATTCTTTACTTTTCTTGTCGGCTTTTAGCAACTCAAGTTTACTTATCAACTCGTCACGATTAGCTCGTACTCTGGTGAGATCAGACTCTGCCTTTTCGAGCTGTGTTTGCAACATTTTACGTTCTTCTGTCATTTTTCCCTCAAACTCTTCTTTGAATTTAGTTTGGTTAGATTCCAAGGCAGCAATCTTATTGAGCAATGTGGCATCTTTTCTACTTAATTCGGTGTTTTCTTTTGTCAACTTGTCTACTCGGCTAAGAAGCGTCTGATACACTATGGAGTTTTGGAGCTCTCCTTCTGTAAGATTCGCAAGTCTTATTTCATAGGTGGCTACTTGTTGTTTGAACTGAAGTGATTTAGTGGTTTCCTCTTCAAGCTGTTTACTCAATGTGGCAACATTTGCTTGCAATTCTGCCACACAAACTGTGAGATCTTCCAACTTTTCATCGTTGACTTCAACAGTACTTTCCTTTTCATGATGTGACTGGCCATTAGAAGCCACGCCGTTAGAAACCGGCTCTTCCAGCTTGACTTCTGGCTCGGGCTCCTCCAACAAAGCCTCGTCGGTTCTCTTCAACGTCTTGGACGTCAACCGGTCATTTATACGAGTCAAGTTCAACACCTCAGACCTCAAACTCTTGACACTACTGGTCAACACTTGGTTTTCCTGCTCTAAGAACAATCTTCTAGACTTCTCGGCTGCCGAATCTTTGGCAACGGATTCCAACTTGTCTTTTATCTCTACAGCGTCTGAAGTTTTCTTCAACAACGGGCTCACTACGTCTAGCAAGATCTTCTTACGAAGCTCTAGAATCCGGTCAATCTCTGCGGATCTGCCGTCCTCAAGCTCATCAAATATATATAACACATTCTTATAGGCATCCGTGTCCAAAACCAAGCCATGGCATCCAAGCAACTCAATCACACTGGTCCACCAGCTCTCAAGCACCACCAACTTGTCTGCATTCGCCTTGCACTTGGCCCTCCATTCCTGCAAGGCCTTTTCAGACACCGCCAACTCACGCCGGCAAAGTGACAACTTGCGGAAAATCGCCTCCTTTTGGAAATACACGACATCCTCTTGAGTTAAAGGCCCATCCTCGCTTAACGTATCAAGCACCTTCCGCTTCTTCGTGTCGCCCTCAACGTCAAACAGACTACTTGATCTCTTATGCTCCATCGTGATTATCACACCAAGATCAATGCAACAAAACTTCTTTTTTACACTTGGTCTGGCAACTCTCTTGTTTTGTTCAACCAGCTTCTTGGGTCTATTTTTCAATGGCTCAATTAAAAAAATAAAATAAAAAAAAAGTGCTGGACCGCCCTGTAGTGAACATCTGCTAAAAGAAGAAAATCAAATTTTCGATCAAGCGGGATTACCCGGGCATACCCATACGATGGTGTGATAGTGCATCCATGTGCATTATAGTGCCTGTGTATGCAGCAAGTGAGTGAAATGTTTTCTTATAGAAAGTGGTTTGGGTTAGTTGGTTGGCTGGTGGGCAATTAAGTAAGTGTAGAAGAAGGATAATAGAATGGAGCAGTCGTAGTGAAAAATTGGGTTTTGATCTTCTGGCAAGTGGATCTAAGAATCAGTAAGCGATAGAAGTAAGACTCAATAAGCAGTGGTGGTAAGACTCAGTAAAATTGACAAGCAAAGATATTAGGAGTCATAAATGTATATAGTTGTAACATGTCTTCTGTGTTTCAAGAGTTTTCCCGTTGTTTTCTTTACTATCATATCATAAAGATTGCAAACCTTCAATACCCAAATTGAGATGTTGTAAAGCGTAGTCAGCACTGGTTGGACAAACACAGCAATCAACAAACATCTCAAATCTCGTCAAAGGGCCATTTTTCCACAGACTATCACTGAGATACGCTGCTCTCTCCAGGTTATGGCAAAATGTTCTGCCCATCGTGATGGCAAAAGTGGAAAAAATGCTATGAAATACCGAGAGGGTGTGCGGGGTGTCGGGCAAGTAAATCTCACGATATAGGTAACAGATAGACGTTATATTATACAAAAGATTCTAAAAAATAAAACAATAAACGAGACATAAAGACATAAAACAAGCACAGTGAGGGCTGCTGGTTGGGCTGGAAAGCAGTGCAAGCAGAATATAAATGCGGCGAAAAGAGAGTTAAGTTTGTAATGTAAAACTGGTGAGAAAATAATTAGAAATGAATATTGTGCAATGAACGTAGTAGGATCAAAATTCAACAATGAAATAATAAGGTAAAAAGTTTTTAATGATTAGAGAATTTGCTGTTTTTAGGCAGCGTTAATTTTGGGGGCGGGTGCTTCTGCCAATAACAATGGGATCAAATTTAAATCATTGTAGCCTGCGTAGAAATCGTCTTCATTAGCAGAATGCATGTTAATGAGCCGTTCATTTTCAATGGCAATCTTTCTACTTCTGATAAAATCCTCATATTCTTTTACAACATCATTCCATTCGTTTAACGATTTTCCGACGCCTCCCCATTTTTTCAAAGTATGGAAAGCAACCCGTTTTTCTCTTTGCAATTTTTGCAATTGCTTTGATTTTTTAGCCTTGGATTGCTTGTTTGGTGAAAGTCTGTTTGACACGGGTTTATTTGGTGACGTTTTGTTGGATTCAGATTTAAGAGTTAAATCTTTAAAAGCAGTTCCTTCTACAAGTGGTGACACCATTCCTATTTGAGGAGAGGCATGGCTTTGACAAGTAGCATAGGTAGACACAGACAATCTTCTGGTTTTGTCTTCAGAATGTTTAACATCTTCACAAGGTTTAGTTAAATCTTCAAAATTTTTAGAATCTTCACAAGGTTTAAAATCTTCAACCTTGTCACAGACTTCAAGCACGTCATCATCCAGAGTGTCTTGGTCGCTGTATACTGGGTCAAGCTCAGTGGTATGGGTGTATTCTTCGTCAGTTGGAATGTAACCTATTCCGACCGACTGGCTGAAAGGCAAGGTAGGATAATGTGGGAATTTGTTATGGGAATTAAAATTGGTATAGGAGCTTGGGTTGTAAAACTTTGTGAAGGAAGAGTTGTTGATGATGAACAATTGGTAATTGAGTGATTCGTCGTGCCAAATCAAAGAAAACTTGAACATTTGTCTTTGGATGTCGGGGGTTTTCTTTTGGAATTCCGGAGGCATTGGGATGCTCTCCAAGCCGGCTTGCTTGGTGTTCACTGATGACGACATGGACTTTAAAGACGTTGAAGACAAAGTGGCTGTTCTTTTTTTGGATTGTATGTTTTTCACTGAGCGAAGCGACAGTTTGTGACTCAAAATTAAGCTGTCTTCGTCATCCAGATAATGTGGTTCCTCAGAAAGTGACGTTGAAAACAAACTGGATCTTTCTGAGGCTGTTTTGGCAGATGAGACTGAAGTAAACGATTGTATAGACTTGATGCCGCTTGCAAAGGTCAGTTTTCTCAAGTTTGTAGCAGACGAAGAACTTTTCATAGTGCTGTTGTTTATAAAATCAGACAATGCTCCTGTATTTAATTTCTTGCAATCAACAAGTGATTTCGAACTATGACTTTTACCAAGTGTGGCTCTTCGTACTACTGCGGGTTCTGTTTTCAATTCCGGTTTGAGTTCTGTTTTTGACTCGTTAGCCTTGGATTCGTCTGTTTCCTTATTTTCTAGCAGCTCACAATCAAAGGAGCTACTGCTTTTAGATTTTTTAAACAATTTCATAGCAAAACCAAGCAATTTTCCTCCATTATTGACGTTAGAAGCCGATGGTGATTTGTTTAACAAAGTTCGAGGCTTTGTATTTGGTGGAATTGGTGCGGTTGTAGTAAGGCTATCAATGGTATCGTTTCCTACCACTGTTGTGCTGCTAGTAAGTGGATTATCGTCGTCGTCGTTGATTGTGGAGTACGCAGTAGTACTGTAGACCGCGTCATCAAAGATTTCAAAAGGGCTGATTTTCCGGACCTGCGACTGGGTAAGAACCAAGCCGTTTACAAGATCTGTGAGCCCGGTTTTCTTGTTGTCATCTGTAGGAGAGTTGGACCCAGAGCTGGAGCTGGAGCCGGCGTTAATGTAGGCGATGTTTGGATCGATGAACAAGTTCTCGTTAGCGGTTTTGAAGTTTATTGGGGTGATGGAGAACTTTCTATTGATGACAGGACATGATCCATTCATGTCAGGCATCATATAGTAGCCCATGGAGCTGAACTGGGAGATTTTGATGATTTTGTCGTAGGACCAGTTGAGTCTGTCGGTGACAATCTTCTTGAGCTTCTCCTTGTTGACATACGCATCGCTGGACAATTTACTGTGCTCCTTGGACGCATTGAAGTACAACTTGGAGTGGGAAACATTAAAGTATATACCGGATTGGTAAGAGTTGAGATCGAGATCCGGGCTACTTGTGCTGGTGGCAAGAACGCGCCATACTATTAGTCTGAGGTAGTAAGATCTGACCAATGGTTGCCAATGGCAGAAGAACTGGAGCCAGTTTTTTGGGGACACCATCCAGGAGGCAAAGTTGTATTTGATGGAATAGTTTTGGTTCTTGAACCATTTATTGGACAGGTTGTCTTGGACGTTGTTTTTGCAGGCCAGACAGTCATTATCGTCGGGAATGTAATCCCAGACGTTGAACAAGAACGCTAATGCTTTCAACTGTGAGTTGACGTTTTCAGTCAACAACATATTCTGGACGGCGGTCAACCAGAACGTCCAGTTGATTGCCTTACCAAAATGGTGGCTACGGACACGGTCCGGGGAGTTTTCAACACAACCGTCTCCAGAAACACATTCGCAGGAACACACCTGTGTGACAAACTCCTGTGTCAAGTCTAACAAGTATCCTGCCTTCAAATAGTCGTATGCAGACACGTCCTGTGCATAGCGAACAAGCAAATTGTCAAAGTTGGTGACAACAGCCTTGGCCGCGAGTCTTTCGCTGAGCGAACGTGGATTATACAAAAAGTCTCGGACAACCAGGAAGATTTTGGACACAGAATGCAAAGGTGTGCTTTTCCTGGCGTCGCTGCTGGACGTCATGTTGAAAAAACTTAACGTCATATTATTCATGTTGAGAGGACCAGTTGCCGACGCATTACTGGGTCTGGGCGCATGGTTTTTCTTTGTTTTTGAAGCACAGGACTTGATAGTCCACACTAAGATGTCATAGACATGGCTCCATATGATGTTGGAGCCTGGGGAGACCACTAATGCGTTCAACCCGTTATCGATATCGACTTTCAAGCTGGAGAATCCCTTGTCGTCTGCTTCGCTACTTGCTACATAGTCACTATTGAGTGTCAAATAGTGTCGTAGGAACGAAACAAACACGTCGCTGTTGAAACTGCTCCATTTCTTCACCCAGGGCCCTTGCGGATATGCAATTCCCTTGACAGGTGCTCTGGGAGGCTCTACAGCGTTGAAATTGAACTTCCGAGGCGGCGCTGTCCGGTGGGCAACATGCGGAGGCATTGGTTTTGCTGGTTTTTTGTCAAGACAGGTGCTGAAATCAAGCTTGGTCGCATGGGGACGTAGCTTCATGCCATAAGTAAGCTTTTCAAGACGGCAAAACGGTCTTACCAGAACAGGATACCGGGAGTGCTCATTACAGAGCATCTGCAACTTCAAGTAGTTGAGCTCGTCCTTGAAATAGTGCTCGTAGTTTGTCAACACGGAGGAAATCCTCACATTTAGAAGAAACAACAAGGCATTTGACACATCTTTCAAATGGAAAAAACAAAGTGCAAAAACCTTGCCTACAAAAGCAGAAAACGAAAGCAGCGTGCTGTTCTTGTTGTTGAGCTGCGTAAGCGAATAATCTAACGTCTTGGTAAGTAATACAATAAACATATTTGTATCGTGTTGGTGTTGGTGTTGTTTGGGCTCATCCAGACATTCTGTAGCTTCTGAATTGCTAGAAACATCATTAATGAACGACCACTCATGTCTCGTCATGATACGGGAAACACACTCGTAATACACCAGTTTCTGCGACCCTGGCAAAGGTTTCTTAAGATCCAGCAAAGCAGCCAAAATGGCCTGCCACCATTTGATTAATATCTTGAGCCCACTCATGGCAGCTTTCTGACAATACGGTCTGGGCACCTGGCGATAAATATCGTCAGTTTGTAGCCGAAGAAAATTCAATAACGTCAACCTAAGATGGTTGGTCTTCTGGATCCCCGACTTGCTATTAAACTTGGACAACTCAGAAGTCAACCTCTTGTAGTCAGACAGCAACTTTTTGAGCTGTTTGGAGTGCTGGGGACTGGTGCTGCTGCTCACATTTGAGCTGGAAACCAGAGAATACAAGTTGGTCGAGCTGGAGGACGTGGGATTGGTGGTCTGGTGCGTGAGAAAAGACGACAACAGCGAGTTGGAAGTTGAGTAGTTGGATAACACAGGAACAGAACCAGTCTTCTTGCTCTGTGGAGTCACATCCAAAGCAGAACTGGTGTCCAAAGGAGAGGCCGAGGGCGACTGGGCAAAAACAGAAACGTCTTCATGGTAAACTTTGGTCATCTCTGCCAACAGTCTGGTCACACCCTGGAGAGTTAAGCGAGCGAAATGTCAAGCGAATGTAAAAGTTTATATATCACCGGGCCACACGAAAGGTCCAGGACAGAAAAATCGGTAAGAATAACACTGAACACGAAGGATAATTATGGAACACTGTAAATTAGGATTTCATTAAGCCCAGCTGGTTTCGAGCGATGACAACAGTATACAGATATTGTCAGGTAGCACCAGCTCCAGAAATAGCAACGGCTGAAGCCCACAGATTATATACGGCAAGCTACAAGATCAAACACACAGCCCAGATCGACAACAAGAAGAAACAGTTTAAAATGGCCAAGAAATACAGGCATCGAGAGCAACCTGAACAAATTGAAAGGAATACATGTTTTTCTGAAGATTAATAGACTGCAGTGGGAAGGAAGCCAAGCTCTGCGGGAAGCCAACATAACATAGTGCTGAAACAAACAATTGGTGGTTGTGCTGCTGCACAGCGCTGCACGTCAAGCTGCATAGCAGGACATTCCGCTCCTCTTATTTTGAGAGAAAATCCGATCCCGAAGCAAACATGAATTTGACAAATTCGGTAAACCTAGCGCCTGGTATCTTTTTTAGATCATGTGACCTGTTTTACCTGTGGAATGACGTTGGCAGCAGTGGTCTGCGGTGCGTGAGTGAGCATGCATGTATACAGTTGAGGTATAAAAGATCCATACTTTTAGCCATGAATATTATGTATAGAAATATCAGGCTAGTATTCAAAGTTGATATTTTATCAAGAATACTGAGTTAGTATACCGAATTTTCGTAGCCTGTGCTAGAAGAGTTTGTAATAAGGATTTGATTCAGTTTGGATCTCTAAAATTTTCAATAGTACTGATAAATGGTTAGCATTATCAAAAGGCAAGATCCATATTTGTTAATAAACGTTGCGATAAAAATTCTATAAATACAATTTTGACAACTTGCAGGAATACTTGCTAAAATCGATAATAAGCATTCCTTTTTCGAATATAATACATTCTATCTACCTGCTGGGCCGTATGGCTCAGTGGCCAGTGCTCTTGAAGAAGAGAAACAAGACTTGAAAAGAACACGGGTTTGATTTCCAAGATGAATACTTTTACTCGCTGCTTTTTACGATGCTGAACGTGATTTCACAGGCAAGTGTAACTGTTTGAAAAAAGATGGCCTACAAAAAGTCTTTTTACTATCTAATTGAGTGACATGTTTAAGTAGTTTTTTGGGTTTTCCCCACTGTGTTTTACAAAGTCCCCTCAAACATAACGAGTATATACGAAATATACTTGAAATATATGATATTATTATTATTATACATTCTGTTGAACACCCATGGGTTAGCACCCCTTACTTTGTCTTATCCTAAATTACTATCCGCTGTATTTAACCTATATACTCTATGTGTGTGTGATATTTAAAAAAAAAAATCTGGAGGCCTATCTTGGGTATTGAGCTGTGTCTATTTTTTATCGTAAAAGATCATGTAGACGGCAGCATTGTCGTTGAGAACAGTGGTGTCGGTCACCTCAGTGACGTCGCTGTCGCTCATTTTCCAGTATGGTTTTCTGACGACACTACTCATCTTAACCTCTCTGTCTTTTGGTCTTCTGGCGCTGGAGCTTCTGCTTATGCTCGATGCTCTGCTAAGACTAAAGCTTCCACTACGGCTTCCATGTGCACTGGTGTTAGGACTACCGTCGCGTTTGTAGGCACTTTCAAAGGCTTCTGGGCTCAACAAGGTTGGAGACAAGGCGTCGTTGCCGGTATTTAAAGAACTCAATGAATTGTATGAGTTATTATTACGAAGAGAAGTTAAAGAGTTAGTGGAACTATTTCTGGACAATTTCTTCAAGTTTTTCTTGATTGAAAGCGACAATCCTCTGGATCTTCCTCTAATTGCACCATTTCCATTACCGTTGCTCACCTCATGTTCCAAAATGGTGTCTTCCCCAAACTCTGGGTTGTTATTAGTATCTGTTTCATTTGCTGTGTCATTGTTGTTGTCGGTGTCGGCAAATTCCTCAGAAACATTCATACTTTCTGCTTCTGGAGAAACATTGGATGAGCCGTTTTCGTCCCCGTTCCATTCGTTGCCATGGATATCTACAGCAGCAACCTGGCTGACTTCGCTTTCAAAATTGCTTTTATCTTTCTTGTAATATTCAAAATGTATTCTTTCATTGTCTTCTGCAAAAGTGGCGTTCAACTCTTCGTATTCTTTGGTCTTTTCCGCATTACTTACTTCCGAGATTGCAAGATTGTCCAAATTTATAATAGGATTCTTGTTGATGATAGTGTGGTTGAACTTGTAATACAAAGGTTTTTTCTTGTAACATTCGTAATGGCCATAATAATGGCTCCCTGTATGTCTGATCATGGATCTCAACTTGTAATCTACATAGCCACTTTTCACCTTGTTACGTTTCATGAGACTGGGAATCCCCGATGTATCCGCCGAAGGAATCTCGGTCTCAGCTACACCTATATTAATGTTCTTTACAGCATCTATCAACTCGTTGACAACCTCATTGCTTTCAATAGTGGTTGTGGAGGTCTTTTCATTAGATTTGCCGCTGATATTACTTGATTCCCTAGTGTTTTTACTGTCACCATCATCTTCAAAATCACTAGCCTCTGACTCACTATCAGATATTGCAACGTCATCTTCCTCGTCATCTTCTTCATCATCGTCTTCTTCTTCTTCTTCTTCTTCTTCTTCCTCATCTTCAGATTCCGACTCTGAATCGTCATTACTAGTCACGTTTTCCTGCATCTTGTATTCGTTAAAGATCTTTTTATTGATTGTGAGATCAATCTTCTTGTTAAACTTTACTCGGCAAGTGTTTTTGGTGGAGAGATTATTTTCAAAAATGGATCTAGACAAATGAAATACCAATACTGTAGGTAATTTTACTAAATAGTTGTGTTTTATTATGGTGGATTTCAATTCCAGAGCTTTGAAACCGCCGTGGGAATAATTCTCAATAAAACTTTCCAATTCCTTATCTTCAATCTCATCATTGATTTTACAAAAGTTTTCCATATTCTTCAATTGTTCTATATACTCAGCATGTTCACTTCCAGCCTCCTTCTGCTTCTCTATTTCCAAAATGGACTTGATTTTGCAGTTCATACATGAGTAGTCATTTATGGTCTCCGACTGGTTCTTCTCAAGCAAGTCTTGTAGCTCCACCTCTCTTTCCTGGGGAACCGGTAACGATAATACAGAAAACGGATACTTATTCAAGGTAGATTTCTGCAAACAAGAAAGACAGGTGAACTGGTAAATCCCAAAGCCATAGAACGGGAAGTTTGGGATAATCAACTTGTCGAGAAAACCATCGATCCGCTCCTTTGTTCTCATCGCTTCATCCGTCTCTTCCAACCCTTTGGAATACTGCAAAAGATCCTCCTTGTAAATGGTCACCACCTTGATAAGGTTCAAATACTCGTTTTCCAAAGTCTGGAGAATGATTTGTAACAACTCGTGAGCATCATGCTGGTTCGACGATATCTTTGAGTTGAAAATCTTCTCAATCACCCGAAGAAAAGGTCTTACTCCTATCACGTTCTGATACACTATAGGGGAGTTTAATCTAAATATGAAGATTGAAAGCTCATGATGCAAAGGAATCAAATTCTCAACATTCTTCACCTCCGTCAAGTTCTCGGGATTCAACGGAAAACTGTTATAGAACGTGACAAAATGCTTATGAAACTTATTGAACACATTAAGATATATTATCAAACTGGAACAAGACGACAACGCTTGCAACGTCGAGTTGGCAAAACAGTCATTCCGAGGATTACGCAACGCCGTCGAATACTTGTCTATTCTCCGGGTCAAAAACATGGTTTCCTTCCGTCTGGCTCGCTCTTCTTCTGTCTCAAATGATAGCTCTATCGAGGGCAAGAAGATATATATACCAGTAACAATAGCTATAGAACAACCTATGAAGATCCTCTTGTTCACCTTATGATACTGTGTCAACAAAAACTCTGTAAACCGATTGTGGATGGGATTTCCTATATTAAGAGTGCGGTCTTGCTTATTAATTTGTAAAATACTACGTACAAATCCTTCATAAAACATCCAAATCCGCTAATCTATCCTCACTAAGGGCTGGTCACAACCTCTGCAGTTTAGTATACCACGCGCTATTGTTCAATTTCGGAGATTGGTTTAATAATAGAAAAAATCCAAAAAAAGAAAAACGAATATCAACTGATTATAGAGGAAAGAAAAAAAGATTGATTAAAAGTACTCTCGGTCTCGATATCACTTAATATTCGGCTTCGGGATGCTTTCCGCTGTAGTATCCATTATTACATCATAGACGCGCCACCGTACATTAAAGTTTGCGGGCAACGCATACCATCTGCGCTGCACATCTTGGTTGGTGCTTGCGTACTTGTGCATTCTTGCATTCCTGTATGTATCATGTTGTTTTTGCATGTTTCTGCATGAGTCATGTGACCATGTGGGGCGCTAGAAACATTTGGCAGTATACCAGCTTCTATGTTTCTCTTCTCACCAGGGCTATCAATTATACATCAATATATAGCCAAGCTTGACTCAGTTAACAATCAAGATGGATGATGCGGAACTTCATGCTATAAGAAAAGCTCGTTTGGCAGAGTTACAGAAAAACTCAAACCAGGGTTCTGGTGCTGGATCATCACCGGGAAGGTAAGTGAAAAATTTCTACATGACTGGTCCTGATGAACATTTCACTAACCAAAGCCTAGTAGTGAATCATTGCAAACATCCTTATTGTCTCAGTTGTTGGAGCCACAAGCAAGAGAAAGGTTGTCCAGAGTAAACATGGTGAGACCAGACCGTGCCAAAGCAGTTGAGAACTATATTATGAAGTTGGCTCAAAGCGGCCAGCTAAAAAGAAAGATGACTGAAGAAGAAATAGTGGAGATTTTAAATGGTATTGCAAGAGACCAGGATCAGCAGAATAAAACTAAGATTGTGTTTGACAGAAAAAACGTGGGAGGCGATCTTGATCAAGATGATGATGATGACTTTTTCGATTGAATATACTTCTAATGTCGCTTTACGATTTGATTGAACGAAAAATAATTTTTTTTTATTGTACAAACTGTACAAACTGTAGCAATGCCTTTAATTGTTTTTAATATATCGTAGTTCGTACCATTGAGTGACAACTTAGATCAGTTTATATTCCATTAATTTGCCGTACTATGTAGCATGTATTGTTTTTTTCTCGAACAACTTTAAATTTTTCCATAAGTTAGTTTGTTTTACAGCTATTATGGCCCATTCAGGAGCAAACAAAAAAAATGAACTCTTTGTTGGCTAATCAATGGGACATTATCTCGTTAGATTTTAGCCTTCAACTTTTCTATGGTGAAAAATAAAAGCCAAATAGTCAACTGTTAGACATGGTGTTAAGATTGCGGGTCTTACAAATTTATTATAAGGAAATGTGATTATTATAACAAATTGTGGGTAAAGCTAGCTGTATGAGGAATTCTTTTCAAAAGTGTGCTATTTGACAGCAAACGCCATAGTTTTAGGTATAAAATGTGAACATTGAGTGATAGAAAAAGCTATAAATTGCTTAGCTGGATTGTTCGTCACTATAAATTCTGTAAAGGTTATATATCTATAACATTGTACAGTTTATAAATACACCCTGTCTTGGAAAGCGTTAGAATACTCACTAAAATTTATATAGGTATTCGCCTTTTATTAAGCGATAAATATTATACTTTATTATTAAAGTAACAAATTATAGTGTACTACTTTTTGATTCTGTAATTTGTTTTACTATAATATCACACACCAGTGTTAGATCGATATTCCCTGTAACAGCGGAAGACAAGAGATACATTCTACTTTTATGGCAAGTATATACCATTTTTGTGTTTTGAGCCTAATACATCATGAACCAATTTATTAAGAAAAGTAACTATTTATTTTATGTTAGAAATATATACAGGGAAATGATTTGCCATCCATTGTTCTGAAAAGTATTCTGTTTTGTATCTTGACTTTTTTAATCAAAACTAGTTTATTTATAAAATGACTATTTCATGATAGGTATTAGCTTTACAGGCTAGTAAATGCTCTACAGTCTTTTAACATAAAATTAAAGCTTTGATTATCTTTTTTACTCTTCCAAAGGGAACAGGAATAACATCGGATATATTACTTATTGCGAAGAAAAACTTTTTAAAACGTATTGGTTACAGTGGCCGAGTGGTTAAGGCGATGCCCTGCTATAGTTTAAGCTAAGTTGATAGGCATTGGGTTTTACCTGCGCAGGTTCGAATCCTGTCTGTAACGTCATTTTTTTTGCACCTTTTTTCCATATAAAAATTAAATTGTTACTTATTAATGTTTTTCTTTTTCAATTTGAAATAATAGTCATGAAAGTTTCTATATTTATATAGTTTCCATTAAGTACATTAATCCTTATTTAGCAAAAAAAGAGGAGCGCACGTATATGGGCAGAAATTTTGATGAAAAACTTGATGAAAACGCGTTTTTTCACTAGTCGAAGAAATAATTCATTTTCATGTCAACTAATTTTAATGAAATTTAAAACAATATAGTAAATTTTCCTGCAAATACACTTGAATACCTTCAATATGCCACCAAAAGGATGGAGAAAAAACCCGGATGGAACGTATCCACAGCCAAACCGTGAGACCGAGGTTATGTCAATAGATGAGATACTCTTTCCTAAATCAACAGTGTTGAGATTGGCAAAATCTGTATTACCTGAAGGGACTTTGATATCGAAGGATAGTGCGGAAGCGCTTCAAAGATGTGCCACTGTTTACGTTAATTACATTGCCGAATACTCAAGAAATGTAACAGGAACTAAGGAACGTCATACGGTAACAGCCAACGATGTGATAGATGCCTTTACCAATGTAGGACTTGAAGAGTTCAGTGAAGTTATGAGAAAAGAACTTGATCAGTTCAATGTAATTCAAGAAGAGAAAAAATTGAGAAAAGCCAAACAGAAGGGTGAAGTTGAGACCAATGAGCAAAGTAAAATACAGACAGAAGATGATTCTGCAATAATTATCGAAGGTCATGAGGGTAAGCCTAACAATGTTGGTGACGTTGCTAATAATGAAGAAGGAGAAGAAGAACAAGAAGAAGAAGAAGAAGAAGAAGAAGAAGAAGAAGAAGAAGAAGAAGAGGAGAAAGAAGAACAAGAACAAGAACAAGAACAAGATGACGATAATGACGATGTTGTTTCTGACGAAGAAGGGGCACAGGATGCAAATGTACCATCAACTTTGGAGAAGGAAAGAAAGGAGCTTGAAGGTGAAGATCAAGATGAAATGAAGAAAAATAGTTCAGAGGATGATGCTAGCGATAATGAGTAGATATATTTGGTTTGAATGTGGTTTATTTTGTAGTTTGTTTAATTTAACTTTTTGTTTACGAATATATTGATATTGACTTGGATATATTAGTATCGAATGTATCTTCAGTTTCTATATGTGGCTCTAATAACAAGTTGATGTTTTTTTTAAAAAAAAGATTAATCTTTGAAAGCTGTTTAAAAGCTCAATATGCAACTATATTTAAGCTTGAAAATTATATAAAGCAGCCAGCAGCTAGTTTGGGTTGCAAATGCTTGATGAGTGGATAATATATTTAAAAGAACTATGAGAAATCAAACAAAATAACACTTGATTTAAGCTTAGATTTCTATTATTAAATGTACAATCGATTTTCTGGAAAGTTATTCATGAATTCAAACAGCCCACCAGCTTTGAGACAAAATAATTCAAGTAAATGAAAAAAATCAACTGATAAAATATTGGATTTTAACAGTAGAGGTGCATTTGTTAATTTTTCACACAGAAAACATTTTACTAATTACTACTACACTTTACTGAATCTAAATAAATATAAAAATGCATTACTTTTAAAGTACATGATCACCTAGAAGAAAATGACGAAAAAAACACCTAGTTGTCATCATCATTATCTTCAGTCTTGGCCTTTTTCTTATCTTTCTTTTCCTTTTTCTCCTTTTTCTCCTTTTTCTCCTTTTTCTCCTTTTTCTCCTTTTTCTCCTTTTTCTCTTTCTTCTCCTTTTTCTCTTTCTTCTCTTTCTTATCTGCCTTATCTGTCTTCTCTTTTTTCTCTTTCTTTTCCTTCTTTTCCTTCTTGCTCTTACTCTTACTCTCATCATCATCATCTCTTTTACGTTTTTTCAATTGACTTTCATATTTCTCTTCCTCAGGAGCAACAAAATCCTTTTGTTTTTCAACATCTTTCTCCTTCCGTTTCTCCTCTTGCTTCTGTCTCTTTTCTTCCAACTGTTTCTGAGCTTTCTCTTTCTTACCCAAGAAAAACTCACCACTTTCAATTTGAAGATCAATCTTTCTTGGTGTTTGAGCTGGTGGGAATGGTGTGTAAACCTTATCCTTCTTTTTATCAAGAGCCTTTTGCTTAGGCTTCTTACGAGCAACATTTCTCTTCTTAAAGTTTGGCAAAAAACGACTCCAGTCTTCATTAGCCAACTCTGGTTTCTTTGCCAATTCTCTCTTGATCATTAATTCTTTGATATGATAAATAGGATGTATATTCTTCATACAATCTTCCACCACTCTTCTGACATCTTTCAAACCTTTGTATGGCCCCATAGCACTGACAGTGTTGCCTTGAACTAAAATGTAACAGTCTGTCAAAAGCTCTAAAGCCTTTAAAGTATTTCCCTGGGGTCCAACCAATCTTTGTCTTCTTTTCACAAACCTGTCTTTATTGGAAATTGTATTACCAATCTTTATCACATCACAAGCAACGTCATCTTGCAATATCTTCACAGCCTGAGGAAATGGAACAGATCTGGCCAACAACTTTATCAAGTCTCTGGCCTTAAATATAATGTATGGATCATATGTCTTCAAGGTGGTCTTTACCGTCATGGAACCTTCGACCAAATTCAAAACACATGAAATATGATACTTGTCCAACGATCTGGTCACCTCTGGCCAAATTTGTCTCAAATACTCTTCTCTGTACTTTGGAAATAATGTCATAAATGACGATTCTTCAGCAAAGGGCTGTCCTGAAACATTATCCTCTGCCTTGAACTCGTCAATCTTCCATTTGTCGATATCTGGAGTATCCCAAGGCTTGTCTCTGTTATGTGTGCTTGGCATTTTTGATATTTGATATAAAAAATTGATAGAAATCTACAATATATGTTGTTTCTCCTACTCTTGTTAAAAAAAATCTTTTCCTGCTAATTTTTCATCAAATTTTTTGGCCCTCATCGCTATTATGCGTATACCACTTTGGCGGGTGGAAAACGGCTCGAAAGCATGTTACCGGATAATAATAATAATAATAATAATGATAATACCCCTTATTCTATGCTTTGCTCTTCTTACAGCCCTTCTCTTGGATCTCCTCATTTTATTTACTAATTTTATTGGCTAGATTCATCATGCAATACTCAAGCTATTGACATTTCCTACTTTCGTTATCTTTACGAGTCTACACAGTGGTCTATAGCCTTGAATTACCCTTTTAGGCATCTCACTGTTCTAGTCACTATGTAAGGCTCTATTTTCTCTTTGATTTTAAACTTCTTCTATCCTTTTATATAGTTAGCTATCTGCTTACACATTCTCGGTTCAATACAAATCCATCTTAAAATTAAACAATAATAAGCCTAGTATTCACTATATCATTTCAATACACATTTTAAATAAGGCACAACTATAAGCCGATGATATAAAAAAACAAAATCTAAAAATTGTAGTTCTTTTCTTTAATCTTAATTCAGACTTTCAATAACAAAACTCTTTCAATATCACTGGCATATTGTTTTATTGAATACTAAAATTTGCCTTATAATTTTTGAGGAAAAAACAGCCAACTTTTACCACTAATTTACACTCAATATACAACTTTGATAAGAAATTTTAAACTATAATACTGGAAAAACAAAAAATAAAAGTCAAAGTAACATTAAACCATTTGCAACTTTGAGCAGAGTAGGAATAACAGTTTTTTTTAAACGGACCCCCATGAATAGAGGTAAAAAGCTTATTGATAAACACATTACGCTTTATGGAACTGTCATTGTTCAACTTTTCAAAGTTTTTGTAGACAGAGTCCGACGTAAGACAGAGATGCGACTGAGTTTTAAGCATTACTTGTATGATATCCTTGATAGTCAACTCATTGGAAATAGGGATGGCCACCATACCAGCTAACAATACGCCAAAAAAGGCAATAGCAAACTCAATTAGCTCAAAGTCTTGGTATATAACGGAACCTCATAAAATATTTAAGGTAGACGAGAAGTTGAATTATGCTAGTCTGACAATATGAAATAAGTATTATCGAATATAAGCTCCCCTGAGAATGTATAATAAGCAATACTTTTCTTAGCTCTTGAGATGTGCGTTTCTTTGGAATAAAAGCTAACTTAAATTTTGAGGAAATCACAAATAAGGCTAGAAGCAATCACAGACTATGGAAAAACGTCAAAAAATGAAGAAAGTCTCTATGAGGGGTGAAAAACGCGAGTTTTAACAAACTATGTGTTATTTTCGACAAAATGATACTTTGTCACTATTATATAATTCATAGAAGCCAAATATCAAAACAAAGTACATGATAGCAAACTCTAGATTCTACAGATTATAGGAATATAATTTTTGTGTGGTAAGGCTTGCTGTAAAGATTTTGTCAAAATTGACAATTTTCCGTTATATCAAATATTTATTCGAAAATTTGATTGTTTATACTATAAATAGTACTATAATATAGAAAAAAAATTCGAAATGGTATGGTAGGTTTTTTTAGATTAAAATAATCTGAATATCACATATTTTATTCAAAAAATCATTTGATGAGTACTTTAAAACGTCAAGAGCGCGAATCGAGTACCTAAACCCAAAGTGAGGAACGCCACACTAGTTTCCACACTATTTTTGCGTGGCGCATGGCCCATACAACTTGGCCACTAGGCAATATTAAGGCATTGCATATAGGCATATTATAGAATATTATACATTACAAGCCCAGTAAATGTCAGTTTTGTATATATTTGCGATGTCTTAAGGGATTTGGTGAAACGCAGTGGGGAAAACCCAATATATGTTTGTTCATCATAAACTTTTTTAATTAATTGTGAAGTAAGTATCATTGGTGTAGGTTGTATTTCAAACAACTACAATTGCCTGTTTAACATCGTAAAAGTAGCGAGTAAAAAGTGTTGCTAGTCGAAAATTGAATCCGCGAACCTATTAGGTATTTTCTCATTTTCGAAAGTACTAGCCGTTAAACTATTTTGTCAAATCTTTTTCTCTTCTCCGAGAGTACTAGCCACTGAGCCATCCTGCTCAGCAGTTGTCAAGTCTCATAAACAAAATATTATTTTTCACCTTCCAAATATATGATATGTATTTGAATAATAAAAGTTACAATTAACTTTATATAAAATATCATCAACCTAGCCATTATACCAGATTTTTACAAAAAAAAGATAAAAGTGAAATATTTTGTAAAAGAAATGAAAAACTCAACTTTACATTGAATGACTTATTTATTTGCTTGCAGAACTTCATATTGTTCACAATCTTACAATACAAACAAAAACTAGCATCTCGATAAATGTACAAGACTAGACAACAATGAAATTGATTTATGTACAATTGATGATTGGTCAAATATTTCATTTAAAAGTGATTGCAGCCAATACTAGATCATCTATTTGAATCTACAAAGAGCCACACCTCCTAAGTTTTTGGCAGCAGCTTCCTGGATATCCACCACTTTTTTATCGTCCAATTTGATTAATATTGTTTCTGCAGGCTGGATTGGCTTGATCTTTCTCACATAAAGACCAGAAGCCAAGGCTTTTACTTCTGTGTTAGTCAAATTAATCTTGAGGTTTGGTTTTGAAATTAATGATATGTTGTTCAAGACTGGCTTGTTGTTTCTGTATTTCAATGTCAACCACAAGTTTCTTGTCGCTATGTTGTCTGGTGTCACCTCCACTGGATTGTTCGGATCATCTGGTGATATGTCAGAGCCTTTCTGTATCGAAGACAAGAAGCCCTGCTTGTAAAGATGTACAGAAAGGTTCAAATGCAATCTTGTAAGTGGTATTTTGGCCAAACTGACGTTTGCCATGCTGCAATTTTTCAAATGTGCGCAGACGTTTGCCAAATGAACTAACGACATTTGCCTTGTATATATGCTATTTCTACTGCTCGATTCCTTGTGAATCCTTTTTTAAAATATTAACAAACTTTGCCTTAAATTACTATCTTTAATAATATCATTCATCTTATCCATACTCAAACCCTACTACTTGATAAAAAATGTAAGAATTTTCAAACTAGTCACATGGTCATTGATATGAAAAGTTTATAGGGTAATGCGCTTGAGGTTATACATTTCTGCAAATTATGTTTTTTACAGCCCATAATTTAACAGTTTGATGATAGGATTGTCTTATGAGCTATTTAAGAGTTATTGGCAGTATGATATTTTTGTAAATTTCAGAAAAGCTTCAAAAAAAAAAAGGCTTTGTTAGAAGGAACAAAGTGAAGATGTTCAAGTAATAGCTTGATATATGAAAGTGTAAATGAATCATGAGTATAATTTGCTTTCTATTTTTTCTCTTGTAGTTTTGAACTTGGTACTAATTCACTGAACTTTATATAGTGTAAGGTAGCTCAACTAAGTTGGATTGCTTGTGATATTCAAAGAATCAAAAGGTTCAAATATATGACTTCACCAATTGTCTTACCGAAGCTGTCAAACTAGATTTATCAAGAGAGCAGAGTTGTGAATCTAACAATTCATATGGTTTGAATAATCCAAAAAAGTTGGCCATCAACAATTCTCCAATGGTGAAGTAATAATAAAAATAACAGTAACAACCGCAAGGATATGATATAGTATTATTTAAGGCTCGCGACACTATAACAAAGTTTGATTGTAAGGCAACATGTGTTCTTTAATTATTACAAATTACAAATCTGCAATTCGCAGTACTTATGGCAATTAATTACCTGCTTCATCGACGTAAGAACCAAGAGATACATTGCTGAAAAGTTCAAATTGGCAAATTATAAGTAAAAACATACATTCCTCAATAAAAAAATTGAGAATGAGTTTTAATAATAAAATTATAGAGATAGTTGACTAATTAGACTCGCTCTATTTCCCCTATAAAATTATTCAATGAAAAACAATGTGTACAAGAAGTCTTTTTAATCTTCAATAGAACATATTCAAGGTAACCGCGCAATTAGGTGTAAATTTATTATCCAAGGTAAAAGTCACAATAATCAAATTGAAAAAAGATTACTCGGTAATAAATATTATATAAAATAGATACAAAGTGCTGTGTATGGTTCAGTTGAATATAATACTTGATAAAAAATCTTAATAGTCTTGAAAAGAGACCTAACAGGCTCAAAGGTGAGTAAATTATAACCTACAGGGAATTTTGAGCTTTACCAAGTCCCTCTAGACATAGCGCTAAAAAACAAAAGTGATATTTACTGGACTCGGAATATATGACATTATTATTAATACTAACATTTAGAAAACCTCATCTCTTAATTATTATATATATATATATATATCAACACAGGGCGCATAACCATAACATATAAAAGGATTCATTGAGAGTTTTGTAATGTAGGCCATAAATATCAAAAGATTTGATTAGCGATAGAGATTGGAACAATATGAGTCTGGTGAAGGTGAAGAAAGAAACTTTTGATGGCAAAGTAGTGGAAAGTTCAGAGAAAAAGAAGCGTATAATCACTGATGATGATCTTTATAGAAATTCCACCCAGTTTCGCTTATGGTCCTTTACGGAAGCTCAATTGAACGAAAGAAGAGCAAAAGTGAATATAAAAGGTAAGCAGAAAACTCTTAAAAAGCTCAAGTTGTTATGTGAAAAGGAAGACAACACATATAGTTTTGAAAGTCTGAAAAATTTACTTCAAACTGTGTCAGAAGAAGACGAATTGAAAGAAATAAGCTATTATGTTGGTGTTTTGCAAAAATTATCCACTTCTGTTCTTAAATTGCCTTCTCAGGTACGGGCTACGGCTATAGCTTTTCTTAAAAGATTCTATTTGATACACAGTGCAATGGAATATCATCCTAAAAAAGTGTTATCTACTTGTTTATTTCTTGCTGCGAAATCAGAAAATTGTTTCATGTCACCCAAAACTTTGGCAGAGTTTCTTGGTAGTAAAACAACCCCAGAATCTATTCTTGAGCTAGAATTTGAATTGATTCAATCTTTGTCATTTACTTTATTATGCCATCATCCATTTAGACCTTTACATGGCTTTTTCTTTGATTTCCAGTCGGTTTTGATTCATAAACATCCAAACGGCGTGGTAGTAATACGTAAAGATGAAAAAACTAATGAGAAAAAAAAGCTTCGCGTAAAGTTTCCTAATGAAAGAATCATGAAAGCGTATATTTCCGCCAGAGAATATATTGATCACAGTTTGATCAGTGATGCTGCATTTTTATACACGCCTCCTCAAATTGCTTTAGCATGTTTTCTTAAAGTTGACGAGGAAATGACCACAGCATACTTGACATACAAATTCGTCAAGGACCAGAAGAAGAAAAACGACGACGAAGAGCCAAATGAAGAAAAAATTGAAACAGAAAAGACATCGTCTGCCGTAGACAATAAAGAAGATAGTATAGACAAGTCCAAAGAGGATGACGAGAATAAAAAGCAAGACAACATTGCATTTTATAAAAAACTTATAAAAACTCTCAAAAATTGCTTGAAAACGATCGAAACTATACAAAACCCTTCTCTAGACGAAGCAAAAAGTATCGACAAAAAGGTCCACTATTGTATTAATCCAGACAAGCTTTTGAAGAAGAAACGACAAGAAAGCCCTGATTCCAATATAGGCGGTGACGTCAAAAGAGTAAAAACAGAATAAATATCTATTTTACAAGATTCATAAGGTAACTTGACATTTTGCAAGCTGAAATTACATGCTCAAAACTTTGTATTATAAAAACGTTAACTCATTCAAAAGATGGAAACTATGTACAGCTAAAACCACACAACTATTCAGAGAAAATAATAAAAAAAAGAAGAAAAATTAGATTTTGGCGTTGGAACCACCGCAACAACCACCTCCTCTGGAAATTAAAACCTTCTTGGCTTTCTTTATACTCTCGTTGTCCCCCAACTCTGTGTGCTTGTGAATGTTTAAGTGATATTTGTCTTCAGTAGGAGATTGTCTTTTGCCTTGCACAATGTTTCTCATTAAAAATGTGGATACGTCATCAATCTCCTTAAGACGCTCGTCAAGACTCTTGCTAAGATCTGGGTTTCTGAAACTGTCTCTTATTTTTGCGCGAGACGCAGTAAGAACCGGTACATCGCCTTGGGAAAGTTAGTAAATATTGTATTGTATTGATTAATATATACGTCTAAAACGGTAAGAACATACCTTGAAACGCTATTCTTGTTGCTCTAAAAGCTCGCATGTATGAGCTTAGGGCTCTTTTAGATGAAGCAGCGGCGGCTGATGACATAACGTGTGTTTATTAAAGGTGGTTTCTCAGTAAAATAGTAACGTATCTAACAATAAATTGGCAGAAATCATTCATTTATAAGGCTGTTTTTTTCTATACAAGTACTTTTTTCATTCATTTTTCTTCCTTTTCTTCTTCCGCACATGTTTTACTAATGCACTACTACTGTCACATATGTAAGTATCACATGAGATTACATGCAAGTCCTGCAGGATTGTACATCCATCATAATAAAGAATAATACCAGTAGTTTAAATTGCTTATGAAATTAAAGAGTATTTAATAGTAATAGTAATAATAATAATAATAATAATAATAATAATAATAATAATAATAATAATAATAATAATAATAATAATAATAATAACAATGAAATTAAATGTATGCCAAAGTGACTTTTGTATCATTGAGAGCTTCCAGTATGATAGAACACCGTCTTAATTGATAGTAATAATAATTTGTATTTCGAACCCAGTAAATATCATTTTCGTATATACGCGCTATGTCTAAACTTGGTGAGACCCAAACATGCCCTGCTGGTCATAATCTTCTGACACTTGAGCCTGCCAGGCCTTTATTCTCTTCTCTTAGAGCACTGGCCACTGAGCCATACGGCTTACAAACCATATAACATACAAAAGAAAATCATTACGTAGACACTTATAAAATATTATATATGCAAAACAATAGTGTTTATATAGGCTAAGGTTTAAAAAACTTTGATTTGATTTTGTTAACAAAAAATTTCAAATTTTTTTTAGGCAAAGTACTGACAAGTTTCTCATAATCGTCTTCGCTTATAATTCTTTTCACTAGCAAATTGAAAACAGTGCCGAAGACTAGGGCCATGATGGTGGAGGTTAAGATGATAACGTTGTAAGGCATGGAAAAGTCCGGAGTAGGCAAGGAGACCAACAACGTGGCAGTTCTCAATATATAGTATGGTTTGTTGAAGGAATCGAGAAGAGTGATGACGGCAGGCTCCAACTCAAAGCCATGATTGGCGTCTGGTGGGTATTCACTATAAAGGAGCAATGATTTATCAAAGGAATAAGTGAGTGTGATTACAGAGTTTTTAGGAATGGACAAAGTAAGTTCTAACTTGGTAGGTCTTTGTCTGTCGATGGCTGTCAAGTAGGAGATATCTTTGATAATGTGGTCATTAGTGAATGTCAGCGAAGGTTGACTGATGTTGGCCGACTTGTGGTTGATAGTCAAAGTATGCAAATATATTCTCAAGTACCAAGGCAAGGATTCAAAAAACACGAGATTCACATCATGATCAGTTGGGTTTCTGAAAACCACTCTGAAACCACCCTTATCCAACTCATAACCGGTGATGGATCTAGTTACAAATATATCTGGCTTGTCGTCTGCGCTGATCTCGGTGTAAGGTTTTTGAAGTTTGAAATCGATATCGAAATCTTCGATTTTTGCTGGGTTGTTCTTCAAAACAAAACAGTTGTGATCGTCCAAGTCAGTATTCACATACAAAAAGTGACCAGTGTTGTAATCAGTCGATGATAAGGTGCCTTTAAGCTCCCATCCGTCTTCTTTTTTGACATTGGCGCATATTCTGCTCTTTCCAATGAATCTGTCTAGTTTGGCTTTTCTACCGTATATTTTTTCCAAGTTGAAATGGAGCTCGTTGATATAGTCGTTCGAAGGAAAGCAATGGTACATGTCGTAGAACTTGTCATAATCGCAGTTCAATTCTTCACCAGGAATTGGTTTTGGAAGCGGATTTCTCAACTTGTTGAGACTGGTTGGAATATGTACAACGTTATTCAAGTTGATGTCCAATGTATAATACACGCTAGAAGTGTCTACGTTATACGAGGATATATCTATTGAGGTGGAAACCCATTTACTATCAAATACTTTATGACTATCAAGCACACTGGAAATGCCTGCTCTTCCTTTGGTAGGCAACAACTTGATAATTGGTGTCAAGTTTTCAGTACAAATCGGCTCTCTAGGCAAAGCGGCTCTCAATAAGTAAGTTGTGCTTCCATTGCTTGGAACAATCTCCGAAAATGAGCGTTCTGGAAACGTCGTTATGGTTTCGTCTATAAAATTCAAACTAGCACAGAAAAATCCAGAGAGAGAGTTGACTAAAAACCTCCACCGTTCGAACGCTTCGTCTTTACTCGAGGCCTCGATACTGGCCCATATTTCAAGCCCATTGCCTCCACTGGTATATCCATTCCCAGGCAACTTTCCCCAGCTTTCCGAATTCCAATAACCACTAGTCAATCTTATGCTCACGTTTCTTGCGCTTGTCTGGGTGATAAGATTGATTAGTGAGTTTGGAAATACGTTGAAATTGCTTATTATGGATGACTCGTCCTTGCTGATTACTGGAAACTTTGCAGACGTGATATTAAAGTTGAAATTCGTATGTAAATGTCCGTTCGGTAACGGCGTCAACATTAACTCTTCCTCATAATAGTTTGCTGAAACGCAAGGCAACACAATTAAAAGCACCGCCACTATTAATGACTTAAACCCAAACATCTCCATGGCATCTACAGATTTCAATAATATCAACTGGCCTCCAGGTCTACGTCATTACTAACATCTTGCCACTCATAGTTTTTCGCTCTGAAAATGAGACTTTTCAACATTGCAGGGGTTATGCGCCTTGGCCAAGGGCCTTTCAATATAATACTTTATGTTTCGTCTTAATAATATGTACTGGGCTTGAAATATAAGATATTACTATTATTATAACGCGTAGTTCTCTTAGAGAAGAAATTGGGAAAGTAAGTATAAACTTATTGGGTTTATCAAGTTTGTATATACGCGCTATGTCCAAGGGTACTTGGTAAAGCTCAACTGTGTCCTGTTGTTTAGAATCTTTTCACCTAATTGGTTTAAAGTGAGCACTAGACTTTGGTCTAGGTCGTGTTTCAGACAGTTGCACTTGCCTGTGAATTCACGTTCAGAATCGTAAAAAGCAGTAAAAGTGTCCGTCTTGGGAATCAAACCCGTGCTCCTGTCAAGTCTTGTTTCTCTTTTTCGAGACCATTAAGATTTCTTGTGAAGTAATTTATTTAACAGAATCATACACAATATTTTCGATTTATCATACCTAATAATTACTATCAAGCTATATTAAAATGTAGAGATTAATCAGGAGATGAAGGGTACTAATCCCCAAATGAATAGATTTGCTATCTAACATCAAAAAACATACTAGCCGCTGAACTATTCTGCCCAGTGGCTTTTGAAAAAATTGTTTGAAAAAAAATATTACCAACTAGAAAACCAAACTTTCATATATTTTGTATATTTTGTATATTTTGACTGTTGAAGGCGGTGGAAATCAACACTTTTGGTATCCTATCGTGTTGATTCACAAGAAGATATATTTCACCTTTTAAAAACTCACTTTTGACCTTTTCTTGTATTTATATTAGCCCCTGGCCTTTTCACAAGCTAGACAACTCTATGCTAAACCATAAACAAGTTCAAAAATCACACGTAATTTATTTTGAAAGCTGCACAACATACTACAAAAGATAAGTCAGCAATGTATTACACAGTATGGTTGTGAAAAAAGTCATGTTATAATTAGATATATATTGAAATGCTACATGGGCAAACACAGTGTTAATTTTGAGGCGATGGCTTATCATGCGAAAGACAGTTTTTGTAAAATGGCAAACCACAGCCAAGCTCACCAATGGTGAAATAAGACACAAGTACCAACACCAAAGCAATCATGGAGCGAAATCTGATATTGTTCCACCATAGTTTACGTTTCAATTGTAACGTGCGACGCTTGAAAGTGGCTGAATTCAAGTTGATACGGTCTGTTTTGTTCACTAAGAGACCAATTCTTTCGTTACGATCCATGATTTTGTCAACATTGTCGTTCATGATCTGTTTAAGATCGTTAAGTTCCGAAGTCATGAACGTGATATTTAGATTGGAAAGGTCTGCGTTATTGTTGAGATTTACGGCGGAATTCGAATATGAATCTTGGGATGTAGACGTTCTACCAGAAAGTAAAGCCTGGCTGTCAGAAGCATCAGTAGATGGAGAAGTCAATACTAATTGAGAAGGCAAAGAACTGATTTTCTTTTCCTCACTAATTATGAGGTTTGCAAATTCCGATTTGAACTCTACATCACCAAAAACATTATAATTATTGTTTTGTTGAGTATTTGTGTTAATTATACTTTTTTTACCATTGGATATTGAGCCGTAGGTACTGCTATTGGTATCAGAGTTTTGCTGCTGTTGTTGTTGCTGCTGCTGTTGCAAATCTTGTGCCTTGGCTGCTCGGAACAGCTTATAACTGGCTAAAATATGATCAAGAATGATCAACGGTATTTCCTTTTTCAAACGAGAAGAGCATATTGTTACAATAGTGACCAAATCTTCGGAATTATCAAACTGGTATTTGATATAATACAAGGTCAAACTATTGGACTGGACAGCACGGCGGGTGCTTTCGGAAAGATTGGTGATGGAAGAGACAGGAATAATTCCTATGGTGAACGCATTAGGATTGTTGATGTTGCTGAGCTGACTGCTAATGATATCAACACAATTGATTGTGCGGCCTTTGGAAAGAAGTTTATCTAGAAGCGCAGGGTTTTCATAGGTGTAAAGGGTGAATGAGTTATATGTCAAAGTAGTATATATGAGATGTTTATGAGGATCATCGCGAGGGTCATTTGGATGAATATTTCCATTTGCACCTGCAGTACTGGTGGGATGGGTTTTGGATTGTTTGGAGGTTTTCAAAGAACCAAGCATTTTAAGCCAAGTGTCAGAGATTTGTATGCTACGTAAATGATGTTCTGATACAGTTATTTTTATGCAAAACGACAGTGGAGAGAAACAAAGTCTAAACAAAGATCTCAACAAGGATTAGAAAGCGGGTTAGACTGAGACACCATGAACAGTGAAAGAGGAGTTTATAAAGACACGATGGAAATTTTCAAGAGAGGAGACACTATTAAAGACATGCAAGATGCTCAAGGTTCCGAAATAAGTAATATTCAAAAACAGGGTGCAAAAAACGTAAAATTAAACTTTCTCGCTCAAAACACTTGTTGCTATTAATTAACACCTGGATTAGATAGATATTCGTATTGGGGGGTCATTCTACTAAGACTTTCTTGCTATCCAACATTCCATGGCGCATTACATGGCCAGTGTACTGAAATTGCTAAAGGGACGCATCACCAAGTAGGGTCAAGGCAAACCCTAGAGTTTATTGAAAAGAAACGCGACAGGAAAAAAGGAGGGAAAGAGGATAAGTGTAGGGGAATTTCAAAACAAATGGTAGTTATTTTTTTACTTTTACTTGTTTTAGGTTGCGAAAGATGGGGCAAAAGAGGGCAACGTGAAGCTAATGCAAGTTAATGATGAATAAATAAACGTCCAACTATTTGTTAAATTCTGAATAGTGTTTCTTACAATGAAACTTGTAAAGAATATAAAATGATATTATTATTCCCTACAGTTTGGATTGATATCAAGTCTTTGTAGCATATCATTGAACATATCATTGAACATATCAATTGCATATTATACAATGTAGGATTAAGCACCTATCAGTCTGACGTAGGCAGCAATAAGGCAGAGAGGGGCAGTTGAGATGAACACGGAAATCCGTGATCGTTACAGTATGGATGAGGTTGACACTTTGCGGGGTATGTGGGTTCCCCCGGTGGTGAGGAGCGGCTGTGATTGGCTGTAAGGCCTACGCTCGCTTGCAGCGGTTGGGGTAGCTGTGTGCCCAGTAAGGATTCCCCAACATGAAATGGTCAAACGGTGGTGATATATAAAGCACCTTATTTTCCTGGATTGCTGTTTATGTCCAATTTGTTTTGCTCATATATATATTGTTGAATATAGGCAATAAGTTGGTTGCAATTTGGCAGTATTTTTTACCCAGGAACATTTTCTAAACTCTATTTCTCCATACAGTATGAGTTCTACAGACGAAGTCAGACAACTCACTCCCGACGTTGAGAAAAACCCAAATGGATACGTCAACCATTTGGAAAAAGATAACGATGGCTGCCAACGCATTTTAACTTCCAGTGACGGTAACATTGTGCATATGGGCCCATACTCTTTCCGCCGTGACGAGTTGGTAAATGCCTTTGGCGGGGCCTTGAACCCTGGTGTTTCTGGTCCTCCTCCTCTTAGAATGGGAAATCCAGTCTCAATGGGGCTTGCCAGTTTCTCGTTCTGCGCCTTTGTCGTGTCGTGCTTCCATGTCCAGGCCAGAGGCGCCACCAATCAAAGTATTCTAATTGGTTCTTGTTTCTTCTATGGAGGTGTCGTTGAGGTTATCTCCGGTATCATGTCTTTTATCTTGGACAATACCTTTGCTGGTGTTGCTTTGGGATGTTTTGGTGGTTTCTGGCTATCTTATGGCTCTATCTTGTGCGACTCTTTTGATATTGTCTCTTCTTACACAACCACCGAAGAATATAACTCTGCTCTAGGCTTCTTCTTAACTGGTTGGTTTATGTTTGCTTTTGTCATCTGGCTCTGTACCTTAAAATCAACTTGGCCCTTCTTCTCTCTCTTTTTGTTGATTTGGGTGTGGATCTTGGTGTTGGCCGCTGGCGCCTTTAGTGGTAACGCCAATGTCACAAAGGCTGGCGGCGTGTTTGGTTTGATTGCTTCTTTTAACGGTTTGTATTTGATGTGGGCTGGCATGGCAACAAAGGAAAACTCCTTCTTGCAACCTCATCCTCTTTACATGCCAAATGCTGTTAAAGTTTGAGTGAAAAAGACTGCTTTTTCAACACTTTATGTTTGGTTTCTATTGTCTTTGTCTTGTATTATTTTTATCTTGTCATTTTTGTCATGTTTTGTCACCTCAGACAAGTTTTTGCAATATTTTAATCTTTTTTGTACGTTTATGAATTAATGATTTGATTTAACTCACTTTTTTTTGTATGTAATTTTTACATTTCAGGTTTCAATATTTGCTGAACTATTTGAGAAAGCCATACTTTGGATTGAATTGTTATATGTTTCATTACGAGTAAATACACCCTTGTTGTTACTTTTATAACATTCAACAAAAAAAAAACATGGCTAGTGTAAGAAAAAAAAAAGAGGACAACATTAGGCATTCAATTTTGGTGATAATTTACACCACATTGTCTTTTACATGTAGAATAGATGATTCTTATTAATACTTATCATGCATCAGTACATATTTCAGCATATTCCAGCATATTCCAGCATATTTCAGCATATTTCAGCATATTTCAACATAGTTCAGTATAAACCAAGATTCACCAAAATTACTACTATACTCGTAGATTTTCAGTACAATACCCCAGTTATATGCATGTGCAACGTTTCTTTGAGTAATTTTTAAACAGTACCACCTTTGAATATTTATTGTGATATGTAGCCATGGAAGACTACCAAAGTTTTGAATCGAACTAAAGACAAATCAGGAAATCATTTTGAAATGTATTTCTGTAAACCCACTGGCTTGTACCAAGTCCCTTTAGACACAATGTATATATATGGAGCTCAGATGTACTTGGCTAGAAAATTATGAGTTATTATTATTACTACTATTATTACTATAAGATATACAAACTTGATTCCAGGAGAATCAAGGGTGGGGCGAGTGAAAAGAAAGCAAACTCATTTCCTTAATATAAATGACTACAAAAAGTTAGTATACCGCGTGTTTTCGTAAAACCTACAAGCATTCCTGACCCTCAGCACATTAGAAACTTGCATTTATCGCGAACTTACATTATTTGCCAAATACACCATTGTATGACTTGATATTTCATTCTAGTTATTGTAATAAAATTCAGAGTATTTTCATTTGCTTTTTCTGGTTAATTTCAAGTTTATCCAAAAATCAGCTAGCATACATTGTCTATATTTCATCTACATAAGCTTTTGTTATTATTTGAATTATTTTTCAAATGACATATACGAAAATTCAAGATATAGCTTGAACTCAAAACACCACAACATGCTTTTTTTTTGTTTTCTTCATTCCAAATCAATTTAGCTTCCCCTAATATATCGTTCATTATTGGCTATCATGCCGCTGGACCTTTACCATATCTTTAATCGTTAATTACTCTTTACTCTTTACTCTTTACACTTGATTACTCTTTGCTCTTTAATACTTGTATCAGCATGAGATAAAGTAACGTTTCTTTCCACTGTCAAACATAAGCTTGGCATACAAGGAAAATCATGGATGCTGCTGCATAAACTATTGTGCGTCTAAAACACTTTACAATACTCAACATGTGAAAAATATATAAGCGCTACAAAATCTTGGAAAAAACGAATGTAAACACGGGAAACATCAATAATTCGTTAAAGAATGCTCAATTTTCATGAGTAAATGAACAACACGAAGATTTTCATAGCTGGTATGGTTGAGTGATATGTCATAACTACTCTTTTGGAGTAGTTCTAAGAACATGGTTTGGACACTCATAACCAGTTGGGTTTTTAATCAAATACTTTTGATGGTAATCTTCAGCATCCCAGAAACTCTGTAATGCCTCGATTTGGGTGACAATTTTGTGTTTTGGATACCATTTTTTCTGGGCGGCTTCCAATTCCTGTTGGGCAATTTTCTGCTGCTCGTCGTTTAGAACAAATATAGCAGATCTGTATTGAGTACCTCTATCGTTCCCTTGAGAATTGACAGTAGTGGGGTCATGGATCCTGAAAAAGAAGGCAACTAATTCTTGAAAACTGACTTTAGAAGGATCAAAAGATACCTGAAGAGCCTCGGCGTAATTAGTGGTACCAGAACACACGGTCTTATAATCTGGGTTTTTATAGTGTTCAGCATCGCCATTGGCATAACCAACCTTGAGGTCGATAAGCCCTTTGCCAGAAAAATTCTTTCTGTAAATATTCTCGACTCCCCAGAAGCAGCCAGCGGCAATGGTGAGGATCTGGCTACCTTCAAGATGCTTCAATGTGGGGGAAATTTTGCTTACTGACATTATGCTGTGGTTGTTAGTTTGTTAACTATAGGTGCGCTGAAAATGCGAATGTTACGTCGGCTTATATTCAACAATTGCCATTGTTATGCAATATTTTTGCCCATTAAATATCTGTTGCTCTACTTATAAATGCTGCTTTTGATCGACTGAAAAATTATTGCGACCGATGAGATGATGCTTACCAAAAATAAGAATGCTGATTGATATCGTTGAACACTGTCCTGCTAAACAGTAATTTTGATACAGACTACAAAACAATAATAGTCAAAAGAAACACTATCTAGGCCAAAAATACTCATAATTTGGGGTCCAGTTGGCCTAATATACATCTTGGTGTGGTCTCGGCCTCGTTGCACCAATGCACGTGAAGTTCTTCTCTTTAGATTGGCGGTCAGAATAGCTTAGTAAGGGCTTAATAAAGAAATGCTGAGAGGAGCGAACAAGTTAGTGAGGCTAGAAGACTTTGGATTGGCATAACAACGGTGGTTATTAACTCTGAAATCTGGTGTTATTCGTATTAGCAAACCTGAGTGCTATTGTTACAGGCATAGAATGCTGTAAAGTATTTACAGTGTCCTTAATTAGCAGATTTTGGTGATGTCAAATGTGTTTTCATAAAGGTTCATGATACTTGGTATTATTCCATATACTAGTTTACAGTAGCATTCAATAATGAGCTCTGTATTACATGTAGAAACACCACTATACAATTTTAGAGTTTCGTGCCGTTTTGGACCGTTTTTACAGATTTTCGTATATTTTTTTTTTCACCTTATTGTTCTACAACATTTTCTCATCCTATTTTTTCGCTTTGTCATGCTGAATTTTCGCACTAATTCACTTTTATACTACTTTTGCAGACCCTTTTTTTAAGGCTGATTCTTTAGTACTGGGGGAATGTTTGTTATCTATATTATCTATACTGTTTCTAGTGTCTATACCATTACTATCTGTACTGTCTACTATCTACACTGCCTAATACCTGTAGTGTCTACACTCTTTTGGATATATTCTTTCTACTGTCTATACGATCTCCAGTCAATGTTGCACTTGCTTTTTACATCTGTTCTAGGCGCATCTATAATACATTTCGACAAATCTCAAACACTAAAAATCTTAGCCCTCCTCGATTTACACTCAATTCTAATTATCTATACCCTCCACTCGCCTACTATTTTTACTTTTCTCATCTCAATACACGCCAACCTCCTCGCAGGCTTTGCCTTCATCCCTTCTGAACACTTCTCAAACACTCTTTCTTTTTCTGGTGCACTTTTCGACTTCCCTGCTTTGCTCTTACCATCTCATCTGGCTAGCTTGCCCCATCCATTGCCTAGTTGTCTTCGCCCTGTTTCTTTTTAGTTCGATCCCTTTTAGAACCCGTGCGCGCCTTCGCTTCCCAATACATCGTGCTACACCCTACAATAACTGTCTTTTTTCCCGCTTCTGCCTGTCACATCCGAGAAACTCATCTGATAGTTTCGTCCTTTGGCAACTTGTGATAAAAAGTTTTATTTTCCGCTTTTTTCTGATCCATCAGCAATCTTTCTTTCCTACGATTTTTTATCGGATATCCCTCATATTTTACCTTTACGTCCCATAGATCAGATCAAATTATAGAGAACACTGGCTGCCATCTTTGGTTTTCGATGATGGATACCCAGTCTAGTGCCTTTGGCTCGTTCACTTCGTCTACCACTGGTTCCTCGGCAGATATGCTGGATTATAATCCCAGCAGCCAATATATATACAACACCAGCAATAACGTTAATTCTGACAGCCCTTATATCAGCAACAACAACTATGGTTCCAACGCCAGTAGTTCTCCTGAAACCCCTACTTACCCACAGTCTTTATCGCCTAATCCTATGAGACAGAATGCGCCGCTTTCTCCGATCATATCTTTAGATGATGTTGGCGCCAAAATCGCAAACTCTACAGAGTTGCTTAAGACTCAGTCGGTTACGGATTTGAAGAACTTGATTCTTCCACTGACCAACAAGAAATCTCCTTTTTATCTCAATATTCCTACCAGTTCCAAACCAGTGAGCCGCCTTATCAAACGGTTGCATGCCTGGATCAAGGTGTTGAAGTCGCTAATAAATTATTACCAGATGCTTGCCATTTCCTCACAACAAATGTCTAAAATCCATTTGAACATGTGTGAGGCCGTCAACTTCCCCATGTTCACTAATGGAAACTCTAATGGTTTCAACTATCAAGAAATCATTCGTACTCCTACTGATTTTCGTGAAATGGTCAATGGCCGTCAACAGCAAGATACTAATCGATATCCTGTAATTAATCAACCTGTTGAAAAGGAAGAGAAAGTTGCTCAAGCCAACTTTTTGCCTTTTGGTTCTCATTCTATTCAAGATGTTCCTGGGTTATTGATCAATTATCATAAAAACTTGTCTTTGAAGAATTTGAACTTGTCAAACGAGTTGAACAATTTAACCATTCCAAGATTGGAGGAGTTAAAAAGAGATTTGACCCAAAAAATCAAGGAAATAAAAACTTTACAAGATGATTTCAGAAACGATCTTCGCCAGGAGATTGCTCTTACTGGTCAGCGTTTATATGATTATTTAGATGTTTTAAGCCATGCTTGTTACGCAGACGGTGGCCATACGAGCCCTACAGGCACTGTTAATCCAACCAATACCACTGCTGCTAACAGTCCAAGCAATCCGAACAATAGTGTTGCCAATACTGATGCTAAGCGGTTTAAGAAAGACCCTTTTTTGTTAAAGTTCAAGTTGGATTACCAGTTGAAGAATCAAATTCTACAAGAGAGTTATTTACAAGAAGCGTATATAAACTTACAGACCACCGCATCTGATTTGGAGAAAATTATCATACAAGAAATCCAAAAGTCGCTTAGTTCGTATGCTTCTGTTGTTGATTCGCAGATCAAAATCAGTTATGAGTTGATGATCAAAGATCTTAGTCAGGATGGGTTTTTGAGTAAACCTTACTATGAAGAATGGAACTCTTTTATTGATAGAGATAACAATGAGAATTTTATCAAGGACATTAAGGTGGGTTCTCCAATACCAAAATCCAGAAAATTGTCTGATATTGAGTATCCTTTCAAAGACAACTTTATTTCTAAATGTATCAAGACAGGATACATGAACAAAAAATCCAAGTATTTGAAGAATTACAAAAAATGTTTTTATCTACTCACAGCCTCTTCTTTGTTCGAATTTGCCTCTGATGTCAGCAAAAAGTTTGAAGGGACCAACACTGGCTCAAACAATTACACTTATGGGAGTGTCACAGGTAGCGATACCAGTTCTGTAGTGACAGGATATTCAAACTCGTCTTCTATACCGCCTGACACGAACAACACTCCTAATAATGATGCTTCATTCCAGTTGAAAAATGCCACTCCTACGGCAAGTTACAACCTAAACTATTGTACGCTTGGTCCTTTTGAATATGGTAAAAACAAGTTTGTATTGCATTACAACCCTAAGCGTAAGTCTGGAGTGACTGAGCTTGACATTACCGATGAATTGGAATCTCAGAAAATTGCTTTCAAGCTCAATGATCAGAAAGAGTTATTACTTTGGTACAATTATTTGAAACAATTATTGAAATTCAAAACTCCTTATGATCGTGCGGTGTACATTGAAAAGCGTTACTTGAGAAGCTTGGCTAACAAAAAATTGAAAAGCAATGAGGTAAAAGATGGCATCACTATAAGTGCGGATGGTACATTCAATATAAATAATAGTGCTTCCAACAATAATAATGCAAACAATAACAACAATATCATGGACACTGTTAACAATAACAACGTTTTAAATAGTGGTGCTAGCGCTCAAAGATACGGTAGTAGCAAGTCGACAATTAACGGTAGTGGTCAATTGCAAGGAATTGCTCCGGAAATAATTATTTCAGATTTGTCGTTTGTTGAAAGCCAACAGTCTCAATTACTGCAACAAGCACAGCAGCAAGCCCTGCAACAGCATCACCATCATCATGGCTTGCCACATCCCCGTATGAATCGCCCTGTATCTGTTAGATCACTTAGTAACAGTCTGTTGAGTTTTCTCATCGAAGATGAAGCGTCTAATAATCCTTCGTCATTGACTCGCCAGTACAATTCATACACCCAGAAGCCAAATGGATCAGTAGTATCGTTTGTTGATTCGCCTCCACGATCCCATATCACCGATCAGAACTTCCATAGTTCCAACAGTGTTTACAGTAACAACAGTAATAATAGTAGTAATGTTGGTGGATTCAAAAGGCCATTGATGCGTCTTACAAATTCAACATCAAACATTCATGAAGGATCTTTGAAGAATAAGCTTAGTGATATCAGTATGTTAAAGTCTGGTAGACGTAACAAATTTATGGATAGTTTGTTTGTCAACAATAACAAAAAACATTCACATTCACATTCACATTCACATTCAAACTCCGATTCTGGTTCTATAAGCCATTCTCGCCAACCTTCTTCTTCAGGTCTTTCGTCGCCAGAACCAACTGCACAAAAGCTTTTACATAAAAGTAATAGTATGTTGAATATCCGCCAAAACAATTCTTCAAATTTGAATTTGTTGGCTATGAAAAAACCACCTCTGCATTCCAGAACAATGTCCGGAGTTTAAAGGTGGTTTTGATAGGCCATCCTCTCAACTATTTATTCTTCTTTTTCATCCATTTTATTTTTAACTTTTTCTCGTCATTCTTTTCTTAAGTTTTTTTTTTTACTATTTATCTTTCTTTCAAATGGCTTACAAAGCTAACATCTTTTATACCTTTGGGATTCATCGGTCAGAGTGATATACTACTCATTTTATTATCAGTCCTCGCATTTCGCATTTTCACGTTTAGTTTTTTTTGTATGGTTTTTTTATTGGCTATTTTTTTGTTTACTCTCATTTATCTTTTTATTAAACTCTCTTTTAACTAACTTCCAGTTGATATCATTCTTTCAATCGCTACATGTTATGTCATTTTACTTTTTCGCACATTACAATTATGTCATGTTCCATTTTTTTGCATCTTAATTAAATAAAATATTACCCACAAGACCTGTCAAAGATGTCTTGGTTTTCACATGAGATGTCTGAAATGTCTTATCGTACTATCCAAATTTCCCCGTGGATAAAACGTTATCATTCACTTTGAATAATCTCTCCTTCAACTCCCTATTAAACGTCAAGTCGCGCCGTTGTACATGGACACGCAGATCTGGGCCAAGGAAATTGTACTGCTTACATAATCAACAGTTGTTCCGGAATCCCGGCCGGACTTGTTTTCTTTTTCGTGTGATTCAGTCGGCGCGAGGGCGGGACCGCATGCGACGAGCCAGAGAGACGGTATAATTAGAATCAGATGGTGCTGCGCCATTATTACATTACGCCATCTATATTGAATGTTTGAGCAATATATATTGAATAATACAATAACATCCATATATATTTCATTTGTTTGATTACCAAGTCTAGATGGCAAACATTTGAACGGTTGCTTTTCCCGTATCACCGTGCAGAATTATTCAATATAGATGTGCTTTAGTTTTTCCTAAATGAGTCACTGCGCAAGACTGATTGCAGTGTGAGACTAGGTATGACGAAAAATACGCATAGGTCATTACAGTGTGCAGAATGCCGACGTCCCACAATAGTACGGTGACGTTTCATTACAAGAGCTGCTTTACTTTGAGAATATGAAGTAAACAAAACAAACGGATAACAACAGTGCGGCTTTCTAACCTATTTATTATCCGAGCCCCACTTTTTTTTGTATGCCATGTTATGGTAAAGTGATATTCAGTTTATAGGAGACCGGAAAAACTAATCTACCAGTTGTAGCCACCTGAGGGTCTGTTAGTAAGCAAAACACCCGCAGCTGACTAAGCTCTACATGAAAACAACATTAAGGTCATTCAAAAAGTCCGGTTCTCCTCTGCCAATGTGCTCTTCGGAGAATCGGCCCCCTCCTTTGTTGTGCATGGACATGCTTCTACATGCGTCGTACATGCACGTGCACCCGGGGATTACTGCGCACTTGCGATGAGCTCTTACTATGAAAAATATTTGAGTTTGATGGGCCGGTGGTTTATTTAGACTTTATTTCCTTTCTGATACATTTTACCTATTTTTTTCTACCTTTCTTTTTCTGTTGTATAGTTATATATATACGTTTGGACTCTGTGTTTATTTTGTAAACCACCGTCGCTATATGATCAAGCCGTATTGCTTTCTAAGTGGGTGATAAAGAGTTTCAAAAATGACTGCCATGTCTCAGAATCAGCGCCATCAAGAGCAGGCAGAAGTACAGAAGAGTTTTGAAAAGGCGCCAACTAATATGTTGAGCAACAACAGTAGCAGTTCCAGTGTTAGTATTGCAAAAGATATAATAACGAATAGTGATTCGAGACAAGCTCCACACCTAGATGAACATGCGCTTGATGAAACAATTAGTAAGATACTTCAAGCCGTTCATTCTTCCACAGATTTACATTCTCTTGATGAGCTAGACAATATCACATTAGAAAACAAAATGGACAATTCTCTTAGCCAAAATCTCAGGAAGTCCAATCTTTCGCGGTCCACAATAGATGTGCCCGGTCAAACGACGTCCAAAATATCGCCAAATGGGCTTATCAATGATCTAAATTCCAAGTTGGTTATTGTGATGGTTGGTTTACCTGCCAGAGGCAAGTCTTACTTAACCAAGAAAATTACGCGGTACATGAACTGGCTTCAATACAATACCAAGATTTTCAACGTAGGAAATACCAGAAGATTGTCCAAGCAAAACCAAGGCCCAGCCGATAGACCTTTTGAAATGCCCGAGACACCGTCGTCGGTATCTACGATCTCATCTCTAAATAAGGATCTAGATCATGGCGATCATGACGCCAGTTTTTTTGACCCTAAGAACCAGTCCTCATTGTTGATAAGAGAACAGTGGGCCATGAATACATTAGACCAGCTTATCAAGTATTTGATGAAAGAAGACGGTACCGTTGGTATTTTTGATGCCACCAACACCACAAAGTTGAGAAGAAGACATATAATAGAGGCCATAAGAGCAAAGACGCCGGCGAACTCTAATCTCAAGATTTTGTTTTTAGAAAGTATCTGTACAGACAAACGAATGATTCATAGAAACATGAAGTTAAAGTTGAGCGGTCCCGACTATAAAGACAAGGATCCTGTTCTTGCCCTCAAGGATTTCCGTAACAGACTCAACAACTACGAAAAGGCTTACGAGACAATAGATGAAGAGGAGGAAGAGTATTATGAAACCATCAACGAGAATTTACAGTATATCAAGATATTCAATGCAGGTAAAAAGATTACGTCATACAACATTTCTGGGTTTTTGAGTTCACAAGTCATTTTTTTCATGTTGAATTTCAACTTGAATGAGCGCCAGATCTGGATATCCAGACACGGTGAAACTTACGATAATCTCAATGGAAAGTTGGGTTGTTCCAAACAAGGTTCCAAGTTAACCCCATTGGGAGAAAGATACAGTCAATGTTTGGCCAGATTCATGAATTTCAAGAAAAAAGAGTTTAGATTGAGACAGTTGAAGAAACATTACATTGATGAATCATATCTTGACGAGGATACTGACGATGAGCACAATAGTAAGGCAGAAAAGGAAAAGAAAAAGAAAAATATTATACCCGAATTGCATTTCTCTGTATGGTCAAGCATGTTGAAACAAACTGTTCAAACATCCAACAGTTTCAGTGACCAGAACTTTAACATCAAACAAATCAAGATGTTGAACGAATTATCGCATGGAAAAGTGAATGGTATGACTTTGAAACGGTTTGCATCCAAGTTTCCGGCCGATTTCAAAAAGTACCAGAACATATATCAGACGGACGATCATGCCAGAAGTTCCAGAAAAAAGTTGTTGTACAGATTCCCAGGCGGTGAGTCGTATCTAGATGTTATCAACAGACTTCGGCCATTGATTGTGGAATTGGAACGGATGGAAGACCATGTTTTGTTGATCACTCACAAGGTCGTCGCCAGAGTGTTGTTATCCTACTTTATGAATCTTGATAAGGAATACATTACCGAGTTGGATGTACCGTTGCATTCTGTCTACGTTTTAGAGCCCAGACCATATGGAGTTGACTGGAATATGTATCAATACGATGCTGAAGTCGATTGGTTTTTTCCTGTCAACAAAGATAAAATCTTGAGAAAGAAAAAGAAGAGAGAAGTTATTCCGGCAGAGTTGATCGACTTGTATTCTAGCAATTTGCTAAAGAAAAAACAAACACACAATCCAAGAACCAATTTTTACATAGAAAGCCCGAGCGAGCCAAGCACCCCTAAGCGCTCATATGACAAGTCCAAGGTCAACTTTGCCGAAATTGACAACATTATCTTCGCCAAGAGCGAGGACAACAGCGTGGTAGGCGACAGTGAGACTCATGAAGAACCCGAGGAAGAAAGCTATTCAGATGGCGATAGCGATAGTGATAGCGAACAAGAGGATGACGATGACGACGATGAGAATAACGAACATTGGTATAAGTATCAACTAGATAATGGTGTTTATGATGAGGAAAATGACCAAGATGAAAACGACCAGTTGGGCACTAACAACTCTTCTGATGACGAGATGGAACAGAAGGGAAAAAACAAAAATAGCCCATCTTCTAGTTGTGCTTCACCAGTTATTACTCACGGCTTTGAATCACGTAATGACGGTGAACAGCCAGAGTTAGTTACAGCACAAAAGGGCTTGGAAAATACTACTTTCTCATCAAAACCTAGCGAGAAGAAAAAATTAGACAGTTCAAGCGATGATGATGCCGATTCAGAGGATGACTACCATGATAATAAATGCACTAAATTCAATAGCTGCTCTTCTTCTTCTATAAACTTCAATACCCCAAACACGCTCAGCGTTAACAATTCAGACGTGAATTTGAAACTGTTGCCGTCGTTAGCCAAGTTCAGCTCCTTGAACAAACAGCTCGTGGTGGAATCGCAACAAGAACATAATTATCATCGATAAAAGTTTTGCTTAAACTGTATACTTTTTTACTTTTCCACCTTCAATACTATATATAATGATTTAACGCTTGATAGAATTTACTTTTTTTAATGCTCATAGTAGTATACTCAATCACTGGTTCGGAACTACACCTTCTTAGAAGCAGGTTTCAATCGAATCTAAGATACTCGCAACTACTGTCACCGGTAGGGGGATTGCTACTGAACAAGTAAGTCAAATATTACAGATTCAGAACTACTTGCATTGGGTTGTTGCATAATGTGACCTTTATACCCATGATGAAGAAAATTTTCATGGTAATGTTAGTTTAGCTGTTCAAATAGGGAAGGATATCCCTACTCCTTGCTTCTTATGTTTACTATCCTCTTGAGTTAATTGGTAACATGCATTTCATTATATCGAACCATGTGGAGCAGAGCCAGCAAATGACATTCACACTATATAGCATATGTCTCTACTATAATTTGTTGGACAATAGTGCTGAAAGCTTTCAGGAAACTCAGAAAATTAAGTGTACTTTACAAAATAATTTGATGTTTGTCTCCATATACTAATGTATGTGATTACTATATTTAGATGAATAAATATAATTCTGCTTTGGTCCTGAAATTTATGATCTATTTTTTGTCGGGATAATGATTTGGTTAAATGTGTAACAGTGCTGGAAACAAACTTTATTGAAGAAAATTTGGAACTTTCAACCCGGAAAAGGTAATTACCTTGATACTGTTTGAGATCATACGGGACATAAAGGTAATATAATACCAGAAGATAATTTCCATATACAGTAATGCTTTCGACACAGCATTAGTTTATGAGATTTGTATTCCTACACAATCCTTACGATTGTTTCGACTTGAAATGTGTTTTGGTGCTGCGGCTAATTACTGTCAAATGTGGACAATTTTCCAGTTGCTACTAGGATTGTGCTGTGTATTACTGTTGTGAAGAGCATCAATTGCTAAGACATTTAAGGCATGTCAAGATGGTTGCGCTGAACGATCAGAGGCCGGAAAGCTTCATTCCGTGGTAAAGAGACTCTTTTTAAATTACGGAAAGCGTAATATAAAAACAAGAAAAGAATTCTCATAAGGGTTCCTAACGACAAGATGTTGTAACATCTATAAATAAATGTGAAAGATTTTGAAGGTAAGACACCTGAAAAATCTGAGACATTTGAATGTCTTGAACTGTTGACACATTACCCAATATAGTAAGCGATGTTGCTGTTGTTACCATGATATCCATCGACTGAAGCATCAATGGAGAGTCACAACTTGGATTTTTGCAAACAATGTGCTTTAACTCACCTTAGAGCGTTGAAGCTTCTCCTTTCCAACGGTCGCTGGTGGTGACAACCTGCTTCAAGTCAAATGATGAGCAGCATCCGTAGTAAGGTCTTACGATTGCTGGATGTTGCTTGTAATTATCAGTAATTATGATTACAACACCCTTACATAATTGATAGTTGTTAATTACCGTCACACATAGGTCCGAATAAAAGGAAACTGGTGATCTTTCCGTTGAGGCAATTAGCAATTAACGATGTTTCCTAATCAAGCCATTTAAACTGGAGAATTTTAAGGATATATACTTGTTTTACAGTTTGCCCGCCTCGCTTATAGTGATTAGTGTTGACGCCAAATTTCTTATTCGTAAACAATTTAATGTATGCTTTTACTAGAAGTACACTCATAAAATGGTAGGAATACTTTTTCAAAGGGTAATAACAGCTCGATTTTGAATCACCCGTAATCCTTATTTAGTAAAGATATAACCGCTCGATCTTGAACCACCCGTCAAGAAAATGTTAATGACAATATCAGTGATAGTGAGCAAATTAGTAATAATATCAAAGAAAATGAGACAATTAGTGACAATATTAGAAAAATTGGTAAAGATGACATTTCTAGAGACGCTTTTGTTGACAAGATGATAGGTAGCACTTTAGAGACGAGCGAAATGGAAAAAAACGATAAAAGTCTAGAAGGTGTATCAAATGAATCCGTAGAGGTAGTGCAAAATGACAGTAAATTGGACGATACAGTAGAAAGAATAACAGAAGATGGTGCGAAGAGCACATCTCAAGATGAATCAGTATCTTTGGATAAATGGGATACCATTATACAAGACCAAGCTGTAGATACTCTTGACAAACTAGATAGTACATTTGACAGTGATATTTCAGAATCGTCTTCTGAAATGTCCAATGAAGATTTGTTCTTTATAGATGCTGAAGGTTCTGCTGGTGAAGTGCCGAAAAAGAATGTGCTTTCCTAGTTTTCGCATTCTACTCAACTTCAGCTCATTAACCCTTGAGATTCGTTATATGAGCAGAAACTAGTAAATAACATGTAGTGAGGCCAATCAAAGCAGGTGCCTACTGTTTACCGCCGATTAAGTAAAGTTCCTTACTCTATACGGCCACAAGACATAGCTACAAATAGTGGCAGGCACCGAAGAAGCCATTTCACAGCCACTTTGAACATAAAGACTCTTCTGCCTTGATTCCCGGTGTCAAATCGGAAGCTCTAGCACCGATGATCATTACCATATGTTAGGAGTCCAAAGTGTATTTATGATAAGGATAGATAATTGGTCATTGCATATATAATCTATATTCGCTTCTTTACCAGGAAAGTCTCTATGTCCTCTAGGATTGGTCCAATTCGTTATTTCTACAGTTACGCGCAAGTCGTGCCTTTGATAGCCTACTGGTCCGGAGTAAAATGTACCAAGCCTCAATGCTAGTTGAATTGATACTGAGCCTAGCCAGTCGGTCCAGACCTGAGAGTTTCTTACACGAATACTATTTCTAGCCAGAGGGTACCAGCACCGTTAGTGGATACGCTAGCCAATATGAGACTATTCGGTACGCTAATGCATACACTAGTAGATCCCCACAACGAGCCTCTTAAAGTTTTACTTTTTTGATATTTTTTTTCTATGATTATTTTAAATCAGTATTCTGATAAAATTTTTCAATTAATGGATCAGATCATTTGAGAGTCACCTCATTATCATTTAATTGGCGGTTTTTTATTCATGTAGCGGGTTCATTACTATTAATGCTTTAGGCTCTTAGATATTGTAGCAATTTCAGGCGTTGATCAACCAGTAAGTTCAATGTCTTATTATTGGTGTAGGATCGGCTAAGGCATTACAAAAGAGGCACTGTGCATAGTGCACTTAGTCTGGACTCAGGGGATATCCATAGACTGTATGCCCAAGGCAAGTCTGGGAAAGTGTGGATTGCATACCTCAGCTATAGTTTAGGAGCCATTGTATGAATGGTGGTAAAAAATTGAGCGTGTTCAGTGGACAATTGCAACGGTCTGTAGTTGAACCGTTGAAAACTCTATTTCGCAATGATGATTACTGTATAATCAGCATTGAACATGAATTATTTCACTACAACACTAATAATGTAGACTTTTTTGTTAAATTGCTATGATATGATATAATATAAGAGTTGGGAACTCTGAGCGTAAACGTAAAACAAAGCAGTATGAAGCCAAGAAACAAATAAAAAGATATGAAAGTTAACCAAGAAGAATCCAAGAAGTAAAGAAAAAAACAAATGTAATGAAAAATGAAAAATAATAAGAACATCAAGAAGGGAAAACACGATAAAAGATCATTATCATCATGAAAGTATAGTATGTAAGAAAATATGGTTAGCTAAACCGTCTTTTGGTGGAAAAAGTTCAGGTTCATTGCAAGTTTGTTCACGAAATGTTGTTTATGCTTTTGGCAATGGATGTTGGAACTGTGGGAAATTCCTGAAGGCGAAGGCAAAGGAGTTGATACCACGGATGAAGAAGTGGTATCATAACTTCCTTTTCTACCGCTGAATGTAGAATAACTATCTTCATAGTCTGAATTGGAAGATGCTGACGAAGAATACACGCTTGGGCTTCTTTCGTAATGTTGTTGTTGAGTGTCAAGGGAACAGGAGTTAGATACATTGAGATACAATTGTTGTTGTTGATGGTATTGTTGTATCATTTGCTCTTTTTCCTGCTGTTGACGCTTGAGTTCTTTCTCTTCTTCTTTGAGTGCCATGATGTGGGACACGGCGACTTTATGAATCTTGGCAATCACCTCATTGACTTCTTTATATTCGGTGTTGGTGTAGCTTTGATAGATTGTGTTGGATACTGTGGCAATGGAGTATATAAGTTTGTTGATTTCGTCGCTGTCGGCAGACGAGGAGGAAGAGCAGAGAGAAGCAGAAAGAGGAGAATAGTCGACCAAACTATTCTTAGGGTTAGATGTGGCGTAAGCGTCATCATTGATGTTGGAGGAAGAGTTTAAAAGGTTAAATTGGGTACTGTAGCAGCTTTCAACCTTGTTATCATCAAGGATTTTCTGGAGCAACTCTTTTTTGATGTTGAAATGGTTTTCTTCATTGAGAATCAAGATGGAAAGAAGCTTCTTGATGAGGGAAGACAAGTTTGAAGGGTCTTGCATTATAAAGTATGACGAGTACAAACTGAGCTCAAGAATGAAGTTTTTCATATAGAATACCTTTTTGAAATCAAAAAGAGCTGGGTCGCTATCTACAGAATCGTTCAAAAGCTGGAGTTCGTGAATATTGAAACACCAATTGTAGATGGAGATCTGGGAAATGTTCCAATCCAAAGTGTTCAAGATGTGTCTTTCCATTTGAATAAACATGCCCTCGTCGTATCCGCAGGCAGGGCCACAGAGCTGGACAAACTCGATAAGTCTGGGAATACGCGACCGTTGGGTTGGCCCAAGATACCGGTTGGCAATAGGCTTATTCAAGGAGTTGACAATGTGGTTACAGCCGCCTTCGTGCTTGGCAGCAAGCCAAATACATGTGCAGCCCACAAGCTGGGCCTGGGCCTTGAGAACAACTCTCTTGGAACAATATCTGTCGAAAAGTTTCACAGCATCGTAGAATATCCCAACAGAAAGCTTGGTACGCTTCGTGACTTTGTAAAGGAAATCAAGAAGCGGCAGTCTGAGGTCAAGAGTAAGCTCGGGTTGCGACTTTATTAGCGAAAGATCCGGCTTGTGGCCTTCTTGTATATGGTACAAGTTGAATGATAAATCGTCTTGGTACTCGTTGATGGCAGCCTTGTGCGCACGCAATTCAGATTTTATAAGCTCTATAGGATAAAGATTTTGCATGGTGAATGTTGAATGTGAAAATGGTTGTTAAGGAATGCTGAAAAGAGTGAATATGAACAAATTTGGCTGTATTTTCAACAATTATGTCCAATGAAAATCCAATTGCTCTGTATAATGAATATGTCCAAAAGTAAAAGAATGGTGACAAGCAGTGAATTCTAGGCCTTGTTTACTAGTTGTGTTGTCAAATCGTTAGTCAACATACATATACTTTTTATATGATCTTCTCTTATATTCAAATACACGTCCATCTATATATATATATTTTGATATGTTTCGTCCATACTAGACTTTTTCCCTTTTTCTTTCTCTGATCTAGTAGACGCATCCTAACGCGTGGAGCTGCGCCTTGATGTGCATCCTTCAACATGCAATTAAACGCACCTAGATGCATGCGTATCCTGCATATAGAGACACACGCATGCGTCTACCAGCAGGGATATGCGTCTCCAGGCCTCGCCAGGAGGCCATGGCAACCCTTTTGCAGAGATTGCGAGCACTGCGCCGCCACCTGGCACTGAGCTTTAGTATAGCTAGTGTAGCTAGCATAGCTAGCATTACTATGCTGGTGCTGCCGCCGCGCATGGAATGGTCTGGCCGGCCACTGAGACAGCCGCTGCGTATCATGAGGGTATGCCCTATGATGTATGGCTGTATGCTGATAGTTGGTTGGCATTCTGATCAAAAAACCCTTCTCACAACCCTACAAGTAATAGTTCATACAGCTGTATGCTGTATGTTCCTACAGGACACAGGCACCTCACTTCTACTAGCTACCTATATCCTTACCTGGCACCCAGACGACGGCCCTCCTGCCATTCTCATTTCGCAGGCGTTTTCTGTATACAGCGTCAGCGGCCCTACAGGACATCGCCAAAACGCATTTTCATTCGTCACATCCCGCCTGAGACACAACGCTCTCCATTATTTTATGCGGGCGCCGTCGCTGTAGCCTGAAGGAGGGTGGCCCACATGCACCACAGGTAAACTACTAGAATAAACCACCCCTTCCCCCATTGAGCCCTCTATATCGTCTTCCCTTTGCCGTCTGGCGCTCAGCGATTGTTTCGATGCCCCATAGTGTGGTCTGCAAATCGTAAATTAACAAACACGCCTCTTTCTCGGGCAAATTTTCCTACATTGTTACTGGAGCTCCTTCCAGTTGCACTGCTACTATACTTTGTTCCTTCACCAGCCTTCCGTAATTGGTAATCAATTAACTACTGCCTCAGTGAGAGAAAAGGTTCACCATATATCTATCTACTTGTTACCCCGCCGTTGAAACTAAAGTTTCACTCCTAATAGATATAGCCTTGGATCTACGCCCGTTGTAGAAAAGAAAAGACTAAAGTATAAGCACCAAAAAGGTTATTCTAGAAAGGGTGCGTGGGCGTTCCTGTTTATTATAACAACACATGTAGGAAGGTGTTGGAAGGTTTTTGATTATACAATTCTTGGAAAACTTTTGATTATACAACTCTTGGTTGCCCCAGACAATCAGTGCCTGCCGAAAAACGCGAGAGTCATGGTGTGCATGCGTGGAGTATGATACTTACATTAACATGCATTACAAGGCATTAACATGCATTAAACTGTTGTATAGTGTCTAACAATAAAGAAGCAATAAGAGAAAAACCCGGTAGAACAGTGAAAATGTATTTTCAAAGTATGCTGATGAACAGGTGTTCAAAGGTCGTGGTGGTACCCCTGAATGCAGCAGAAAGATACCGAAAGTAAGAAACAAAAGGGCCTATAGTAGTGCGAGCATGCACTGCTGATCAACATAGGGATCCTCAAGGCACTTTGAAACAGGTCAATCTGATTTGTCGAGGGTTAGTGTGGTTAGTAGCGTTTATAGGTATATTATAGTTGACATGCTAAAGTTCAGGGTATGCCAACGTTGAAGCTAGATGCGTGGCATTCTGACATGTTTTAGCATAGGCCGACTGAAAGCTTTAGTGTTTCTACTAGTAGTCGATGATCAATAAGTTCTATTCGTTGGTCTATGCTTTAGCGCTCTTTATCTTATCAATGGCAGTGGGAAACGAAGCTATTTGACTGTTGAATTGACTTGGTCAAATCCTGAGGATGATCAGATGGGGGAAACTAGAATGATGAGCCTTGTAAGACGATCATGTGCGCTATTGTAAGGATAGAATACTAAACAATAAGCCCAAGCCCTAACAATTAGGGACACTCTTAGTAGTCTTCAAAGATATTCTTTTACCAAACGGTGGTCTCTGTATGGGTTGTAATCCAAACCAAAGGTTTTACACATAATGTAGAACCCCATGGTTGCACACCAAGCAATGCCACTATAAATGATTAATCTTGCTACAATTTCGACGTCGTAGCGTGGTTTGAATGCGCCGCAAGATGATGTTTCGATTTTTTGTTCCTTCTTGTCTTTATGGCTCTGTTGTTCTGTTTGATTACTGTTTATCAACTCGTAGACATCGGCCATTGAGTCTGGACCTTGTTTGTCAACAATCTCGGGGCGACGGGCGATATTTTTCACAAACTTTGGAATGTCAGCAACTTCGTCATTATCCAAACGCTTGATAGAGCTATTATAAATGGTGCTGTAAGATTCTGTTGACTTGCTGACTGGGCGGAAGTAATTTCTAGGAATGTAGAATCCAATCTGGGAATATATAGGTGGCAAAATACGAAGGAGTATTTTTTTACTAAATGTTTTCCATACCACCACAAGAGTGATTCCCATGAGGACCCGTAGAGCAGCCTTGGCAAATCCTAAAGAGTTGTAGTCAAAAGGCACGGTCACCGAGGTATCAATACCAAAGTTTGTATTGACTATTTGCTTGGTGAATCCCCATCTTGCAAAATAATAATGTGTTAGGTCCAAGCCCAAAAGAACTCCTAAAAACGCTACTGAATCATCAAAACAAGGACAGTCATCTACGGGCTGTGCATGGAAATGTACACACAAGACTATTGCAGACACAATACTTAGTGGAATGAGAACATTTCCATATTCCAGATTCAATAAGAGCGAATCCCAATGTCTTCCTACAATGTTCCGGAACAAGAAACAAAACACCCCGATCAAAGACCCCACAAGAATGTCCAAAAACCCATGCATCCCACAGTATATTCTGCCAAAAATCAAGCTGAAATAGTACACGAAGATAAACAGACATATAACCAAGTTCTGGGCTGCCGTCATCCTATGGTAAGGGCCGTTAAAGTAGTATGATACAAGCACAAGCGTCACTGATGTGGCATTAGCAGAATGCGACGATGGAAACCCATACTCCTTGGCAGTATAGCCACTCATTGTGATCCGGTGCAACGGCGGAGAGCGTGGACGAGGCAAACAGAAATAATCCTTACAACATCCAGACAAGTATATGCCTAATCCAAGCACCCACACCAAATCTCTCGTGATATCCACAAGGCCAAACCAGAAGGGCAACGGAAGCATAATCACATAAAACGTATGAGATGCCAAATTCGCTGTCCAGGAAAAATAAATGTCCAATGGTCTGCACAATAACGCCTGTTGGATCCGGTTAAGAACAGGAGTCTCTCGCTGCACCCAGGGCAAACACACCGCCCGGAGTTTGTATCGTATTGGCGACAACTTGAGCTTATAATGGTCATCAGACTTGTTTCCAGCATCAGCCATATTAGTAGCTATTATGTCAGCAATAACCATTTTACTGTTGCTCTTGATCTCCCTTATTTCCACTATATTTCTCAAAAACTCTCAGCCGCCGTACAATTTATAGCAATAACTCCAATAATACGCTTAAGTCACCTGCAACAACCGGTCAATCCTTGATATTAGTTTCTCTTTATCAGTCTGTATATAAACAGGACAGGCCCCTTCTGATTTTTCATAATTTTTTGCAAGCGCCTTCATGTACTGTTCTGCTCTTATCACCGCGTATCGCACATGATTGTCCGGTAATTGCTAAGAGGCATCCTAAGGCACTGCGAGATTACATGATAATATAATATTAACTGAAAATTGTTAGAAAATATAAAGCAAATATTTATAAAATTGGCTAAAAGTGGTACTTTTTGCCCTTGTATAAAGTTTTCTGTAAATATGTTCAACAATAGTGTTATTGTTGCAGGTGTATCAGAAGTTTATCATTGAAATCCAACTATGAATATTACCATTAATTATATCTTATCATAACATTATACAATAAATCCTCATGAATGTACATTCTTGAAAAGATCTGAGAAGGGTCACAGTTGGTATGCTAAACAAGCGGGCCAAAAAACTACCAAGAAAAGAACAAAACGAGAAATTTATTGCAAAATACTTAGGTTGTAAGCAAAAAAAAAGCATTTATGATTTACCTTTATAAAAATTTACCACTTTATATGCTCAACAGCTCTCTATATTTACAATTCTAATTTGAAAATACGACGGTAGTCGTCCATTGCCTGACATTATTAACAAAATCAGGATATTCAAGTAAAAGATCGAAAGAGTTTTTTTTCCTAGTTTTCGTCATAGTATTTGCTTGATTAATCAATCATCTCTGTAATAATCATGTTCATGACAATAATTTCAGAATTGAAAATTAATTACCTGCCTGCTATTTGGGTGCTCAAATAAATAAGTGAAAAATGTCACGTACTTCAATAACAGTACTCAATTTTACAGTGACTGTTCTAATCAGTACACACGCAATTTACACATACTCAACTATTACCAAGTATTCTGAAATGAAGAAGATGATATAAACCTCATTAATACAAATTTTCTGACAAAATCGAAAAATCAAAATAGACATACAACTCGAAAATAAGAACTTGCTATGACAGGGTCCTTTCAAATTTTCACTGTGTGCTCTTTTTTGAAAAACTAGGTATGCTTCTCTCTAACACCCAATTAATTTAGAATTTCAACTCACTGTTCCAAACTCCCTTATAAACTACCCACAGTTGGGTAATATCGAGAACATTAGTGAAAGAACGTATCAAGACAAATATGTGCTTTTATAGTAATAATATCTTACATGTATTTCTACAAAAAAATGAAAAATCCAAATAAACCAAAAAAATAAATAAAATAAAAGCCATGCAATTAAATTCCTGAAAACTGTGGAGCAAAAAAAGAGGTGAAAATCAAAGTGCTTGAAAGCAACGACGATTACATCTATAGAAAACCATTGGACAACCTGGTAAAAATCAAAAAAAGAATCACTTGTAATAACTAACAAAGCAAATGGTATAAAAGCAGAAAAGCAAGAAAGAAAAGCAAATAAAGTAAAACGTAAAAATCAAGTCGTTAATAGCATCAGTAGACAAAAAAAAAAACAAAAGAACAATGAAAATAGAGAGAATATGATTGTAAAAGCTACGAATAACGTCTTCTTCTAGCTTTTGAGCTTGAGCCTATTTTCTTGATCTGGTCTTGAATTTTATCAAAAGTCTCGTCGTCAAAGGTGTTCCTCTTTTCGTCATCGATTTCCACCACCTCTTCATCGTAATTGTCGGAACTGGCACTTGTAAAAGGTTCCAACAAATCGGAGGTGGAAGAAGGATTAGGATCTGTAGTGCCTGAGGAGATATGAGATTTTCTACGCACTCTGCGGTCGTCACGATCCTTTTTTAACAATTCAGACTTGTTAAGAATGGCGTTGTTGACTGGAGAAGGTGAGCGGGAAATACTTCGGGCATTGTCAGTGGTGTCAGGACGATCAGATTCGAAAGATTTGAGTAGTTGAGTTGTTAAAGGGGTTAAAGTAGATTGATTGTTGTTGAAATTTGGGGTTGTTGGTAAAGATAGTTTTCTATTGTTGACTCTTGAAGGAGATTTGGAGGATGAATTCAAAATAGGGTTAGATGGGGAAGACAAGCGAGGAGAATGATGTTTCACCAATTCATTATGTAACACCATTTTTTCTATGGCTAAAATATCAGTATCATAACTGATAGAATAAATGAGTTTGGTTCTTCTGGTGAATTCCCGTAGCCAAAATTCATTTCTGAAAAGTTCCCAATTTTCTCTGACGTTAGGGTTGAAAACCCTCGAATTAAGACTAAGCTTGATATTGAAGGTGCTGTTCAAACTTATTTGATCATAATTAGAATTCAAATGAAGTAGCACTAAACGAAGTTTCAAAATCTTTAAAATTTTTAAAAAGCTTTTTATGTAGCAAAAGTTTTTATCAACGAAAACTTTATTAAAGGGCAATCCCTGTTCTACAAACCAGATCAAGACATTGATAACAATCTTGAAACATATCTTGAACACGTCTAGAAGCTGATCAAAGATGGATTTAGGGAGTTTGATCAATCTTATGTTCAATTGCCTAAGGGATTTGTTGGTGAGATAAAGAAACTTTCTAGGCATGATGATTGTTCTTTTGTATTCGCCGCTGATATGGAAAAGTATCAAAGTGATGATTTGAAACACCAAGAAAAACTTGAGGAAAAGATTCCAAGGTTTGGCACCGTTTTCTACACCTGGCAAAGTCTCATGATTGGAGGTGAAATAGAGTTTCAAGAATATTATGCTGCTTAAAATAATAAGGGTAAAATAAAACATGAGAAACTTTGTTCTGAGAGACTGTTGTTCTGAATATTGCATTCGAAGATTCTGCTCCAATATAAGTAGATTTCGGAAAATCTTGAATTGTTTTGAACTGAAAGTATGTTTGGATTTCCGTCTTCTGTTCTTCAGATATGAGACATTGGAATCTGAAGACGCGTAATCAGTGCTATCATTGGCACTACGAGACTTTCTCGACGACCGTTTTGCAGTGGGCGAACTTGTTCTCAGATGGCCTTTGGGGGTTAATGAACCGGAGTTATTTGAAGACACGGGCGTCAACTCATTATTGTTCCTATTCATTATGGTTTCCGAAGAATACGACGACGGCGAGGATGGCTCATTGGCACCCGAATATTCATTTTGTTTCAACTCTACTGGAGGTTGAAGGTCCATTTTGTAGTTGGGCCTTTATTATAGTTTCCTGTATTCTATATGGGATCGGTTAGGGTTTTATCAATACAGCTTTTTTCACCAAAAATTTAAAACATCCAATTAACAGTTTGCTTGTAAGGCTATTTCTTTGTTGCATTAACCTCTTGTTAAAATATATTTTTTGACTCTTTCCCTCAATAATTTTTCTCTCTTTTTTTCTTCCTTTCGCTTTTCTTAGGAATTTTAGTGCGTGTGAAGCCGTTCCAGTCGGACGACAACTGAAATCAAGATGACTCGCTTATTATTTGACTTGAACCATAGTAATTTTTGCCAAGTTTGATAACTTTATAAGTGTAAGAGTAAGATATACAATTTGTAGTACTGTACTACGATTGAACAGAGTACCCTTGTAGCGCCTAGTTACTACGTAAGCTGATTATAGCGCTTACCGCGGTGATGTTTGACACAACTAATAGAGAACATGGCTTGTCTAAAACCCAGTAATGGTATAGCATAGGTTTATCTGGGCCAGGTTATTGTGTGTACAACTTATCCAGGAATACTTGAAATTAGATTGCCCATTAGGGTATTGTATATGCATATAATGAGCATCAAGTAAGGTGAAATTACTATTGTTCAATTCTAGCAATTGTCGGTTAGAAAAGAAAGCGACAAGTTGACTCGTTTAAAGACTTGGGGCGACACGACGTCATCTAAAATGTGGTAACAGAGTCTCCAGCAAAGAGATGTTTTTTGAGACTATACTCAAACAAAATTCGATAACTTCGAGTTAGGTAATGGGATAAAAATTCTCTAAATTAATTATTGCTCGGAAATTTCTCTATCTACTTGAATTACACTCTTCAAAGTATCAATCTTCACTGGGGTTTTAAATATTCACATAGCCTCCTTATATTAGCCACTGTATATCATTATCACTAATTGGATTCCCTCCAGTCACCCTGTGTTTGAAAAAAATATCATTTGCTCAGTAAAAGGTATACTTCAACCTACACTTAAACACTACTGAGACCATCAAAACCCAGTAAGAAGAATGGTTACGATAAAACCTGTTTTGTAGAAAACCTGTATTCTAAAAGTCTATATAACGAATTCTAATGTGCATCACGAAGAAACTAGTAAGCTTGTTTAATAAAAAAAATAAACCATAGTTTGTCGACTTTCAAACTATATTCAATGTTTCTTTCCCTTAGCCTTATGGGAAGACTTCTTCTTATGATGATGGTTAGCAGCAGATTGAGCACCTTGAGAAGCACCGTGTTTGGCAGCATGCTTGGCAACATGTTTTCCAGCCTTAGCAGCAGACTTTCCAGCCTTAGCACCGAGACCAATGAGTCTAGTGATGAGACCAATAATGAGCCCAAAGAACTTGTTTTGGACCCCGTCAGTGCCAACAGACTTGTCAGTATTGACCATCATGGCTTGGGTAGGACTGGAAGAGTTACCTGGGTGGACTCTAAAGTAGTTTTCAAGCATGGTGAGTTCATGTGGAGTTAATTGGTTCATTGCAGCAATGGCACCAGGAACAGCACTGGCGTTTTGTTTGGCTACCACAGCAGAAACCTCGGCCTTTAGGCTATCTGGAATGGTGACATTACCGGCCTGAGTTCTATCAGCACTGGCAGCAGCAGTTGCAGAAGCTAAATAGCTTGTGAAATCAACCAGAGCATCGGTTGCCTCGTCATCGGTGTAAGAGCTTGGCTGGTAGCCAGAAACCAGAGTTACTATGGAGGAAGCATAACTGAGAGGACTAGCAGTAACACTAGATGCAATTTCTATAGAAGATGGGGCAACAGAAGCGACTGGAGAACTAGCAGTGTAATCAAGACCTACGTCTTGCATGTTGACAGGCAAAGCATTGCTGCCAGTAAGCAAAAAGGCACCCAAGAGAAAGTTTAAACAAAGCATTTTATTCCTTTAGTTGATGATACAGAAAAAGTAGTTGATGGAATCTTCACAAGAAGACCAGATTGGTTAGTTTTTATAACATAGATGTGGGATCTCGTTACCATAGATTATGAGGATGCGCTACATGTTGAATATTTCCGTGTTCTGGTGATAGTGCTACCAAGAAGATGTAAAGACAAGAAACAGAGTTGCTACGCAAAATAAGGGTCCAAAGCCATAGTAAATGACCTAAAAGAACAAATAGACTATTTGTGAAGACATTGTTATGTGGGAACGAATGGTAACTGGAGGCCCCATCAAATAGTGGGTTCTAAAGACGCACTAGTGCCAAAATCTTGAGGCAGCTACTAGCACGCTCTGGACAGACTACTGTTTTAGGTTCAACTCATTGTTATCTAGGAGTTAAGATCCACTGGTAACAACGTTGTACCCTTGTTGAACCGTAAATGGCTCTCTAAGAGGTTGAAAAGTTTATACTGCCTCTTTGTCTTGTGACCAGTTCTTAATCCGAACATTTTGCTACATAAGCTTATGTAATGATTCCAATACTCTACAGTATTGGTGAAGAGATGTGGAAGCCAAAGTAGTTAGAATGGGTTTACACGCAAGAATAGTGTAGGAGTATACGAAATTTATAGATCTATGATGAATAAGGATAAAGTTTAAAAAGAATTTGATTTTTAACAATTCAATTTTGAACAAAAATATCATCAACTTGGGTACAATTTCCAAGCATGATCAACTTTTAAACTGTTTTACACTTCACAAGACATCTAACAAGTTTATCTTTTTGTATTCAATCAGTTTTCATGTTAAACTCCTCTACTGCTATAACGATTCCTCACCTATACCATGGTCTAGACAATTTATTGGACTTCTCGTGACCAGGTGAAAATCCCTGCGGAAAATGCGCTCGGAAAGGAGCTTCCGATCAACAATCGGGGGTGGGATGAATGGTCTAAATAAGGAGAAAGTACCCAGGACCAAAGGAGCACGATAGAAAAGGGAAAGAATACACTAATAATAAGGGGGTGTTGCTGTCACCAGACGTTGGAATGTTATAGAGAAAAAAGACATTGAGGGTCTTTTTTGGGTTGCTTGCGACAATATCATTTTAGTTCTTAATGCGTAACGGCTCCGTATCGTGATTGGGCTTTGACTCATTTGTCCATAACAGTGCTTAATTGCCGATTGTCTTTGAATCTTGGTTTAATTTTCTTTTCTAATTTGTTTCATTAGTTTCTTCAATCAGCATTCTGTGTTTCCTTCGCTTCACGTCTTCAGGGCCGTCCTACAATTACTCCACGTTCCACCATGAACATCTACGGGGCGCCAAACAAGCGCAAGAGAGTGCTTAGGGCTTGTGATGAGTGTATGTATTGGTCTTGTCTTATCGCTTTCGTTTGGCGAGCGCATCTTTAGAGATTTTGTTTTTCTGTCGTATATTTTTATTTTTTTTTGACAGATGTTCAAGAAATTAATACTAATTGTTCCAGGCCGCAAGAAGAAAGTTAAATGTGATGGTCAAAGCCCTTGTATTCATTGTAAAGTATATAATTACCTGTGTACTTACAACCAGCCCGCAAACAAAAAGAGCAAAGGTTTCCAAACCGATCTTCAGAACAAGATTCTGGGCTATGAGTTATTTCTTACTGTCTTATTGCCAGGTGTTGACCTTGCAAAGATATCTTGTCTTACTGAAGACAATATTCCCGATCTTCATAGTATGATCCAAGAATGTCTTGTTGAGAGCCCCTCGCTGCATGAAGAAGAGAAACCTCATGTTAACGAAATCAACAAACTAAGCGAAAATGCGCTTCAACAAACCGTCTCCAACATACGAGAAGGTAATCCCGTAGATTTGAAACAGGTTGCTAATCGCATAAATGCATACGAAACCCATTTAGGTCAACAAACCTCTACCAAAACTGATAAGGAAATCTCCGTCAAGCATGAAAAGGACCTTCCTATACCTTACGAACAACCAATAGGAACCAATGCATTGAACATTGTGGCCAAGCCGTTAGATGCTATTGAAAAAGGCAAAAATGAGCCAGATGTTGCCACAGATACTAATCGTGACAAATCAGAATCCCAGAATGATACTACAAATGGTAGTCAAACAGTAAGAATCAGTTTGCCGCCTTTAGACGATGCACTTCATCTTATTCATGTTGCTTGTGACAGTGCTTTTCTCTTCAAGTTTTATAACAGACTCAATCTTATCAAGATTGTGCGCAACTTTTACAGTACTGCTAAATCGCTAGAATCCAATGATATCAACCATAACAAGAAGTTGGCGTTTATATACAGCTTCTTGGCTGTAGGGGCGCTTTTGGAAAATGACAAAAACTCATACAACTATTACAATGCGGCGTACACGTTGTTGAAAAAAAAATTGATCGAAACTAATGATGTCATGAACATCCAGACGCTTTTTTGCATGATTATTTTCCTTCAATGTACTGCCAAGTTGTCTACCTGTTACACGTTTGTTGGTATTGCACTCCGGTCTGCTTTCAGAGTTGGATTGCACCGGAAAGTAGAAAATATCAATCCAATTGCACAGGAAAACCGCAAACGGTTGTTCTGGTCAATCTACAAGATTGATGTATATATGAACACAATGCTTGGATTGCCCCAAATCTCCGATGACCAGATTGACCAGGATTTGCCTTTGGATATCGAGGACGAGTATATTACCGAGACTGGATACGCGTTTCCGGAGACCGACGATGGCAAAACTGGGGGTGACGATAAAGGTGTCGAGGGTTCCCAGAACAATACCAACAATGGTGAATTAAACAAGACTAATGAAAACGAGAAAAGAGACTCTAACAAACCAAGACAAAGTAACAAAAAGCTTACAGCGATTGCCATTTCCAATGACCACACCAAGTTGATCATCATATTAAACCATATTGTCAAACATATTTATCCTATCAACACAGATTCGTACTATGAGAGTGAAAACAAGGATGAGTCCAACTTTGGCAATGCTAAGTCGCCCAACTTTATTTCTCAACTAATTTCAAAGGTCAAGTTAATGGAACAAGAGCTTCAGGATTGGCTTGATAATTTACCAATTGAGTTGAGTCCAGACAACACAAACATTCCTATCAAATTCTACAAACCCAACAGGCTTCTCAAGTTGGCTTATTTGCATGTGCAGTTGGCTCTATACAGACCGTTCATACACTTGATCTCGTACAAATATATTCTGGCCCCAAACATAAACCAGGATTCAATCAGATACGGAATGAATTGTATCAATGTGGCAATCAAGATTGTGGAGCTTGCCACGGAAATGCATGAGCATCAGTTGTTGAACGGTGGCTATTGGTTCAGCATATATCCAATCTTCTATTCTGTTGCTTGTTTGGTTTATTATATTCATGAAAACTCTACAAATGACCAAACTATGAATTCCAACGTCTGGCAAATCACCAAATACGCAGAAAAAGGTAAGGATGTCCTTATAGACTTGAAGAGCAACTCAATGGCTGCAGCAAGAACATATCAGACGTTGAATATAATGTTTGAACAGTTAAATCGTCGTACCAAAAAATTTCACACCAATCATCAGAAATATTTCCAAGATTCAACAAGTATCATCAATCCTAGTGCATCGTTTGCTAGTCTTAACCGTGGTTACAATCCCAATCTCAACGCCAAGTATATGAGTGTTGATAACAGTAACACTAGCTTTGGACTTGGAGAAAACCCTAACGAAATCAATTTCAATGACAGTCAAGGTAATATTCCCTCTAATAGCAATGAAAATAATCGTAACGAATTTAATGACAGAAGTTTCAACTTCCCCACAGCCGCAGCCTTTTTTAATAATACAGGAGACTCCATCATCACCAACCCTCAGCCTTCGTTCCAATTGGATCTTGATTATAACGTAAACAACAGTTTCGCAAATCCAAATGTTGCTTCCAATCAAATGTCCGTCAGCAGCACTCAACAGAGCGTTCCACCTACCAAAGGCACTTTCAATACTAACACTCCTACCACAAACTTTCCTCCACCGACAAACGTTACTGGCTCGTCTACAACGTCTCCAACAAACAACTTCTCTGGCCAAAGATACTACGGAAGTATGATCGACAAGTTCGACATGAATCTCTTTGGCCGGTTTCTTCCTCCCTACATGTTGGAAAGTAAAAGCAATAATACAAATTTCACCCAGCAAATGTCACGCGACTTGGGCACCCCAGGTGAGGTCGACAACAACATTATCTTTTTCAATAATAACGATAATAACCCCAAACTAGACTTTTTGCCCAATGGACCTAACGGAACTATGCCTAACACTCCAATGGGCCCTATTGGCACTAGCAGATTAAGTTACGGCGATGAATTGGTCAATAATGACAATAACAATCCAGCTGGCAACGGAAACAATGCGCATCCTAATATTGGAAGTGCCCCCATGTCAACTGCAGATAATAGCATATCCTCAGGCGTCTTCACAGACCTGCCAAAATTGGAGCTGGTATGGGACACTCAAAAATAATTGTAAAAATGTACATTTCGTTATACTATTTTTTTGTTTTGTTTTTTATTTCAAACTTGTCTTCTATCTACATTTAATATTTGCATTTTTAACTCTTTTTTTCTTTCATGATTTGATTCAAGTACGGAGATTGCATACCTATTGATAGACTTTATTTTTATGTAGACTTATACTTATACAAGACATTTAATTGGTATACGAAACCACCTTGGCCCGTGGACGTGGAACGTGCATGAACCGGAATGAGGGCACAGCAACCCGCATAACGCTCAATAACGTCCCTGTTCCTGAAGTAGTCACCTAAGAGATTTACGAGCCCAAACGGCACAGAAAGCCAAGGCAACTGGCAATACATGTTGGCAACTGTTTTTGTTCTTTTCGCTTATCAGATTGGACAGCTAAGTCTTTGAATAATATTGTAAAAACATTTTTACCGTTCCACTCGCATACTGCATCCATCCTGCTTCTTTGCCATATCTTTTATCTACCGGGTAACTTGTCAGATAACGCAGGTAGAATGGTATTGTTTGAAGATTTGATCAGCTTACTTATTATGGAAAGTGGTGTTTCTACCATCTGAGTCCCTGGCTTTTCTTCTATGGTGCATATTGTTTTAAACTTCTGCTAAAGCAAGGCACGTGACTTTGTTTTAAGCTAGTAGGAATCTAAAACAGGCGCTGCAGCACGGTGCATTTTGCATGCATAGACGGTATCCAGTTAGCTGTTTGAATGTATTACGAGAGAGGTAATGAGGCTCAAACTGGGTGTAATGAAATGATAATTTCATAGAGCAATGAGTATTAGTAGAATAATGTGCGTAGAGCTAATGCTACAAAAGAAAAAAAGAGTAATGATAACGATGAAGATTCTTTGTTCAAAATGTACAAGTTGTAATTGGAACATTATAGAATGCGGATCTTCGATCTTTCACTAAACGAACAGACAAGACAACAAGGCTATTGTTAAGCCCAAAACTACAGCACCTGGTTCGGTGGATTCGTTGAATCGGAGCCCATAATACAATCTTGGCGATCTTTTGTCGTCATTATGTGGTTTTCGACAGGTTTATAATGCGATGCTGGAAGCAGAGCACAACCGCATCTTTTGCCAACCAAACAGAGATGTATTCAAGATTAGGTATTCAGGGTGTAAAAGAGCTTGTATAGTCAACAGGCAAATTCAATCTCCGTATCCGTAGCCATCCGCTAATCGTCAAGTGCCTGCGGTGTAAAAATGAAACCGATCTTGAACGGGTCTAAAACAGCAAAAAGCAAACCCTATACATTAATCATATCAAAGTTTGCGCTACTAGCCGGTAAGATCCTCACTTTTCCTTCCTGTTTCTTAGTCTGCCTACTTGTTGGTCTTTCCCGACAGCAGGTCATCTCCGTACATTAGTCCAAACTCTTTTAGCTACAGGGCTTTTTTTCTGTCTTTCTGCTATCTTTGAAAAAGTTTGACACTTTCTTTTTGTCCAGTGTACTTTTAGGAGTTGGTAACTGGAGACTGAAGATAGTAACATTTGTTACGACTAGGTAAATCAATCAAAAATCCAAAGTTTATAGAGGGACAGAGTGAGACGAATCGTTTAAGAGTCAAGAATACAGCTCAACTTTTGAAATGCCAGCGTTTCTAGAAGAAGATCTGATTGAAGATATTTTTGGTATACCAAAAAAGTTTGCTACCTTTGCGTCGACATACTCCGACGATGAAGAACTGGACAGTGATGAGGTTTCTCAAAAACAGTCTAACTGTGCTGCCAAACGACTTTCAGTAGATTCAACAGAATCCCATAATCAAACAGGCTCAAAAGTACGAAACAGTGCGTTTGAAAGCTTGGAAAACGTGAGCAGCAATGGGTTCAGTGGAAAATCAAACGAAAAAGAATCTAATCAAAAGGTTCATCACAGTATAAAAGAAGATGATCTTAATTCTACAGGCAGCGATGCTCTGGCACGTACCGCTCTTCAGAACCAACCTCAATACAAGTTGGATCCGCCAGCCAAACTAGATGCAGACTTATCTGCTGGAGACAAAAAGGAAGCAGCATCTCTGACCACTACTCTTGTGAACCAAGACAATATACAAAACATTTCCGTAGTGTGTCCCCCAGCACCACCGTCAGAACCAGTATCCCCATTGGCTAAAGTGTATTCCGAAATATCAAAGTCCGATGGCACTTCTCAGGATTCAAACAATACTTCCACTTTACCACACAGCACAAGCCGCAACAGTATTGCTATTCCTGAGCAGCCGTATAATCAGACTTTGGCCAGTATATCGCAGACTATCAATGAAAATCATGATCTGCGTAGAAACAGTGTCAGTGGAAGCCGGTCATCCAATTACAGTATCAGTAATGGTAGTAATGGCACCAACAGTACAAAGAAAAACCGTCGTGATTTTACTGACAGAAAGTTATCGTACCATGGAGTTGCCAGATCTTTAAAGAAACATACCCATTCTCTTGCTGAAAACAAATTCATACAGAAAAACGTGTTTGCCAACAAACTGTTTGACCCTAATTTTGAGCAGCTTCAATTGTTAGATAAGAACAAACCATCAAACTCACCTTCCACAGCAAATCTCCTGGCAACAACATCACCAATGTCTCAGTCTCAAAAACACCAGAGTTTTCACCATGCTCGTAGTCTTCTGCGTAGTACCAGTAGCTCAGATCATCTTAATCCCAGCCGTAACCCCAAGGATGATAACAACAGTGAATTGAGTGATACCGTTAGCTTCAGAGGTTTCAGTTTAACCAAAAAATTGGCCAATGTTTTAGATACAAGCAATGATTCAGAAATCAATCGTCATAGTATAGTCAGTGGACGAATTCCTCCTTCTGAATCTATCCAACACGATAAGAAAATCGTTAAAAAGGTTCGCTCATTTTTTAATATTGAAAAGCAATAATAATGACTTTTTGTTATATTGGTGATCAACTACATGGGTTTTTATTTATCTTGCCACTTTGATTTGGTCCTGCTTTCTTATTTGACATTATGCTCTACAGTTTCTGTATTTGTTACGTTTTGTTCATTCCTCTAGTTTAATAATTAATATGCTCGTTTCATACAATACTATACACGTTTATACTTGGTGAGTTTCTTGTAGTGCTTATGATAGTGAATTGCACTCAACAGTTGGACAAGAGTTGAACTTATGACTTTGTAATGAAATTATGGGTGTTTATAATGTGATTTCTGGAAGTATTATCAAAACAATAGCTAATGGTTTGGCAAAATATCAGATATTCAATAAAGCGTACATGTATGTAAAAGTGACATACGCTTATTTTATATGTAGTAAAAATAATATTTATTTCGAACAGAAAGTGATTAATTGTTTACACTTTCTAAGTACTAAAACTTCTGCGGGAAAATGCTTCCTGAGCTATCAAATAGTTTAGTGCCCTCCATTTTAAGCGCCATTATAAACATTCAGCTACACTTTCAAATGATTATATCCAGAAGGTTGTATTAAATTAAGGCAAAAACAGACGACAACGAAATAACAAATAACAAGTTTGAGTGGAAGAAGTGTGAATAGTATAGTATGAAATAAATAATGTAGAAATATAGCGCGAAATGAATAGAATGAAATGTAGCAGGGGAGCATAGAGAAGACAATGAAACAACAATTAATCATCTTTTGAAAAACCGGCCAAAGGATTTTTTTCTCGATGAACCAAGAGAACTTGACTGGTTGATATATTCGACTTTTCTTACTGAGCGGTTGTTAACAGTGGAAGCTGTATCGTCGATGATATTAGTATCATCAACATCGCTTTCCAAGGCGCTACCGACGTCAGAAATAGTCAAAAGTGTCAGTTTTCGTTTCTGATTCTCAATATCTTTTTTGGTGATGAAGATATTTGCAAACCCAGTCTTGTTGTATTTGGAAGACCGTTTGGACAGAGCGGATTTCTTGGCGAGAGTGGTTTTAGCTGACAGTGGTGCCGAGACAGCTGAGGACTTTGAAGATACTGTAGGAGCAAACGACGTTATGCTAGGAGCATAACCATGTGTACCACTACTTCTACTGGTATTGTTGTATGTGTTGTAGCTTACAATGGAAGCAGCATCGTTCTGGTAGGTTGGATTTGAGGAGGTTTTTGTAAGAAGATGTCTAGAAAGTTTTCGTCTTAAGGATGATTGGGATGAATAAGGAGATGGGGTGGTTTCGGTGGCTTCAACAGCATCAGTCCGACTGTTTGATCTTTGATGTTGATTAAGAGGTTTCTTGAACCGTGAAAGAGATATCACGCTTTTGATCTCGTTACTAGGTGTCAAGCTGCTTTTAGAGATAAATTGCTGGCCTATGTAGAAATCAGAAGCTTGGGTATTTGTAGTGACACTATCAACATCATATATCTCTGCGAACGATTGGGGCCGCTTGTTATAGTCAAAAGATTGGGTTAATCTTTGATTAATATTATAAGGCAATGGTGCATCTTTTGATATTGGTTTTGGGGGAATCTCATTCCGTACTTGTTCCTGCCTCTGGCTGGTTTGAATTGGCAAAGGAGTAAAGAAGTCTTCGGCAATAGCATTTTTAGGTGATTTATGAGAAGCTTTGGTTACGAATTCAAAATCGTCATCGTCGTCATCGTCATCATCAAAATCGTCATCGTCATCAGTGAACCCACTCGTTATTCCTATAAATGTTCTCTGTCCCAAAACTTCATCGTCAGAAGGCTCTTCGTTAATCTCAGGAAAGTTTTTTTGGCTTGCACTGACTTTGATGAGCTTGGATGGCCCATCAAAATACCAACTGTCTGTCTTTCTGGTCTGTTTCTTTGAACTTGGAGAAGCCTGTTTCCAATGCTTCTGAGAAGCGTCGTACATATTTCCACTGGTATAAGAGGTGTCGGTGGACACCAGATCATTCAAGCTATCACAAGTCTTGGAAAAGAGAGAGTTTGCATTGGACACAGTGGAACGAGGAGAAACCATCATTTTGCCAATACGATACTCTAGTATACTATAGTCTTCAAGGTTAATTGGTTGGTTGGTTGTTTTACTTGATGAGATTATGGTTTAGGTTCTTGACAGAACCTTTGCCCGGGGATTACAACTGTATATATACGTGCAACTACAAACATGTTACAGTTAGGCCTGATATCATGATGTGGTCTGCTTTGAAATGGCTTAAAAGAGAATGAATTAGCTTATTGGTAGAAATCGGCGGTGCGTGAGGCTGCATCAGTTTGCCGGTGTCAATGTTTGATACTAACTTGTCCCAGTAAACACTGAGGCCCATTACGACTCTTTACTGGGCCAAGAACAATGCCACTGCGAGCTAGCGTATGTGAAGAGCAAGAAGAGGGTGTCTGAGTGTTGGCATGGGTTGTTGGGCAGTTTCTCGTTTGCAGAGATCATGCACGTTATTTTTTAGCCATTTAAGCTGATACAACACTAGTCTCTTTTTGTCTACAGGCCGACAAAGAATCCATCCTGACACATTGAAACTGCAATTTTACCGGTTCTACAATGAGGGATATAATATTTTTGTAACAAATATGCCAAACTGATACTACAGTGCAATTTATAAGGATCTTATACTGTTTGAGCTAATTGATTACGAGGTCGTATCATCACTCGTGGGAAACGATGTTATCGATAACTGTTAAATTATTATGTTGATATATTACGATAATTTGTTAATAGTGGAGAGAAAGAATCCCCTCTCATGATACCAAAACAAATTTGTAAGACTATACATTCCCCATTATTCTTTTACACTTATGGTAGTTAAATAACTATAAATTTTAGTCTCGTATGGTCTTTGGACAAAACCATGTTTCTGGCGCCAGCGATGGCCCCAAAACCATAAACAACAATACCGTTCACCCACTGGAAAACTTTTTGTTTCCTAAACAAGATAACATATTGATTGGTGTGTATTAGCATGCCACCTCTGGCGATTTACTATCAGTCGAAAGTAAGCAGCCCCTTAGCTTGTACACTAGACAAAACCACTATGAAAAACGGGGGTCTCAATAAGGCTACTATTTCCTTTTTAGTAGTGCTAAAAATTTACTTTTGTTGGCTCGTTATGTCTGTTCATTTTATCAGACTCGTTGAACGTCATAATGGTTCAACGGTTTAGTGATTTGCTTGAATAATTTCACTGTGTAGGAATTGATAATAATCTGCTATTATCGGTAATATTCAAGCTTTTCAAAAATTGGAATTTAGCTTTCGTGACAGTAAAATTTGTTATTCGGCTTTTGTTATTGACAATGTATCCAAACGTAGCATAAAGATGGTAATCTTCTTCACCAGTCATCGTACCAAACTTTGACTTGGGCTAAATTTCGCGGTCGTCAGTTCTTTTATTCAAAATGAAAAAGCTGGCCAGGCAGATAAACCTCAACCATGTAGTTACAGTATCAAATGTCTTGCTATGAAAGTTGGTTAGAGGTGCTAGAAGTTATAAATGGTATGCTTAGATAAGGAATGCTAGTATGTTGCTGCAGAATTTCTTGGGAATAATCCGCCAATATACAATTATACATCTCAAACGAATACCAAATATCATCAGTTGTGATAGTATATTGAAAGATGTTACTAAATAAAGCCAACAAGATCTCTATAAGGTAGAGTATTTTTATCTGCTACGAACATATTATGGATGAGAGAAATAATATATAGAGTTCCGATATGATAGACAATAGATATAGTATATAAAGATTATCTATATACTAGGTATATGATATAATAAAGGAATGCAAAATAGAACAGGCTAATACAGCTCTTATATTACTAATAATATTATATATTTCAAGCCCAATACATATCAGTTTCGTTCTTATATTAATAAAGGATGAAAAATATACTTGATTTATTGAAACCTTCCTCTTGAATGCTTAACTAAACTTTGTAAAGTCCTTGGTCACTACCAGTACCATACTAAATCTAAACCCTAAACAACTCTATTGTATTTCGCAACTATCTATGTTTTCTGTATATTGTTCAATGCAAATGGTCATGTTGAAAAGCGGTACGGAAACGACAGCGAAAAAGTGAGAATTTAAGTGTGCGATGCTCTTAACACATCGCCATCGCTTTTCCAAAAAGTTCAATTGACTGTTTATCCACACCGAGGTTTCCTATTTGCACATAATATGTGCTGCTACTAGCCAGTTCCATTGGACTAACGCCTGTATTTTGTATCTGGGCAAACGAGAGCTAATCAATCTATCGGTGTGAAAAAAGACCTAAAGTATGCTAAGCTCTGACTCTCATTCGCCAAAGAGGTCCAAGAGGCCTCCGGATGCCAGGAGAACGCCCTCAGGCTCTGGACCTGTGCTGAAGAAACGATATGCTACTAGCAAGTCTCAGTTACGTAAGAGTTTGGGGTTTCAGTTAGATTTCAAGTCGCTTATGACAGATGACGAGACTAGACAGTCTACCAAAGAGTTTCAACAGAGGAGACTGCCTCGTTCTCCAGTGTTCAATAACAAGTATTATGAGCAAATACCTAAGCTGCCAATTGAGGGGGCGTCTTCATTCACTGGGTCCTCAACACCTACAAACGATATAAGCGACATTGGAAACAAGAGTAGAAACATTGATCCCTTGGAGTACGAGAAGCCTTTTGAAACAGACGATAAGGATACAGTAAGCATTGCAGACACGGTAAACCAAAGAGCAGCACTGTTGAATGTGGAAACTCCTTATGTAGCACTGAATAACAAAGTTGCTGAGATTGTAGCCAGCAATGATCCAGAGGTATTAAAGGAAACAAAACGACTTTCGTATTTGGTTTTGGACCTTCGTAAAAGCCTCATGTCCGATTTCGCTGACCCAAACTACAATTCTCTGGACCCAACCAAAACATACGATATCAAGGCGTTAAACACACAGAGGCCACTTGCAGCTGACAACACCAGCCCTGCCATCAACCAATTACTCAATGTGCTGGGCGACAACATCAATACCCATAAAGACAAAAAACCGTTCATTTTCTCCAAAGCAACCTTGATGAGATCCGAACGAGTGAAAGCCAACCTTAGTGCCTATTATTTGCTTATGGAAAAGTACCAGCAGCCGTTCACAGTTAGCAGGTCTGACTTGAAAAAACACCACCAAGAAGACATTTACGACCCAGAACACACAATAAAAATAACATTGCAGTGGAACCCATTGCAGATCATCAGAAACCGCAAGATCATGAGGAAAAGCGAGACCGTCCCAGATAAAGCCTATCTCAATCTTCATCCGTTAGCCTCCAGTGCATTCTCAAGCCATACCAAGCGTAGACTTATCTGGGAGATTGACAATAGCGAAATAGGCAACAATTATCATTGGAGCAGAAAATATTGGTATTTACTCAAAGACAGCAGAAACCGCTTAGTGTATTCAAAATACCTAAATGAAGAAAGCTCACATCATCGCCGTGTTAGCAGTTCACTGTCAAGTAGACGCAACAGTGGATTGTTTTATCGTAATGCTCCTTTGTTAAATCATCTTGGTAGTATCAAGAAATCAGAGAATGGCCATAGTAACAACTCTTCCAGCGGCTCTCATTTGCCATTTGGTAAAAACGGTAGTGGGTCAGAAAGCAGTAAAGCCAATGATAGTTCTTTTAATAGGCCATCTGTCAACACAACAAACAGTTATATTTCTAACGAAAATCTCTTCCATTCGCCTCAAGTCAATGTTATTGAAGATACAGAACCAATGATTTATATCAACGATCAACCAAAGAAGTTGGATGTCTCTAATCTGTTGAAAAAACTACAAAATAAAAGCTTTGTGAAAAGCAGGCTCATCAACAAAATTAATAAAAGCAGGGAAAGTCATACCAGCAGCTCTCGTTCGAATGGCAAATCAAATGAGGCTTTTGGTAAATCAAGTGATATTCTCAACAAGTCCAACGAAGGTCTTGATTTTGAACACTCAATTAGTTATGAACAATCGCCAGTAAGTTATGCTGATAACAGTACGTTACAACCAACATTAGAGCCTAAAGTTGATGAGATAAATTATCTTAGTCCCAATGTTCTTGGAAATGTATCAATTGAGCCCATCTCACGAAAATACCACACCAATCGGTCGTCGATTTCTTCGGCGGGCAATGGTAGTACAGCAGAAAGTAGTTATCTGACCAAGGATTATAATCAAGACTACAGCAATAACTACTTGTCTCCCTTCACTTCTTCAACGGGAAAAGCTCTCAATTTTGATGACAACTATGCGAAGATGAGAGAATCCAATAGTTTATCTACAACAAACCAAAAAGACCCCAAGATTGTCATTTCCGACCAAATTAGGTTTACTAATGCCAGTTTTCTTCTACTCAACTACCATATGGGGGTACAACAGTACAAATACAAAAAGTTGTTTGAGCTTGAAAAAGAAAACCTCCCAGCAGGCTCGGGATGGCCAGACATTAATTGCGGACCTCTGTCGCTTTTTAAGGAGCGTTACGACAAAGCCACAGCTTCGTTCAAGTTTGTTACGTCGCTAATCCCAATATACTTGAAAGCTATTGCCAAGGAAACAGACAGATTAGGGAAAATCAAATCCAAGATCAACAGTAACCATTCAGATAAAATCGACATGCTTCTATCCTTATCGGACCGGTTGATTTCTAACATCAATACTAAGTTGTCTATCACTCTCAAAAGCATTAATGAGAAGGCTGAATATGTTGACAACACCTCAATGATCGCAATGAAAAAAAACGACTTGGGGTTTAATAAATTTTTATTTGCTGCTCTCGAATACTTTATCATTGGCTTGCTTTATCTTACTTGGTCCATATTGAGCTTCTACAAGCTTTGCTTCAAAATAATGCTCATATTTTGGAAAGTGTTGAAATGGGTCTTTTGGTGAAGCTTTTAAAGGTGCACTGTAGTAATAAATAGTTTGATTTAAATTTACGAGACAGTTTACTTAATGGCAAGAACCGATTCACGCCATAACATAGGCATACACAATTATTAGCTCTTATTCTCTGTATATTTTAAATTTATATATATATATATATATATAACTGAACGTGGTTTCCACAGGCAAGTGCAACTGTCTGAAATACGACCTAGACAAATTCTAGCGCTTACTTTCCTACCCATCAGGTGTTCAGAAAAGCCAGCGAGAAGTTTACGATGACCGGGATATACTTGTGTTTTTTCCCACTGGGTTTTAAAGTCCCTTTAGACATAGCGAGTATATACGAAACTGATATGTACTGGGCTTGAAATATAAGATTATCATTATTATATATATATTGTTAAGTACACTAGCTCACCGGACTAGCAACGGGTAATGGTTTCGCGCGCACACTCTTAAATAGAACACCCTGTAGATCAAGATACCAACCATCTCTAAGTGTTACTGAGCATTGTTAATCTTAAGCGCTATTTTCGAAGATTAAGAGTTAAAAAGGATTGGAAGTTGAAATAGTTTTTAATATAGGCCAACATGTCATACTATCTTGCGTTAATAGGAACGAGTGACAACCCAATATACGAGGCAGAATTTGGAACATTCAAGCAGGGAGGTGATGGGACGTCAAAAGTAGGTATTTTATAGGTGTTTGCGTTGACAAATGGTTTTGAGAATTCAAAGGCTCATAAAGAGTCAGTGTGCGGTTACTAACAACTTGACAAGTTTACACCCGAAATGAAAGAACTCAATCCTTTCATAATACATTCCACTTTGGATTTGGTGGAAGATCTCCAATGGATAAAGAATACCATGTATTTGAAGGTGATTGACAACTTTTACGGCTACTTTGTAAGCGCATACGTCACGCCCTCCAATGTCAAAATACTACTCTTACACGAACTTAAGAACGAAGAGTCGATAAAACAGTTTTTCTTTGAAATTAATGATCTCTATGCAAAGACACTACTCAATCCATTCTACAATGTCAACAATGTGATCAGAAGCGCAGGGTTTGATTTAAAGGTGAAGGGGTTGGTCAAGAAGTATTTATAATGTACAGTAATATATGAAAACAGAATGGCTAATGTGATGAATAATGTAAGGCGTTATGTCTAAAGCGACTTGATAAACCCTAGTGGAGAAAACCCAATCATACCTTATTCGTTATATCTTTCTCATTTAGTATAATGGAAAGTAAGCCCTAAACTACACTCTAGCTCAGAAAGTTACAATTATCCGTAAAGTCTCGTTCAGCATCGTAAAAAGTGTTCCTAGTCGAGAATCGAACCCTTGAGCCTGCCAGATCTTTTTCTCTTCTCCGAGAGCACTAGCCACTGAGCCATACGGCCCAGTAGTTGAATCAACAATAGAAAAACAAAAAAAGATTCGAAAATTAACTGAATTAAGATCAAGTATCGTTGGACTATTGAACTTTAATGCTCGGTAACAATCGTTTTAATAGCCTGTAAGTCTATTTAACAAAGACTGACCATTGGTGAAAAGTCATTACATAAAGAACAGGATAACAGTTGAATATTGCATACATGTAAAATCGTTACTTAAAACACAACTAATTATGTAGGAATCGTAGTATTGTTCGTAAGAAGCCGTGAAACAAGAACAGAAAACACAAGAAAAATAACAAACTAAAGTGGAAACGAAAAAAGAAAGGTAATATATAAACAACCTGGATGTTAACCGATGGGAGAAACAAAAAACTAAACAGATTAGTATGAGTTTGATAATGTACATAAAATTTACAAACAAAAATGATGCCTTTCACTAAGGCTTATCAATTTTGGTGATGCCTCGCAAAAGCTCAATGTCGTCGAATTGGACAAAGGTGTCTTGGGGGTTGTTCGATGAGGATTCGTTTGGTTGTGAGTTTGCAAGATATCTATTGAAAATACCAGCAATATGCTGTTTCTTGTTGTACTCAAAGTTCTTGATGACAGAGTCGTTGAAATTGAGCTTATCGACAAAGGAGCTGAAGGCATCTAAAGCGGTTGGATAGTCTTTTTCAACTTCCTTGGACAAGGCAAGTGCTTTTTTCGAGGCTTTACTTAACAAGGAGCCGTCGATGATAGACGAATAAAACAAGCGTGATTCCGCTAGGTCTTCTGATTTGATTTTAGAAACTCTTTTTTTGCCTTTGTTGACTTGATCCAACTTGAGGATTTCCGATGCCAAGACGCCATTTTGGTCTTTTTCGGCTGTTTCTATTGCAAGTTTATTTGCTGCAAGGTCATTGTCATAATCGGCATAAAGAGTATCCCATTCGTCGTTATCATTACGGAGTTTATTGAGTCTTTTCTCAAAGAGTTTGAGAGTTTTTTCGTTCTCGACGTTTTGTTTGTTGGGTACTACTTTGATATTTTTTGTCTTTGGTTTTGGCTGGGTCTTGAGAAAGATATTTTCCTTGGAAATGTCTTCGGATCTGTTCCACCAACTAGTGTTGACTCTGCCTTCCACTAGATCTCTCACAATCTCCTCTTTGATGACCTTTGCTATATTACTAGCGATCAACTCCTCGCTCTTCTGTTTCTTGAGTCTTTGTTTCTGCAAATGGCTCTTGTCTGCTTCTAGTTGTTTCTTGAAACACCATGTGAGGAGTTGTCTCATTCGATGTGGCTCTGGGAGGTCCTGGTTCAAATGTTTGTAGTAGTTTGTTGGCAACACGTCATCATGGGGCGTGACCTCAAAACCATTACCTATGGATGATGTTCTTTTACCACGGTTACTCAAAGACGACCTACGATTAGATTTGGCACGCAATTCCTTGTTGCGCCGATTCACCGGCGACTCTGAAATCTGTAGGGGTTCTTTTTTGCCTGGCGAGCCGTATGTGACGCCAGGGCGTAGTTTGGTGTTCTGGGTGAGATTGAGCTCCTTGGGTATGTCCAGTATGCCAGCGTCTTGTAGTTTACTCTTGGCCTTTGTGTTTTTTCTACTAGCCTTTTGAACCGCACTTTTTGGTTTACCAGTACCGCTGTTCTTTGGCTTGGTTGTATTAGACACATTATTGTTTGTCTTACTTGCAGCCTTTTTGGGCTTGCTGGTAATCTTTCCAGTTTTACGAGTCCCCTGCGACCTTGTGACACGTTCTCCTGGGTGCTGGCCAGTGTCGCCTATCAAATCGTTCTCTGAACGCAGTTGCTTCGACATGCCATTGGACTTTTTGACGGGAGCTATAAGCGGAGCAATACTGTCTTCTATATCTCCTTCTACATCGGATTCTGAGTCGATATCTAGTAGTTTGCTTTTCGGCACCACCGACACAAGTTTTTTTACTGTGAGATTTGCCTTACGGGCAGAAGCACGAGCCGGTTCTGCTGATTTTGTCTTTTTACGCTGTGATTCAGAAGAGGTCTGGCCACGCCGTTTCGAGGGAACCAAAGTGTGTTCCAGCGATTCAGAAATGCTTCCTAAGAGATTTGTCTTGTTGACTATGGGCTTGCTAGACCTTTTGAACAAGAAACCGTCGTCGTTTTCTAGATCACTTGTCGACGACTGCGAGGAAAGGAAACTGGACCCATTGCGTCTCTGTTTGGGCTTGAGCAAAGTCGATATCTTGGACCCCTTTCGCTCAGCAGAGCCCGGAGGACCGTTCTCATCACGGACAGAACCTAGCTTCACTCCGTTGCCGGGTCTTGGGGGCAATTTTTTCTTGGGAGGCATTGCGTAGGCCTAATAGTACTGCGCAAGGCCGGCGATTACCACTAATATAGTCAATATGGCCCTGCTGTATTTATGATTCCGCACAAGATACGCGTGAGACACCAATCTGTGGTAAGTGATGGCTTGTACTGCTTTGTAAGACTCTCAAGTGGATGTCTCCAAATATCTCCTCTCACTGCTTGATATCTATTATCTCCTAATATATATTTATGTATATATGTATATATATATTTTTTTTTTCATTATACCCACTACGCGTATCTGTTTATTTGTTTTGTTTACTCTGAGTATCCACGTGACAACAACGTGACTGTGAGTATATGCAGCATTCTGCACCCCGGCGCAGGCGCATGCAATAATGATGAAGGTGACAGGGGTGTGCAGCAGCAACCCACATGGGGACTTGAGAAGGGAGAGGAAGAGATAGAATTTTAGGTGTTTTTTTGGGCGATTAGTGAAGACATTGGGATAAATTTTATTGAGAAGATAGGAAATAGTGATATTTTATTGAGAAGATACAGTGCAATGACAGTGCAGAACGGAACTGCCGAGGATATTCGACTCGAGGAGGACAGGCTCAAGAAGAAGTATTGGAAGCGCTGGGGGCCATATCTCGGGGAGCGCCAATGGGTGAGTAGCAAAGGTATTTTGATGGTGTAGAGGGGTATAATAATGGATGGTGTAGGATGGTATAATAATGTTATTTTAATGGGGTAGTAAGGGTATAGAATGTTATGGAGATATAAAGGTGTTTGAAAAGATTATTAACGACTACTGATGGTTTTTTCAAAGTGATGTTAAGATGATAAGATTAGATTTGGAAAAAAGATGCCCCCCTAAAGAGATAGAAGAATACTATATTAGTAAATACCATATTAAATATTAAATACCAGTCCACACCATATCAAATACCACACACCATATCAAATATTTACTAACAACCTTTAGTCCACTGTGAGAGAAGACTACTCGCACGACGGTAATGCCTGGAACGACTTTACGTTTGAAGACTCGAGGTCGCGGGTTTACCGATGGGGTGAGGACGGTTTAGCTGGGGTTTCGGACACACACCAATTGGTATGCTTTTCGCTTGCCTTGTGGAACGAGAACGACGACATCTTGAAGGAAAAGGCGTTTGGGCTTGGTGGGCCGCAGGGAAACCACGGCGAGGACGTCAAGGAGACGTATTTTTACTTGGACAATGTGCCAACGCATTCGTATATGAAGTATTTATACAAGTACCCGCACCGCAAGTTTCCATATGAGGCGTTGGTGCGGGAGAACGCGGCAAGGTCGAGAGAGGAGCGTGAATACGAGATCCACGACACAGGGGTGTACGACGACAACAACTACTTTGACGTGGTCTTTGAGTTGGCCAAAGATGACGAGGACCCCGAGGTGTTAAACTTCCGGGTCACTGCGTACAACCGGGGTGACGAGCCGGCCCCACTTCATGTGATTCCACACGTTGTTTTCCGGAACACCTGGGGGTGGAACACCATTGAGGAGGAAAAGCGTGCCAAGCCACGGCTTTGGCAGGACTCTGAGGCGTCCATGCGGCTTTCGCATTGGAAGTTTGGCGACAGAACAGTGCAGTTTGCACCCTCGGCTGGGATTGGGCAGGACGTGGAGCCACAGCTTCTTTTCACCGACAATGAGACCAATATGCAAAGATTGTATGGCCAAAAGAACGAGTTCCCTTATGTGAAGGACGCGTTCCATGACTACATTGTGGACGAGGTCGCAGACGCAGTGAACCCTCGACATGAGGGAACCAAGGCGTGTGCGTGGTTCGCGTTTGACGAGAACGGCGGTGTGCCCCGGGAGACCATGTGACGGTTCGGTATCGGTTCCGGCCCGCCAGTGGTGCCGCCAGTGGTGCCGATGATGGTTCTGGAGCGCTCGGGTCAGCTGAGATTGACGAGGAGGAGTTTGACGACTTGTTTGGGCGCAAGCAGGACGAGGCAGACAAGTTCTACTGGCGAGTGTCGCCGTTACCAATCAGCCCAGAGTTGCGGCGGGTGCAGCGGCAAGCATTTGCAGGCTTGCTATGGTCAAAACAGTATTATCACTTCATATATGACTATTGGTACAACGGCGACCGTGGTGCGAAAGTGAAGCCGCCAAAGAACAGGGCAAACGGCCGGAATGCACACTGGCAGCACTTGTATTGCGACGAGGTGTTGTCAATGCCTGACAAGTGGGAGTATCCGTTCTTTGCGTCGTGGGACACGTGTTTCCACTGCATTCCCTTGACTTTGGTGGATCCAGAGTTTGCCAAGAACCAAGTGGAGATTTTCCTAAAGGAATGGTACCAGCATCCAAACGGAGCTTGTCCGAGCTACGAGTGGTCCTTTGACGACCTCAACCCGCCAGTGTTTGCGTGGGCAGCGTTCCGGGTGTACAAGATTGAGCGTAAGACTCACGGCCGCCAGGATAAAGCGTTTTTGGAGCGCGTATTCCACAAGTTGCTTCTCAACTTCACATGGTGGATCAACCGCAAGGACTCTGACGGTAATAATGTCTTTGAGGGCGGTTTCCTTGGTCTTGACAACATTGGCATCTTTAACCGGTCAGAGCCTCTTCCTACCGGCGGTGTGTTGGAACAGGCAGACTCAACCGGGTGGATGGCCTTCTTTTCTCTTCAAATGTTGAACATTGCCTTGGAGTTGGCCAAAGAAAGAGCCGTGTACGAACATATTGCGTCCAAGTTCTTGGAACACTTTCTCTTGATAGCAGATGCCATGACATACCAGTCTGAAGAGGGCCAGAAGTCCCTTTGGGATGACGAGGACAAGTTTTACTATGACGCTATCAAGTATCCTCATGGGTACAAGGAACGGCTTCCTGTGCGGTCGTTGGTCGGTTTGATTCCTTTGTACGCTTCGTTGACCATAGAGCCTGAATGGCTCGACAAGTTTCCTGGCTTCAAGAAGCGCTTGGACTTTCTTGTAGAGCGCCGCAGCGAAATCGCAAAGCGTAACATTGCCAGTACTACCGAGCGTGGTATTGGCGAACGTTTGTTGTTGGCCCTAGTCAACAAAGACCGCCTAGTGGCTATCTTGGACCGCATGCTTGACGAGGATGAATTCTTGTCCCAATACGGCATCCGTTCCTTATCCAAACACCATGCCAAACACCCATTCCGTAAAACCGTCCATGGCCAACTCTACGAGGTTCGTTATCTTCCTGGCGAAAGCGACAGCGGTTTGTTTGGCGGAAACTCCAATTGGCGTGGCCCTATCTGGTTTCCTGTAAACTTCTTGTTGGTCGAGGCCTTGCAAAGATTCCATCTATATTATGGACCTAGTTTCCAGGTCGAATGTCCTAAAGGCTCTGGCATCATGTTAAACTTGGCCCAGGTCGCTGAATTCATCCAGCATCGTCTTATCCGCATCTTTGTGCCTGATTCCATGAATATCCGTGCTTGCAATGGCGTCGACAATGATCTAGCTAATTACGACCCGTATTTTAAAGACTATGTGCCTTTCTACGAGTATTTTGATGGTGACACCGGAAGAGGCTTGGGCGCTTCTCATCAGTGTGGCTGGACAGCCTTGGTAGCAAAATGGATTAATGATGTAGGCGTCTCATGTGTAACCACCGACACTCCTAAAACCCCTAGAACAGTCGCACTCCAATTGCTAGATGAAGACGGCTTGTTTAAAGAAACAACAAGCCCATTCTCTAGCAAATTAGTAAGACGTCGCTCCTACAAATCAAGCGCAAACTTGTGGTCCTCTGGTTATTCTTCTCCTACTAAAGACCCAGTATCCCCTATTGCTAGAAGATACACTTTGCAAACAGAACCAGTCCTGCCAGATGACCAACTAGCTCCTCTTTCCAGACGAAACACCACCACCACCGTCGTCGAGGACAGAGACAAAGATCTTCTCGACCAGATCAGAAACGCCATTGAGAAATATAACCTCAAGAAAGAGGCTGGCGAGGACGACGTGTCAAGTGATGAGTTGGAAGCTCACTACAATTGAAGTAGTAGTTTGTTTTTCTAGTCTCTTCATTTTATTTCCTATTTCCACTATTCTTTTTGCCATTTTTATTTTATTTTTACTTATATTTTCACGATTTATTAACCTACGTTTACTCTTGATATTCACCATTTTCTGAGCTCTTGCTAGTTTGTCATGGGATGTTTTGCTTGCATAAGGCACTCAATAAACATAGATATGTTTTTACAAATGTAATTTGATGATTTTTCGGGTGAATTAATCAACCTTTCTTCGTTGGTATTTGTAAGAATAGTGATAAATGAATTGTGAATACCTAGTAAACGTGGAAGAATAAAATCACCAGATTATCGTTATTAAATTTATAGTTGTGCATGTTTGTCATGCTTGCAACTGCCTCTCTTAATTGCTTGTTTCGACTGTCATATAGTTGACTGGTAATTTTCAATCAAACCCTTATTTATTACATTCCATTATCAAGCCAAACTGCGCTTATCACCTATTGATAAAATTTTAAATACACGATGTATAATCTAGATATTCTTACTATGCGGAGAAGGGCCTTTTCCAATGATCAAAATAGCTCAACACCCAAACTCTCAAACAAAGTATTCACAGCCAATTCATGTTATTTTTGACAATTTCGCTTTCAACAGCTATCTTTGGAAATTGTAACACTTTCTGATTTTCAATTTGGCTCCGTTGTAGTGTTCAAGAATGCTATTGACCCATTTGTCTCAGAGGCACCTTGGTACAACTCAGCTAACCATATAGCATAGTACCATGTAAATCATATTAAAAACGTAACAAAAGAACTTGGTATATTACTAGTTGAAAAACGTGTGCAGTGAAGCCTAGAATAAACAGAGAAAACAAAAAGAATTTAGCGTAGAAACAGACAAAAGCTAAAGGAAAAAGGCAAATAATAAAAAAACAAAAAACCTAAACGAACAATAATAAAAATAAAAAACAATAAACCTAAAAAGCTGGTGACAAAAATCTAGCTGAGAGTTGACGAGAATGCACGTCTTTCCATGGAGTTTTTATCCCCACTTTTTCTTTTAAAATTAAATTTACCTGTCTTGCTAAATTTTGGGATCAAATTTGAAGAAGAGTTATATTCCTTATTGTAAATGACACCCTTTTTATGGTCTACCATGAGCACATCGCTTTCGTTATCGAAGTCGTCAACCTTTTTAGTTTCCTTTTCTGCGTCCAAACTGTTGATAGACTTTTTGTTTTCGTTGAAATCTTCATTTGGCGTGTCATTAAGGCTCTTTTGGTATTCATCTTGGTCGTAAAAGAGAGTAGCATTTTGGAACTTGTCTTCAATGTCATCCAATTCGTGGGTCAACTTATCTGTGCTATTATTTTTGATTCCAAGGCTTTCGTTTGTTTTATTAGGTTGGATGTCAAGGGTTTCACTGGTTTCAGCTTTCAAGTTTTTCACAGTGGATTTCAAGTATTCCAACTCACTGACCCATTTATATTTGAAGTCATCAAATTTGTCATTGTCAGTATCCTCGGTGGAATTATGATAGACATTAGCACTAGGAACAGCGTTTGTGATGATAGGTTCTTCTGGGGTGTTGAAATTAAGTTTATTGTTTTTAGAAGCAAAGTTGAAAATCCCAAAACTTTTTCCGGCGCTTTTATTTCTCTTCAAATTTGTTGGTCCTTGAACCATAATTTCTGACCCGTTCTCAGGGTTGATAATAACTTTACTAGAGGCAGACTTGGAGGATTTGCCAGACTTGTAAGACTTGTGGCTGAAAGTGCTCTCGGTCTTGTTATGGCCTTTGTAGTGATGACTTTTCAAGTCATATTTCATTGGAGACGGTGGGTTGGCATTAGTAATAATGTTATCATCATAAATGATGTTTGAAGGAAACGACCGTAAATCTTCCTCGAAATCAGATTCGTTACCATTAGCCACTTGTTTTTTTTCAACTGGTTGGTCAAGATCATAATTGTCATTAGTTATATTCTTATTGTCGTCGTCATCATTCAAAAACTGAGCTTGCTTGATTGGTGCTTTATTTGAGTTTACAGAATCTCTCTTGTTGGCTTGTGCCTTGGTCTTTTTAGCTATGGCCTTTTGCACAATATTACTGTCACTTTCAGTGACACTAGCCGCATCGTCATCATCATAAAAATCAGCTCTTGGGATAAAGTTACGTTTATAGACATTTTCAAGAGTGTGTGATTTTTGAGAATGATGATTCTTTCTGGTAGGCACAAGGCTTGCCTTGCGTGGAATAGAGTTTTTAGTAGATTCAGCAGCGATTATTTCATTAAAGTTATCATGAGAAGTAGTGGCAGTTGATGGTGCGGCATCTTGAACATTGAAGTCGTCTTCGATTCTGCTAACAGATTGATCTGTTGATTTTTCACTTTCGATTATCTGGTCAAGAGAATTGATATGTTGAAGAGCTTCATTTAATTGGTTGACCAAATTGACATTCTCTTGTTCAAACTCTACAATGTCAAGCTGTGCATTATGTAGCTGATCCTTCAAGAAGATAGATTCTTTTTTCAATCTGTTGTAATTCTTTTGCAAGGTATGGAACTCTTTGTTTATAAGGTTGATGTGCACATTTTTCTGTTCGATGATATCAATCTTGGCCTCAATCTGGCCTTGAAGCACTTTCATATCTTCCTTGAGCTCTTTGATTTGAAGATCATGGGACCTTTCAAAGTTGTCAGATAATATACGAGCAGTGTTTTCGATGTTTTTCTTTTCAAGTATCTGTTTGATAGCCCAGAATATCAACACACCTATCAAAGAGGAGGTTATAATCGGCACCGATACGTAATTCTGCTGAGTATATTCGTTGGTTTGGCCCATATTTGTCTGCTTCTTGATGAAATATTCTGACCAGCTTGGACCCTTTATCAACTCGAGATTTTATAAAGATTTGAAATGAAGGAAAATTCAAAATATCCCTGACAATTAACGTGTGGAAGATTTCCCCTTGGCAGGAAATATTTTTCAAGTGCGCAGCTAATTAGAAACGTTGATATTTCACACTTGCCAAGCGAGAATAAAATAAAAACAAAACCACCAGCCAAAGAACAACTCTTTGTCAAAATTTTTCCATGAAACTGGTAGTGGAAACAGGTTGTATTTCTCTGGATCAGCCAAGTATGCTGGTGATTTACTTTCCTGATTAGGCCAGGCCAACTTTTCGATATTAAGCACTTTATGCAGGCGCGCGCATGGCAACGCGCATCCTATTGTCAAGTCCAACTTTAATGCCACGCTAGAAAAAAGGACGTTTTGGGAAACACCAGAGTTGAATCCAAATGGGTTTACAATGCTACATAATGAAGATTGGCCTGAAAATAATGAAGGTTGGTGCTGTGGGATTTTCCCTGGCTGTGCAAACAAGAATCAAAACAGTTGGCTGAATATAGCGAACTTGCAAGTTGGATAGCCAGCCGTATGGTAAACTGATTTTAGGTTAAGATGTCAAACCTTATGTAGAAATGTACAAAGTTTTCACCTGACAAAAGACCGAATAGCAAACCGAAGATTGATAGAAAACCTACATAAACTAAGTAAAGCTAAATGTCATAAATGTCCTTAACATGTAGTAATAACAAAAGTAAGTATATCAACTACAAATAGGGCAGTCTTGTTTCTTTTCTGGTTCAAAGATTAAACTGTAAGGCTCACTGTCGCCAGCATACTGCATGCAATACTCCAAGTTGGGGTTACAACTTGTTAGGATCTTGAAAGCTTCATTGACACAGCTAGCAGCAATAATGGCATTGGTGGATGCAATTGCCGGTATGATATTCTTCACAACACCCAACGCAAGAGCACGCGTCACACCTGCAATGTTGAATTGTCTAGCCCGTTCCAAAGACTTCTCGTAGAGCCAAGTAACATGGTCTGGATTATCATCGTCAAACTTTTCGCCAGGAAACAGTCTGGGCCATTCGATAAGATTTACATACTCTATACAATGCTCAGGAAGACGCGGGGTGTTGGCAATGGTGCATACAGGATATGTTTTCTCCGAGGGAGCAAGATCCAAGGTACATTCATAGCAAGCAGTGATCTTGGGGAAAATCACTCGCGATTGTCCTCGGAAACCCTCGGTGCCTCCATCGATTATAGGAATCAATGATTCATCTACATTTTCGTCATATAGACTGACTATCACGGAGTTGATCCACCGCCTAGCCCCGAGATTATCCAAGCCAGAAATCACCAAATCAAACTGCTGGTAGAATGAAACTGGCTTATCTTGAATCTTACAATAATGCGCTACAACCGACACCCCTTTGATCCGCTTCCGGATAAACTCTGCGGCAACAATAGCCTTGGATTGCCCTATATCCTTTTCTCTAAACAAAAACTGCCGATTCAAGTTGGATATATCAATTGTATCCATATCTATCACGTGTATCTCTCGGAAACCCGACAATGCCAAGTTCTTTAGTATTTCACAGCCCAACCCACCAGCTCCCAACACTAGTATCTTCTTCTCGTGTAGCTGGCTCAAGTTGCCGTAACCGCCTTCATACCCTTCAAACGTAAAGGGGCCAGGATTCACAAGCGCTGGGATTATCGATGCTTCGCTCCTATGCCCCGCCATTTTCTGCCTCTTCAACATTTATATAACATATATGCAATATTCTATGCTCTTCACCACTTTATATCATCGATATCTTTAGTCATTATTGCCTCATCGCCATCTCATAAATTGTTATGTCTATGGTTATGAGGCCCTGGGGCGAAAAATTCAACAGAGGGGGTGTATTGTGACCCTGGGGCATAATGAGTAAACCTCTTATATCTTGAAATATATATATATATATATATATATATATAAATCATTTTTTGGAGCTATTTCCAGCGATGCTTGTCAAGACTTGTGGTATTCAAACGGTAGAGGCTGCCGAGGTTGCGGTGGCAAATGGAGTGGACTTGTTAGGCGTCATTTTAGTTCCAAATCGCTCTAGAACGGTTGATTTTTCAGTAGCCAAACAGATTGCCCATTTGGCAAGAAACAAGAGGTTGTCCAAGAAAACTAGAGACCAAAGTTTGTTAAATCTTGTAGAATGTAAATCAGCAGAAGACTCAGAATCGTACTATTTAGAAAACCAGAGGATTATTGCTTCCAATGGGCCGTATTTGGTTGGTGTTTTCCAGAATCAGAGTGTGGAGGAGATTATTAATATAGTACACCAGACAAATATCGACATTGTCCAGCTTCATGGCTCGGAAAATAAGTTGGAATACGTTGAAATACTCAAAAATCATGGTATTCCTGTAATCTCGCGCTATTTGGTGGATGATCTAACCAAGACAGATGTCTTGGAAAAGGAAATATTAGTTACCAATCATCATTTGTTGGTATTATTAGATAGTGAAAAAGGTGGTGATGGTAAAACCCTCAACTGGGACTCCATCAACCGTTATAACCAACAATCAAAGATGAAATTTATCTTGGCAGGTGGATTAAACTGTGAAAATGTGGTTGAGGCTATCACCAGTGTCAAAGGTGTCATTGGCGTAGATGTGAGTAGTGGTATTGAGACAAACAAAGTGAAAGATCCAAGTAAAATTGAGCAATTTATCAAAAACGTCAGACTTTCAAGTTAACAGTAGTGCTGTGTGTTGTGTTTATACTATAATTATGGCCACTGGGCAGGATGGCTCAGTGGTTAGTGCATACTTTTCAACCCATCAAGTAAAAAGGTAGTTCATGAATAAGACATGAACTACCTTTTTACACATTTACAGTCTTGATTTTACCAAGTCTCTTTAGACATGGCGCGTATACACGAAACTGATATTTACTGGCTCGAAATATATAATACTATTATTATAGATGATTATTGAATGTTATTTGAGGTATCGTAAAATTTTACAATATAGTTCCGAGGATTTCCTAACTTGGCTATTTGTATTTATCAAAAAGAAAAAGATGTGTCATAAAGAGAGCATCGTTGATTTATTCATCCAATTTGAAAGTTGAGAGATTTAAATTTTTGTAAAAAGCTCGAATGTATATTTCAATCAGCAGTAATATTTCATTGTTTAAGCATATAAAGAGAAAATTGCTGATTCATATCCAATTTCATGCTAAATTACTGAAACAAATGTCAACATTTCGAACCGTGAATTTCTTGCAAGAAAAAATGTCATTTCTTACAAGCAGGTTTATGATAATATCATATATTTCAGGCCCTGTATATATCAGTTTGGTATATACGTTCTATATCTAAAGGGACTTTGTAAAGCCCGATCATGTCCGGTCATCATAAGTTTCCTATTTGGTATATTGGAAATCAAGCATTTACTGGCCTATGTCGTGTTTCAGACAGTTGGGATTGCCTGTGAAGTCAGCATCGCAAGAAGCAGCGAGTAGAAGTGTTCGTGTTGGGAATCAAACTAGTGAGCCTGTTAGGACTTTTCTCGTTCTCGGAAGTACTAGCCGTTGAACTATCTTGTCAGGACTTTTTTCTCTTCTCTGAAAGCATTGGCTACTAAGCCATTCGGCCCAGTGGGTTTACAAGCAGTTTTAGTAGAAAATCATTAATTAGCTAGTATATATTCTACTTAACATCATATATTCAACATTGAATACTCAATACTCAAGCACTAGCACCGGAGATGAAGAACCATTTATCAACAGAAGCATCAATCTTAGCATCTGGTTTAGGTTCGGCTGGAGGAACAGCAAAACTAGCTTCAACAGAGTAAGATTCAGTGTTGGTTAAGGTGGTATTGGTCAAAGCAATGTCCTTAGATTCAGATTTACCACTGATCAATTTGTTCCAATGTTCATTACACTCAGCAATGATTTCCTCAGCGTACTTCTTGTTCTTACATTCACCAGTGAAGGCAAATTGGTTTTCCGGTTTACCATCTGGAATTTTGTAGATTCTGAACCATTCATTAGTAGCTCTTAACAAGCCTGGCAAATGTCTTTCGACATCCTCGATATCGTTCAACTTTGGAGCCAATGGGTCGTTAATGTCAATGACAATGACTTTCCAATCAGTTTCGCCTTCATCCAACAAAGCCATGATACCCAAAACCTTGACTTGTTTGACTTGGCCAGTGTAACCAACAGTTTCACCAATCTCGCAGACATCTAATGGATCGTCGTCACCAGCAGCCTTGGTTTCTGGGTGGACGTTGCTTGGGTCTTCCCAAGTTTGTGGAAAGGCACCGTAATTGTGAATATAACCATGGTGAGGGAAACAGTTTCTAACAAATCTCAATTTTCCCTTTTTGGTGTCCTGGATGATTGGGTTCAAGGTTTGCTCCTTGCAAATTTCTTGCTTGGCATTGGTCCATCTTGGAATCTCAACAATCATGTTCAAAACCTTCTTGGATTCATCAGCATACAATGGAATGTCGTGGAATGGTGATACAACTTTCCCATCTTTTTCAATATAAACTTTATAGTCCAAGGTGTTCTTGGCACCAATTTGGTGAACTTGATAAGCCATTGTGATTCGTATTTAAACTACTCAAAGCGCTACACTAAACAGTTGTCTCTTGTGACAATTCTAAACAAGAATCCAAAACACTTGAAAAATCCAACAAATCTCTCTCTCGCCCTTACATTTCCCCCCACTCACGCCGCCCACTGAGAATTTCGGCCACCAGTGCGGGTTACCCTGACATCACCAAAATATGGGGTGTGTGCACCTTTCAAATTGTCCTAATGGGAGAATAGCGTTCTTATAGGGTACTGGGTTAGGATGTTCTTCTCTGGTTTTGTCGATATCTTGTTATGATTTATTATGATTTACGACTTTTCGACGTTTTGTATCGTTTTGGAGTTCAGTAAATTGTTTGGAACACAACTGTAAACTGTATTTATTCAGACTATTTTCTATACTACCCTCAGTTATATTGAATTATTCAATTCAAAGGTAGGTAATTCGTACATTAAACATGGTTTTTCATAGTCTTTGTATATACTTGAAAAGGAATCTTGGTATTCATTTTACTGATCCATAACAAGTAAGGACAACTAATTATAAATCATTTCATTGCACTGCTCAAGCCTTAATTACGCCAATTGAGATACCCTAGCTTTATCTCATGAAATCAACTACTCCAGAAGAATTTAACTGGAACTCATGCCAAATTACCATCACATCCTTACTTTTTGCTGGTTTTCTTGATAATCTTTTGCTTGACATGTTTCTTCATCTTAGTCTTTCTCTTTTCTTGTTTCTGTTCTTTCACCTGCTGTTTTCTCAACTTTTTCTGCTCCTTGTCTTCGTACTTTTTTCCTTTTGGTGGTTTGTTCTTATCAAATATATCATCGTTATCATCGCTATCGCTGTCGCTGTCTTCTCCCTCTTCAGAATCATTGATATCTGCATTTTCAGACTGTTCTGCGCTGCCTAAACTAACATTAGCATTTGGATCATTTTCAGCAACCAAACTTTTAAAAACATCAATCTCTCCTTCATTAAACTTGACAAAATCGCCTTCTTCCAAGGAATTCAAATCTCTCATCAAATACAAACTTCTGAAAATCTCGTCTTGTTTTTCGTCTTCTTCCGTCTGTTTTAACTGTAAGTGTTCAACAATTTCAGACAAGACGTCTTCATCAAACCTTTTGGAATTGTCAAAATTGAGACCAGTAGCACTTTTGCCCACGTCTATATAAAAATCTTTGAAAATAACATCAAAATCTTCGGTAACAAACTTGAAAACTTCCTTCTCCATGAAAATAGGAATCTTCTTCTTTCTTGTGAAATAATCATTGATGTTCTTGATATCCATTCTCAAAAAGTCGAGTGCCATTGGATGCGTTGGTTCAATTGACTGAGAAACATCAATAATGTATATTTTCTTTTGATACATTATAAGATTATATTCGGAAAGATCTGCATGAATCAACTTACATTTCTGATACATGAGTCTCATGTTGACAATAATCAGCTTGTAAATCTTGATAATTTCGTCATCGTTTTCGAATTCATAATCCTTGAGTTTTGGAGCTGGCCAGCCCTTTGTTTCCGACTGATCCTCAAGTTGACCGCCAGGCAATGTTGCCTTTAATACAGTGGGATCGTTTTTTCTGGACAAAAACTCCATCATTAAAATATTCGATTTGAGTTCAAAAGGTTCAGGAACGTTGAATCCATTGGCCTTGAGCCTTTTCAAATTACGAAACTCTTTTTCCGACCATACTTTGATCAACTTACGTGCATTGATCTTATTACTATTTTTGAAACTCTTGAACCGGAATTCTCCACTAATATATCTTTCACGATCTTTGAAAACAAGCACCGATGTTTTATATACCTTTATCGCATATTCCTTGCCGGTGGTTTCATTGACTCCGTAATATATGTTGGCTTCTTTTCCTGTACTTAAGCAACCGTCGATTTTCGTGAGCGTTCCGTTCTTGATAAACTTGTTAAGCTGTTTAAATGTCTTTGGATCTATAGCATTCTCCACTGTTGCACGGTCACTTTTATCTTTTTCAATTCTGGCAGACTTTACTTGAGACGATTCGTCTCTGATCTTGTCTGAATATTTCACTAGAATCTCTCCTTGCTCTGATCTTGTCACTTGTGTATGTTCTGCTTTAACTGCTTTGTTAGCAGCATTTCCACTCGGTACATTCGCATGGCTAAAATTTTTTCTTTGGTTTATATTAATCTTTGGTGAAACCTCATCTTCAAACTCATTCTCATCACTTGATTCTGTATAAGAATCACTTGTATCAGCTTCCCATTCAGGAACACCATCGCGGTCTTTAATCTGCAACTTTTCCAATCCTTTCTCCATATTTGGCGTGTTATACATATTTGTGGGATTATCAAATAGACATATTAGCTTATATAGCTTATATAGCATAAGATGAGCTGAAAAAAAAAAAGTTTTTTTCATCGATGAGTTTTTCCGATGCGCACCTTAACATGATTACTTATACAAACACTTATTAGGAATCAACGTAGACCATTTGAAAAGCTTTCTTGTTCAGTTTTGGTATAGCAATTATTGTAAAAGGTTTACTCGATTAATAATGTGGGAGTCTATAAAGTCTAAATATATTGTGTTTAAAATACTTGACTAAGCGAATATTTATTGAATATGGCCTTTTTTTTTTGGAAAATTAGAATGGTTATATAACTAAACAATGGTATGCACCTATAAACTCAGATTAGGTTAACCATCTGTCCCACTAGACCTCAGAAGACAACGCTCAGGTATTGTTTAATAGATTTTTTGAATATTTTTGAAATTAATTTACAGCCAGTTCATAATACACTACAGTCAAAAACCCGGTCATTGAAGTCTTATTATTAAACAAATGAATAACTTTACTCTACTTTAGTAAAATGTATCACTTTATTATCCTTGTGAAGCATGAATCATTTTTCTAATGACTCGTTCATCCTACTGTTTACCATTCCTTACTTTGAAACACTAAGAACAAGAGGTATTTTATTAAATAATTCTAACACTAAGCACTAATAAGATTATTTCTTATTACCGTACTTTTTGACGGTTTTACCGTCTGGAATAGTAAAGAACACATATGGTTCATCCTTGGAGCCGACCTTGTCCAATCTGTAGTAACCCTTTCTTTCAAACTGGATGACATCACCCTCTTTCAAGGATTTGACATTGATGTCGCCATAAGCCAAGGTGTCGAACTCTGTTTGTGGGGTGAGGAAATCTTCAAAGTTGTCGCCTTCGTCCAACTTGTCCTTGGTGATCAAATGATCAAAGTCACTAAGCTTGACTGGAACAACTTGATTTTCAATGTCCGCAATCCAAGTGATTTTCTTTTCGGTTTTACGGAAATCACCGTCCAAATGCAACTTGACATCTACAGATTTGACGATACCATTGCTGTCTTTTTCAATTTTCTGAACAATTGCGTTACCCCAATCCATCAAGGTCAATTCTTCATTGTCTTTAAGCAACGAAGCATCGTCTTGATCGATCAAGAGTTTGTTGGCATACCAGACTGGTTTGGTACCGACTTCTGGGTTTTTCTTATGTTTTGGCTTCAAATCCTTGACTGGTTTGAGAGGTCCGTCCAAAACATTGACAGGAACAGCATCTTGTTTATAAACAGCAGAGTATCTTGGGGCAATAGGGTCAATGACCTTCTTGTTTACAGCCCAGATCAAAGACCAGTCCAAGTTGATAATGTTCTTGGAAGGACCTTGGGAAATGATAAAGTTGCGCAAACCTTCAACAGACATACCACGTCTTCTGACACCTCTGACAGTTGGGAATCTAGGGTCGTCCCAGCCACTGACGTAATGTTTATCGACAAACCATTGCAACTTTCTCTTGGAAAGCAATGTTCTAACAAAGTTGACTCTGGCAAAGTCCCAGATGTGCACCTTTCTCAAGCGCAAAGCCTTCAACATCCACTCGTATTGTGGGTTACGGTCTCTGTATTCAATGGTTCTCAAAGCATGGGTAACGCCCTCGATAGAGTCCACAATAGGAACACAGAAATCGTAGGTTGGGTAGCATTTCCATTCGGAGCCAGTTCTGTGATGAGGAGTCAAGTTTACTCTGTAAATAACAGGGTCTCTTAAAGCTTTGTTAGGACAGTCGTACGATATTTTGGCTCTCAAACAATACTTTTGGCCAATCTCGGTACCGTGTTTGATTTCTTCTTCAAAAATGCGCAAATTCTCTTCAACAGAAGTGTCTCTTCTGCCAGACTTGATCCCGTCCATTCTTTCAGCTCTCATTTGCTCTTGAGGAGTGTCGTCACAATACGCCTTGCCTTCCTTAATCATCTGGATTGCATAATCATACATGATCTGGAAGTAGTCAGAAGAATAGGTGATCTTGTCACCCTTGATTCCAAGAAGCTGCAAGTCCTCAATGATCGATTGCTCAAACTCGGTTTTCTCCTTGGATGGGTTGGTATCATCGAATCTTACAATCAACTTACCCTTGTAAGCCTGAGCAAAATACTGGTTCAAAACAGCTGCCTTAGCATGTCCAATATGTAAGTATCCAGATGGTTCTGGTGGGAATCTGGTGACAACCTTTCCGATCTCCGCACCTGGCAAATCAATGTCAAAGTTTGCCTTGTGGCCTTCCTTCTTTCCCCCTTTGGCCTTCTTGCGCAACTCGGCCAAGGACTGAGTAAAAGTTTCAGCTACAAATGAAAACTTTCTATTGGCTTCCAAAAAGTTGTACCATCTAGAAATGTTAATGAAAAGTTTGTTCTTGATGATCGATCCTACAATAGGGTTGGCTCTCAAGTTACCCCAAATAGCCACATCCGCAGCAGTCACATGGAAACCAACAATATATGATCTAAAGTTCAAATGTGACTCCAAAGTCTTCAAGATTTCTGACAAGTCCTTGAAGTTCTTGGTGGTCAATTTACGAGCAAAGTCGATCCACGTGCCTACCTCTGGATTTTTGCCAAAAACATCTGAATACTTGTCGGCAAGTTCGACTACAATATTCTCTGAGCCAAACACTTTGTTATCTAACGCAGCAGCTGCATCTTTAGAATCTTTGGAAGCAGACTTTTCGTCAACGAAATCAAGTTTAATAGCACCCTCGTGGGCAGCATTAACAAACGAAGCAGCAATAAGCGCAGCATACGCAATTGGTTGAGCTTTGCCAGCAATGGTCAATTGTGACATTTTGTGTTTCTGGGTTGCTTTGAAAGTTGCGCTCAAGATGACTGATTCATACCATGATACCTCTTAAATACTGAATTTTTCATGTTCATTATACCTGAAAAATCCGCGGTAGGGTAGCATGTTAGATGCATACAGTATGATTCCCGCATACACGCGCATGACAAGAGCATGTGTGGCTGGTTATCGCGCCGGGTAACAGCATAGACTAGGTGTGGCGAAAGGACCCTCCTACAGTAGGAAGAAAAAACAGGAAAAAAAAAAAAAAAAAAAAGGCGGGAAGGGGAAGCGCATCCGTGGCGATATATAGGAGATGGATAGAAAAAGTAGGTTGTTTCTCGTCAAAGGCGTGTCTTGGTTCTCAGACATCCGTTTAACTGGGTTGTTTCCTTGAGTGTTTGCTTTCTTGTTCATACGGGATTGGATTATTATATTTTAACTTTGTTTTTCTGGTTTTTTGCATTGCCATTTCAACTCCATCGTGTGGATGCAGCTAGTTATCGGGCGCACATGATATAATCACCAAGTACAAAGAAGCTATAACGAGAAAGGGTCGATAAAGACAAAGGATCGATAAAGACAAAAGATCGATAACAACAAGGGATTGATAAAAACAAAGGATTAATAAAAAAGGCTACAAATTACGAGCAAAGTTGATAAATAGTAATAAAATAGGAAATAGAGGAGCGTAGCAATAGAAGAATCAATGGAATTTAATAATAACAGAGCTTATGACGATAAAATATCGCCACCAAGTTCGCCTTCGCCATCTCCGTCTAAAAGCAAATATTCGCCGGTGATTCCATTTCCTCTACAGTCGCCGAACAGAAAAAAGATAGACAAGACTGTTTATGGTGACCGGTATATTCCCAATAGGGACGGAATAGATTTGTCGGCGGCGTTCTCGCTTTCGCACCATGATCTTACACCTTTGGCTCAAAACAAGGATCCTGAAAGTGAGATGGATTTCAAACGTGAACAGGAGGCCAACCTCACCTTTTCCACTGTGCTAAAGGCTGAATTATTCGGTGATAATGTGCCTAACGCAGCACCTCCGGCTCATATCAGTAGTCTCAATCGCCCATGCACTTCGTCAACTATGATGACAACTGCTGCTGTAAGCAACGAACAGACGCCGCCAAGATCGCCCCATCACTACAGTAGTAATATCAATACTTCTTTTACTCCCATCAATGAAGACTATGCGTCGGGCAGTCCTTCGACAAATGATTTAAACCATACCATCAGCACCTTTTCCAGAAGAAGAGACTCCATAGTCCGCGACAGCCCTGAAAAGATTGTCATAAGGTCTCCACAATCGTCATCCAACTTGCTCACTTATAAATCTCCCAGAAAAGTCAAATCTACCTCCACCATAAATGTAGACGTCAACAACGAGGTGTACTCGTTATCTCCAGTAAGGTCCGACTCCCAGCGGCTTTTGTTGTCTCCTAAAAAGAAACCAAGACAAATCACCAAGGTGCCCTACAGGGTTCTCGATGCTCCCGATTTGGCAGATGACTTTTATCTCAATTTGGTTGACTGGGGCAGCCAGAACATTTTAGCCGTGGGACTAGGCTCTTGCGTATACTTGTGGGACGCTGTCTCTGGCTCTGTGGACCGCCTATGTGATTTGGGAGACAACAACAAGGTCACAAGTTTATCCTGGATTGGAGCTGGTACTCATTTGGCGATAGGCACAAACCTTGGGCTCGTTGAAATATGGGACGCCGCAGCTTGCCGTTGCACAAGAACCATGTCTGGACACGCCTCTAGAGTGGGCTCTTTAGCATGGAACGAACATATCCTCAGTTCTGGTTCCAGAGACCGGTCGATTTTAAACAGAGATGTGAGGGTCCCTGAACATTACATCAACAGACTTGACAGCTTCCATAAACAGGAAATATGCGGTTTGAAATGGAACGTGGAGGAAAACAAATTGGCTTCTGGGGGCAATGACAATAAATTGTTGGTATGGGATGGTTACAATACTTCAAAGCCTCTTTATAAATTCGAAGAACATACCGCAGCTATCAAAGCTATCTCCTGGTGTCCTCATCAAAGAGGTATATTGGCCTCTGGCGGCGGCACTGCCGATCGGAGAATCAAAATCTGGAACACATTAACCGGAACTAAACTGAACGATATTGACACCGGATCACAGGTTTGTAACTTGTTATGGTCGAAAAACTCTAGTGAACTAGTTAGTACCCATGGCTACTCGAAAAATCAAATTGTGGTGTGGAAATATAGTCATCAAAGCACTAGCTCGTCTTCTTTGAGTCGTCAAATGGATAGCGTCTCCAACTCGCCTTATCTGTTGCAACAGGTGGCTTCTTTGACAGGCCACACCTATAGAGTGTTGTACTTGGCCATGAGTCCTGATGGCGAAACAATAGTCACTGGTGCAGGCGATGAAACGTTGAGGTTCTGGAAAGTTTTCGAAAAAAACAAAAATAACAACCATAACAGTGTTTTATTGGATGCTTTTATGCAGTTGAGATAAGGCTGTATCTAGATGATATTTTATAGTAGTTACTTTTCAATACTTTCTTAATAATTAATCAACCCCGAATTCGATATCATTCTAGTTATCAAGCGAATCCTTATGTTACGATACTTATGAATTATTATATTTTACTGTAGTTGTTGGTACTGTAAATTTAATGTAATGCAAACTCATAATACATTCAAATAACATATATTAGCTAGAATACGTAGAATTTAAAATATAGTCTCAAGCTATATACAAAGACCTGTGTTACTAGTTTGAAGCATCTGGTGAAAAACTCGGTACCAAGTGATTTCTTCACAAGTATTATTCATCCTTTTCTGTAATACTTTCAACCCACTTTTTGACTCTCTATTAAACTGTGGAAACAATAATTCTCGTTTATGTTGAGTATTGTTCGTGGATACCACTTGAGCGTACTTTTTAGGCCGGGCTGCTGAGATAGAGATTGTAAACCCTTTTTTATCTCCTTCTTTTTTCAATTGAGGCAGCTTTTCATTTTTAGGAGTAACAAAATACCCTTGCAACATGGAGACAAAACTGCTCAAAGTTTCATTCTTGAGATTCATATATGACGAATAAATGTCGTTTAGTTTTTCTTGCGAGTATAGCAAAACATTACTTAGATCATATTGGCTATCGGCGAGATTTCCTTCTTGCCTTTTCGCAATACTCTCTGGACCACTCGTATTGTAAACTTCAAATACATTTTGATTTATGGTGATATTGGATGTTCTATTATCCATAAGCCCAGATTCTGTAGTTAGCTCGCTAATTCCAACTTCTGAGTTGTACTGGGAATAATAATGGCCTAATAAAACGCCTGGACTCAGTTTTTCATTATAAGTTTCGCTTTGCACTTCTATGCTTTCTTCCTGTCTTTTGAATAGTTTGACACTGGTTTGGTTTCGATGTCCTGCTTGTAATCTTGTATAAAGAATTTTATCGTTATCATCACTGAAAGCAACACAGTGGCCTAAAGAAGCTGTTTTTTGCAAAGAACAAAAGTTGGCGTGGAAAAGAGAATCAGCGTTTATGTCTTTTATCCAGTTTTTTGCAAACTTGTCAAAATAACTGCTAGTGTTGCTTGAAACCGTTTGATTTATGGCATTCTGGGCTTCAAAATTGAACACTAGTAAAGGTAGATTTTTCTGATTTAGGACTGATGTGAAAATATCAGTACCTATTGAAGACTTTGTGTTGTTGAGCAAGTTATTCTGGACCTTGGTGATATTTGCACCCAACTCTTGTGTGACAAACTTCTTGGACAATATTAATTGAAAATTGTTTAGGTGAAATTTATGGGGCATATGAAAAGGTACTGAGTTCATTATTGATTTGGCAATGTTTTGTTTTTGCCATGTTTCATTATACAACTCATTGTTTGATATATTGTTATATTGAAAATTTAGCTGCAATTTACATTTGTTTGGAACTGCAATCTGAAATAATGTGTCGTTCTGTCCATAGTTTGGTAGATTGAATAGTTTGCTTTTCACAATTATTTCTGGAATTCCTAGTGAAATCAATTTCCCTTGATTTTTGACTATTTCCTGAGGAATCACCACAATATCAGACGGCGTAAGATTGTTGGTAACCTCCGTGCTCGACTGATCGAGGACACCGTCAGAGCCAACATAATAAGCTTTGAGAAACGAATGTGAAAGTTCTGGGGAAACATTGGCAAGCACAGCTTTGCTCACCAAGACAATAAACGGAACTTTATACAATAACATGCTACTTTGTAGACCAATAATGAAGAGAAACAAAAAATTATATTATAAAAGATCAGACAAATGATATTAAAGCTAAAAAGACAGGAATCATAATGAAGTATATAAAGAAAGCAGTGACAGCTGGCGGCCAACACAAATATATTGGGCATACTGGACCATGCATCAATTGTAGGTGTCTTTCAACGGAGACGGATCTGAAGAGGTATCAGGAGCAGCATAAATCTCTGCTTTGGCTTTGCCCACCAATTTGGAATCGTCAAATACTTCGTCAATGCCGTTTTCGGAAACAATAAACTTTTTGATTTTGACTTGCTGTGGAAGTTCGGGAATCTGGGATGGAATAGGCGACGGAGGAGCATATTGAGGGTTTGCGGCTCCACTGGGAGGATAACCAGTGCCAGAGCTGAAGTTACGGTTATCAGCAGCAACTACAGTTGGAGGAACAAAAGGCCCCAAATCGTTGGTGCTTGGATCTGGAAGAATGTCCAACTTTGCTACATAGGCAATTGTAGCAAAAATCACCAATTCGATCAACCAAACAAAGGTACTCAAGGAAACAAGACCCGTGGTAGCCTTTCTCAAGCGACAGTACACTACAGTGTTGGTGCAACGGGCCGGCATTAGATATCTTAAAGAAACACCAAATGCAGAAAAGGTCAATGCTGAACAAAGCAAGCTGTAGAAAATGGTGCCATTCTGGCCCAAATGAAGCACCCGGAAGGTGAAAAAAGTGCTGATAGCCAAAATGATAGAGGCCTGGGCTATCAAGAAAGCCCAGACAGAATGCTCGATTTCTCGGTCGTCATCTTTCATGGACTGCGAACATATACAGATGATGGCAATCTGTATGAATATCTGCAAAACCTGGGTAAAAGTACTGAAAGTAAAAGCATCTTCTGGAATACCTAATGTACGGACAAACACATAGGGGGTGGTGAAGAATGGTCGTTGGAGCACTTTATTGACAAGCATGAGTTTGACATTGGTGCGTCTGTCATTAGTATATTCAGTATTTGGAGCATTGGTGATGGTGGCTTTATTAGCATCCTGTTTCTCATCAACGAAAGAAAACACTCTATTAAAACCAGTAGCTCGACTGTCAGCACGAGCAGCTTGGCCTGTGGAATATTGTGTTGGCGAATCTGTAAAGTTGTAAGCTTTTCTTCTTCCAGATCTTGGAGATACTGCCGATGTTGGGTTATAAGGCATTGGAGTGGCTGCGCTAGTCTTTCTGCCGTAATCTTCAGAAGCTTCTGGAGCTAACGGTTGCTGCGAAAACTCATTCTTGACAGTAGCTCCAGGAACCACGAGGTTCGTGGCTCTGTTATTGTAATCAGTGTTTGGTTGTACTGTTGCCATGCCGTGCTGTTTCGTTCACAAAGGCCTTAGTATTCTTTGAAAGAACTTGTAAAAAAATAAACTCAATGCACTTGAAGCTTTAGAAATAACACAGCCCTACAAATGGCCTTGATACTTTGACGTGATAAAAGTTATACCTCTAGGGCCTGGGGTGGTATAAAGTTTGTAGACAGTGCAAACAATTGGGGAAACAGATGAAAGAAAAATTTACAAGACGCAGGAGGAAAACATGTTTCTATTTATTAGAAAATGCTGGCTTACTGTAGAGACTTTTGCCCTTTATTTACAGGATCCTGCTCATTATCTCATATATTCGCAAGACTGGCTGCTTATATTAAAACATTGTTTCTTGCATACTGTTGCATACACATGCATGCTCGCTACACGGGGTCATATGATACGTACTGTGGTGTATCGAAAATTCAGGTAAATATTAATATTGTTGGAGGGATTGGTGTGTACTAGTATCATTTAAACAGATTTCAAGATGTGCCAGCCTTCCGAGAAACGCATGTCTTAATAGACCAGATGATCTGAGACATAGCAAGGGTGTTAGTGAGAAGCTGGTGTGATGACAGTTCAAATGGATGAACTCAAGTGATTACGTTGATGTACTAAAATTATAGATTGAGATGTTTAGGTTTAGAGCAGTGAAGTGTTGAATTGAATTGTTTAGGACAGTTAAGCGTTTTAATATGTTTCTTTTCATAGAACGTAGACTAACGTCGGGGGAGGTGTTGCGAAATTTAGGCTATTTGTTTGGATGAAAAACTGTACTGGTTTTCACTAATAATGTAATCAGTACGTTTGATATTTGGAAATTACAAGCAAATTAAAAGGTCATTAAACAATCGAAATATCATAGCTAAAACATAGCAAAGAATTGTGAAAAGTTCAAAAGTATGTTATAACTCTCATTGAAAAGAATTAATAATATCGAGAAATAATGTCTCTTCAAAAGTTCTCTATAGATAGATTCCAATAACCATTATCCATTATGAACAACAATGACTAACCAATAACAGTATATCATCTAATCTACAACATGCCACACACTCAATTGACGGTCATTGGATCATTAAACTACGATCTTGTCACTTTTACCCCACGGGTACCTGAAGCTGGGGAAACCATCAAAGCCAATGTATTTGAGCCCCACACCGGTGGGAAAGGTTTCAACGAGGCTATAGCTCTTGCCAGGTTGCTTCCATCGTCTTCAAAAAACACGACTCATTTTGTCAGAATGATAGGCAAGGTGGGAAATGACTCCTTTGGTGGTGAATTGCTAGACAGTTTGAAAAAGGAAAACGTCAATGTGACCGAAGTCATTGTAGAAGATGATGTGAAAACTGGCGTTGCCACTATTTTGGTGGAGGAGAATGGTGAAAATAGAATATTGATTACTGCTGGTGCCAATGACAAATTACGACCATCTAGTGAGGAGTTTGAAAAGTATTTTCCTGCTGATGAACAGAATGCGCCACAATTTGTCATGCTACAGAACGAGTTTCCATATTTTGTTCAAACAATCCAATGGTTAAAGCAAAACAGACCAAGCTATCAGATTGCTTATAACCCGTCTCCAATCAAGCAGATCAATGGAGATTATTTGAAAGATGTGGATTTATTGATTGTAAATGAGATTGAGTCAAAACAGATATTATTTACCTTGATTGATGAAAACCAGAAAACCGACATCAGCAACCACGAGCAACATGTAGATTTCGACAGCAACGAGGCAAAAATCTCTTTTTTTAAAGATATTGGTCTTAAACTTGCCGACAAAATCAACCATAACAAACACTCTTTAAACTTGGTAATCATTACTTTGGGATCCTTGGGAGTGATATACGTTACTAAAACCACAGCTGAAGATGCAAATGGAAAGCCTGTTGCGGAGTTTGTCAAGTCCCAAAAGGTGCCAAAAGAATTGATTGTCGACACCACTGGCGCTGGCGATACCTTCTTTGGCTCGGTGGTTTCCCAGTTGAGTTTGGATAGAACAGATTATTGCTCTGCTATACAGTTTGCCGCTGTTGCTAGCTCATTGGCTATCCAGAAAAAGGGTGCTGGCGAAAGCATACCAACCTACGAAGCAGTCGCCAAAAAATTAGATAGCTGAAAAGAAAAATTACTCAGATTTCAATCCATATAGCATTATAGAAACCAAGCAAGATATGACATGCAAAATTATTATTCAATAAAGACTTGTAGAGTAGTTTTATAGACTGAGCCATTATAATAAAAGGTTTGGGGTTTATGTAATTATGGAATATTATTTGGTAGTAAACGTTTGTATCCATGTTAATATAACATATTTTGCTTGTGATTATTATAATGGCATAGACTGAATATAGCACATTAGTTGAATGGTTTGTCAATGGATTGTCAACCATTCAAACACTGAATTTTTCAAGACAAGCTATTGTTCAACTTGTACTGCTAATATAGAGCCATGAGTGGCTTTTACAACTGTTTTTTCCAACTTTTACAGTATCTTAAACTCATTCACCATTTGATATAGTTATTTGTTTGCGCACAATAGACTTTATAATAAATTACAATTTAGCCACAGGGCAGGAAGGCTCGGTGACTAGTACTCTCGAAGATGAGAAAGACTCAACTGATATATACTCAAAATATAAGATATTAATATTATTATAAACTATAGTTTATATAGGTTCCCGCGCATACTATGTGCCCCGGCCAGGCATGAAACCGCCCACGTAGTTCCCTATATTTTTCCATGTCATCTACAGATCAAAGGTTTCAATATCAGTTAAAATTGATGATATTGGCGGTTAAGACTTTGTAGGCTTTTTCAAAGGGCTGGGAGAACTTTGTTATTTTCCCTGGAAATTCAAATTATCGGAGCTTTAGAAAAATTCAACACTGAGCGAAATATTCAATAATGAATTTCCTTACCAAAACTCTTGGATCATTCACGGGTTATAATATTCCCTACAATATTGGCGAGCGAATTCAGGACCCAATCTCCGAAAACTATGCGTCAAGCTCTATATGGGCGGTTTATGAAGGCACCAGCAAGGCAGATGGGTCGAAATGTACAATCTTTGAATTTGATTTAAAAAACTCCAGAAACACCTCTTACGTGGCATTGGCGAGAAACGCAGCAAGAAAACTAAAGTCAACAAGAATACCCGGCGTCTTAAAAGTCTTTGACACCTTGGAAACTGATAGTAATATCTACATCTTTGCCGAGAGGGTTGTGCCTTTGGCAAAGTACCTCCAGAATAACCAGAATGCGCTCAGCGCAGACGCACTTTTACTTGGTATCTACATTATATCAAAAGTACTAAAGCACATAAATGTGGAAGGCAGCTCTGTCCATGGCAATGTAGACCTCCTGTCTGTGTTTGTAAGTGATTCTGGTGAATGGAGACTTGGTGGTTTTGAATTGATGACGAATATCAAAAGTGATTCGGAACAAGCTATATATAGATATAGTTCAGCCTGTCCAACTTTCAGGAACGTCATACCGCCTGAAGTCACTTCTAAAGGCATCGAGGCACTTCGAGGTGCACATAATCAGATTTTAAAGCTTGATTCCTACAAGCTAGGTGGTCTTATTTGGTGTTTGTTCAACAATATCAACAGTTCAAGCGAGATAAATGGCCCTAGTCAATTTCTACAAGTAAATAAAATCCCTAAAACAATTCAACCTGCTCTCAAGAAACTTTTGCAGAATTCCACCACTACTAGAATGACCGTAGAGGTCTTCGTCAGCCAGGGAGAAAAGTCTATTTTCAAAGGTAACGCTTTGATAGACTGCTACAAAGACTTGGATGAACTCAATCTCAAACCTGACTCGGAAAAACTTGAATTCATGCGGTCTCTAGAGAATATCAAGTCTGTATGCCCTCCAGGGTTTATGGAATACAGAATCATCCCGGAGTTGATCCGGTTGTTCAATATTAACATGCAGCAAATGAACAATGGACTCCAGCAGCAGGACATGAATAATACTGCTACTTGCTTATACTATATTTTGTCGTTTTCCGAAAACTTGGACGAAGACGTGTTCAAGAAATCCGTCAATCTGGTCATCATCCAGGGCTTCCAGTTGCCAGACAGAACCATTAGAGTCACCTTGTTGACCACACTCCCTAAATATGTAGACAAATTGAGCAAATCCGAAGTCAGTGACAAGATATTCAGCAATTTGTTGACAGGATTTTCTGACACTAATCCTACGGTCCGAGAGGAAACATTGAAAGCGATATTGCCTATATCCAGTAAGCTTTCAGACCGCCAGTTAAACAATGAGTTATTACGATACTTGGCAAAGTTACAGAATGATGAGAAACCAGAAATAAGAACTAATACTGTTATTTGTCTTTGCAAAATCGCTAAAAACTTGAATTCCAGTTCACGGCCTGGTGTCTTGATCACCGCATATAACAAGTCGTTGAAAGACAAGTTTGTGCCTGCCAGAACCGCTGCCTTATTGTCATTTGAAACTTGTATTGAGTTTTTCAGTCCTGACGTCTGCTGTTCTAGAGTTCTTTCATCAGTGGCTCCTTGTCTTTTAGATAAAAGTTCCAAAGTCCGTAAGGAAGCAAGAAAAGTCTTTGAGTTGTACATGAAGAAGATTGACGAGGAAGCAGAAAGACTTCCGGCTGCAAACGATGAAAACGACGATTTTGGAGGACAAACCAATGAAAACGGAGAGTTTTCTTTATCATCCAATTCGGGCCATCAGGATTCCCTCACAACTAACAAGGATGCCGCTAACTTGACTAGTAATATTCAAAAGTTGGGTTTCAGCTTGGCTATGGGTGCTTTCACTAAAATGAGTGGTATTGGCGGTCAGCTAGAGCCAACTAAAAATATACCTACTCCTGAATTGTCTAGATCTACCACTCCAAGCAGTTTCTTTGATACGAACGGAAAAGCTGAAACCATTAAAATAAACAGTAAACCCGCTGCCTCACAGACTAATAAAAGTAGTTCTTTATGGGATAACACTAAAGACGTCGACGTGGATAATGACACTTTTGCTGAAGATCTTGATCTAGATGACACTAACGATGCATGGGGATTCGATATCGACGACGAACCAGCAAAGCCAGTAGCAAAGAAACTTACGTCACTTAGTCTTAACAATGTAACAAAGAAAAAACCAATCTTGTCAAAGAGTAAAACTACCAGCTTAAGCAAGGGCAGTACTGCTTCAAAGGGGGGATTGAAATTGGGAAGTGCAAAAGCAGATAATGATAGAACCAGCAAACTCCAGCTCAATTTAGATATTGATGGGGATGAAGATGATGACGCTTGGGGAGGCGGCTGGTAAGTCTGGTTGATACACTCTATGGTTCGCTTCTGGCATGATATTCAAAAGTTTTAAACTTCTTTTTTTGATTGTTGTCATTTCATTTAATAAATATTCTTGTAAAAATGTATACTTATCCTGATGTGACAGTAATTCTATAAACACTGAAAATAAGACGTGCGATACCTTTTTAAATTGTGTTTTCAATGAAAAAGAGTCCGGAATCGACTAATTCGAAAATGTATTTTGATAAATGGTGTATTAGGCACTTTATGGTTCAGATGAAATGAAAACACTCCAATGTTACATTTTTTAAAGCCAACAGAAGAAAAAAAGACAAGCTTGAAGAGACAAACCCACCAGGTTTAACATGAAAAAGCACACATTACAATTTAAAAAAGCCCTAATTTACTTTTCAATAACCATCTCAAATGTACAGTAGACCTACATGCCAACTCTTGCTAGGAACAAATTACAGTTCAAGTGACTTTCGAAAGAGCATATTTGAAGGATTAAGACTAGAAGAAACAGAAGCTATAAAGTTTTTGGTTTTCATTATTTAAATTACCGTTTAGATAGAGTCTAGTGCTACTTAACCGGTCTGGCGTTCGATGATTCGTTGTATTATACTCAAATAATCCATATTCATGTATTGAGCTTGATATATATTCATACAAACAGTCTATATGTCGGTATTATAAAAACATGCTATCTGACGGTAAAAAGACTATATAACAATGAGAATACAAACAAGTTCTCTTCTTATATATTAATAGACACTGGAAAAATAGTCATTATTTGAATATTATCAAAAAAACACTCAGTTGTAGTGATTCTATACAGTTATGACAGCATGTCAATGCAGCTTGATGCACTGCTCATATGATACACGCGCCAAATGTAAGAAATTTTTCAATATTGATAGAGAGGCCATTGATACCTTTCTAAAATAGAAGATGATGTTATGCAAAACCTGGGGCTTTCAAAAGTAGACATTTGTTGCTGTGGTTCGGGAATTTTTATTGACGGAGGGCAGTTTATACTGTAATTAAGCTTTAATTTTATGAATATTAGACCGATTATAACATATTGGAAGAGTAATATAATCTCACCGAGAAGCTACCATAAGATGAGTTCCTTGTCGTTATCTCTTTCTGCAAGAACTAAGACCACTGCGTTAAAACAACCTAAGGAACTTATATCATACTCCCGTGACAATAATGGAGAGATAAGAATAGATGACAGTAGTTTGCTGTACTTTTATTTTCCAGACACTGAGATTGATAAAAATTATGATTTAAGCCATGGTTTTAAACAGTTCAAAGCATTTGAAGATAAAGGAGAAATGGATGGTTTTTTGCGGGCGATAATAGAACATGAGAAGCACCAAAAGAAAAAGACTAAAACCGATGTGTTCTCATTCAGAGGACTAATGACAAAGTTATTAACAACGCATTATTTTCCTGATGACAGCATTGACTTCAATGTAGTATTTTTTGATGGTCAATTGTTTATCAAGCAAGATCAGCGGATTCTAAAAGCTCAAGAAGAAGAAAAAGAGGCTCAGATTTTGGCAAATTCCACCAGACCTCCTTTGACTAAGGAAGAAAAAGATAAATTTGCCTATGTTGGATACAAGTTTGAAACTTTGGCTACTCTACCAAAACCATGGAGCGACTGTAGCCGTGCTGAGATTGAAGAAAGAGACACTAAAGTCGTTAGCAACGCTCAGCAGTATCTTTCGGTGGTCCGCACTGGTGTAGGCAATACCAAGCTTGTATTAGGTGGTGAAGTCGACTGTGTATTTGACTATAAGCCGGATGCCCTTTCGCTTGAAAATAAGTACAATTCCAAAGACAATGTGTTGTCTCATTATGTAGAGTTGAAGACTAGTAAGACCATAAAACATGATGGACAAGCGATCCAGTTTGAGAAAAAATTGTTCAAAACGTGGGCTCAGTGTTTCTTATTAGGTATTCCAAGAGTCTTTTATGGTTTCAGAGATGAACATTTAATTTTAAGGTCTATAGAAGAGTTCAAAACCGAACAGATTCCTATAATTTTGAAGGAAAGTCCATATGTCAGGCACGCTAATAATCCAAAGTTGAGAAAGGTGAATTGTGTAGACTCTTTGAAATGGTTTGGTGCAGTATTGGATTGGATTTTCGAAACTATTCAAAAAGAAAACGCAACGATTGGTGACGATTTGGATGCTCAAGCGCGAACAGTTTATCGTTTGCATTTCAACAAGTTGAAGAGTGCAATGGAAGTGCTGAAATTAGATGATACCGAAGTTGAGCGGATTGCCGGAGAAGAGCCTGTTGTGACACGCGAATTTATCGAATGGCGTAAGCAGCTCAACAAAAATGAAGCTTTGTAAATGGCATTTTGTATAACTATATAACATTGTGTAAAAGATTATGTATAAAAGGTTGAAATATGTAATTTGTAGTGTGTATTAGGATAATGTTCAAAAGTTGGTATTAGTAGGAGTTGTCGTATAGAAGCAGGTGGTGGCATTCAAAAGCAATGCAAGTCAAGTGTTATGAAGTTGGCCATATCTATCTGTCATAAAAAATATTGATACATATTCAGCCCAATTGTGAATTAAAATAGTATTCAAATGCTAGTTGATCAAGCATGGACTTTACTCAATAGAAAAATATTATTCAATCTTAAAAAATGATGTAGATGCTTTAAAAAACAAAGATGTTTTCCAAAAATCAGCATGGTAACAAAGAATAGTAGGTTTCAACGTTTCTAAACAGCCATAGAAAATGATGCTTTTTGAATAGGTGGTTTAATTCTGGACGAAATTTATCAAAAACACATGTGAACTTAAAGGTCTATGTGACAATCTATCAAAAAGTATATATTTCTTGCTATAAAATACGCAACAACGTTACTATCAATGAGTTATAAGTATTTGTAAATTAAAAAGGCTTTTCGCAGATATATTCTATATACAAAGAAACAAAGTTAGGAGATATTATAATATTTGCACCTTAGGCTTGAATTTCTGCGAATCATATACTGTTTTCGCAATCAGTGAGCACTTTTACCATGTGTAAACTTGACCGGCCAATAATTACAAATATAGGGCAGTTGGTAATACAAAATTCTACCAATTTTCAGTTAACAAGATTTCATCCCATGCATATTCGTCACTCAAATTGTTATATACTGCCCCAAATTTTTCGTATATCAGCCTCTTAACTTCTGGTTTCCTCCTCCAACTTGGCTTTCTGCTGAGCAAGATATTCAGCCTCTGCTTGTTTTCTCTTTTCAAGCACTTCTGGTTTCAACTGTAAAGGCTGCGTTTCTCTAAATGTAACCTTGAAAGGCACTTTTTTTGGAGTGCCATCTTCATTAAACTCTAAAGGTTTAGGCGGAATTTTTTTGACCTAAAATAAAAGGTTAGCTTCTGCAACATGTTATAAACGTGAAATATAGACCGGCGATACTTACTATCTGGTAGTCCGAAAGACTATTGAATCCAATTGCCGTCCCTATAATACCACCTATAAGCACTGCAAAAAATCTCTTCGTAGTTGTCTTCTGCGCCATTTCTATTCCAAATCCTCTTGATCTACCCTTTTATGATTATTCCACGATTCTTGATATGCTCATCATAATCATAAAGCTCATCTAGCCAAAATTTCAACATGTGAAAACCTGGTAGCTTACGTAATACATATTAATTTCCATGTAAAATATAGTGGGGAACCCAAATTACGACCATTTAAATGAGTGAGTTGATGTGTTGAACACTTTAAAGTTTCAGGCACTGTTTTAGGAAGTTGTCACATCTTTTAATACTGATTGTAGCTGAAAAATTCTCTAATTCGAGGATTTTTGATTAAAGTAATTGAGAGTTTTACGCTGCTGGGCTGTATGGCTCAGTAATTAGTGCGCTAGCGGAAGAGACAGAGACTTAGCAGGCTCGAGGGTGGGTCGATTATGGTTAATGGAACATAAACTAGGTTTTCCCCACTGGGCTTTACCAAGTCCCTCTAGACATAACGGGTATATACGAATCTCAATTCAAGGCGTAGAATCTCTCATAGATTACCCAATAACCGTTTCTTTCTGCTTTTACAATTAACAAAGCATATGCCTATTGATTGCCTAAATTTTCTCTTGAACACTAAAGATATTCTCTCTTTTCAACAGAAATATGCCTATATGCCTTACTATTGCCAAGTGGCCAAGTTGGTTGAGCCATGCGCCACACAAAATAGTGCAGAATAGTGCAGAAAAACAAGTGTGGCGTTCCTCACTTTGGTTTTTTGACTCAATTCGCGCTGTTGACGTTTTGAAGTAATCCTTAAACATTTTATTGGATTAAATTTGAACTATACAGATTATTTTGACTCAAAAAAGCATATAATAGTATTTTAAAACTTTTTACTATACTATAGTACTATTTATAATAAAACAAAATTAGCTGTGGGCATAAATATTTGATATAACGGAAAATTGTTAATTTTGACAAAAAGTTGATTCTTTCAACTCATACTTTTAAGTCTTTACAGAAGACCAAACCATACAAAAATTACAACTCAGTACTGTTTCAATCCTACTGTTTTTAACTATGTACTTTGTTTTGAGACTTGGCTTTTGCAAATTATTTGATACTGAGAAAATATCATTTTGTTGAAAATAACATATAATTTGTTAAAAATGGCGTTTTTCACCTCTCCGAGAGACTTCCTTTATTTATTTTACGTGCTTCCATAGTTGCTAAATGTTTTCAGTCGTATTTGTGACTCCTCCAGTGCTTTAATGAGACCTTATCCCAAAGAAACGTGTATCTCAAGAGCTAAAAAAAGTATTGTTTATTATAGGTTCTCAGAGGAGCTGACATCAGATAATAATCATTTAATATTGTTAAACAAACAAACTTTAAGCTTCTGTATTCATAGTGCTCTGTAAACCGTACTGTGCTTACTTACAAGCTTTATACTTCTGTTCAGGGGAGTCCGCTTTATAAAAATATATATTCCTATTCAATTTAAAGTTGCAAATGGCTCAATGTTACTTTGACTTTAATTTTTTATTTTTCGCTGCTCTAGTTTTCAATTTGTTCTAATACTTTTTTTATGAAAGTTCTATATTGATTGTAAATTGGTGATAAACTTTGACAGTATTTTTTTGGCAAAAATTATAGGGTAAACTTTAGTTTTCAATACAACGGGACGTCAATGGTGTTAAAAGACTTTTTATTGTTGAAAGCCTACATTAATATTGAAGGAAAGATACTACAATTTAGAATATTTATTTATACCACTGGCTTTTGGTTTATTTAAAATGAGTGTTGAAATAATATACTAAGGACTAGGCTGGGTTTCATTATTATTATTATTATTACGAATTATCTCATCTCTTCAATATCCTGACATATCAAAGCTTCTATTTATTAAACGTTTACTTCTATATTTAGCTGCTTTATTACTAGAGATAACTAATCAGTTCACTCTTTATAGCCTATAGTTGACACGCCTCAGGTTGTGGGGTGGGAGGCATGCATCCATCACATGCCGCCACGGGGTCTCGCATTAAAGAAAACAGGAATGCTGATTTGATTGTCTACTTTAGATTAGAGGAGCAGCAACTATTAAGAGACAAAAGGTCCCGTATTTTTGGGTTATATTATTGTTTCAGCAATATTGTTCAGGTTATTTGACTTCTGGAAATTTTTGACTATATAATGGCCTCGCTTCCAAAGAGAATTATAAAGGTATGTGGAGCTGCAAGATATAACCGCATGCATGATATCTGTATATAGGTCAGGAATCAAGTATTAACAACCATAACTAGGAAACAGAAAGATTGGTGTCCGATCCTGTGCCAGGAATAAATGCTTCGCCACATGAAGACAACTTAAGATATTTCGATGTTACCATAGATGGCCCAAGCCAGTCGCCGTATGAGGGCGGCGTTTTCAAATTGGAATTGTTCCTCCCAGATGATTATCCAATGGTGGCCCCTAAAGTGCGCTTTTTGACGAAAATATACCATCCTAATATTGACCGGTTGGGTAGAATATGCCTAGACACTTTGAAAGAAAACTGGAGTCCTGCCATACAAATTAGAACTTTGTTGTTGAGTATTCAGTCGCTTTTGACGTCTCCTAATCCAGATGATCCATTGGCGAACGATGTTGCCGAGGAATGGAAGAAAGACGAGACCAGGGCCATTGCTACTGCCAAAGAGTGGACAGCCAAGTATGCAAAATGAGCAAGGCTAACTCACAACTAGTTTTATGTAATTTGAATATCTATTTCTGTTAAATTTCTTCAATAAAATTGCAATTCTCTTTTAATGGTTTTTGCAGTGGTCGTTTCGAACTTTTCAATGTCTTCAGTTCCTATTTTATTCTATTTTGTATGTGAATTTCTAGCAAGCTGTCATGTAATTCTTTTGTTCAGCTTTAAATATACAACCTCTCCAATATAAACACAAATATTAGTCAAAAGTACTAATTTGTAACGTTATTTTGAAAGAATAAAGTGCCGTGAACTGAGTTGAATTACCAAATCATTATGATCTCCAGAAAATAGATTTAAAAAATGCTTTTCAAATGTAGAAATTATTTGGTAATCAAAAATAATTATTTATTAATTAATTGGTAAATATTTCACGTAAAAATAAACTGAAAGAGGGATTACATATACGGGAGTAAGTTAGAAACATCCGAGAAAAACAATTATTGATTCAACAATCTTTTTCTACTCTCTACGTTATCTTACCAAGTCAGATGCTATTAGCCATACCACGAGAGGTCTTTGGATTTAAAACAATTGAATTAAACTGTATAAACAGAGTAAGTAAAAGTTTATTTTAGAATTGCCTAATATTGAATTTTTAACAATATGTTTGTTTTACAGAGAATTTACTATTTCGTCTACAAATAACATTTTGATAATTCTAGAGGCTAATTCTAACAAAGTACATTTCATCAGCCTATAAACTCTTAGCAAAACCAGCACATACAAACAACCTACAAGCCCCCAACAACCAGGTGACTTGCAATAAATAAACTCTTCACAATGTAGAGATCGATCAATAGCTTCTCACATACCTCTCTAGCCATAGCTTCACAACATCTTACTAATATTACCCCCCACCAGCGGGCTCCTATTGACTCATCAGCCACACCCCCTCCACCAGGTTCACACCCGCATGCGGAAAGTAACGGCGTGATTGGCCGGGAAAGCGGGAAGCACGCTCGTAACCATTAACCGGATTATTTTTTTCTTGAATTTTTTGGGATTTTTTCGATTTTCTTGTCTTTGGTATGGGCGTTGGCTCTCTGATTCTTTCTTTTCCACGCACGCACTCCCAGTACTTTGCTAGCAATAAGAGCTTTTCCAATTTTCCTGCCGCTTTGTTTTTCTTTTTTTCTTCCTTTTTCCCTGTTATATATATATCTTGTCCCCCTTGCCGCAAGCCCTACAAGCTCTATTTTTTATTATATACTATATAAACCATCCATAATCCAATCAAATAGTAAGTATATGTGTTTATGAATTGGATTGGCAGCAGTGTGCTGTCCATTGGCGCTTTTCAAGCTGGGCGTTTGGTTGCTGTGATGCGCCGAGCAAATCAGTTTAAATTGGACAAGTCAGCGTTTAACAAGAGGTTTGCAATTTTCCTATCATCAACAAAAAATGAAAAAATGCTGTCTGATAACCTTTTGTTTCAATTTTTATAGTTGTGCAATGAATGGCAGGCCTTAATTATTTAACGCCTTGTCTAATTGCTGGCGGAACTTGCAACCGTGGACTGTATTGGCGCAGCACGCATGGACCGACGACCATTCATCATCCAATGTATTGTGCTGTACATAAGAACAGGAGCTTTTAGTTAAAGTCAAATTGATAAGTTTACTGTTACTGTTGTAACTATCATTTGATATATACTATTGCTGTCTTGGGTCCTAGTCGTTGTTTACATCCTACACATCGGTGTTAGGATGTTTATAGTGGCGTGCGCTCAGCGGGATCGTTGACACAACGCTTTTAAAGGAGGCGTCAGGTAACTTGTTCTTTTTCTTCCATGCAAACAAAAAAGCGCTTGTACTAAATTGCCATCAAACGCCCATATAAAATTGCCATTCTGTTAATCAGAAGTATTCTAACACTTTTAGTTTTTAAAGATGTCTCTTTCCCGCGAAAATTCAGTCTACTTGGCCAAGCTCGCTGAGCAAGCCGAACGTTATGAAGAAATGGTCGAAAACATGAAAGCCGTTGCTTCTTCTGGCCAAGAACTTTCTGTTGAGGAACGTAACTTGTTATCTGTTGCTTACAAGAACGTCATTGGTTCGCGCCGTGCTTCCTGGAGAATTGTTTCTTCCATTGAACAAAAAGAAGAAACTAAAGGTAACGAGGCTCAAGTTGCTTTGATCCGTGACTACAGATCCAAGATTGAAAAAGAGTTGTCTGAGATTTGTGAAGACATTTTGGATGTGTTGACTAAGCACTTGATTCCTTCTGCTCAAACTGGTGAATCCAAGGTGTTCTATTACAAGATGAAGGGTGACTACCACCGTTACTTGGCTGAATTTGCTGTCAGCGAAAAACGTAAGGAAACCGCCGACTTGTCCTTGGAAGCTTACAAAGCTGCCTCTGAAGTTGCTGTCACTGAATTGCCACCAACCCACCCAATCAGATTGGGTTTGGCCCTTAACTTCTCTGTCTTCTACTATGAAATCCTCAGTAGTCCAGACCGTGCTTGCCACTTGGCTAAACAGGCTTTCGATGACGCCATTTCTGAATTAGACACCTTGTCCGAAGAATCATACAAAGACTCCACTCTTATCATGCAATTGTTGCGTGACAACTTGACCTTATGGACTTCTGACATGTCTGAGACTGGCCAAGAAGAGTCTGCTGCTGAAAAGGAAAAGCCAGCCGAAAGCAAACCAGAAGAGAAAGAAGCTTCTACCACCGCTGCTGATGAGGAATAAATAAGTGCTATATCTGTTTCTAAATAAGTAATTTAATATATTTTTATCGTTATTATCTTGTTATCATTTTCTTATTTTTTCATCCTGTCTATCATCTTTTGCCTATTTTTTGTTTAAATTTCTCAACTACTACTGTCTTTTTTTTTTTTTGCCTTTTACAAATTTATTACTATTACTACCTTTAGCCCCCCAGTTATTCTCACCCAGTTTCCTCCTATTTCTTTCCCGCAATAGCAATATATACATTGTAACTATTTTCCTTTTGCAAATCATATAATCGCTATTGGAGGGTGTCAAGTAGTAGACGTTTGGCAAGCTGAATGGGTATCAGCAAGCTTTCTCGTCTTTGTCAAAGTTACAACATCATTACGTATAGATTGACAGAAGTGACACCTAATTGACAGCAAGTACCAATATTACCAGGAAAACAAAAGCTCTCCGATTTGGTCAACCACAGTCAGTTTTAGTTGATGAAGTATCTACGTGATTATAGCCTGTCATCTTAAGTCGGTCAAATAATTATCACTCTACTCACTATTTGAAGGGTTGCGGGGCATCTCATAGGCGTGTGCCCGCCATATTGCCTGTCGGGTTTTTCCGCCTACGAAAAACGTATCTTTTGTAGAGCAACCAGCACTGATATCTACGTAAATCTAGTCACTAATACTAATAAACAGTTTCAGATTCGATAACTATATTACAATATGGACTTTGGCGACAGCGACGGTAACTCGCGTGACTTTAGCAGTGTCTTCAAGATAGTCAACCTCGCCGTTGGTGGGTTGAGTGTATGTTAACATGTTGTGGATAGTGTTGATATTACAGCTTTTGCCGATATCCAAAGGTAATGAATGGTGAACAAATATGTGCTAGGGATTATAATATAAAAATTGTGTGCATAAGTGTTCAATCAGAAGACTTGATAAGCATTCCGTTTTTGTCTATGAATACGATGCTTAATTCAACGAGGCGACGTTTAATGCTGTCATATACTATCAAATATCAGCCCAATAATTACCAAACATTGATACTTTAGTATTCTGGCACAATTTCTCATTGACCAAAGATGCTGATATTCATCTAGGATATCCAGTGGTGATATGGGCCTCCAAAGCTTGTAATATTGAATACTGAGCACCATGAAATGCAATCACTAACAATATCCAGATTCTTTCGGGCTTTATACAGTTATTCTCCGGCTTGTATGTATTTACTTCCATCTGAAACCGGATTTTCACTAAATTTTTTACTAACTCTGTATAATAGCCAACAAGTATGCTGACATCAAACAATGATATCCTCATTGACAATACTAACATTATCTAGTTCGTGTTGGGCCTCTTTGTGATAGTATCCGGTGCTGGAACAATCCTTCTTGGTAAGTTTATCCATAAAAATGAATTGGTTTGCTAAGGGCTTAACTAACACTCACTAGAAATGAGATCTCACCAGGAGCTTTATCATTATGCCTCGTTCTTATTTTCTTTCCTTGGAAGAGGTATCTGTATGTATTTTTGCGTATAAATTCTAAATTTCAGCATGGTTTGTTATTCTAACATACACAAGTTTATATTTTGATCGCTGCCATAATCTCGGCCCCACATTCTTTAAGAATTTTCCCTGGTGTTTTGATTGCAATAGCTGGTATTGGGTACGCTGTGTTGAATTTCATACCAAACATTTTGCCACCAGATAGTATGAGATCTGATTTTGCAGCCTTACATGACAACGGCGACGACGAGGATGTTATTTGAGAGATACTATACAGCTTTATAGTTTGCAATTTTATGTTAAATGATTGTTCACTCAAAAATGTTGAATCTAACCGTAATTGGCACTGCTTTGTAGCGTAGATTTGTCCTAGATAAGACAAAGTTAACAGAGTACCCTAGAGATGGTAAGGGATATATACACACTGAGTTACATTGTTCAGTAAGCGATGAAACGTTTAGTGAAGATTTCCTTCTAATTTTTAGTGTCAAATTTGTTCACAAAACTTCGAAACTATTCGGTTATCTTACATGATCATTCCTACCATTAAGTCAGCCTTTACGATACTATCATTCAATATGTATAGCAAAATACATTATATATAAAGCTAAATAATATAATACAAATCTAGAGTACAATTTACCCAAAACATCAAAAAAACAACGTAACATCGTCATCATTCTCCCGGTTCCCCTCATCATTTCCACGGTTTTCATCTTCATCTTCAACATCTAAGAATCCATTTTCAAGAGGCCCTGCGCCGTTATCAAGTGTGATGTCATGCAAAATATCATTTATCCCCTTGTTTCTACCCATACTCGCTCCATAGCTTTGAGCATCACTTTGTTGTATCGCTTTTCCTTTACTTTTCAAAATTTGAAAAATATTGTGATCCCTAGCACTAAGATTAGAAGCCTGCGCCGTTTTTGTATTATTATTCTTTCTTGTCTTTCTCTTCTTGTTACGTGGATTTATAGTAGCAACATTTTCAGCATGATTTATTAACTCAATGATTTCATTTTTGTCCATGTTCTCTCCAATATTTTCATCGTCATGAACAGCAAGTTCTAACAACACAAACTCTATGACTGTCCCATTGTAAGCCTGTTTATGCCTATTTATAGGTTGCATTTCGTTGTTTCGAAAAGCTGGGCCAGTTTTAGGATTCATTAAAGCGGTGTCAGTATTACATGCTGTAAGTAAATGAATACTGATAATACCGTTGTAATCTTTTCTTATACGTATTTTAGAACTCAATCTGACGGATTTCATGATTTTTCTAAACATTTCAAACTTGTAGACACCGGCAACGAAATCATTTTTGACCTCGTTAAACTCGTAATTGTCCTCATCAAATTTTCTTAGAACCAACTTTTCCAAATCTGAAAAAATGAAACGAGAATATCCAATTTCTCCTTTCGAAATAAACAACAATTGATTGGTTTCAACTCGACCATTGTCTAGCGTCCTCTGGTTAGTTGCTCTATTGGAAGCATACATGTACAACTCATCACTATTTAAATCCTTGAGATTATTGAGCGCATCATGGATCACATCAGCTTCAAGTACAACTTCCATAACTAAACTAGAGACATCCAATTGAAGGATTTCCACACCGTTTTCGCGATCGTTGTCCATATCTACAAACGTGGCAAATTCACAAGTTTCCGTCATTATAGGGTCTCTAAACGAGATGACGAATGGGTGTCCATAACCTTTGTATGATAAGGTACATTTCACAGTAATATTTTCATCTCTAGCTGCTTTATTCAACGAAGACGCGATATTGAATGACTCCACGACTTTCGTCAAATCCAAACATATTTTAATAGTTTCTTTCGCGTGTTCTCGTAATCTTTTTACTTTCTGAGACAAATTATCATCCTCACTCAAAGAAACATCAGTCTCGTCTTCATGGAAGATCCTGGCAGCCATTTCTTTATTATCCTGAGGGTTTGGGCCAAAAAAATATTGATCAAATATGCTTTTATCAAATGTAGCAGATACCCTAATCGTATGGGAATTCTCACATACAAATATAATACCATCCGAACTTATGAATACTTTGCCTTGCGTACCAACAGCAGTTATTGACGATAATACCGCCGTGATATGTGCAATTTCCGTGGTAGTTGCTTTGAAAACATCATTTAATTGGTCCTGTTCATTTTCCTGTTCTTCATTATTTTCTAAAGTGTTGTTCATAGTGAGTTAAGCCTGGTTGTATGGCATATATCCAGTTTTAGTCAATGCTCATCGCAGATATTTTTCACTTTTCAAACGGACGTGAGAAGCCAAAATATTGAGGCTTCTACTATACCAATTAAGTATATTAATTGGCGCTTCAAGAGATGGAATGAACGGACGAAACTTATATAAAGTACATCTGGACGTTTTTGGGATCTTAAAATATATAATAGTGATTTCTTTGGTTTGGGCGTCACCTATAAAGCAAACATATACAATTAAGAAGAATCATTATAGAACAACTTTTCAACCCCTCTCCCCTCTTGAATCTAATATGCTTTTATAAACAAAACAACATGACAGAGCAATACTACCCTGTAATATTGGAGATCAATTCACGTATAGTGAGAGCCGGCTTTGCTGGTGATGCTGCCCCTATATCCACAGTCCTTATAGATGACTCTTTATTCAACTTTGATGTTCCTACTGCTAACCAAAGAAAATTGAAGGCTTTAGAATCACAGAGCACTACCGGTGCCAAAAAGAACCTGCTTATGTTTCCTTATAATACAATTCTTGGGTGCATGGAAAGTGGCCATGACCAGGTCTCTCATTTCTATACAGTAGACCTTTTAACTAAGAAGTGGCTTTTCAACAATGACATTATTCTCGACCAGGAGTTAGAGTCGCCAGGTAGCAGAACAACTGAAAACTTGTTAGAAAAGGTTGTTGCGCGTATATATCACGACGATCTACTAGTAGACGCCAAGCGTTGTAAAGTCATAGTCCCTTCGTCAGTTCTTTGGCCCTTCCATGTAAAAAAAGCCATAGCAAATGTTCTTTTGAACGATATCCACGCCCAGTCTCTTATATTTTTGCCCGATGCCATTCTAAGCGTTTTAGCCGCAGGATCCTCTCAGGGAATCGTGGTTGATTTCTCTTGGGATCATGTTTCAATATCACCGGTATACGACCAAAAACTACTTTATAAAAACATAAAGTTGACTACTCGGGGTTCCGGCAAAAAACTTCATTACGATACCCTCACGACATTGCTACAGCAGACTGAAGGCCAAAGTACTTCAGAAATTCTACAAAATAAAGAAACTGCATTTCTGATAGTAGAGGATATTATTAACAATACATTTTACTGTCACTCAACAAAAGATACTTTTGATGAAAATGACGCCGCGGTATTTGATTATACCTCGCCGCAGGGAATACATTTGAAAATTCCTCAAGAGTCACGACATAGTGTACTTTCTAAATCAGTGTTCCAGCAGCCCGAACATGCTGACATCGAAGAAATGAGCCCTTTTAACTTGTTGCTCAGTTTACTACTAGAACTTCCTATTGATTTGCGACCAGAATTGTCTAGAAATATAATATTTACCGGCTCTTTATCTCAGATTCCTGGTTTAAAGAGTAGGTTTCTCCAAGAACTTCGACAGCTCGCCATAAATGATAATATTGCTTCTAAGCTAACATTTGAGAGTATAGTCTCGCTAGGATGTTGGGCTGGTGCAAGTCTTTATTGCTCAACTAAGCTAATGGCATCTTCAAGTGCTATAAAAAGCCAGGAATTGATACGTGACAAATACTTGCAAGGCGATAGTACTATCCCAGATTGGATAGACCAGATCTACATGGCTAATAAAAGTTATAATATCTAATATATATTTTCAGAAGCCAATTAGTCAACGTAAGCTTAATGATCTCTCTGAAATTGCAAATGGATATTCTTTTCGGGACAGTGAGATAGTATCGAATCCAGTCAAGTCTTCCACTGGCGAACGGTCCACATTATAAGGAAGCATGTCTGTGTTATTTTCACCTAGGCAATTATTTTCAATTTTGCCTTCTTCTTTATTCTTTTTTCTTCGGTGTTCCTCGATTTGCTCAGGTCTTAGAATGCTATCCCAAAGATTCTTTTCTCTAAAGTTGTCTTGGGCAAATAATTTTGATAACAGAGTCTTTGCTGTATGGATAAATCCATTATTATTGCTTTTATTGTTAGCCTTTTCTTGCTCTATATCCTGTTTCGTCATTTCGTATTCCAAAATCTCCAACAACTTTCTTTGATCAGAAGGAATCTCTTCCTGTATAATACTGAAAAACGGAACAGCATGTAGGTTTCTTGGTTTTCCCACTGCACTCAAATCCAAGGGAGCGTCATTAGGCAAGAGAGGTATGTTATAAGGTGCATGATATGTTTTCAATATTGGAACCGTCTGAGCTGATAAAGGCTCGTCCAAGAAAGAGCCATAATGAAGGGCAGGCGAGCTTTTGGAAAATTTAAGATCTTGAAGCTCATAGCCGTTTCCCTCGCTGTCATTGTCAAAGATATTGATTTCTTGGTCATCATTTCCACTGTTATCTTCATACTGATATGTATCAGTTTCATAAAGCTCATTTTGACTAATATCTTTACCTTTGAAACTTTCATCATGAGTAGCTTTCAAATGACTGTCATCAGCACTTGTTGCCGAAACCTGATCTAGAATTTTTTCGATAGAGCCTTTGTATTGGGTGCGGTCCATAGAATGCTTTACTGAAGTGTTTGCTACATCTTGTCTACCATACATGACAAAGTTGTTAGCACTATCGACCGCATAGACTGGACTCAAAGGATCGATACGAGAGGATCCTCGTGAAGTCTTTTCAACGCTATTAGAAAGTTTCGACACTGTTCTCGTTGGGCTAGTGTACATGGCATTCTTCTGAGTGCTGTATGTCCTGTACAAAAAGTCAGGTTGATTGTTTCGCAAGGTGGTATGAGAAAAAGGTCTATTAGTACTTTTAGATATACCTGACTCGCCGAATATATTTTCTTGGCTCTGTTCGGCTAACTGAATGTCATCTAGCACATCTTTAGGTGGATAGCTTTTAATCATAGATTTCTCATTTGGAACAGACAAGTTGTCTCTGGCTTTGGATTGTCTGTGAGTTAGATCCGGTAGGCTTCCGGGTATGAGGACCCGGTTCGTCGTACTGTTCTGAGGCTTGTTCAAGTCACGTAAGCTTGGTTTAAGCATAGGTGGACCGGCCATATCACTGTTTAACGAATCATGGTCAAAGTCAAAACTATTGGATATTTTTGCAAGTAGAACCTTAGTATTGTCCGGCAAACTGCGTGGCTCTGGCTGATTGTTATTGTGTGCACCATTTCGTTCTTCTAGAACATAGCTCTTCCTATGGCCATTTGAAGTTTCGGTCATGTTGCCAGCATCAGAAGTATCAAACGATTCATCATAGTTTTCGTTAGGATACACATTATTCAATGGTGTGTTTCTGCCTGAACCCGATCTGTTGTAACTAGACATTTTTGCTCTAACCAATACACAGTAACTAGCTTATTTGAACAGCATTTTCGGTATAGCTGCCCCTTTGCTCATAAACTACAATTACACTCATTAGGATGGCAACGCATTTGTGTATATCCAAGAGTGATGCATGTCAAGGTGGTACGATGCGGGTCAATGCTTCTATCATACTATGCGTCAGGTTCTACATGCAGTATAAAGATCAACACCATATATATATATACCAACTATACTATACTATACTATACTATACTATATACCTAAAAACCAAAACCGCCGCCAAAACCGCCCCCGAAGCTTCCTCCAAAATGGTCACCTGTGGAACTTCCACCGAATCCCCCAAATGAGTTACTTTTTCCGTTGCTGTTAGGGAATTGGGCGCCGAAATGGCCTGTTCCAGGCAATCCTTGACCCATTCTCTCAATATCCTCTGGATCATCGCTGCCAAAAACAGGATTATCCCAACGAGCGCCTGGAGGATGCTGCAAACTTGCGCTGTTCCGCTGTTCTGGGTGGAAAAGAGGATCTGATGCAGTGGGGTGCATTCCTCCCCCTCCAGACGGAATTCCTTCAGCTAACGGATCGAGGTATGGTTTGAGGGTTGGATCTCTTCCTACGCCTGGTGGATATAGATCACGTTCACCTACAGTTGTTGCTGATGTTCTGCCGATACTGACGTTATTTCTTTGAGGTAATAATTGATATTCGTCCTCAAATCCAGGCGGATCATTTGGATTTGGTGGTCTGAAACTTTTTCCTCCGCCCAAATTTAGCTTCGTTCTGTTGTCTGTAAGATCCTTACTGACAGATTGACTATGTAAATTATGCTCCTCAGCAGCATTAATTGCTTCCTGGAGCAGAGTTTTGTCCGTAGACTGCTTACCGCTTGCGGCTTTTTCATTTTGAGCAGCAATGACCTTCTCACCAAATGCGTCATGTAAGTACTTTTTGAACGACTTTTGGTCCTCAACACTAGGATCAGAAACATCCTTGATAATGCTTCCCACTTTAAGCTGTGAGGTAGCAACTATTTTATCATTGTGGAGCTGATTCACTATCACTTGGTCATCATCGCCAATCCGGTTTACGATAAATTTCAAATTGTTTTCCGTGTTAATAAAAGCAGTAGCATTCTCATGGACATCAACGGTGGAGTTTAAATTAAAACTCAAAAATAACCAGTCTCTAATCCAGTTGGTAAGATCATGTAGCTTCAAAGTCATACTGAGTTTTGCTTATGTATAGACCATTTCTCAATCTTCCTTGAAATGTGGAGATTTGCCCCCTACTAAATGCCTCATTGAGCCTACGATGTCGCTTGCTAATGACTGCTGCAGAAAAATGCAGCACACTGTGCGCTCCCGTGCCTTTCGCATGATTATAGTAGACATCGGCTTATGGTGATACATTTTATGTTATCTTGCCAACAGGGAATGAAGAAATGGTAAAAATGAGAGGTTTTTTTTCAAATATAATTATTCATGATATTAATAATGATTTGTAATCATATTGTAGGTTTTATTATACCTAATTCAGAAATACAGTCGGTGTATTTGAGCTACAGTACGAGAGAGTGGTAAAAGTTTAATAATCACCTAATAAAATTACATTCGTGTTGTCTTAATAATAATAACACTATTTAATATGCCGCTGGACTGTACCGCTCAGTAGCCAGTGCTCGGAAAAGAGAAAAAGACCTGGCAGGATTGTCCAAATACTCTCGAAAACGAGAAAAATGACCTGGACCAATAAATGCTTACTTTCCGATAAAGTAAAAAGTTTATGGACTTGTTTGGGTTTTCCCCACTGAGCTTTACCGAGTACCTTTAGATATTGCGTGCCTATGTACTGGGCTTGGAATATATTATTATTAATTCCTTACTATTGCCAAGTGGCCGAGTTGGTTGAGCCATGCGCCACACAAAATAGTGCAGAATAGTGCAGAATAATGCAGAAAACCAAGTGTGGCGTTCCTCACTTTGGTTTTTTGACTCAATTCGCGCTGTTGACGTTTTGAAGTAATCCTTAAACATTTTATTGGATTAAATTTGAACTATACAGGTTAATTTGACTCAAAAAAGCATACAATAGTATCTTAAAATTTTTTACTATATTCTAGTACTATTTGTGATAAAACAAAATTAGCTTTGGGCATAAATATTTGATATAATGGAAAATTGTCAGTTTTGACAAAAAGTTGATTCTTTTAAGCCATATTCTAGAGTTTTTATAGCAGCCCAAATCTAACAAATATTATATTTATATACTCCTCAAACCCTAGAGTTTTATGCCGTGTAGTTGGTTTTGAGATTTGGCCTCTATATATTATTTAATAATAAGAAAGTACCATTTTGTCGAAAATAACGTATAATTTGATAGAAACCGCATTATTCACCCCTCACGGATAGTTTCTTTATTTCTTAATGTTATTTCATAGTTTTTAAGGGTTTTAAATTTTATTTGTGACTTTTCAAAAGTTCGAATGAGCTTTTATTTTAAAGAATCACATATCTCAAGAGCTACAAAAAAGTATTGTTTATTATAGCTTCTCAGAGGAACTAATATTTGATCATAATCATTTTTATTGACAAACTAGAATATTTCAACTTCCGCTATACTTTGAATATTTTATTGGGCTCAGAAAATGCATAATGTACTGATTAATAAGCTTTATAGCTCTGCTCAGGGGAGTCCGTTTTGAAAAAACTTTTGTTCCTCTTAAGTTGAAGTTTCAAATGCTTCAATGTTGCTTTGACTTTAGAATTTTGTTTTTTTGCTGCTCTTGTTTCTGAGTTGCTTTATTACATTCTTGTGGAAGTTGTATAATGACTGTAATTGGTGATAAACTTTGGCTTTTTTTTAAAGGGTAAAATTTCATAGTTGAAAGCCTAAATCAAGAATGAAGCAAAAAGCTACAATTTTTAGATCATGTTTCTCTATACAAATAGTGGTATGTGATTTAAAATGTGTATTGAAATAATATAATGAACACTCGACTTGATGTTGCTATTATTATTATATTAACCCATCGGCTGTTTACAAAAAGACGGGGATCAGATTCAAATAATTAGGACATGGTTGGGTTTTCCCCACTGGGTTTCACCAAGTCCCCTTAGACATAGCGCGTATATACGAAACTGATATATACTGGGCTTGAAATATATGATATTATTATTATTATTATAACATTAGTACGAGAGAGAGTTTAAGAAGTCAAGCAACGTTATATAATGACAAGACTCAGAATGCCCATTTTTGTAAAAAAGTATTTTGATCATCATTCTCAGAGGCGCTAATTTTCGTCCATGTTTCAAACTCTAAGGCCATCATGTTTTCGTTTTTAATTCTTCTAGAGCTTTCACTGTCCAAAAGGCCCTTATAATTCCAATCCAAAAAGTCTTCAATGTTGTAGCTTGCCTTGGTGAAAGGGTTAGAATAAATCTTGGCCAAAGTAGCGACGTTTGGATGGTAATGTGTGGACAATGTTTCAAATTCCCACAAAGAAGAGTCTATGGCATTTGTCAAAGAAGGATTAGTTTCTTTCTGATTGAACGGATCAATGTAGTTTTCCAACTGGCTGTCGTCTAAAAGAGGATTATGTATTAGGATCATACAACTTGGATGTCTTTTGAGCAAGTTGTATACAAACGGCAAAACAATCACAATACCACCTGGGTTGTTGAATACGGATAGTCTCGCCAACCGTTTGATGAATGAGGCTACAATGGCCGCTGGCAAGTGTGTAGAAGACAAAAAGAGGTCCAAAAGTCTGAAGAACCGTGATCTAAAACGATTATTTAGAATGTCTGGATTTGCACAGAGAGCATACAACTTTTCGTAGAATGATGGATATTCCAAATTTTTTTTCTGCAACAATTGAAACAAACCATTCAAAGCCAAGACTTGGACTATGAGCACGTCGTTGTTGTCGTAGCATGAAGTCAAAAAGTCCATGAGATGCTCTGGCTTTGTCAAGTATGGTATGACACGCTTGTGTATTATTTGTAGGGTGGTTTTCAACTGGGAAATGTGAATACCGGGAAAGGAAAGTATGAGAAGCCAGCTTTTAGTGAACAAGGACTTGTAGACAGAATATTTTTGGACTGACACTGGAGGATTAGGAACAAACGTATCTTCCAAGCCAAACTCTTCGTCGTCAGAAGCATCTATAGCAGAATCATCGTCATCTTCGTCGTCAGAGAGTCCAACATCATCTTCATCAGATTTGGTAGACTTGCTAGTATTTGATTCCTCCTCATTTGGGCCGTAAAATATCGAATGAAAAAAATCCTCTTGCATTAAAGTCAACCACTTTGAATAGAATACCTTTACAATATCTTGATTGAAATTTCCAGAATCGAGCTGTCTCTTATGTTCTTCCAACACATTCAACACCAGACTCAAGAAGTAGTACTTAAGGTCCTTGAATTTGTTGAGATAGCTTACGCTGAAGAAGTCAAGCAACACATTATTGTTAGTTCCGTCTGGTAAGACCTCGCCATTGATTGATTCAAAAAACAAAGCTTTGACAAGCGACTCGTACATCTGAGCAGGGAAATAAGCTTCGTCTTCGTTTTTTGGGGCCCAAAGACTAGATTCAAGCTTTACAAGATCCATGTAAACTTCGAGAGCTTGGAAGAGAATTTCACTGTCGTATTTGAAGTTTCTTACAAAGGACAACAATATCAACTTGAAACTTTCGTATCTAGCTTTCAACCACTTGTTCAACACCACCTTCTTCGGGTCCTTTTCGTTTTTCACTGATTTTACCAACAACTTTGTTTGAATAAAGTTTTCAAACGTCTTGAATAACGAAAAAGTCAACACTCTACATTGTTCTTCGTATTTTTCCACGGCCTTGTTACTGCTCTTTCCTACTAAAACAGTATAGACCTTTTCAAAGCCTGAAAGCAACAATGCAAGATCATTCACATTCTTTGGTGAGGCTTTGGTCGACTGATACAACTTTTTAATCTCTTCTATGGAAGGAACTTCATCCTTTGTGTCTTTCTTGGGCTGCTTTTTCACCCTGGAATGTGACTTGCTACTTTGTTTGACAACCTTCGATGGCATTTTTACTTTCCCCATTATAACCTGATGAAATTATATCCTGCCAATAAACAATTAAAATGTTCTTTAATACTCTTCTCTTCAGTGTATACACTGAAATTTTTTTTCAGATCCGCCAAAACGGTACATACCACCGATGAGTGCCGGGTAACGGAGGATTTTCAATAGGTGTTGGCAGGGGCGGGGGTACTTATAGGGAAAATGAAGCAATAATAATCAAAGAAGAGGCAATTGGATGTTCAAAGAGGCAATTGAATGTCCAAAGAGGCAATTGGATTTTAAGATTTTGTAATAAAATGGTGTTTAAGGAATACAAGTTGTCAGCTACGCTCAAGGGGCATGATCTGGATGTGAAAGATGTTGCTGCGTTTGGCGATGAGATTATAGTGTCGGTATCGAGAGATGGCAAGGTTTTGATATGGAAAAAAGAGCTTGATGGCAGCTGGAGTTCCTTTTTGGCTCTGAAATTGGATGTGTTCGTCAATGCAGTTGCTATGGTGGATGAGACGGAAGGGCAATTCGTTGCGTCAGCAGGACAGGATGCGATTATCAATCTTACCAATTTGGGAAAAGCGTTGGTATATCCAGCGTCGGGCAACTTGTTTGATGAGCCGCACTTTGTATTGGCTGGCCATGAAAAGAATGTTTGTTCGTTAGCGTCGTTCGGCAACGGAGATTCAAGCTTAATGATATCAGGTTCCTGGGACACTCATGCGATTGTCTGGGAGAACCATGTTGAAAAGTACAGGTTGGTGGGACACCGGGCAGCAGTGTGGGATGCTCAATTTGTAAGTGGGACGCAATATCTTACTGCTTCAGCTGACCAAACCGTCAAATTGTGGGAAGGAGCAAAATTGATAAAGACTTTCACCAATATTCACCAAGATGTCATCAGATCGTTGGTGGTATTAGACCAAAACACATTTATTTCTGCTTCCAACGACGGCATCATCAACATTGTTGACATACCTTCTGGCAAGGTGGTGAAACGCTTGGCGGGTCACACTAGTTTTATATACAAGATTAAGCTTTTGGACGAGCTGACGTTGGTCAGTTGTGGAGAAGATAAAATCATCAAGATTTGGGACTTAAAGACCGGCAGACCTTTGCAGACATTGTATGTGCCAAGCATATCTGTATGGTCTTTGGCGGTTTTGAAAAACAAGGACATTGCTGTGGGTGGCAGTGATGCTGCTGTTCGGGTATTTTCGGCTGACCCGCAACGAATAGACGACGTAGCACACAGCCAGTTGTTGGAGGAGACACTGAGCCAGGCCGTGAATCCCCAGGCCCTTGACGAGTCAAAGCTTTCGGGGCCGGAAGCGCTCGAAACACCCGGCAATAAGGAAGGGAAAACCATCATTGTCAAGTCGCCAACAGGAATTGTCGAAGCATACCTGTGGTCCAACAATCACTGGCAAAAGATCGGGGAGGTTTTGGGTGCTGCGGGAAACAGCCAGGTTTCCACGGGAAACAAGGTTGAGTACATGGGGAAAAACTATGATTTCGTGTTTGATGTAGACGTAAAGGACAATGCTCCTCCATTGAAATTACCATATAACTTAAACGACAATGTCTATGCTGTTGCAGAAAAGTTTCTAGCTGACAACGATCTACCTACTAGTTATAAACAGCAAGTGGTTGACTTTATCATGCAGAACACCCAGGGTGTGCAACTTGGCCAACCGGCCGGAAGCACTTATGATCCATATGCTGACAGAAACCCTTCTGACCAAAATGGCTCTTTCACCACCTTTGAGTCTTTCAAAAAACAGCTATTTATCAATGGCATAGAGGCTTACAACGCCAAGGTCGACTTGTCCGCCAAACTCTCGCGTAGTGACCTCAATGAGATCGATACGTTATTGGACAATGTAAACAGCTCCTCTAATGCTGCCAAATTATATGAGTATGCTGGTCCACTTGCCGATAAGGGTGAATTGGTAGGTTATGATTTGCTCAGAGTAATCATCAAACAACTCCCCTTTGATGATGAGTTAGAGGCTCTATTGCTCAAAGGCTTGGCATTGTTAAGCCGCGATCAAGTTGCCAACACCGATGTCGCAAAGTTGGTGGTTATCGGCAGATGCTTCTGCAACTTGTTGGCTAATAATGCAAACAACGAAAAAAAAGTAACCAAAAACTTGGTGCTGCAATCACAGCTTAATGATTTCTACAAAACAAAAGTTGAAAACAACTCAAATGTTAAGGATACGGTCAAAGCCAAGTTTTTTGCTACCATAGAGGCCCTTAAAAATAACCTTCTGTTGTTATAGGTTGTTGAATGAATTGCATGGATGTATAAATCATAAAATTAGTATAATCTGCTGGTGGGCCGGATGGCTCAGTGGCTAATGCTCTAGTGCTTACTTTCAACCAATTGGGAGACAAAATTTTGATTAGCAGGGCATGGTTGGGGTTTCCCCGCTGGGTTTGACCAAGTCCCTTTAAGTATAGTTTATACGAAACTGATATGAACTGGGTCAAAATATAAGATATTATTATTATTGCTTGTTAAAAAGGTCATTATCATGAAATCGAGGATGTTTCTGCAGGTATTGTATTAAACATCGTGCTAATCAATATCAATGTAATTAGAAACGGAGTTTTACCTATTCCTGTAAAAGACGAGGAAACTGGCGAAATATGATACATATATAAAGATGAAGGCGTCCGGAAAGTAACAAACTATGACACCTTATTCAAATTAAAGCCATTTTTTAGCACCCATACTCGTAATGCTTCCTAAGTTTCTGGTGGTGCTGCCGCATTGTTTGCCATGGAGTAGCTTTTTACTATGTGTAGTTGATAATGATTTTTGTTGGATCTTTCGGTGCAGTCCGCCATAAACCTGCTCCTTACTACTAGTTCTTGACTTGGTCAATTTCTACTAAAATCTATTAATATTATAATCCATCTGATTTACTCAATTTTGCTAAATTCTACCTAAATTACTCAATTTTATCAACTATTTTCTGCTTTCAATTTTGTAACTGTTACTTCATCACAACCGTTTATCGATGTCAATGACATACCCATCTCAACTAATGATAAATGCGGTTTTCTTTTAAATATTATCCACAACACAATACTGATCTCCTAGACGAATCACAACAAGGCGTAGTATTTTTCTTAGATCACTCAACGAACCTTTTATTTCTTCTTGTACCCTAAGCATAAATGGGCATACTATTTGCCAAAATATACTTACTAAAAGTAAAGTTATTTTTTCTTTTTGACAAAAATATACCTATGCCTTACTATTGCCAAGTGGCCGAGTTGGTTGAGCCATGCGCCACACAAAATAGTGCAGAATAGTGCAGAATAATGCAGAAAAACAAGTGTGGCGTTCCTCACTTTGGTTTTTTGACTCAATTCGCGCTGTTGACGTTTTGGAGTAATCCTTAAACATTTTATTGGATTAAATTTGAACTATACAGATTATTTTGACTCAAAAAAGCATATAATAGTATTTTAAAACTTTTTACTATACTATAGTACTATTTATAATAAAACAAAATTAGCTGTGGGCATAAATATTTGATATAACGGAAAATTGTTAATTTTGACAAAAAGTTGATTCTTTCAACTCATACTTTTAAGTCTTTACAGCAGACCAAACCATACAAAAATTACAATTCAGCACTGTTTCAATCCTACTGTTTTTAACTATGTACTGTTATTTGAGATTCGGTTTTTATAAATTATTTAACAGTGAGAAAATATCATTTTTTTGAAAATAATACATAATTTGTTAAAGCTAGTGTTTTTGACCTCTCAGAGAGACTCCCTTTATTTTTTGACTTGTTTCCATAGTTTTTGATTGCTTTCAGTTTTACCAATGCTTTCTTCAAGATTTTATGGAGGCTTTACTTTAAATAACACGTATCTCAAGAAATTAAAAAAGATATGGTTTATTATAGGTTCTCAGAGGAGCTTATTCTCGACAATAGTCATTATATATCGTCAAACTAGTATATTTCAACTTTCACTATACATTGAATAGATTATAGGGCTCGGTAAAGTGTTATATGCTTATTAATAAGCTTCATATCTCGGTTCAGGCGAGGCCGTTTCAAAAACACGTATATTTTCATTCAACTTAAAGTTGCAAATGGTTTGATGTTCCTTTGACTTTTATTCTTTGTTTTTTCGCTGTTCTAGTTTCGGGTTTTTTATCGAAGCTGTATATTGAGCGTGAATTGGAGATAAATTTGGCTGTTTGTTTGCTAAAAATTACAAGGTATGTTTTAGTTTTCACAATATGTCAATTGTATTATTACTAGTATGATCTCCAGCTCTGCCTGTTTGCTTTTCTGAAGGCACTATGTTTTGTTTTTTTGTTAGTTGTTAATTCTTCAATATAGCTAATCGCATAAGTCTACTGGTATGAAACCATCGTTACTGTAGAGATACTAATTAGTCACTATTGGTGGGATGACAAAATGTATCATTACGAGCATGTATTATTATTGGATGAGTGTTTTGAGTATACTGAAAATACTTTTAAATAATACAGCCATTACAACTAACTGCTAATTTGATACATACACACTTGCACTTAGAACTATATTCTTATGCCTTTTACTCTTACAACTCTCGTTTATTCACCCGTTATTTTTCCAGTCATTCAGTCTAATATAGACAGCCTAATATGAACAGTCTAATCCTATTGATCAGCTTCCTAGTAGATTTGCCTAATGTACTTTCTACACTGATTGCTCATCAAGACTTTTTTCCACACAACGTATATTATTACTGCTAACATGAATCTAAGCGGCTTCAGCAACCATGGCATCTTTAATTGTAGCAACCACAGCAGAGCTCTGGATTTTGGTGTTGCCCCCTTTACTGATGCTATACTCGATTTCACTCAAGCCTCTCAAAATTCTTATTCTTGTCTGGGGTTTGAGTTTGTATTGGTCTAAAATTTCAATGAAGCCACCGAGAATATCAATTAGAGCCAAACCCTTGACCTTGGTGATTCTGTCAAAGTACAAGTATGCAGATGTGAAGTCCTCCTTGAGGATGGCGTCCAAGAGGGCATTGATATCATCTGGATTGGCATTGCCAATACATTCGTAAACCATTTCTTTGGATATTTTGTCGTTTTTAGGGTCATCAAGGGCAGACTGGCAAGCCTGAAGAACATTAAGAGACTTACGCATGTCTCCTTTAGACAAACGGAGCAATGACTCAATGGCATCTGGACTAGCCTGAAGCTGTTCTTTGGCACATACATATTCTATACGTTCCTTTATTGCCGATTCCTGAAGAGGCTGGAATCTGAATCTTGTGCAACGCGAGAGCAACGCAGGATTAAGTTTATGGGCATAATTGGCAAGAATAACAAACCGAGCATTTTTCGTATACTTTTCAATAATTCGTCTAAGAGCATTCTGCGCTACATTTGTCATAGAGTCTGCCTCATCCAAAATTATCATCTTGAACCCTCGGTTGAAGATCTGCATAGTGCTGGCAAAGTTTTTCACCTGTTCTCTGACAACATCAATACCTCTGTCGTCCGACGCATTGAGTTCTAATATCATTGACTTGTAATGCTGCGGTCCATAAATCTTCTTAGCCATTGCCAACACCGTCGACGTCTTTCCCGTGCCCGGGGGCCCATAAAACAAAAGATGTGGAAGCTTGCCCTCCTCAATGAACTTGTCCAATGTACTAACTATCTCCTTCTGCCCATATATGTCCTCCATGGAGTCTGGTCTATACTTCTCCACCCATGGCAAGTTTTCGTTCAATTTTGCGCTCATATTGATCTCCGGATATGTTTAATTGTATAACGTCTGCTATTTAATCAAATTGTTCGACCAACCCGGCTAAATAGAAGTATTTAAAGCCAAATCATCTTCCAGTCGCGAAACCCGAATCATCATTATACTGAAAAATTACGCGTTGTGTCCATCACGTGCAAAAAGTGAAATTTTGACAAAACACCATAGGGGGGACCCTTGGCTTCATGAGCACTAAGAAGACATTTTCCGTTGTTAGCTTCCATTATACGAAGTTAAATAGCTTTTCAAGTCAGTGGAACAGTTTATAACGCTCTAGAGGCATTATGTGATATTGAAAGTTGCTGATTCAACACTTTCTTCATCGTTATTATTCCGTTTTTTTTACCCACAATTTGTAAAAATAATTTTTTGCCTGAAAACTCGCTTGCCCGGCATTTTTGACCACATTAGTCTATTCTACCCACTCATTGGTAATATCATTGGTAAAAACTATGGTTTGGCAAATCGCTTTGGCTTACATGAGCCAAATGTGGTGTACAGTTTACTTCAGTTCTGCTCATGTCCAGTTTCTAAAGGGATTATATGATATAATACCCAATTTGTAGTTTATAGTGTTTCGAAATTCAAGGGCTATAGTGATCCATTTGGGCTTGGAATCATAAGCATTCCCTAAATGCGAATAAGTTCCTTCTTAGTAGCAAGAATTCTATGGCTCTAATTTAAATATCATTATATGGGCTTGCCTATATTATCAAATGCTACATGTTTTGCTGTCACAGCTGTTTTTGACTTCCGTTCACGTATTGTTTTATGTATAGTGACGTTATAAAGTTTGATTTTCACTTTCCAAAATTGATATATAAATAATATTAATTGAGATGTTGAACCCCTCCTCAGTTCAACGTGTGCTCAAGTAGATCCTTAGGGAAATCTATATCACTACTATTCATCAGTTACCTATTAAAAAAAATAATTAACTTTATACTGCTTCAATTAATAAGGAAAATTGTACATCACTCTATTGTAGAATCCTTCTGCTATTTTGGAGGCACATGAATCTTTGTTTCTCTTCAAGATAACCTTGACAAAGACCTGGGTATGTATTCAAGGCTTAGCAAGGCTAACTTTAATGATAAAGTCCATTCCAACTATTATCAAACACATTCATAAGTGCAAAATTTAAGCTACAGAAAATCGAATTCCATTTTCTTTGGGTCTTTACCTCGTTTCTTTTAACATAGCATATTCACAGTCTATCAACATGTTGTGTAAAATATATTAGTATGAATTATGTCACACCATACATGCATGGTAATGCATCGTCATACATACATATGCAGCAAACTATGAAAAAGTATAAGCGATTCGTAAATGAATGTTTATCTTGAATAGTAAGTGCTGTTAGGATGCTGTAATATGGGCCTAACAGAGGAGGAAGCCAGCTACAAGCAGCGCGCGCGGACACTACAACTCTATGAGTTTTTAGGCTCACTAGACAGCGACGAGAGTGTGTTTAGAAGGGAAAAAACTATTGTTTCTAGGCTGTATGTTCCTCTATCGAAAGAAGATAATAGGGATTATAAAGAGTTGCGTAAAGCAGTTCAAAATTGGAATTCTGATTTAGTAGTTCTGGCGTCTGTTCAATTGCTGAACCAAAAAATAGAAAAGACCCGTTTTTTAGCTGTTGACGCTTCCGAATCCAAGTTTTTGATCAACGGCATCAGCACTGTAGACGGTTTTACTCTCAATAAAAACTTGTGTTTAAGAGGAGGTGACGTTGATTATTTGGATTTTCAAATTCGGAAAAAGACAGCTGAAGAACACCGTAACTTTAGTAGAACCAACACTAATCATGGACGAGAAAGCACCATGGAAATCGAGTACTGAGACATCCAATTTGGTTTTAGTCCATGTTGGGGCAGGACGTCATCTGGTGCGAAATCGTGAGAAGCTCGAAAAGATGGTTCGTAATGCTTGTAGGCAAGGCAGAAAACGAGGACTGCAACTGGACGATGTAAATGGTGTTCCTGTGTCTATTTTGGAGTCCCTAGCAAATGCAGCTAGGGTTGTAGAAGCTAGTCCGTTGACCAATTGTGGTTATGGGTCTTCGTTGACCTCACTGGGCACAGTTTTCAATGATGCACATGTAGTTTTGCGGCCTGGTAAGTCGTTTCGTAAAAGTTGTGCTGCTCTCACCTGTATTCAAATGTTCAAGTATCCAATAATTAGATGTATAAACTTTCTAATGCTTGGCGAAATTGAGGATAATACTCGGTCTTTAGGTGTGATAAAACCAAACTTTTTGATTGATAACAATATAGATTACTTTGGGAATAAAACAAATACTGGTCAGCACACTTTATTTGATGACGGTCATTGTATATCTTCTGATCTCGTGTCTACACATGCAAAACGACAGTTTGAATATTGGAGCCTGGTAAAAGCAGACCAAGAAAAGCCAGGAGATCACCTGGAGAACCTTATAAACGACACTATCGGTATATTAATCCAGGACAATAACGGAAACATTGTTCAAGGTGTGTCATCTGGAGGCAATATGATGAAGCCTGAAGGAAGGGTTGGATGTGCTGCCGTTATGGGAGCTTCTTCATATACCATGAGAAGTGAAGACTTGCCATACTTTGATACTCTTATTGAGCCAACACTAAAACAGACTTCGACTGAAAACCAGTTGGTTTATCAGCTAAGCTGTCTTGCCCTGGGAAACGGTGAGGATATAGTTGCAACAGATCTTTGCCGCTACTGTTGCAATTACATTTTATCACATTTACATCTAGATTCCAATCTGTGCGACGCCGTGGAGTTGCTAGAAGATGCCATCAGCAAAGCAGCAGACTCGGTACAACTACAAGCAAAAGTGGTCTGCCAAAAACGCAAATTCTCCTCTGAAAGTAAACGTGAGTTGCCATATGTCGGTATTGTTGGGGTCCTCAAGAGTTTTGATTATAAAACACGAACTACCATTGCTCAATACACTATCTACGCGCATACAACTGAAACATTTGTTTTTGGAGTCTTTTCTGCTTCTGAGTTTGATTTTATCTTCTCTGAAAACTCGGCTCCTAGGCATACAGAAACAATGCTTTACGGAGGAGTCAGTACTGGGCAGATAAAACTTGATGTGTGAGCCCATTCTCAGTTGGCTTTCAGTATATTTAACATAATAGTACCTGTTAAGAGTATGGTGTTTCCTGAGGGCTAGTTGAGGTAATACCTTGGGGACATTATGTTGAACAGACTCCAAAATTGAGTTTATGGTTTTTGACAGCTTTCAGATCATATATTTCATATCAAATGAATAGATGATTTCTTGATTTTGAGGGAACAAAAAATACTTTTGTTTTACAATCAATTCGGGAAAAGTTGTTTTTAATTGTTTGTTTTTTCATTTATATCGACAATTGTTATAAACCCAAAGAAGAGTGTTCATAAAAACGAAATTTTGAGACTTACACAGGCTAAATATAAAATTGTCGGGATAAACATATATTTTGGAATGAAGGAAAACAATACCCGTGGCAATACTGTGTGGCTTTTGGCGTTATGGCTTGGGTTTTTGGAAATGTCATTTCTAGGGTGATTGAGTTGTGGAATTGTTTCATAACGGCGATTATGTAATGGGATTCTTTCACAATATTATGTAATAACAATACAAATAACCCTTTATTTCAAGTCTAGCCATGTATACCTCAAAAGTTAGCTAGCTTGAGCGACTGGGATATTGGAAGCCAAACCTCATTACATACATATCGTTGCAAAAGAAGTGATATAAGTTATACTGTAGAAACTTTATAAAGTGAACTGTATGCTAGCCAATCGCATTCATATGGAAAGCTCAATGGGCCCTTTCCGCTAACACACATCTCCCACGAGTGAGCTGATTGAAGCTGATTATGGTTTTTTTTTAATTCAGCTTTACAAAATAAACGAATTTGGCAAAGTTGTTTTTGAAAACTTTATATATGAGCAAAATTGATGGATTTTTTGCCTCTTAAAAAGCCCAATTTACTAGATATTCTGATGATAAAAAAGCAAAGATTTTTGATAATAATTAAAAGGGTCGAACGAATTTTCAAATAATAATATAGCTCACTCTTATTATAACTAACCAAATTACTACATTCAAGTTTATGTGAATCTTATGTTTTGTATTGTAATGACTATATATTATCTACGCAATTTTAAATACCATTCTAACAGCCATTCAAGCATACTAGTCAAAGACATTTGTATAATGATGGTTCGATTATTGATGAAATACAGTTAAAGAATCTGGTACGCCAAGTAAACCTTTTAACCTACTATATGCTAGACAATTGCGAAACAGATATATGCTGAGATTGCAATACAAGATGTTATTCTATACTAGGTAATTATTGATGATTTAAAAATCATTATCTTAGACCTTTTTTTTAACTTTCGCACACCACGGGCTCACCGATCGGGCTATTTTTGGCATCAGATTTTTCCTTTCACGTCATGATAAATGGTATTCTGCTCTTACAGAACTAGAGCTGAGCAAAGCCAGAAAAAACAGTCTGGTATGGGTGTTAAAGGCAAGAATGAGCCAAATGTGAGCCAGCTTACAGCTGGTTTCAAGAATCTCAGCACGAGTTCAGAATCACATGGAAATATACGGCGTCCTATTGATGATATCATTGGTGATGTACCAAATAGCAGTGAAGCTGTTTTTGAGGATGACAGTGGTCATTCTTCTGATGAAGTTATGGATAGTTTGCCTGCTCTTACGGTGGTTACGACCAGACATTCGCGTGCACAATCTAACGGCTCTATGTTGGACAACGAGGACAGTATTGAATTTGTTGATATGCTTACGCCTCAAGACAAGACACAGAGAAGAAGACGAAGCTCGTTGGTCCGAAAGTTCTCGGTAGGGTCTCTTGCAGACAGTGTACAGATCAACATTGGCGATACCGAGAGTGTCACGGACTCTGAACAGATTGTGTATGATTCCCATGAACAGGATTCAATATATGATCCCAAAACAGCTGATTTCGAGCCTTTGACGGTGTTGGGCCAAGGTGCCTATGGAAAAGTTCTTCTAGTACGGCATACGAAAACAGGGAAGCTTTTTGCCCAGAAACAGCTCAAAAAGGCTCTGATTCTTGTTTCTGCTAAAAACCAGTCTTCTTTGGCAAACAACGAGACAAACAAACAGAAAATCGACAAGAAAATTGAGCGTACCATGGCAGAACGCGATATTTTGTCGAAAATAAATAATCAATTCATTGTGAAATTGTTCTATGCCTTACAGGATCATTCTAAAATATATCTATATTTGGAGTTTGTTCCCGGAGGAGAGTTGTTTCATCATCTCAACTCTTCCAGTTTTCTAGACGAAAAGGCTGCCAGTTTCTATGCTGCCGAAATGTCCTTAGCATTGATACATTTGCACGAAATAGGAGTGGTGTACCGAGATTTGAAGCCAGAAAACTGTTTGCTTGATAATACTGGCCACTTAGTGCTAACTGACTTTGGGCTATCGAAAATAAGTACCGAGCAGGACAATAAATGTAATAGTATTATAGGAACCCCGGAATATATGGCCCCCGAGGTCTTGAGAGGTGAAGATTACGGATTTACTGTTGATTGGTGGTCCTTGGGGACAGTCATATACGACATGCTCAGTGGTAAGCCTCCTTTTACTGGAAATAATCATAAGGTGATCAGTGACAAAATCTTGAAAAACAAAATAAAGTATCCATTCTATTTTACTGCTGACGCTAAAGAACTCCTCAATAAGCTTTTGAACAAGAACCCAGCTAAGCGGATGGATGTGGACAACAACTTTGAAAAGTTTCAGAAATTGCGTTTTTTCAGACACGTTGACTGGAAAAAACTCAAGAGTGATGTCACCTATAAAGACGTCAAGGCTCCTATAGTGCCTATCATTACAGATCCAGTGTTGGCGGAGAATTTCGATGATGAGTTCACCAACATGAAAATCAGTAACTACGACATGCCCCCTTCAAAAGAAGAGTCTGAACAAGGCATAAACCAAGATATGTTTAAGGGCTTTTCCTACACTGCCAGTAGCAGTTATATCAACAAGTATCTATAGATTTTTGTTCAGCATTTGTTTTTTTATGGTTTTTGGATTGTGTGTTATTTTCTTTCTTTGTTATTTGATAATATTATTTGGTCGTTTCATAATGGGCTATTTATCATTGTCTCAATATTCTTTTGCTTTAAATAAACCGTACATATATGTTATATATAAATTATTGTATTAACAGACTGTTTGTCCTGATCACTGGGGCTCAAGCCTGGTGGAATAAGGGTCACTCAGCAGTGTTTTTTGAGTGCTTAAAGAAATGACTATAGAGAGTTATGCCAATTATAAAGGCTACCACTATATATTTTAATATAAATTCTAGCGTGATATATAGACGCTGTAATAATTATGGAAACATCTATAAAGGTTCAACTCTGGGTAAGCTGTAACTGGACTCTTGTCTTTGCCATATTGGTCTAATTACACTCGCTTTTTATTACGATGTGGTCCTAATAGTTCTGTCATTGGTTAATAATTTACCTGATTCTTTCTTTCCAAAACTTGGATGTACCTACCGCCTTCTTGGTCTACCCAACAAGCTTTCCCATCCAAAACTTAGAGCTGTTTTCCTCCCTTGAAGTCGCTTTATTCTTTACATACTTTTCTCCATATCACGTATTTAGTTAAACAACCTAGTAATAAAGAGCTTTTTTTTTATTCAAAATATTACATACGAACTTCAAAAGATTAAGTATAATCTAATTACGTTAAGTACAGCTTCTGAAAACTTTTTTTGGAGGTTATGCTGGCTTTATTATTCCTTTGTATCATCAATCCTCACAATCCCTTTAAAGTTTTCTTTACAAGAGATTATCATTTTTGCCTCAGTTGACGCGTCATCAGTTTATGGATGACGCGCCATTTTTGAGGAAGACCCAGTTAAATTGCAGAAATATCATACTGGATTTCCATGTAAAACTCATTTTACTCAGTTGCAATGTAAAAACTTTTTTACAGAAGAATAATATGTTTGATGTAATGTAACATTTTCACCATATCAATCACCGTTTTGGTATTTTATTAAGGTACGCGCAATACTAATTTTTCACGATGCGCATCTATTAATGATGAAATACTGAATTGAATATATAACATTGATAACACATTCATATTAACAAAAATGTCGAGAAGTAATGCTGAAACAGAAGATTATGTGTTAAATGAAAGTGGTACGTTATCAGATGAAGATGATGCTTTGACAGAAGACCAGGAGTTTGATAAGATGATGGAAACATATATCAAGGCGAGCAAAAACTTTTCTCTTCCTGAATATCTTCCAATAGACAGAGCCACCAAGGTCCAGGTAGACCAGTTACAGAACAAGAGCAATGTGGATCTCATACGGCAGCTCAAGACCGAATTGGTACAATCCACAGACAAGTTTTTGCTAGATCAAATAGGCGGCGAGGTGGAAACGGAAAAAGATCCCCAAGACACTATCAATAGGGCTTTAGAATCTCTTCGCAAACTTGCGGATTTGGAAACTGAACTTCGTGTGTTGTCCAACGCCACCCAGAGCGTCAAAGGTATTGTCCGTAACAGGTTTTCGAACGAAGAGGAACTCAGTTATAAGACCATAGAACATTACAAGAGCCTCCAAAACCCACCTAGCAACTTGTCTGGGTTATTTCTTGCAACCCTAGATGAGGAAATGGGCAAGTCTGATGCCATCAAAGAGTCTCTCTTGCGAGACCTCATAGAGCTTCAACAACACGCTTTTGTAGTCCATCATCCACAGGAACCGTTGCCTAACCATTTAGCAAAACCAAACAGGCAACGGAGAAGAAATGGTGACAATGAAGATGAAGATGATGACATTGAAATTGAAGGCGGAAAAATTGAACTTGTATGTCCAATCTCACGGGAACCTTTTGTAAACCCAATAAAGTCCGTGGTCTGCGGACATACATTTTCCAAAAGCTCTATTGTTCACCATCTCAGAAATAACCGACAATGTCCTATTTCGGGTTGTAACGCAATGTTGACCTTATCTCAGTTCCAACCTGACAACCTCATGAGTCTTAGAGTGAAAAGTTACAACGCATTTAAAGACAAGGAAGAGAAACAACGGAGAAAGAACCTCGAGGTGGTGGCTTAATGTTTTGTATTTTTGGTTAAAATGGAACATGCTGTATACATTTACTTTAGCAGAAAACCAGATAATTTAATTGTTAAGAATACTTACAGATTAAAAGTGGTTATCAAATGCTTGTCTATAAGGTTGTAAATGAGAAAATTGGAAATAAACCAACTGTTAAGTATAAAATTGTTGGCTTTTATTGAAACCACTTGCAACTGAGAATTATAAATCAGTGGCTAAAGGTCTCGGGAAAGAGAAAAAGCCCAACTGGATACCGGATTTGAGCCTGACTAGTAGCGACTTTTTACTAGCTGCTTTCATAATTCCTTTCTTGATTTTACAGAAAAGCGCAACTGTTTGAAACACTATCTAAGTCCAGTACTTAATTTTCAACCCATAAGTTGTTTAGAAAAGTTTATGATGAATGGGACATCAATTTGGTTTTCTTCACTGGGTTTTAGCAAGTCCATTTTGCCACAGCGCGAATATGCGGAATTAATGTGTACTAGGTTTGAAATATACGAATTGTTTCTATAATCCAGACTAGTTAACAGTGCCGTAAAATTTATTGAAACTTGTAGTTTTCTACCGTTGGTTTATCAAAAATTGAAAGTATTTCTCATACAACATTTATTCTAATAGCGTCGTACTACACAATCAAACTTGACAACAAAAACAAACTTCATTACGTTAACATAAACCATTGCGTAAAAAGAAACATTGATTGAAGTAGAATTATACAATATAAAAATACAAAGACTTTGTAATAAATGGTCAACCGGAAAAAACAAAAAACGAAAAAACAAAACAAAACAAAAAAAAATTTACTGATACTTTCTCTTCTTGTATGTTCTGTGTGCTGGTAACGCTTGATATCTCTGCGAAGCTCTTCCAGCGTTATATTGGATTGGGAGCGGTGCTTGTAACGTACCAGAGTAATTCATACCAAGAGCAGGAAGTTTTGACGACAATCTCAAGCCAGCATCTTGCTTACCGTCTTTGTCGTCTAATTCTAGACTGTTATCTACCAAATCACCAGGGGTCAAATGGCCAACAATCCCTTGGAGAATCCGCTTGATTTTTGAATGCAAATGTTTTTCTTTGCTGGTTGGTGTGGCATCAGCAGTAGGTTTTGCTAAAACATACCGTTCAGCACGCAACTTGTTAAGGTCTATAAGTAATTTATTGAGATATTTTTGTTCTTCGCCTTTCTGAAAAGCTTCGATTTCGTCTTGTTCAAATTTGTTTTCCAAACGCCATTCAAACAAATTTTTGAGATCAATATCAAGCTTTCCTAAAGCTTCATGTTCTTCATTAGACTTTTCCTCTGGGTTTTTTCCCACCTCTGTTCCAGGCTTTTCCTCAGCCTTGCCATTCAAAACAATGTCATTTTCCTCTACAGTTTTATCACTTACTATACTTTCAGTTTCTTTATCAGCTTCCCTGTCAGTTTCTTTATCAGATCCTTTATCAGATCCTTTATCAGTTTCTTTATCAGATCCTTTATCAGTTTCTTTATCAGCTTCTTTATCTTTATTTTTATCAGCTTCTTTATCATTTTTATCAGTTTCTTTGGCAGTTCCCTTAGCAGCAGCTTTAACGGCATCGTAATGTTTGTTTCTCAACTTTACCAATCTTTGCAAACCTACCTGCTCATAATACACCTTGCCTTTATTTTTAGAGTTGATTACACTAATGGTTTCATCAATGAGAGGAATAAAAGTATTACTGGACTGGAACTCTAGCCAGGGAATACTAGGCAAAGAAAACCAGTTTGGATGGAATATCTGACGAGTGATTTCCAAAGGAACTGTGCTATCATAAACCTTGATTGGATTTGGAGAAATAAAGCCCAAATTAGCAGCTGGAACAGAAGCTGCCTGCGGCAACACTTTCATGGCATTGAAAGGTGTTGGCATCGGCTGTTCATTCTGGTCCAATTCTGACTTTTTTCCTAGTGAACTGAATAATGGAAGACTATTGTTATGGCCTGTCAAAACAAAAAGCGATTCGTTATTAGCATATTTAAAACTAGTGACAATCTTAGTGAAGTCATTTGACAAACTTTCCGAGAATTCCGAAAGCCCAGACTCTTCTTCAGCCTTCATATACGATGTTTCAAACTCTTTCAAGCCCAAGTGGAGTCTATGAGCTTCATGTAAGATAAGTTCAGTTGCAAATCTATAAAAACTATCAATTTGTAGATACTGCTCAGAGCCAAGCTTGTTTCTGGAGATTAACACAATAGATGAAAGTTTAATATCGTGATATAAACGATAAATAGAGTTGTAGAAGTTTTCGTTGAATCTTTGTTCAATACAAGTGGCGTTTTGGGGAAGTCTGATTTGCCTTTGACTTTTCGCGTCTTCTTGCAAATTTTTCTCATCTTTTTCCTGGTTGTCTTTATTAATTGCTATATTCGTATTTCCTTCGCTGTTTTTTATATTAGAATCGTTATTATTTTCATCGTTTTCATCAACTTTTTGTTCTTCCTCTTCCTCTTGTACTTTTTCCTTTTCTTGCTCTTTTTCCTCTTTTTGTTTTTCTTCCTCTTCCTCTTCTTCTCCTTCATCATCATCATCTTCTTCTTCCTCTCCTTCATCATCTTTATCTTCATCTTCTCCTTTGTTTTTCTCACTCTCTGCCTCTTTTGTCTCTTCTTTCATCAACTCATCTTGCACTTCCAAATAATCCAAATACCCCTTAGTTATAAGCGCTGGATCCTGTTCGAAATAGCCACCATCAAATAACTCTGTCAACACTCCAGTTTCTTTATCACCACTGCTTTGTTAGTTTCTATTAATCTCTCTTATTCAATAAATAATCAACCCTCAACTTACTGCTTGAGAACACTGTATATCTGCTGAATCGTTTCATTGAGCAAACTCTCAGCACTACTAGAAGCCATTTTTCTACACTCAATCCTTATAGTAACAAGTATTTCTCCAATTATATTAGGCGCGTATTAACAATATAATTCGGCGCTTATTATCAATATTTACATCTAAAATTTCGCCTTTCCTTGAAAATTATGGATGGTGCACGTGACATCAATATAGTATAATGACGAGTTACTGATTTAAACCATTATTTAAGCTACATAATGATAATTAATGTGGAGTTTTGTTGGATTTAATAAGTTTTGGCCATGATTTTTTGTTTCTTTTTGTAGTACATTCTGATTTATGAAACATGTAATGATAATAATAATTTTTTCTCTTTATGAGAGGACTGACCACTGAGCCATCTGGCCCAAAGGCTAGCATGTAAGGATAGAAATCAAAAAAAAAGAAGCAATAGCGTGTGTGAAATGTAATTATAAGGAACTATACGCAATTTGACACGAAATATGCCATAGCTTGTCTATTACTTCATATATACTGTTTACTACAAGATATGGTTTACTATAATAATGTTATAGTTATCTCATAGTAGGGTTGTAGTCAGGTGACTGCGATTTTTGTATGGATCATAACTTATACGGTAAGCCATGATAACATGAGGGATCAGTTGAGCAGGTTTTCCAAGCACGATGATGGTACGGTTTATAATGTGGTATGGTTTATTTGCGTTGGGGCTCGCTAGCGGGGTATTTGGAGGGCTTCAGGGTGTGGAAACGAGGAGTGAAATATATGATCTGTATGGTGTAAGCGAAAATGTCATGAGTTCTTTGAAAAGGTTTTATATAGATACTTTTCAGCTGGTATTGCAAGGAAATAAAGATCCCACGACCAGTGTGGATGGAAAAGTGTTTACTGAGATTGAAGGGAAAACATTGCAGGTGATAAATCCGCGAAAGTTGATTGAAGACGGCTCAACAAACAATTCTACAAGTTTATCTGATTGGGAGCCAGTGAGTGATATCATTGGACAAAACGAAACGAAATATTACCAGTTCAACGTCAACACAACCTCAACGGGGTTGTCTTCATTTTATCATATTTTGGTGTTCTTGAGTGGTAACATCTGCGCTTTGCCTAGCGATGTTGGTGAGAGAGATCAACTCATTGTAAACTACAGTTTTGACTTAAACCTCGTAACAAATATCAGTAATGCAACGTATTGGACCGCAAACTTCTCCGATGGCTACATGAAGGGTTTGGCAAAACACGACATTCCCTCGAATCCTAATAATACATTTGTCACTCTATACACCAAAGTAACGGCTCCGGCCACTGGCAACAAAACAGACATATGGAACTACGAGTTTGGTATATCGCAAAAAGATCTAGTTTACCAATGGGATAACAAAACGTGGATCAGTTTAGTTGACTCTGACGACTCGTCTGCCCTCTTAATTACTGGTAACTTCACCCAGGCCTCTTCGCTAGCACTTCCCTCTTTCAACAGCACCTCCACACACTACTATGAGGTGTATTTGTATCCATACAATGTAAACAAAAACTATTTCAAAGGCCTATCCAAGAGCTGGTGTGCCATTCGAAACGGTCCTGCGGTGCTCGACTCTTCTGCAGACATGGATGTTTCCTTCACTAATCGTAGCCAAAGTTTACGCCAGCAGTTCTACATTCCCGGCCTCAACCGCTCCACAGAATATGTGGGTTACGCTTTACAAACAAATAGCAAGGGAAATTATGGCGGGACAGTCTTTAAAAAGGTAACTTTCAAGACCAAATCCGATAATGCCTGTCAACTAATATATAATCTTGACTTTTGCGAAAACGTCGCCTACTCTGTTCCTGCAAAACAAAAGTATCTTTCAATAGTTGAAAAGGAACATTTGAAAAAACAATACGACAATAACACCAGTGTCTTGTACCAGAACTTCGAAAAGGCTTTGAACCAAATTGCTTGCGAAACAGAGCCCGATGCTCGCTATTCCCCTATAAAGACATGCGAACAATGTGCTGACTCATACAAGAACTGGCTTTGCTCAGTGACAATCCCACGCTGTACCACTGAAGAACGGCCTGAGTATGTATTGCGTAAAGAAAACAGCTCGCGTAGCTCTTTTGTTAACGAGTACGTCAAACCGTCCAAATACTATGAAATATTGCCTTGCTACAATTCATGCTATGCCATTGTTAGAGATTGCCCCGCCGCTTTCGGGTTTGGATGTCCTGATAATAACACACAGATTTCCGGAAGCAGTTACTACTGGGATGCTGGCATGGAGTATTTAACATGCAATTTTGTGGGGAACAACTTAAAAAAAAACTGGGCGAATCCCTTGGTAATCAACTATAAACTTTTGCTGTTGTGCATGTCTGTCATTTTGTTTCTTTTCATCTAGCATTGTCGTTTTTTTCTCTCGTATATTATAGTTTTTATCACTCATAAATTGTATTTCTTTACTATTTTCATTTATCAAGTTGTTTTTTATAGTAAACTCTTTATATATTTGTATTGCAGATTAGTATGCAGCCTCTAAATACGACTTACAACTCCTTATGGTACAGTTGTTTTTGCAAATCATTTACAAAACTATTTAATCTTTAGAAAACTATTCAATTTTTTGCATTTTTAAATTACTCAATTCTTAACTTTCTTAACTGGTGGTTCTTGAGAATCATCCAAGTTATGTTTTCTCTCATCTTTTCTCTCATCTTTTCTCCCATCTTTTCTCACATCTTTGACATGTTCAGGAATAGGATATGTCTTACCTTGTTCTCCGGGATGTTCAAGAAGAAATTCCTTATTGATCTTTTCCAATTCATCTTTCACGTTTAATTCAGCACCGTTTTTTAATATCCATTTTAACACTTCGCCCCATACTTCTTCGTGATAGTTTTCAAAATCACTGATTTGGAATGTGTTTTTGCCCTGTTCCCATTCTGCCTGTTTTGTTCTCAGCAAGGCCACCATGTAGGCTGAACTTCCCAAGGACTTGCCAATATCACTCACCAATGATCTGATGTATGTACCTGAAGAAACAGTAGCAGTGAAATGAATCAAAGGAGGAATATAATCGTCTTTCAAGGTTTCCCTTTCGAAATCATCTGGTATTGGTACGGGTTTTGGATATACCACATGTTTTCCTGATTCCTCTGTGGCCTCAATGTACTGTTTAGAATACGACAACTTATTATCGTCAATATTACTGATTTCTGCGAGTTTTGAAATTATTGTTTTACCGTCTTCGTCAACCTCGGGTTTCTTCAACTTGTATTTGTGATTTTTGGTTAGAATTCGGTCTGTATCAAACTTCAACAGATGGACCACGACTTCTCTTGATTTAATTGGTTGAGGCAATGGTTTCTTTTCCCTAGCATACTCATACAAAGGCTTACCATTCATTTTGATGGCTGAAAAAATTGGTGGAGTTTGCGTAATAGTTCCAGTGAATTTTGCAGCAGTTTCCAAAATTTGGTCTGTGGTGATATGACGAACATCTGTCTTCATCAAAAGCTCTCCTTCGGCATCTCCACTGGTTGTGCTGGCGCCCAAGACAGCATCTGTCTCGTATGCTTTGATACAATCTGTCAAGTAGCTTTGTAAAAGTTTAGTACCAGAACCGACTCCAACTACTAAAACCCCCGAGGCCTCAACATCGAGAGTACCACCATGGCCCATTTTCACCCGTATTCTACTATTCAAATAACGTCTTGATGGCTTTTTATTGGGATTTTGGCTATAAAAGTTGGAATAGACTTTGGATTTGGTTTCCTCCAAATCTTTAATAAATACTTTTGAATTGTTGAATAAAGATTGCAATTTTGCTAACACTTTGGCCGAGGATATTCCCACCGGTTTTTCTATAGCAAAAATACCATTCATTTCACTGGTGAGATTGCTATTCAGAGACATTGAGTAGTTGTTGCTTCCCCTGGATGATCTATTTGTCTGAATAGATATGTAGAGCATCTCTGATGCCTGAAAAGTTGAAAATTTTCCGCTTTTTTCCCCAGAGCGTTCGACATCTACACAGAATAAGGTATTATTACTTCAAAGTAAAGTATAGTTTGTGATTGTATTAAAATAAAGTAGAATTCCGATTGTATAAGCTTGTATGTTGTGTGAAAATTATTCAGCAGTCTGTATATTTGTGTATGGCAAATTTATTGATTCAACCCAGAAGGCTGGAAATATAGATGGCATGTTACCAGAAATACAAAAAACGAAAGTATTAAGGTACACATTTCGAGATTGTCTAACCACCTTCCATTGGCTACTGGCTGAGCTTCCAAGTTGTCGATGACAGTGTCATCGTCAGCAGAGAATACTGTAGATTCAGCATATGGATAATCCTTATCCGAACTATGCTGGTTGATAAAATGAAGATATTGTTTGTTGCCTTCGCACATCATTAGTTGTTTTTGCAATGCTAGATAACTATTATTGTTGAGGTTGATGTTTGTTTATCTACATATATTAATTTATTCCATCAACACATTTTGTGAGTTTATGTATGCATCTTTCAGCAGTTATCACGTCTTGGCGTGACAGTTCAGCATGCGTCAGCCATTGAAAGCAGTATTACACTACGATATAATACAAAACAGTATGATACATTTAGCGAATAAATACATATAGCAAGAAAGAGTAGAGAGATAAATGTTTATATACAAACCTTAGACGAAAAAAGTGCCCAATTCCACATCGCCCATTTCGAACATGTCCAATGCCTCGTCATTCATCCGTAGAATATCGTCTATAAAGTTCATTCCGTCTGTTTGGTTATTGTAACTGTCCGAGAGTACCAAGTTATCCAAATTAAGTCCTCTGTCTGGCGGCACGGTGATGTTTCTAGAGCTGTCGTTACCTACACCATTGTTGAAATTGCCATACGGAGGGTTTCCCATGTCGTAATTGGCAAAGTTATGGTCGTTTACTGGGGCAGAAAGTGGGTCAAACATGGGCGAAGGTTGTCTAGCAACACTGGCCTGTGGAAGAGCTGACAATATTGGGGTGGCAGAAGCCACGGCAGACACCGCGGGCTGGATAGGGTTTTGGTAACAACCAATATCCATCTGTTGGCCATATCTATCTGAGGGATCCTTGCTTTCGAGGAATTTCCAGTAGTTTTCAATGTCATTGGCAGTTAAAGGGCCGTCATGACTGTAGAAGTCGGCTGTTGACATTGGACTAGTTTCTAAAGAGCCAGGGGACAGGCCGGCTGTCAGATTGAAGAAACTGCTTTGGGAAGAGCCTTGTGCTTGTTTCAAACGGTCGCCGTCATTGAGAATGGATACCAACGAGCGAGATCTACTGTAACTGGTTCTTTGAGAGACCCCGCCTACTTTGTTGTTTTCCAATATGACGTCGTTGTTGAGTTTTTTGGTCAACCTGTCATACTTGTCGAAAATGTTGAGAAGAATTCTGAATTTTTCAAAATGGAAGTTTTTACTGTTTTCATTGAACAAGTTTTTACAGGAAGCCTCGTCAGCTACGCCGTTGCGGAAGATATTGTGGACACTGAACTCTTTCTCAGTGGAATGGTCGTTGATACAACGGAAACAATATTTGAGAATGTCACGACCCTTGTGCGAAACGTAGTAGTCGTTAGAGAAGTTGGTGACAACAAAACAGGACGAGGCCAAATACTCGGCGCCTCGAAGGAAGAGTTTGTGCAAAAACTCGAGATTCTCCAAAGCCTTGATACGCGACGCATGAGTCTTCAAAAGCCTGTATTTGGACGAGATTATGCGGATTAGAAAGGAGCAGTAGAATTGACCAAACTTGCGGAAGGCATGAGTGTAAACAGCAGAGAACATGTACTGGAAGGAGTTGTAGTCAGAAATGTAGTCAGGGCCGTGCACAAGCCAGAATTTGCAGATGCAGATGGCTTCTGCTGAGAGTTGGAACAACTCCAAATGATAATTCCAAGCCTCTGCGGCGTATTTAGGGCCTCGACTTTCCAATTCGAGAAAGATGTGGTATTTGACGGTGAAAACAAACTCTGCAAGACTGATAAACTGTCTGATTTTACGCACCTTGTTGGTGGATGGGACATGGTGATATCTATGTGATTTCATGGCTTTCAAGGCCTGCAAGTCATTGATGAAATCCTCGTATGATCTAAAGTTGTTTTTCATAAAAGCCTCGACCAACACAAGGTCTTTCTTCAACATTCCAATAGTAGGCGGCGAGCGGATCTTGAGAATGTTGTTCAAAAGACGGGTGATGACAATGTTGAGCTCGTTCTTGCGCACAATGTTGTCAATGACGTCTTTTTCAATGTTCAAATCAAAGATATTGGACGCATTCACTAGTTCCTGGTAGTCTGGATACTTTGTGTCCGAGTAGTCCAAGTTCAACGAGAGTATGGAGTTGCGGTTCATGGTTTGTTCAATGTCCATATCCACGAGCGTGAACCAAGCCTTGCGCCACAACTGGAGCAACTTGACGTTTTTCTGTGCACTGTCCCGGAAGTTTATCATGTTATCCACGGGGTCCCGATGGAGTCCGATGAAATTGGCAGACTGGAAGATCACGCCCGTGAGAATGTTGGACTCCGAGCCTCCGGCGCCGTCGTGTTCCTCGTATCCCAACGAATTGTATATGCGGAGATAGTAGAGCAACTGGACAATTCCCAAGCCTGTTTTTTTTAGAAAATTGAACTTGTTCACACACGTTTTTATCAAGCTGAGGTATTCGGGCCCTATGGGGTGTTGCAACGAAAGCTTGACCTCTTCTGGCAACGTGTCTTCTGGCTGGGCTTTGTAGGAATACACGGTCAAAAACGAGAGTTTCAAGATGGTCATGATCAAAGCTATTGTGAACACTTCTGGTTTTCCCTCGAGTTTCAAGTCAAGGGTGTCATTTCCCCACGGGCCTAGGCTTTTCTGTAGGTCTGCCCGGAACGTTTCCTCGTCAATGAGAGGATAGAACGGGTAGACAAACTTGAAGAACCGGTCAACATATATATGGATTACGTTTTTAGGCGGCAAAATCAGTACAATTGCCTTTTGCAAGCTTTTCATCGCCTCGCCATCGTCTTCTGGCTTCAACCCCAAGAAACCACCGTTTTTGCGCTGCTGCACCAACTCTTCTATGGATTGGTGCAAACACCGTTTGTTATCCTTGGGCTTTTTCTTCTTTGCCTTGGCTGGCTTGGTGTGCTGCTGGTTTAGGCTGCGGAACCGTAGCATGTTGTTGAACAAGATCCTGCCATAAAAGTCTTTCTGTAAAAACGACGACGCCGACAAAGGCCCCAAGTTGTTGATCTTGAGATTGTGTTTTCTGTATCTGATGGACACCATGCCTTTGTGGAAGTCTACAACTACATTGTCGCAGTCCAGATAGGGCGTCTCGAGCGACGACGAGGACCCCATGGCCAAAGAAGGCGTTGTGAACGCCTCGGGGGTCGTGGCGCGTTCACGATGGTCTTTGGGGACCTGGAAACTGGTCATTTCGATCTTGTCTGTGTCGTAGCTTTCGGCTGTGGCCAAACCAACGCCCAACCGAGGCAGTTTGGCGCCCTTTTTCTTCTGCTTGTTGGCAGTTGTAGCCTGGGCTTGCCGGCTTACGGCCTCAATGCGAAACTGGTTTAGCTGGTGATTAGGGATTTCCAGCTGCCGTCTGCTTTCATTTGCAAAAGAATCGTGTCTGTCGCTTTCTCCACTTTCCTGGCTCATGCCGTTGCCGCTGGCCCCACCCATAGAAATAAGCCCTATGGGGTGGATGGCCGCAACTTTGTACTGGGACGATTGGCCATCGTCGCCATCTTCTAGCCAATAAGGGTCCTCATATACACACGAGCTAGGCGCGCCGTTGGCCATACACGACCCGCACACCGGTCTGATCCGGTCACACTGCCTGTTAGTACCAGCCATTCAACAGTGGCAACTGGCGAGAACCACTAAACTTACCTTGATCTTCCTCTTGCGGCAAAACAAACAGGATAACGGAACCCTTCTTCTTCGCTTTTTGCTGCTCTCGTCAGCCATCCTGCGTCCTCAGATTGTAGTAGAGAATACTGCTTGTCCGGATTCAAGGGCCATACAGCATGCTCGCACGCCATCACCTTCCAATCGCTAAAAATACTAAACCCAAAAACCCTATATCATCGCACTATCTTCACACCCTAGACTAAAGACTTTTCACTTTTTCTCGTATTAGCGTATTCGTCGGGGTTACCGGTGTTAGTCCCAATACAGAACATTTGTCCGTCGTGTTATCTATTCAATCAAGTGTTGATCCGCTCTGTAGAATCAAGTATACATGGTTCGTGCTTTATATCTGCTTTTATTATAGTGTTATGTAATAGTAAGCTCCTTTAACCCCAATACACACTGTGCCATTTGGCTATGGGCCATTTGCTGTGGCCCATTTGCTGTGGCCATTTGGCTCAGTGGTCCGTGCTCTCGAAAAAGAGAAAAAATAGACCTAACAGGAACGCGGGTTCGATTCCCAAGACGATAGTTTTACTCGCTGCTTTTTACAACGCTGAACGTGATTTCACACGCAAGTGCAGCTGTCTGAAAGATGGCCTAGACCAATACTGCTTACTAAACTGGGTGAGATGATTATAACCAACAGGACATTATTGGGTCTTACCAAGTCCCCCTTGAACACAGGCGTATATACGAAACTGTTATGTACTGGGCTTGAAATATATGATATTATCCTTATTATATTTCAAACCAGGTGGCTTTTCAACTAATTGGCAGAAAATGCGCAATTTAGTTGCCAAAAGATACTCTAAAAATATTCAAAAATATCCCTATATACCTTACTATTACCAAGTGGCCGAGTCGGTTGAGCCATGCGCCACACAAAATAGTGCAGAATAGTGCAGAAAAACAAGTGTGGCGTTCCTCACTTGGGGTTTTGGTACTCGATTCGCGCTCCTGAAGTTTTGAAATAATCATCAAACGTTTTATTGACTTAAATCTATGATATCCATGTTATTTTAATTTAAAAAACCTACACCAGAGTTCTAAAATTTTCTGCTTTATCATAGTACTTTTTATAATAAACAATCTCAAGTTTTCGAATAAATATTTGATATAACGGAAAATCTCCAATTTTGACAAAACGTTGATTCGGTTAAACCATATTCTAGAGTCTTTACAGCAAACCAAACCATGCAAAAATTGTATTTCTATACTCTCCAAATCCTAGAGCATTATTCTGCGTAATTTGGTTTAATATTTGGCGTTTAAATTTTATTTAATAGTGAGAAAGTATCAGTTTGTCGAAATTAACACATAATGTGTAAAAAATCGTGTTTTTCCCCTCTCAAAACATGTTTATTTATTGCTTGGCAACATCCTATAGGTTTATATTGCTTTTTTATTCATTTCAGCTTCTTCAAAGCTTTAGCTGAAGTTTTATTTCAAAGAAACGTGTATCCCAAAGGCTAAAAAAAGTATTTTTTAATATGGTTTCTCAGAGGAACTTGTATTTGATATTAATCATAAGATATTTTCAAAATAGCATATTTCAACTTCCACTATACATTTAACAATTTATGAACTAGCTAAATTGTAATGTGCTTATTGATAAGTATTTATACTTAGGTTTAGGGGATGTCGCTTTGAAAAAACTTTTATTCCCACTAACTTAAAGTTACAATTGCTTTAATATTTTTTATTATTATTATATATTTCAAGCCCAGCACATATCAGTTGTGCCACCTCTAAGGGGACTTGATAAAGCCCAATAATAATCTCTTCATCATAATCTAATCACAATCTAATCACAATCTAATCACATTCTAATCACATTCGAATCACATTCTAATCACATTCTAATTACATTCTAATCACAATCGGATCGTAGTTCTATATATCGTTCTCTTCTCACCCAATTGGTTGAAAAGTAAGCATTTATTGATCTGTCCTGTTTCAGACTGTTCCAGTTGCTTGTTCAGCATCATTAATAGTGTTTGTCTTGGCAATCAAACCAGTATTCTTACTCAAGAGTATTATCCACTATCATTCTGCCAGGTCTTTTCTCTTCTCCGAGAACATTGGCCACTGAGCCATACGGCCCAGCGGCTTGATAATTCATACAATCTCTACACCTTAGGTCCCTATCAGTATGCTTCGGCAGAAAATTAATATCATGAATGACAAACAGAGAAACACCAAAAGTTTACCAAAATACATAACAATTAATCAATTCAAGAAACAGTTATGACATGAATATCAAATCAAATAAAACAGCACTGGAAAAAAAAGCAAAAAGTTCAATTAATAAAACTAAAGACCGCTTCCAATTACAATAGAAAAAAAAAATATGAATACAGCTAAACAGACATTTTAAAGTGTCTATTTAATCGCTAAACCTTAACTTTTATAGTCAAATAACCACCCTTATTCTTCCCTTTCACTGTCAATTTCAACGGAAGACTAGTCACGTGCCGAAGTTGAAAAGCTGATTTAAAATCCAAGGGTAGACCCTTGGTCATATATGCTAAAAAATGGCTTTAAACAATGTCAGGGCTCAGATTACGACCCCACCTGGTTGTTAAAGCTGGCCATTTGATAGAACAAGTCTCAGTAAACATTTTATGATTCAATTTGCGCTGTTTTATAGTATTTTCTTCCTCATATTCAAAAAACCTTTTTATCTGATTTTTCCAAAATCAAAATTTTTCACAATACGATCATCAGGCGGGAGTTTCAACTAAATATGCATGATCTACCCACCCAAATGAACAATATGATTGATTAAAACTTCTGGGTTAGAAATTCATATCAACTTACATGAGCCCACTGCGGTGTAAGGAGGTGAAAATTTTAGGTTCGGGTGTTGAAGTGCATATTTTGTTGCACTTTCAAAGGGATGGTTGTTTAATAAATGGGTCACAGTCTTTGACAAATTCCATTGCTACGAACAACCGGCTGACTTTATGCATAAAATATGTATATACCAAAATGGCGGCCGGCTAACTTGAGTTTTCTTCATGTCCCTGTTATGAAGGGATATAATTATTACTCTAGCGATACCTTACCATATTGTTGCTAAACACAAGGGGCGCATTGACCCATATTTTTGGTATAATGCAGGATAACGCACCAATGGTATGACGTGTACAGAAATATGCGATGCAATGCATATGTATAGATGCATATGCAATGCGAACCCTTACATAACCGTTGCCAACAGTATAAATACAAGTAACGGTCCACTTGCACCGATATTCAACGGTAAATTTGATTGCTCTGCAGATATTATTATAACGGCTATGCAAAGGTCTGCAGTTAGTTCATTGTATTCTTCTTCTTGCCAGTCCATGTTTCATTTACCAATTCTTATTGGCTAGACTTAGGCAATACTCAAGCAATTGACATTTCCTATTTTCTTTACCTTTCTGAGCTCACGCAGCCATCTACAGCCTTCGATTACCCTTTTGGGCAACTCGCTTTTCTAATCACTATTTAAGACTCTACTTCGTTCTTTGTTTTAGACCTTCTATCCTTTTATATAGCCAACTATGGTTTTACTCATTCTCCGTTTAATACCCATCTCAATATTACATACTCATTGTAGATAACGTACAACTGTAATCCAGTTGCTAAAAAGAGCATAATCTAAAATTTGTAGTTTTTTGCTTCAATAAAAGTCTTTTGAAACAAATGACATATTGTAAACACAAAAAATAAAGGTCAAAGTAACATTAAACCATTTCCAACTTTCATTTGAACTGGGATAAGGATTTATTTAAAACGGCCTGCCCAGAACCGAGATATAAAGCTTATTGATAAGCACATTACGCTTCACTGAGCCCATTCAATGCATACAAAACGTTGCAATATGCTAGTTTGACAATACATAATGCTTATTATCGAACGAGTTTTTCTGAGAACATGTAATAAACCATAACTGTTTTAGCTCTTGAGATAGGTGTTTTTAGGCATAACACCTCATCCAAAGCTTGAAGGAAGTATAAATAAAACCAAAAGCAATGTTAAACTATAGAATAACGGTAAAAAACAAAGGGAGTCTCTCTGAGAGGTGAAAATCACGATTTTTAACAAATTGTGTGCTATTTTCAACATAATTATAGTTTCTCATTTTTAATAAAAATGTTATGGTTAAATGTTAAAACAAACTACACGGTATAAAACTATAGATGCTACAGAGTATAGAAATTTAAATTTTGGTTGGTTTAATTTGCTATAAAGACTATAGAATATGACTTTAAAGAATCAACTTTTTGTGAAAATGGGCAATTTTGCGTTTTATCAGATACTTCTGCGAGACTTTGATATTTTTCATTACAAATAGTACTATATTATTGGAAAAAGTTCAAACTGTTAAGGTGTATTTTTTTAAGTCAAAATAATTAGGATAAGACTAATTAAATTTGATAAAACGTTTGACGGTTACTGCAAAACTTCAAGAGCGCGAATCGAGTACCAAAACCCAAAGTGAGGAACGCCACACTTGTTTTTCTGCACTATTCTGCACTATTCTGCACTATTTTGTGTGGCGCATGGCTCAACCGACTCGGCCACTTGGTAATAGTAATGCATATAGGGATATTTTTGAATATTTTTAGAGTATTTTTTGGCAATTAGTTGAAAGACCACCTGGTTTGAAATATATTAAGGATAATATCATATATTTCAAGCCCAGTAAATATCAGTTTCGTATATACGCGCTATGTCTAAGGGGACTTGCTAAGACCCAATCAAATCCTGGTAATTATAATCTTCTCAACCGTATTCCTATCAAGTCTTTTTTCTTTTCTCCGAGAGCACTGACCATTGAGCCAAATGACCCAGTAGATTGATATTATAAGAATAACTATTACAAAGATAGCTGTTCTAAGAATAACTATTATATATATTAATTTATAATATTATTATTAGAGAATATATTTTTCTTATTAAGTATAGTCTTCTCACCCTTGTTCCTGTTAAACCTTTTTTTCTCTTCTTCGCCAAATGGCCCAGTGGCTATATAATATTATTATTAAAGTATATATTTTTATTTCTATACTCTTTAAATCCTAGAGTTTTTACCATGTACTTTTTTTCTAAGATCTGGAGTCTATAAATTATCTAATAGTGAGAAAGTATTATCTTGTCAAAAATCACACATAATTTGTTAACAATCGTGTTCTCCACCCCTCATAGAGACTTTCTTGCACAGTTATCACTTTAAAGTTTAGTGCCTCTCTTATTCAATTATCAATTTGAAGTTTAAAAGTTTAGTTCATATATTTCTTGATAGCATATTTGGACCAGTAGAATATTTATGAAAAACTTGTCTATACGCCCAACTTTCGGTAACGTTCAGCTGGACATTTGTGTTTGAGAATAATTAGGTAGGCTTAATTTTTACTTTACAATACTTTGGTGTCACCACCGGTTGGCATTAGTAAATTGTCAATTAAGCTATCAAATGAGTGTGATATCAACAGGCAGCGAAAAAGTATTCCAAACAAATAGAACTATAATCTTCTCAGGACCACTGGGCCATTTGGCTCAGTGGTCAGAGCTCTCGGAGAAGAGAAAAACAAGACCTAACAGGAGCACGGGTGAGAATATTATGATGGACATTATTGAGCTTTACCAAGTCCCTTTGAACACAGCGCGTATATACGAAACTGTTATGTACTGGGCTTGAAATGTAAGATTATTATTATTATAATCTTCTCAGCCGTGTTCCTGTTGAATCTTTTTTCTCTTCTTGGCCATACGGCCCGGTGGCTATATAGTACTATTATTAAAGAATATGTTTTTCTTATAAAGTAAAATCTTCTCAGCCGTGTTCTTATTGAGTCTTTTTTCTCTTCTTCGCCAAATGGCCCAGTGGCCCATTATTTGAATTAAATGAAGAAAAAATAAAGGAAAATTGCTAATTATGATCTGTTACTGCTAGAATCAGGATCCATTGATTTAGGGGTCAAGCCTAGATCGACAGACGCAGATTTGTTAAAATCTTTCATCAATTCGTTTGAAACATAGAGAATTTCATTATTATCGAAATACAAGAAACTGTTAAAGTTTGGCAAGATGATGTTTTGGCCTTTGACAGTGCCGAATTTCTTCAACTTGACGCTGTTTATTTCAAAGAGATCAGCCTGGTATTCTTCCGAGTCTAGCAAGTCGTCAATGGACTTGAACTTCATATTAGTGATAAAAGCGTGCTCTAGACTCATTATGGAGATTGCTTCGGTGGAATAAAGGGAGCAGGTCTGGAAAGAATGGAAGTTTATGTTCTCGTAGACTTGGACTTGTTCTTTGGAAAGGATTGGCAAATAAGGCTCTTTATCGAAATTATTCATTGCTTTCATCAAGTCCAAGAGTTCGCCGGCAGAAGCGATGGTGTTTCTGAGCAATTGGAAGAACAAGTCGACTTTTTTGGTGGTTTCGCTATAGTTTGGATGGCGCTGGTTTTGGTTGCTGTAATCCTGCAAAAGCTTGATGGTATGGATCAACCGGATGATGATGCCGTGCTGGTGGATGAATAGCGAAAGAAGCATGGGTTCGACAGCCCGTTTGAAGAGGGACTTGAAGTGGCTACAGACAAACTTGCGGTAGTGTTTGCGGTTGAAGATTTTGCGGACAAACTTGATGAGGTCGCAAACAATGGACTCGGTGTTCATGAACACCTTTTTGAAGATGGGCACGTCGTTGTGGGACCTTTCAAAGCAGATGACACGGTCCAAATGGCAGAACAAGGAGTAATAGAGGGTGAACTGGGTGCTGAGCGACATGACGTTCCAATACAAGGCATGGACGACTTCAAACGTCTTGTTGATGCTGCGTGCTTCTATCGAATAGTACTCTTGCATCTGTGCCGCGTCCAACAGGGCCGGGCTTTCAAAGTAGACAGGGTATCTTCTTTGGAAGCCGTCGATGAAATCAAAGATCTCGTTGAGCTTGAAGTCGTTGTTGAACTCTACAAAGTTATCTATGGACTTCACTATGGACAAGTAGTCTTTCAACTTTACCTGGCAGGTGCGCTGTGCCAATCGCTCGTTCAACTGGAGAATCGGAGAATAGAGCAAGGAATGGGCCTTGTTCCGCTTCACCAACGTGTTGATGCGCACCTTGGCCTCGGAGCTTTCGACTCCGTAGCTGGCATCGGCGTTAACAAACTCCTTGAGGATCGGCGTGTACGTCAGGTCGTCGATAATCGGCTTCTGGCCCATGGCCATGCAGCGGGTCTTGTCAAAGTTGATCATTTCCATCCAGCACAACCGCCAGGCCTTGATAGTGGCAAGCGTTTCGTTCAATTCCTCGTTGGACGCCAACGAGCTGCTTTTCAAGTTCAAATCTATGAAATCCATCGGGTCCTGGTCCAATTTCAACGCCTTGGCAAACCGCACCAACACTGCAAACGTGTTGTTGATGTCTGCCATCACGTTCTGCACCACGAGAAGAGAGTTGTTGGTCGTAAACGAAAAGTTTCCCGGGGCAACGCTCCCGGAATATCCGGTTCCTTGCTTGTGGTCTTTCATCTGCTGGTTGCTTGTGAATGCCGCTGCCAAATCGTCGGTGTAAAAGTCTCTTTCCATGGATCCGTCCGTCATGTCTTTTAACACCGCCCGGTCCGCCAATTGTCCGTATTCCTTCAGATGCCGTGAGCATATTTGGTCCTCCGGTCTGCTACTGTTTGGCAGCTGCTCGTCGGCGTTACCGTCGGCGTTACGGTCGGTATTACGGTCGGTATTACGGTCGGCGGTATTACCGTACTTTTTGAACAAAAGACCGTCGTGACGCATCTGGTCTTCAAAAAACAAGCTGTACGTGAGCAAAAAAAGCCCCAACTGCACCTTTCGCAAGCCAAACTCCACCTTGTGAAAGTCCGAGTATATGTTGTTGAACGACATGTTGTACGAGAAGCAGCATTTGGCAAGATGGACAAACTTGTCGGGCCGAATGTCCCTGCACGAAAGCAAGTACCGTTCCGCTGATTCCAACACCTGCTCGTTGAAATCAGCCTCGTACAACTTTTCTCGCATACGGTCCACCACCGTCAAGTACGAGATCCTCAAAACCACATACAAAATGCCAATGGCGTCCAACGTGAACGTCACGGAGCCCGCAAGAAGATGCTCCGCGTACTCCGTGACGTTGTCAAACAAAAGCACGTTCAAGTCCGACAAGGTAAGAAGCAACTGGCTCTTCTCAAGAAACGGGAAGAAATGGTACATTGTTTTGAAGAATCTGGCGCACAACACCAACGTGATCTTCCGCTCTGGAAAATACTTCCTAATCTCCGAAAACAAGACCCGGAGATACATCTGTTCCAACGTGCCGTAACGGTTGTCCTGCGGCCCAAGAAGCTGGCCAGTCAGCGTATCCATCTGCAAATACGACGGAGGACGGATCACCAACGGCTCAATATAGCTTTTGTCCACATCAAGATTCACCTTGATACAGTTCCGAATCATGCGCAAGGTCCCCGTGTCCACCGTGAGATTGAGCGAAGTCCTGTGCTTCCGTATGTTCGCAAGCTCCTCCTCGTTGGTGATAAACCGCTTCTCGATCTCCCCTGTCTCCAAAATGGTTCTTCCAAAATAATGGAGAAACGGAATGATCTCAGAACAGCCCAACGCCAACGACGACTTGATGTAAAAGTCGTTTTCAAACGCATACCATATGAGGTTGAACGAAACAGAAAACAAAACGCTCTGCGAGCTGTCCCACACCTGGCTCAAGTTCTCAAACGACGGCGTTTTGGCCCGCCGGTTGTTTTTCGTGAGATCCAACACGCTCTCGCCTTCTTCTGCCGTAAACTTGTTGCTCAAACTGATCGGCACCGTATACAAAAACGGACTGTCTGTGTTTATGCCAAAGTTGAACATGTCGCCCTTCTGGAACGATCTCATCAAATTGTCAATGAAAAACGTGTCCGGAAGACTGAATTCTGCCGGCCACTGCTGTATCGGCTTTGTTTTCTCTGGATGCTTCGTATTCTCCTGGTTTATATCTGCCGTGTACAGCTGGCCGCTGCTATTTATTGTGATAGACGGCGTCGCGCCCATGCCGCTGTATTTGAACACCGGTCTGGAACTTGCCAAGTTGACAACTCCGGGCGAACTCACGCTTATATTGTCCAAGTCAAACATGTCTTCTCTGGGAAGGGAAGGCGTCGGCGCTGCTGCTGGTGTCCCAATCCGGTTTCCACTATAACTTGCCTCATTATTCTCGTAGCCACTACCGTGCGCAGCCATCTTACTGGTTGCTGAAGGACTTCTAGGATCAGAAAACGTGCAGTTTGTAGCCTCGCTGTTTTCTGAGAAATGGCCTTGGTTAACCAGCCTGTAATTGTGATTCTCATCCATCTCTCCTCGCACAGGCAGCGTAGCCGCCCCAGAAGATCGTCTGGTGCTTCCTGATCCAGAACTGGGCTTGGAAAGCTCCGTAATATATAATGACGTTTGAAGCCGATTGATCTTGTCTTTGAGAAGCTCAATCTCCTTACGAACAAGTAAATCATTGGTGTTCGACCGTGGACTCCCATTTGTATCGCTCATAATAATGTTAGTACCATTGTTGGAAGCATCGGTGTTAGCAACGTTGGAAGCATTGTTGTTGGCAACATTGGAAGCACCGGTGTTAGCAATATTGGAAGCATTATTATTAACACCGTTAATTGCAACATCATTTTCATTTTTATTTACAACATAAGAAACAACTTCATTTCTGCTGTTATTTCCATTCCTATTGGCCACAGCTTCCTCCCCATTGCCGTATCTACTAAATCCGCTCTTAAATCCGCTCCTGTCCCATTCTAACGTCTGCTCCGTCCCGCCTGACAACAACAGAGCTATGCTTCCTGGTGTCGGATAGCGTGCTCCATTGGATGTTGGCTGAGAAACAGTACTTGGATTATTAGAGCCAAAAGTTTCCTGCATTTTTAGTTCCCGAGCGGCGTTAACAGAATCCGCTCCATGGTGTGGAAACTCGCGAGACAAAACGGGGTTCTCGCTGGTTTGAGGACCAGACCCACGGGAATGTATCCATGCTGGCTTTGAATATGAGCAAAGAGCTTCTGTTCCACCTTTTACACAGCTTGAACAGAATGGCTTCTTCCGATCGCACTTGATCTTTCGTTTCCGGCAAACAACACAGGAAACAGGCACTCTCTGACGTTTGCTGCCCAGCAGGGGCTTGTTGAGATGGTCTGACATGATGGAGAGCTGCAAAAGATACAATGAAAGATGCAAACAGCCAGACCAAGTGTGGAAAGAGACGGATATAAGTAATTGTAGGAGAATATTTTGTCATCCGGAGCTAACGGTGGGTGGCCTTAGCTCCAGATCAAGGCGATATCTCCGAGACCCACCCACACACCAACACTACACCGAGATGTAGTATGCATGGCCACGCATCAATGGTGTGATGGATGCGTGTTGCTGCATGGGGGTGGGTGGGGGGAAGAGAAGAGAAGGGTATGGAAAATTTTGGATGAGATGTTGCAAAAGAAAGTATAATTAAGTTTATTTACAAGTATTGTCCAAATTCGGGTGGTGATTGAGTTTTTTTGGGCCCAACAAAAGCGGATTTTTGCTATTGGAGTTGTGTGATTATATAAGAGGTGGGTTTTCGTTGGATAAGGGCAAATTGTAGAGAAAGTAAGAGATTGGGATATAGATGATGGTAGAAGAGTACAAGGAGTTTTCGACAGTGAGAATTGTTATATATGATTTTTTTCTCTGGCTTTTAAATGCGATTTTCGACTGTTTCTTCCGGGAGATCAGGCCGAGAAACGGATATAAGATTCCAGTTGAAGGCCCGGTGATATTTGTGGGAGCGCCGCATGCGAACCAGTTTGTTGATCCGATTATATTGATGGGGCAGGTGAAGAAGCGGGTGAACCGGCGGGTGAGTTTCTTGATTGCGACCAAGTCGTTGAAACGGCATGTGATTGGGTTTCTTGCGAGATGCCAGTTGTCGATAGGAGTGAACCGGGCACAGGACAACTTGAAGAAGGCCACGGGGAGGATCTTTGTGAAGGATCTTGCCAAGGACGGGACGCGGATTTTCGGGGTGGGCACGAAATTCACCGAGGAGTGCATGGTGAAAGGGTTGCTAGGGCTCCCGAACTCGTTGGGCAATGCGGATATCAAGGAGATTGTTTCGGACAACGAGTTGGTGATCCGCAAGGAGTTTAACTTGAAAAGAAGTGCGAAAGTGGCCCGGCTTTTGACCGAAGGCACGGAGTTTAGAGTGGCAGACAAGATTGACCAGAAGTATGTGTATGAGCAGGTGTTCCAGCACTTGGCACATGACGGCTGTATTGGCATCTTTCCCGAAGGCGGTTCGCACGACCGGACGACGCTACTCCCGCTAAAAGCCGGGGTGGCCATCATGGCCTTGGGCGCCATGGCGCACCATCCGGGGCTCAACGTGAAGATTGTGCCGTGTGGCATGAACTATTTCCACCCGCACAAGTTCAGATCCAGGGCTGTGGTGGAGTTTGGCAATCCTATCGAGGTTCCCAGCGACTTGGTTGCGCAGTACACCAATCCCGAGACCAACCGAGATGCCGTGAAACAGATGTTGGACATTATCCAGGACGGATTGAAGGCTGTGACTGTGCAATGCGACTCGTACGAAACTTTGATGATGGTCCAGGCAGCCAGAAGATTGTATTCGGCCAATTTTGCCCAGCGGCTTCCCTTGCCGATGATTCACGAGTTCAACAGAAGAATCATCAAAGGCTACGAGCATTTCAAGGACAACGAGCGCATTGTGGCTCTAAACAAACGCGTCATGAACTACAACAGACAGTTGAAATACTACCATTTGGCCGACCATATGGTAGAAACTGCTCAAATCAACGTGGTCCGTAACTTTTTCATCTTGTTGTATAGATCCGCCAAGATCCTTTTCCTCACCGTCTTGGCTCTTCCCGGCACCATTTTGTTTTCGCCTGTCTTTGTCAGCGCCAGAATCATTTCAAAAAAGAAGGCCAAAGAAGCTCTTGCGGGATCCGTCGTCAAAATCAAAGCCAGAGACGTTCTTGCCACTTGGAAGATCTTGATCTCCATGGTCTTTGCGCCTTTATTGTATATCTTCTGGTCGTCCTTGTTCACCTTCTATTGCTACAAGAAGGAATACTTTGCAAACCGTAGCTTGATCTTGTTATTCATCGGCAGCTATTTGCTATCTGTTTCCGTCACCTATGCTGCTTTGATCGTAGGTGAACAGGGAATGGACCTCTTCAAAAGCTTGACTCCTCTCTATCTTTCCATTGTCGATCCCATCAGTTTGAACAACCTCAAAGTGCAAAGACGCAATCTAGCTGCTGAAATTACCGAGGTCATTGACCAGTTTGGCATTGAACTTTTCCCTGACGACTTTAATCTTTTGGAATTGAGCAACAAACCCTCTGCTCGAGACAAAGCCGGCAACAGAGTCTTTGTTGACGAAGACGAGGAAGAAGAAAGAAAAACCCAGGCTCTTCGTAGAAGAAGATTAGAACTCAAACAACAGGAAAAACTCGAAAAAGATGCAAATTCTTTATTATCTCCTGAATCTTCTCAAACTGCGGTCACTAACGACGCCGATGAATTCTCCGACGCCTCCAATGGCGTGTCTTCATTCGTTGATTCCGACGGTATTTCTAGAATGAACTCTAATAATTCTCTTTCTAACATTCCTGTCTTTTCAGAATACCAATCCAGAAACAGAACTTCTAGCGTCAGCTCCGAATCCAGCAGTAGAGCTCTTAGCACAACCCCTATGAGCATCCACAACGGTGTCGATAAAGAAGCATTGAAACTCAAAATCAAAGAGAAAATGCATGAAAAGTTGGATTGATTTGTTTTCTTGGGTTGTAATTTTCTTTATTTGTTTTCTTTTTTGTTATTTTCTTGTTATTAGTGTTTCAATTCTTGTCAATTTTATAAATTTTATTCTTGTTTCTTATGCTCTCTTTTATTGCTTCTTTGTATTTTACCTTTTATATTGTGTTCAGCTGTAAATATTGGTTGTATTTTTATCTTTGAACTTGTGATTTATATTATAGTGATGGCTGAACGATTCTGGAGAATTTGGAACGATTGTATTTTCATCTTTGAACTTGTGATTTATACTATAGTAATGACTAAACGATTCTGGAGAATTTGGAACGATTGTATTTTCATCTTTGAACTTGTGATTTATACTATAGTAATGACTAAACGATTCTGGAGAATTTGGAACAATTGTATTTTTAGTTTTTATTAAAATCATATGTTTGGATGCAAAATGGTGAGAAAGAGCAAAAAAAACCTACAAAGATCCCGGATTTGAATCCGATTAAAAACGATTCTCTGTTGAACGTGATTCCCAAAGGCAAGTACAACTGGTAAAAATATGATCTACACTGAAGTTTAGGACTTACTTTCCAATACATTTACAAAGTCCATTTATTTTACAACTCGTATATACAAAAATGATATGTACTGACCTTGAAGTAAAAATTATCATGCAAATAACGTATATTATAATACAACAGGTATCATCAAGTAATAAAAGTAAAACAGGTATCATCAAGTAATAAAAGTACAACAGCTATCATCAAGCAATAAAAGAAAGACAACTTATGAACCCATGCTAGCTCCATTATATATCAACTTCCCGAAAGCTTTTCTACAATTTGCTTCAACACTTCCATTTGACTCTGTGAGTAAATTTCACCCATTCCTTGTATCAATTGCAAAGCCTGGTTCTTCAATTTTTGCACAGTGGCTTCGCAATAAGCAAAACTGTTGGAAGTATTCTTCATATAGCTAACTACATGATTTTTCAACTCTACATTATCAGTGTGCTTTTTCAAAATATTTATAACCTCCTTGTTACTTTGGTCGTAACGAATAGCATGTATGATTGGAAACGAGAATTTGCCCTCTTTCAAATCTTCGCAATAACCTTTATTGGTAAAATAGTCTGAACTGGACAAGTTTACGTAATCATCTTTGATCTGGTACAAGATACCTAGCAAGTTTACAAGAGGTACAAAGGAGACCTGTGGCTTGGTGCTCAACTCCATCAATCTGATGGAGAGTCTGAATAAACCGCCTGTTTTGTTCATTACCATTTCTACGTATTCCTTTTCGGTAGGACAAATGAGCGACTCGCGCCAATACAAATCCAAGGCCTGGCCACGATGCAAATTGAGAAACTCCTCGTTGAGTATTTCGATCGCCTCGGGGCCCAACTCAAGTGCTTCTTGAATAGCTTTGAAATACATATAATTTGCAGTATTAATTGTGACAGGGACTCCAAATATCTCATGGGCCACCGGATTGCCACGGCGTAACTTGGATCCATCCTCCACGTCATCCACGAGAAGTGATGCATTGTGCAATATTGCTATGATTGAAGTAATGATTTTCAACTGCTCCTTGTCAACTTGCAAAACTGCATTGAACGCCTCTATAAGCGCTGTCCGAAGCTCTTTGCCTGTCAGCGATCGCAAATAATCAAATGGGCCCCGGATCATCTTCTCATTTTCCTCGCTCCACGCAGAAGGTTTGATAAACTCTTTAATATCAATATCCATCTTCACCGCCTACACTATAGTTATTGCAATTACTAACTTCTCCTCCTATATAAATCATCATTATATACATCAAATGAATCACGTGATGTGCCATTAATGATGTATACAGTGCGTTATGTTCTATTATTTACTGATGTGAACTTGTTTTTTAATCGATATCCATTTAATTATTTGTTATTCAATTTTCCAAAAGATTTTATAATTAGCTGCCAGGATGGCTCAAGGGTTTGAACCCGACTATAATATATAATAATAATATCCTCTATTTCGCGCCCAGTAAATCTAAGATCTTATTTCTGCTTATGCAACTAAAAAGAAAAAGTATACAAATTACACTTTCGAAGAGTAAAGATATTTTGTCTTTTTAACAGATATATGCCTATATGCCTTACTATTGCGAAGTGGCCGAGTTGGTTGAGCCATGCGCCACACAAAATAGTGCAGAATAGTGCAGAATAGTGCATGAAAACAAGTGTGGCGTTCCTCACTTTGGGTTTTTTGACTCAATTCGTGCTCTTGAAGTTTTGCAGTAACCGTCAAACGTTTTATCGAGTTTTATTAATCTTATCCTGAATATGTTGATTTAAAAAAATACACCTTAACAGTTTGAATTTTTTCCAATAATATAGTACTATTTGTAATGAAAAATATCAAAATTTCGCAGAAGTATCTGATAAAACGCAAAAATGCCCATTTTCACAAAAAGTTGATTCTTTAAAGTCATATTCTATAGTCTTTATAGCAAACTAAACCAATCAAAATTTAAACTTCTATACTCTGTAGCATCTAGAGTTTTATACCGTGTAGTTTGTTTTAACATTTAACCATAACATTTTTATTAAAATGAGAAACTATCATTATGTCGAAAATAGTACACAATTTGTCAAAAATCGTGATTTTCACTTCTCAGAAAGACTGATTCATTTTTCAGTGTTATTTCTAAGTGTTTATTTGTTTTTGATTTTATTTGAGACTCCTCCAGGATTTTAATGAGCTTTTATTTTGAAGAAATGTGTATCTGAAAAGCTAAAAAAAATCGTTTATCATTGGTTCTCAGAGGAGCATAAAATTGAAAATAGACATAATATATTGTCAAACTAGCTTATCTCAACTTCCTGTATACTTCAAATTTTTTATGGGTCTAGGTAAAGCGTAATATGCTTATAAATAAGCTTTATACCTCTGTTCTGAGGAGTCCGTTTTAAAAAAACTTTTACACCTATTCAACTCAAACTTGCAAATGGGTAAGTGTTACTTTGACTTTGATTTTTAGTTTTTTCGCTGTTCCAGTTTCTTATTTGCTTTTTCACATTCTTACGGAAGTTGTATATTAACTGTAAATTGGTAATAAACTTTGGCTGTATTTTTGGCCAAACTTATAATCTAAATTTTTATACAAAGATGTGTCAAATGTATTGTTGAAGCCTTAACTGAGATTGAAGCAAAAATTACTATCTATAGATTATGTTCATTTATACAACTGACTTATAGTTGTACCTAAATTAAAATGAGTGCTGAAATACTATTATGAATACTGGGCTCGAAATATAATTGATTATTAACAAAGACAAGTAACATTAGATATAACTTTGTTCAGTAAGATTAGTATTAACGATTTGCTACGATAGAGTTTAAAAATTTGTTTCTATTTTAAGCAGATTAATATTGACGGTTCGCTGAGATGGAAATAGGTTTATAGGTTTAACAGATCAATACTCATAACTCGCTAAAACCGACTTGACGAGGAGATTATATAACTCTTTGAATTTGAATAAAATATTTACTAGAATTTGAGGATAGCCGTTGGAAAGGGTGGCTGGCTCAGTGGCTAGTACTCTCGGAGAAGAGATAAAAGGCTTAACAGGCTCTAGAGTTCGATTCCTGCACAAACACTTTTTACTCGCTGCTTTTTACAATGCTGTACGTGACTTCACAGACAAGTGCAACTGTCTGAAACACGAATTAGACAATTAATGCTTACTTTCCAATTTATCAAAGAAAATTATGATGGCGAAATATGATTGGTTTTTCCCCACTGGGTTTCGCCAAATGCTTTTGGAAAAAGCGCGTATGTACGAAACTGACATGTACTGAGCTCAAAATATAAAATTACTATTTATTATACTATTATTCTTATTGGTTTAACACGCCAACTCAGTATTTGAAACTCCCCCTTCAAACTTTCCGCCACCTCTCGCCATCATCATTTTATTATAGAGCTATCACGTGACGTGTCATTTATAATGAGAAGGACATGTATGGGTATACGATAATACCATCAATGTAGCAAATAATCCAACAGTTATTATCCAATGGAGCATATACCCTTTGAGCTTATACGAGAGGTGCCTCCGGTCACACGCTACTGGCTTTTTGGCGTTGTCCTAGTGGCCATGTTGGAGCACTATGGGGTGGTCACCGTGCGTGATTTAGTCTATTCATATGAAGGGGTATTTGTAAAGCGTCAATACTGGCGGTTGTTGAGCAGCTTTTTCTATTTCCGCAGGTTTGGCTTCGATCTCATCCTCACTCTCTATGTTACTTTGAGGACTTCCAGCTCTTTGGAAGAGAACATTGGCGATACGTTCGAGTATTTGTGGGTTCTTGTTGTCAACGGTTTGGTGCTTTGCTTTGTTTCTGATTTCATCCAACCTTTCCATATTCTTGGCACCAAGCTCGACGAAGTATTGCTCTATACCTGGGCCCGGCGTAACAGCGAAGTGCGTATGGAAATCTTGACTTTGGTCGAATTTAGTGCTGCTTATTTGCCATTTGTATATGCTCTCATAAACATTTTCTTATACCACAACTCTGCAAAAGACATTATTATGACCCTTCTCTGTGGCCATTTGTTTTTCTTCTTGCTGGACGTGTTTCCCAAACTCCATGGCTATCGTCCTCTAGCACCTCCCTTTAAACAGCAGTAAAATAATGTGTATGATCAAATGCTGGCGTTTGACGAGTATGGTTAGTTAATATATGGGTTGACTTATGCCCTCTAAGATGTAAAAAGCACATAAATATTGGTTTACGTATCCGCAGTGTCTATTACTGAGGTGAGAGACTCATTTTTGGAATTGTTATTCAATTTTAGACTTTTCTTTGGTTTTCAGAATGACAATAATAACTGGTATATTTCAAGCCTAAAATATATCAGTTTCGTGTGGGTTTCATGTAAATCAAGCTAGGATGAGACTGTTTAGATAAATACGTCAATAAAACAGAATAACAGCGTCATCTACAACAAACTAAAGGTATAGCCATTTTTGAACAATATCGTTAGTGTCTTGAAGAAAAAGGCTTTTTTAGTTAAACTCCCATCGAAAGTATATAAGAAAGAGAGAAGCAAAGGATAGAAAAGGCTTGTTGGGTATGTCAAGAGGGGCATGTCTTCAAGCACAGTAAAATAGGAATTCGGTGCAATAACATTAGATGACAACCTTTTTAAAGTATATTGCAGCAAAAAGTGAGGCTTAACGTAATGAAGATTATCCAGTTGGACATATGTAGACAATTCCACGACTGCTAATAATATATCACATATTTCGTGCCCAATACGTACCAGTTTCGGTTTCGTATACACACGCCATGTCTAAAGGGACTTGGTGAAGCCCAATTATAATCTCCGAGAGCACTATCTGCCAAATTATCCTGCCCAGTGGCAAACAAAATATTCTTTACATATCTGATTTCTATATAATAAACACGTTTCGAAAACATGGCCACAACAATGGGAACGTAACAAGTACATCATCTACCAAACAATCGAGTGAATAATAACATTAATAACATTGTGATCGTAAATATAACCTTCTAAATAACATAAAATCTTAGTACTTCTAATTATATATAAACCAGTATCAAGAATGACGCCCGCTAATTAAGAACCTGTGGCTGGATTTCCAAGCTATACTTCCAAAACCGGTCGTCTTCTGCGAGATTGTATTGATGAGTGGCCCAGAGTTTGAAAAGAATAAACTCTTCCAAGACTGGATTAGGGGTGATTGTGTCGAAACTGTCAGTGTTAGAGTTCAAGTTTGGGCTGAAGCTGAACACAGATGTCTTGGAGACAGGAGAAGTCAAGCTACTTGTGGAAGCGCCTGTTTCTGATTCCGGATAGTTGACCTGGAAGAATTCCAACTCAGAAACGGTGTAGACGATTTTTGTGTACTTGTCAAAGTTGATGAGGGTGTGTTCCTGGTTGTCGATGGTGACCAGACGTTTGCTTCTGTTTCCGTCGGCTGCGAAGATGATGTCCTGAAGAAAAAGGTTGATGTAAGGCACTATTGGAAGGGCAGACTTGCGGTCTTCTGACGACAAGTGTGGCTTGAGCAAGTTACGGTAAACCTTGTAGTTTTTGTCTGGGTTGATTATTTTCACCAAAAAGTCAAAAGTGTCGGTGTATTTATTGCTCAAACTTGCCCAGAGCTTGTCCAATCTGCTGATGGCAGACGACTGGAGAATCGTCATGATGGCGGCCACAGAGTTGTAGTTGCGCAACTGGTAGCAGGCTAGGGCGATCTTTAGCCAGTGCTTGAGGTGGACGGCGCGTGATTTCATAGATGTGCCGGGACTGAGGATGGTATCGATGACAAGGTCTGACAAGAGGTTTGTGAACAAGACAGAGCGTTCAATGTTGGGGCTTTTCTGCAAATGGATGCGCTTTTCGCGGAAGTTGTTGTCCAACAACTCTTCTGGCTGGATCGCGAGGAAAATGGATGACTCAATGTGAGTCAATTGTTTGGCGACATCCAACGCATTTTGGCTTGTGAGCTCAGTAGCTACTGCTGGCGGTTCGATTTTGAGTTTACAAGCATGGAACCATGCCTCTATTAGCGTGCTGAGGCCAATTGGCTGAAACTCCTTGTCGGACACTGGCCAGTGGCCTTGAAGAGTGTTTCGAAACACCATCACCGACTTTTCCAACGACGACACTTGGTTTTTCGTCATGATTGCTGAAAGATGGTAGTTGCTGAAGTTGAGCGGCACGTTCAACAGCACTAGCGACGAAACTGACGATGCTGAGCTTAGCGACGCGACATCTGAGCTCGACACTGAATTCTTCCGTGGCAATCCTATCCGCCGTGAGATCAACTGCACAAACTCCATTTTGTGCTTTTCTGTTTCCTTTTTCAACGGATGGTTGATTGCTAGCCGCGCACACACCTCTAGCGCTATAAACGAGTCTTCTGGCAAATGCCGCGACACGCCCTCATTCAAAAAGTTCACCAACGTTGCAAGCTGTGGGAAATCATGTTCGTAGTCCCAGTAACTTTCCAACCATACTTGGATAATGCTGAGGATTGTCTTACGGCGCTTAGTCAACCGTGAGTCGTACGCCACCGTCTCGTTGACGCGCAACGTGTGGTTCCGTATCAAAAACTCCTTCTCCCGATCGTCTACGTCAAACCGCTTAATAAGCTCATGAAGTAGCTCTTTAGTTGTCGCAAAATTGCGGAAACTCATGAAAAACGTGGCAACGAAAAAACTGGTTGGTCGCGACCGCTCATTTGCCAACAAAAACACCAACGCCTTGAAACTGGCTCCAAGCACGTTGCCTTGGTCATCATACACAACTTCTTTTTGCAAAGTATCCGACGAATACTCAGTGTCATACTCCTTGTTGGACACAGGACACGAGTCGCGCGCGTTGCCCAAGTATTCGCTGAGCACGTGCAATCCGTCCGGCGTGAGCGTCCAACCGTTGTGTGCTCCGCCACGGATATGCGCATAACGGAATGAGTCGCCGCTACGGCGTTGCGCCACCGAACGGCGCGCGGCATGCGCCACGACATCACTGTCTATTAGCATCGCCACACAGCGCCGGACAAACACATCCGGTCCGGTCCGCATCCGCTCAAAATCCGGATACTTGCGGTAGATGTTGAGCTGGAAGTCGTGGGTTGCCTGCAAAAGCCGCTGGCAGTTCCGCATGGCCGTAGCAACTGAGACCACCATCTGGGCTACAACACGCACAAGACGCGCGCCCTCTTTGCTATGCACATACGGCTCGTCGCTCACACTCGGTTCCAAGTCGCTGTCCGCGTCCTCCTGCTCCGCCTTGGCAACCAAGTGTTTCACACTGGTCACCAAATCACCCACATACGCAAGCAAGCTGTCAAGTGAGCTGTCAAGTGAGAAGCTTGCCGCATTCAACATGATAGTCGCAGACTTGCCTATAAACAACAACTCCCGTAAGAGCAAAATCACCTGGTGGACAACGCTCTCCAACAGCTCGCAGCCTACAAGATTGTTTTCCACGACATCTAACCGCCCAAGAATCACCGCTAAATACTGGAACAACAACCGTTTCACCTCTGTCAACCGCTCTGCCGCAAACGGTACCCGCTCAAGATACACCACTCTATCCGGCCTCGACCGTCTCCGGCTTCGGGCACGGTTCCGGCGACGGTTCCGGATCTCAGCGCGTTCGCGCTCGTAGCTCTCGGACTCGTGGCCCCAGATGTCGAGGAACGCCAACGCCTTAATCAAGACCTTGTAGACAAGAGCCTTGAGGAAGTCGATTTTGGCGGTGCTGGTTGTGCCACGGTACTTTTCGGCCTTGGACATCAACGTGTACCAATCGGCAAGAAGCGCTTTGCGGACGCGCCGGACGACTGGCCGGCCGTGCACCACCGGAGCAGTCCGCGAAAGACAATCCGTGTATTGGAGTAAAAGCTTGACGCCGTCTCGGATGTCGTTCACGTGCCGCGCAGAGAAGGTGTACAAACCAGCAGATGCTGGGACCTCCTGCGGGTTTAAGAGAAACTCTGCTGCGGCAATGAAAAGCGGTTTTAAGTATCTTCGAGACTCGGCAATCTGTGCCGCGTTCTCTGCCGTGGCGGTCTCGTCCACTGCTGCTCGGAAATAGTTCATTGGCACCCATCCCTTGGAAAGATTGCTCAAAAGCACGACTTCGCCCCATCCGGACTCGTCAATGTTGTAGACAAACGCAATGTCGTCTTTTTCAAAGGAGAGACACACAGCGGTGTCCTCGGAGGTCAACAGTGACAGGTCGAACGAATGGATTGCCTTGACAAAGAGGGCGGCCAACTCGCTTTTCTCCTCGTTTTCGAAGACCAAATTGATAGAAGAGTCTGTGTGTAAATTGGAACTGTAGTGGCGGCTTCTATGGCGGCCTTTCAAGTCCAACGAATTGACACTTGGACTCTTTTTCATGGTATTCAACGAGAGGTCGCTTTTGTAGCTGTCGCGCGACTTGAGATTGTATACGTCCTGATAGATGGAATCAGTTGTGTTGCCGTTTCCAGACACAATTGATTCAGGCGACCGTAAACTTGGATTGTCCTGGGCGGTTTGCAAGTTGTCATTTGACAAGTCGTCCTTGGACCTTACAGGCGTTTTTTCCCACGACATCAAACGGAGACTATTAGACCGTTTGACAAGAGTGGCTTTGTCCGTTTTGTACGGCGATGCTGATGGAGAAAATGCACCTTTAGTCAACGTACGGCTGCTATTGCTGTGGGTAACTGTGCCTAAATCAGACGCCGTTGAGCCCGCATTGTTTAAATGCAAAATCTTATTGAGACTGAGCTGACTGGACTTTTTGGGTAACAAAATAGAAGATTTGACATCTTCTTCGAGAAAAGGATTGAATTCCTTGTCTTCAGACAAGGAGCGTGTCATTTTTACATTGTGTATATTTTGAGCAACACCTGCTATGCCAATGATAACCTCCTCGTTGTTTCCATCAGACTCTGGCTCCTCGGTGATCGTCGGATGGTAATTGGGTGTTGGGGCAGGATACTTTGGCTGGCTCGGTGCTACGGTAAGATCTACGTTCGGCAGGGTCTTGTTTTTCAGCACAAGAGGAGTAGTTTCTCCAGTTTTAACCGGTGTTTTTCTATCATTTTCATTGTTGGTTGTTTTTTTCTTGATACTTTCGTTCCTGACTGGTGTTTTTCTACTATTTTCGTTCCTAATTGGTGTTCCTTCATTACTTTTGTTCCTGAAAGCCATTTCTTTATCAGTCTCATGTATCATTCTATTTTTGCTCAAAATGTTGGCAAATATAGGATCTTTGGACATTTCAATAGGAGTTGATGACAATTCAAAGTTGAGTTTCTTATTTTCCTTTTTGTAATCATTGAAACTAGCAAATTCGTATTCCGATGACGGACTGGACTCGCCGCTGCGGATAAAGTTTTCATAATTGATATCAATTGATTTCGGCGACATAAACTCGTTGAATCCTTCTTTTTGTAAAATCTCCGCCAATTCCAGAGGCACTTCCTTGGTCACATCTGTGCCTTTGATGCCGCTCTTGTCTTCTTCTACAAGAGCCTCTTCGTTTTCGTCCACCACTGCGTCGTCCACATCTACAAGTGCTTTCTCCTCAAAGTTGAGAGTAATCTGGCTATTGTTTTTCCCGTCTGTTGGCAAAATAGGGGTCTGTTCGGTGAATTCGTCCTCGTAATCCGGCAATAACGGTGTTCGAAACGCCGCAGAGATTGGTCGGAGAGTCTTTCTGTTTGCCAGAATCGTGGACAACGTCTTGGCGGATCTGGTGAGGAAATCTTCTTGGTATGACGTAATTGCCCGCGGGGATTTCGCCTTACGAGGTCTTACTGTGACATTCACACTTCCTGTGCTGTTGTTACCAGATAATTTGTTACTAGGACTGGTTTCACTCGGGTCAATCTCCTCAGACAACTTGGATTGAGTGCGGTTTGTTCGCAAATGTCTCTGTGATAGATACGGCGAGTTTGTTGGGCTTGGGAGATCGTTTTCCGTTTCATTACTCAACAAAGACTTGGATGACTTGCTTGCACTATCTACTTTGTCACAACTCTTGTCATACAACGCTGCCGTAGGACTAGGTAGTGTGGTATCAGTGGTATGGAACGAAGCATCGCTGGAAACCCGCTGGTGGCTGTCGTACGGCGATTGCGTGTCAGCGATCATGTCATTGCTAGCAGAAAGCTTGTTGAGAGACGAACTTATAGACGACATCTCACGCTGTCTGCCAGACAATAAGCCGAATTTGCCCCGCGCACTGTCTGGAGAATCAACCTCTTCTATAGGAGATAACTCCGAGTCGTGGGTATCAATGTGGACATTTAGTTTGCTAAGATGTTGATTGTTGACAGGATCGTCGTCTGGGACATTTTTGTTGAGATCTGGATTGAGATTAATATCTTTGCTCGCTTTTGAATCAGTTTCATCGAGTTTCATATTGTTATCATCCGATTTATTGATATCAAGTTGAGACGTCTTCTCATCATGTTTACAATCCTTGATATCAAGTATATTAGCCTTACTGATTACACTATCTTTACTAACACCAATCTCTTTATCAACATTCTTCTTCTCTTCTGAATCCTGACCAATCCCCTCAGAAATCTCCATGTAAGCGTCTTTAGAAGCAGTTTCTCCCTTGGAATATGCCATGTTGCCAGCTTGAAACTCTGGCACGTTGATGGCCTCTAGTTTATCGTCCAGAAGAACATTTCTATCTATACTGTGTGGTTCGCTCTGGGAAAACCGTTTTGGCGAGGCGCTTTTGTAAAACGAAATTAAAGGAGACGAGGAAAACTTTCCAGACAACCGCTTACTCAACCGTTTGCTAGGAGATCTGAATATGCCTTTACTGTTTTTCGGCGTATCTGCCAAAAGGTCAGTTTGGCCCTTTATCGGGGAAACGGATTTCTCTAATGAAGGTGTACTTCTTTTGATAGGAGAAATCTGTCTCTTTGTAGGGGAATCTTTATTTGTAGGCTCTTTCGTTACAGGAGATTCGATTCTTGTAGAGGAAGAGGCATTTTCCATTGTTGGAGCCCTGTCTATAGTAGGGGTTGGAACAGCATCGCTTGAAATGTCGTTTTTGTTTGACAAGCTGCTTTTTGTCAAGTCTGAACCTGGTCTCTGGGGCGTGTATAAGCCCTGGATAGGTGTGATGTTGTCGTTGTTCAATACTCTATTAGGAGTGGCGCTTGGATCATCTACAAAGGAGAAATCGTTGGATTTAGTATGGCTAGAGTTTTTCAAAGAAATCATTGAGGACCGGTTTTTGGGACTGGAGATGTTGCTGAAAGAGATTTTGTTTATGATTTTGCTCAAGCGAGAGCCGTTTGGCGATCGGATAGAGCGTGGCGATATTAGTTGCTCGCTGGTGGGACTATGTTTCGTTACGGATATTACAGGGGCTATTGGGTCGTCATCTCCCATGGCAGGGAGAAGCTTGGACTTGTGCTCTTGGGGCTTGTGCTCTGGGGCCTGTGGGATTTGCGGCAAGTCTTTATTGATGGAGCTTAGAGAGATTGACGCGGATCTGGACTTGGCAGCAATGGAAGGAGGCAAATCAAGCATATTGAGAGCATTCAATGTATCGTCTTTGACGTCAGGTAGTGGTTTTTCCTTCAAATTTGAGGAGGACGTTGCTACTCCATACACGGGGGTTGTAGGTGTTCGTGAATTGAAATAAAACGAGTCTTCAGTAAGAGTGCTTAATCTTGCTTCTGTATTTATGTTCAAATCGTTCATGTTGCGCTTATGTATTTCGTTGTCAGTGAATGGGTCGAGAAAATTGAGTTTTGTCTGCACAATCTCCATGTTTTGGTTACTGGCGTATCTTTCGGCGATGTTTTTGGAAATAGTATGGTTCTGTGGGCCAGGGAGATCGTCTTTTGGTTTGTGTTTGGGCTTGATTAGCTTGTTGAAAAAAGTAAACGACTTTTTAGAAGCTAGATTATGCTCCGGTTCGTTTTCCAAAGCGTCATGCGGATTGGCAGATAAACTGTGACTACGTATATGGCTTAGTTCGTTGATGCTGATCTTTCTCTGGACCCGTTTGGGTTTGACATCGGTATTACTGGTGATGTTGGTGGAGGCGGTGTTATTAGAAGTCATATTGTAAAGAAACTCGCTGCTGTTGTTATTGGTCTGAGCACTATTGACACCGGAATCCGGGCCTGAGTTTAAAATGCCGAAATTCAACGGTCTAAGCTTGGTATTGTCAGTGCTACTAGAAGATGGCATATCTGCAATGGACTTTGAATCGTAATTCTTGGGCATATCTACAATTGACTTTGAATCGTAATTCTTACAAGGCAAAACCGGAGCCTGATTCAAATCCCCAACGTCATTAGAAGATCCATTGGAAGCAGTGGCTACCAAATTGTGCAATTTGGACTGGGTTTTTCTCACTTGATGCACAGTAGACGGTTCGTCATGATTAAGAGATATCAATGAAAGCTTGGATGATTTCTTTCGCAAACTAGGAGTAGCTCGGGAATTGGAGCGGCTTCTGTTGCCATGAATCGCATTTTCGTCCACAGAATTGGGTTGCTGAGCAGAACTATACTTGCGAATCGCCTCCTGGGCACTATACAACTCTGCAGAATCATTGTCAGAATCCAAAAAATGGTTGTTATTCTTCAGATCATTCAGCGCCATCGCGCTTGTCTTATTGCGGCGACTAAAGATACCCATCTGGTCAAACCCACGTATGAATCTGCTCCTTGAGATGCCAGCTGTTGAGTCTATGGTACCACTAGATCTTGGGGTGAAATAAACGCCGATTAGTACACGTTTTGTAGAGACAAAAACCGGATTTTTCTGTCACCAACTTTTGATTTGCTCACTTTTTTCGCGCCAAAATCAGTGAGGTGTTTTGATCAGCGCACGGGGAAAGTGCCGTTTTATTAGTACTACCTACTACTTATTAGTACTACTTGATAGTTGGGTTTAATGGCGTTTAGTTGGGTTTATTGGTATACTATGGTTTAACCAGATTGAATTGGGGCATTTAAAGGCGTAGCGTTATTTGGTGGCCTCAGCATAGCGCGTGTACGGGGTTAATATGTAGACTCAAAATATAACGTTTATAATACAATTTATAATATTGGCAGTAGACCTTACAAAAGTTTTTTAATTCATCAGTAAGACTATTACGGTTAAAAATTGAAAAGGCGTTAAAAAAAGTAATTTTAAAATCAAAGAGTTGTAAATTGGCTGTGATTTATGGATGTGTTTTTTCAAATTGGCGTATTTGGTTGAATGTATTGAAAAATTGGGGTTGACTAGATTTTTTTAATTTTGGACTCTAAAGTTTATAAAATAGATTATTAATAACAATAACAATAACAATAACAATATGAAATATTGAGATGGATAAGATAATTACGGCATTTTAAAATCAAAAAGTTGTAAATTTGCTGTGATTTATGGATGTGTTTTTTCAAATTGGCGTATTTAGTTGAATGTATTGAAAAACTGGGGTTGACTAGATTTTATTAATTTTGGACTCTAAAGTTTATAAAATAGGCTCATAATAACAATAATAATACGAAATATTAAGATGGATAAGATAATTACGGCATTCTAAATTCAAAAAGTTGTAAATTTGCTGTGATTTATGGATGTGTTTTTTCAAATTGGCCTATTTGGTTGAATGTATTGAAAAACTGGGGTTTTGCCAAAATAAAATGAGCTTTCTAGTTTTTGGCTTCTAAAGTTTATAAAATAGATTCATAATAACAATAATAATACGAAATATTAAGATGGATAAGATAATTACGGCATTCTAAGTTCAAAAAGTTGTAAATTGGCTGTGATTTATGTATGTGTTTTTTAAATTGGCCTATTTGGCGGAATGTATTGAAAAACTGGGGTTGACTAGATTTTATTAATTTTTGGACTCTAAAGTTTATATAACAGCCTTGAATAGTTTCCAACTTGCCATTAAAGTAGATTATATTAATAATAATGATAGTCTTATATTTGGAGCCAGTACGCATCATTAATTTCAAGTAAGTGCTTTTAAAAAGTAATACTTATTTTACTGTGCTCGAGATACAACATTATTATTTGTATTCTTATCTTAATAATAATATCATATATTTCAAGCCCAGTACATATCGGTTTCATATATACGCTCTATGTCTGAAAGTACTTGGTAAAGCTCATTAATATCATCTTAATCATAATGTTCTCACGCATGAGCCTGTTGGAGAGTATTGCCCATTAGACTATCCACCCATGTCTTTCTTCTCTTTTACCTAGTTAGGTTACTAATTAGACGAGATGGAGTTATCAATTCACATTATAAGAACACTTGCTGAATATTTCAGTTCCATATCCTCTTACAGCCAACAAATCACTAAATCCCACACTACATGTTATCAAACTCTTTTGATTCTTTACACCAACTGTGCCGTTGCCTCGAGACTCCACAATGTACCAAGACAATAGTAGACATTCCTGTAAATCAATCCAGGATGGGTCATCCAAATGCGTCAATGTAAATAATGCTTATCACCGAATGCAATAAAACCTGTAATTTTGCAACCCATTAATGCAGGGCATCGATGAAATCAAACATATCAATAATTCATGAATATTTCCAAATGTCAATTCAAATTACGTACCCTAAAATGCAAGTGTCTTCTTTGGGAATTGTAAAAACGCGACTCTTTGATCGCTTAGACTATTGATCTACCAAACTACATAGTCTCAACCCATTATATGCCAAACGGCCTTATAAATGCTTTTTCTGTTTTGTCAATTTTCGCATAAACTACGCATTGTAACCATTACGTCGAAGATCCCTCTTCCAAGAACAACTACAACTGCTTGGACCGTACAAATATTTGCAACAGGCCTTAGTTGGCAGTTTATCTTATATTATTATTATTAACTGTTAGCAAATCACGGGCTTCAAACCACCGCTGGCACCACAGGGTTCTCGCATATGGTGCATACTCATGCCTTAATTTGCTTTGGCTGTGCTCGACATCATGCGTTTTTCCGGCCCAACATGCCTAAAATATGCACCGCTCTCCAAACCGTACATTTGATTAAAATACTGCTATTGGAAATAAATCATCAAAGCTATGCTCATATATAGCTTATAGCAAAAGCCTATCAAGTCTAAATCACGGCGGGCTTTTCGCAATACTAATCTACTTGAAACTGACCAGAAACACCTGCAAAAAATCTATTAAAAATCGAAAATAATACATTGAAAGTTACAAAACCACCTCTTTTCTTCCAGCTCGTAATTTAATGCCCATTCCCCATCCAGTAATTGCCTCGCATCACCTTACTTAGACGATGGTAGTCTCAGTTCCAGAACATTTGGCTAAACTATGGTATAGAAACAAAACCACAACCACTCGTCATCATGTGACACCTGCGTCATGCTGCATAATCCCGCATTGCATAATATTGGTGAAAATGAAAAAAAAGAAACAAATAAGGTTTTTTTCTTGCTTGTTCGGAAAAAAATCTTTACTATATAAGCAAGACCATCTAGAACATGAGAGTTTTTCCCATCCAGAATTTTAATTTCTGGGCATCATGGTTTTTATACCTATTTGCAGTGCAAAGTTTTCACATTGGAAGCCTGCAGACACAAACTTTTAGGAGCTGCAAGATTAAGTTTGGCTTTGATCTGGTTTTTCTTTTTGATTTTGTTAGACAATTTGTTTTATAGTGAATTGGACATCATTTGGACCAGCAGAATGTAAGTAATAAGGTTAACAACTGTATATTTGCTGATCAATGAGATTTGCAGATTGCGTTTTGTTATATGTGTCCAATTAAAAGCTGGATTGTAATTTATGTATAATTTCCAGGCATCCAGTAGATTAACAAGTTGCAACATGCAAATGCAATACAGATTATAGTCTGTCATGAAGGCTTGATAGTAGCACAATGCGATTATGGCCACACCTGGTGAAATTCGGCTCAGATACCGCATAAAAACAAAGTGTATTGACAAAATAAACTATACTTTATAAAGTTACAGATCCTACATGATCCTACTGATGCTTTGAGGCTGTTCAACTGTTGGTTTTTCTTTTTCTGTTTATAAAGTTTGCCGTTTGGTGATGCAAAGATTGCCTAGGTAAGATGAAGGTAGACTTTGAAAGCCTAAAGAGCTGTTAACAGAAGATTCGGCTCAACAATGTTGACAACAGACTTGTTTTATTATTTATACCGTTTTGCAGCCTTTTTATTGCCATGATATGCCCAAGGGTTAGCTAATGACAATTTTATTACATCTGGTTGTTCATATTTGCCTATCAGACTTTCTGAAGAACATAAACGTACATTTATGAGCAGCACGTTCGTTTCTTCATCACATATTACCCTCTTTGATCTCTAGTAAATAGTGCTGCATCACATCTTGCAACATGTCGACACTAAAAATGCACAACAATGGCTAATAATTACACTGTAACCTACTCAAGCCTAGATGTTGGCAAAAACTGGGTTACAAAAGTTTTGATATTTCAAAATACCAGCAAACTACACCTGAAACACAGACAGACCCAAAGACTGGGTTGGCCCAAGTTCTGTCAAGACGCAACTGGGACATGGTTGCCTCGGCAACTAGCCAAAGGGTTTAGACATATCTGGAGAAAGCACGCCAAAGAGAGGTAGATTAAGATCCATAGGTGAGGACTTGTATTAGGGGTGTGCGGGTAATGCTGCCGAGTGATTGTAGGCGTGTCGATATGCCAGTGTGCGCGGCCCGATGCATAGACAGCAACGCGTTTGCAGCAAGCCTTTCTACTATCGGGGGGGGTGCATCGAATCTGCGGCAAGCCTGTTGCAGGATTGGGTACTAGAAACAAAAAGTTTTACGCGGGGGTGCATGTATGCATAACGTGCGTGGGTGCGTGTATGTATGTATGTACGTTATGCATGCATGCATGCATGCATTCCTAACGTGCAGGTATGCACATGCACATGCACGCACGCATGAATAAATGTAAAAAAAAAAGTGATGCGTGCGTTTTTACAACCCAGATTTTGTATGGTCGAGTAACGTACTTTAGAAACAGGCTTAAAACAGCAGATCCAGCCAGTTTGGGTATATAATGAAGGCATTGTCCTGGGGGATTTTTATTCTTCTGACAACACTGCCTGTTTTTTTTTTTGGAGCCCCTGATTTCTAGCTAGCGTGAATATAAAAAACCGAGTTTGTCAGGTATATTTCGTAACCAACTATCATACATTCCTTAATACCATAGAAGCTCTTTAACACGCTCGTTTTACGCAATGAAGTTCAGTGTCAGTTTTGTGATGGCTGCAGCAGCCCTCATGGGGTTTGCAGCAGCAGGCAGCGAGACCACGTTGGTCAAGTTTGCCGGAGTTGGCTACTCGGGCCATTATAAAGATGTGACCAGCATGGACGGGACCTGTCAGCAGTCATCCAAGTCGTTCAGTGGAAGTCTCTCGCCGTTGGACGAGCAGCTCTCGGTGCATATCAGAGGCCCAATCAACTTGAAGAAGTTTGCGGTGTACACCACGTCGTCCAACAAGAAGAGATCGGTGGATGGAGACTGTGAAGAGGAGGTCAACTTGAAAAGACATGTTCACCACGTCCATAAAAGAGACGCTGCTGTGCATACTGTTGATGTCACTCAAACGGTGGTTGTCACTGAAGGTGATGACGAGACCACCACTGCGGCTCCGGCTGTGAATTCTGCACAGGTCAACAAGGCTGTTGCTTCCAGTGCTGTTTCCAGTTCTGCTGCCAGTTCTGCCAGTTCTGGTTCTTCTTCCAGTTCTGGTTCTTCCAGTTCTGGTTCTTCCAGTTCTGGAGGTTCCAAAGGCGACTGGACCAGAGTCTCGTACTATTCTGCAGAAGGCAAGTCTGCTGACAATGTGGTTTTCCAAAACTACAAAGGTCCTTTCAGTATGACCTGGGGAAATGGTCTTGGATATGCCGATGCGTCTGGCACCGGTGCTGCCAAATCTGCGACTGTTCTTTCCGACACCACTCTTGAATCTGACGAGGAGATTGTCTTGTTCACCGGCAGCGACTGCGATGGCTCCTGTAGTGGCTACAGAAAGGACATTGCAGCCAAAAAGGGCTGGGACGGCAAGTACAAGATCTTTGCCTTCAACTTTAAGATGCCAAACTCCAAGAAGGCGTCTGCCAACAACAACAACATGCCTGCCATTTGGTTGTTGAACGCCAAGATCCCAAGAACCGAGCAGTACGGCAAGTGCTCCTGCTGGGCCACTGGTTGCGGTGAGTTCGACTTGTGGGAAGTCATCGACAACCAAGGCGGTGTCAACCATTTGGTCAACGATATCCATGATGGCCAGAGCTCTGCTGGTAACCAAGACGGCACCAAAAACGGCGGCGGTGGCACTGGTTTTGGCTCCTATTTTGCCAGACCTCTCAACGAGTACGTCACTCTTGTTGCTATTTTCAATGGCGACACCATCTGGTTGGCCAAGGTTGACAACTTTGACTTTGGTTCTTCCATTTCTAACGCTGACATTGAAAAATGGACTTCTGGCCCTGCCAGTAACGCTGCTTTGGTCTGATTTGCCTGGGTTGTTCTCTACAATAAACCATTGTTTTTATAAAATTTACATTTTTGTTTTTTTCTCTTGTTTTTGCTTGTTTTTACGTTTTAATCACAGTTTTTCTCGTCATGTCCTGTTGGGCATTTTTATTCCTATGTATTCTATCAATGTCGGTACTTTTGGATGTGTGTATGTATTATCAACTATACTACCACTGGGCCATTTGGCTCAGTGGTCCGTGCTCTCTGAGAAGAGAAAATCAACACCTAGTAGGAACATGGGTGAGCCAACCATGATCAAAAGGACATGATAGGGCTTTACCAAGTCCCCTTAGACATGGCGCGTATATACGAAATTGATATGTGCTGGGCTTGAAATATAAGATTATTATTGTTATTAACTATACTTGATAATTGACTATACTTGATAATTGACTATACTTGATAATTGGATTATCGAGAAATACAAAGATTACACGTTTCTGCTTGATAATTACTTTTGGATGGCTTGAGTTGTATTACTGATGAATTGTATTGACTACACTAGATAATTGTATTGATTACTGAATAATTATATCATCAAAAATACAAACACATTTCCCTTGATAATTATATCATCAAAATACAAACACATTTCCCTTGATAATTATATCATCAAAATGCAAAACTCAATATTCTCAAAGCTTTCTATGTTTATTTACAAATTTCCGCTTGGCTATTGTATATACATTCCTTAAACGGGCTGTTTGGCCTGTATACGGTTTCCTATTGTAAAGCAAGACGCGCTCTTCCGTGTATGGATTGTTCATTTTTATTCCTTTGCTCAATTGGAATGTTGTTTGGTCAACTTGTTGTGTAGCTGAGAAAACAAGCTTGGCTGTTTGATGTTCTAACAAATGGCTACTGTAAATAGTAAATCCATACGGCAACGCTAGGTCGCTAGTCAACAGATTTTCCATTATTGATCTTCGTGTTTCACTTTTGGGGCATGGCTAGTTTACGTTTGATCCTAATTATAATCCATCTTGACAGTTTACTAACAGCGGTTATCAAAGATGTATCAATACAAATTGTAGTTTTTGTTCAAATTAACGAAGATATATCAATACAAATTGTAGTTTTTGTTCAAATTAACAAAGATGTATCAATACAAATTGTAGTTTTTGTTCAAATTATCAAAAATATATCAATACAAATTGTAGTTTTTGTTCAAATTATCAAAAATATATCAATACAAATTGTAGTTTTTGTTCAAATTATCAAAAATATATCAATACAAATTGTAGTTTCAGGTCTTTTTCTCCTCTCCGAGAGCACTGAGTCATACGATACGGTCCAGCGACTATTTCGCTTTAAACTACTTGACTATCTATCCAACAAAAAAGCACACTATATCTTCTATGCTCAAACTTGGGAGTTAGACCAGTCGACCCCGTTTTTAGGTCGTTACACTACTTGTATAATACACGCTAACATTTAGTCTATGAACAGGCCCAAACTATAAAGACCAATTAGTATAGCATTCATTATCCTTTGATTACGCTTATCACATTACCTTATATCCCACTTTCCATTTCCACAGGGCCATGGTCATATTTCTAATATATCCACTCATTTTTCCCATCTTGTACTGAAGAAAACCACCCTATAAAAGATACGGTATCGCATGATTATTTAGTAGTTTCGGGACAAATTTCTTGGACCACGTTTTTCCATTTTAGTGGTGAAGCTGATGAAAATTTAGTATGGCAAACATCGATAGCCACGATGAGATGGCGGCTTCTTGGCAGCACTCAACGGTTTACAATACAGTCTAGATAGCCAGTGATATATAATTTGGATGATTTTGGGCGGAAGTTTCGGTACCATTCCAACTGTTGGTCGTTATACATTTTGCTTGGCACTGATAGCAATAGTCAACTTGCAATCTTAGATATCCTCGAAAGTTGTTTAGATAATCTTATCAGATATTTTTAAAAGGCGTTTAAATAATTGAAATTTTAATTAAAAAGTGCTGGCAGCGTTGTGTACTTTTTAGATAAAATTTTTATTAGCCATCCTCAAGTGGTACTCAAGTAATCTTTGATGAAATATTCTTTAAAAGCGCTGATATTGTTGGGCACTAGACATCCTCAAGTGATTCTCAAGTAATCTTTGATAATCGTTTATAAATATTTCAGATAATTTCCAATCAGTGATTTTCGAAATAGTGTCTAATTAGTCATTTGAAAAACTTCAGCTGTTTCTGATCAAAATCACTCTTAATTGCTTTATTCTAAATATCTTTATAGATTTTGACCATGGGAAAGCCCCAGTCCTCAGAACATATTACAGACACTACTCCTGCAACTAGACTACGGTCTAGAACTGGTTCTATGAGTAACAGCTCACATACTGCTGACAAGAATGTGAAAAGCCCTTCATTCAGTAATATAAACCTGGATGTTGTGCTGCCTGGGACCAGACCCAGTGCATTTACAAAACGCCGTAACTCTGTTCCTGTGTCTTTCATTAACACAGTGAGTGATGCTGATTCGCAAAAGTCAGATAGTTCGAATGAGACAGAAGAAGATGTCTGGTTTCCTATGGATCAACAGAATACCAGAAGACCTAATAATATTGGCATAGATTTCAGTGAACTTCAAGAGTTTATTGATGAACAGAGAGACGAGAACCAAGCTTTGCTCGAAAAAAATGGGCCTGTAGATGGGTTGGATTATGGCTATAGTTTCAACAATGAAAGTGGACGAGCAAATAAAGACAAGTATGATGCTGAAGAACCTGTAGATGAAGCAAACTCTTTGACAAAGTATAAAAGTCGAAACGAACTTTCCAAAGCAGCTCTTAAATACATTCCAAAATGGCTACATTATCGTCCTCGTATGCCTCGGCATCTTCCTCATCATTACAAAAGAAAACATCTATCTACAAGAGTCAAGCCGTTGCCGCTGTATTCTGACGGCCAGGAGTCGCCTGATCTGAGCGAAAACAAGTTGTCCTCGGACGAGCAACAGGCTCTGTTGGGTGATCACCAAGTAGGGTTTGCAGAGGAGAAAAATAAGGTGGAGGACGATTCTTTCATTGAAAGAAAGCATCAACCTGTAGAAGAGAACCAGCAGCAACAACCGGTACTACACACGGCACTTGAATTGACGGATATTCCTTACAGGTTTTCGTTGTTCACGTCAGATAAACAGGACACAATACATTCTTATGATCTTCCATCTTTGGTGAAACCAGGACAGTCTATAGAAAGCCTTTTTGAATCGCGTGATCCCAATCACACTTGGTGGCTTGATTGCTGCTGTGCCACGGACAGCGAGATCAAGATCCTTGCCAAGACATTTGGAATCCACCCGTTGACATCGGAAGATATTCGTATGTCGGAGAACCGCGAGAAGGTGGAGTTTTTCAAGGACTACTACTTTGTCTGTTTCCACAGTTTCAATGCCGACAACGAATCCGAGGATTTCTTGGAACCCATATACTTCTACATGTTGGTTTTCAAGACTGGTTTTCTCACCTTTTACAACAGTCCGGTAAACCATTGTATCAACGTAAGACGTAGAATCAGACAGCTTCGTGATTATGTTCCTTTGAGCTCCGATTGGATCTGTTATGCTTTAATCGACGATATCACTGATTCCTTTTTCCCTGTGATACAGGCAATTGATTACGAGACCGATGCCATTGAAGCCTCTGTCTTTGTTGTCCGTGACATGGACTTCAGCACCATGTTGAACAGAATCGGGCTTTCCAGAAACAAAGTCATGACGTTGCTCAGGTTGCTAGGTAGCAAGGCTGACGTCTTACGTATGTTGTCCAAACGATGCCATGATTATGCTCCTATCCATACTAATGGAGAAAGTCCAAGCATAATGCAGAATGCCAATTCCGCAAATACACAACGTATCGAAGCATCTGTGCCTATCAGTGGTTTGAATACTGTCAATAATTCCACCAGTATCTTCAACATGCAGAATGATAACACTTATACGCATGGCTCCTCCAGCACCGAGATGCCTCCATCCACAGGACCCAACCTGGCTTCTTTTGCTAATAATCTTGCTTCTTTGGGTAACGAGGATCGCTCCCAGCTGCAACCTCCTGTTATAGGGCAGCCTCGTAGCGATATCTCGTTGTATTTGGGTGATATTCAAGACCATATCATTACCATGCATCAGAACTTGACTTCCTACGAAAAGATCCTCGCTAGATCTTATACCAATTACCTCGCCCAGTTGCAGGTGGAATCCTTCAACTCTAATAATAAAGTCACCGATATGTTGTCCAAAGTTACACTCATTGGTACCGTGCTTGTTCCTTTAAATGTCGTCACCGGCCTCTTTGGCATGAACGTAAAAATCCCGGGCCAGGACGGTCCTAATTTAGGCTGGTTTTTCGGTATTGTAGGAGTTTTGGTGCTAACTGTTGTGCTTGGTGTCTGCTTTGCTAACTGGTGGGTCAATCGTATCAACCAATCAATATCCCAAATGAATGGACGCCCAGATGGTCAAAACGATGATTCTAGAACAATTCTTTCACGGTTCATCCATAACTCTATGAATATAGGCCGGAACAATCGAAACAGAGACACTGGCCAGTCTGATAATGATGCTAGATCAAACGTCCGTTCAATATATAGTTTTAATAATTAGAGTTTTTTTAGCATAATGTTTTTCAAGACATTGTGCTCTTTTATTACTCTATGCTAATTCCAATTATTCTCAACGTTTCTATGATTTGAATTAACAAGTTAATCCATTTTCAGAACGATTTTCGCGGACTTTGACTGTATAAACAATTATCCAAGGAAATGGCACGACTTATGAATGCGTTTTGTTGCAAGCATAGCGAGCCTATGCTTCAAACTACGTCAAAAGACAATCTCGCCATCATTCAAGAAGGAAACTGAACTTTAATGTTTGGAAATAGAGGAATGATTTTCTCAGCATTTTATCAAAGTCAAAAAAAGACACACTTTTTGCATAAATCATTTTCATCTTTACAATCTATGTATACATATTCCACCTACAGTTACCAATGGCTAAATAATTGGCCAATGGTAACACAGACTTTACAACATATGGGTTTATCAGAGAATTGTATCAGTACTTTACTCTTTTTACTATAAAGTTAGTTTAGTTTATGTTTACATGCAAAGACAATTTCGCATCTAGAGCTCTTTATAATATAAAGCCCATTACAAGACATTATTGTAGAAGGTCTATGAAAAAGTGGTCAAATGTGTCTTTCTCAACATTAAAGTTTTGTTTTAGCAATAAATCCTTGGATTTCTCATGTTGTTCATGATTATACAATAAATAACCCTCAGCAAGTTTTTCCACATCTTCATCTTCTACTTCACCATTAACTAACAACGAACGATAATTCTTTTCATTTAAAAACTTCATTGCGTAAAAACTTTTTTGTATTGGAGACAACAGAGTGGCATAGAAAATTACCAAAGCGTACATTGTTGCTTTGGCTACAATCTCAGGCTCAATTCCACCGTATCCTGCCCCTAGAGCAGGGATGATAATGTTATATATAAACTTGTCAGGTTCTGCCTGTAAACAGTCTTGGTTATGGGTCTGAACTTTTGAAAAGATGTCCCAGCAGAGATCGAAGATAAAGTTGTACTTGTCTTGATTAGAGGCAAACGTCAATTTCTTTGGTGTTTTCATTGTGGGCACCATTAGAATGTACCTTGCTTTGAACTTTTGCCAGGCGTCTGACAGTGCTAGAAACTCTTGGCTGTGGTGATCCAACGGTGCCTTGGGATTACGAAAAGCTACGAAATCTACAAGGACAGAATTGTTGCTTGGAAGATAACCGTTATTGGTCTTCAAAATCTGGTTCTTGATAAACAACTCGGCAGCTTTGTAACTGGGCTCGTTATTTGGCAAATGTGGTGAAAAGAGCCGGGCCAAATGAAGATCGTAACCACCATTCATATAAGCAAAAGAGTTTGCAGGTGATACAAAACAGCTCACTCCCATTGGTTTATCATCTGTAGAATGTACTGTCTGTGAAGACACATTACTGAGATCTAGATCTTGCAAATAGCCATTCTGAATATTTACGTTAACTGACAAAGCATGAGAGTATTTCGAGCTTTTGTAGCTGCAATACTGTTGTTTCCACAAGTTGCAAATAGTCTTGTTACTACTGAACAAAATAATATTCAATGGTGGTTTGCTCATCCTTTCTAATAAGCGTTCTCCTTAGTAAAGGGTTTAATATCAATACTATATATATCATTAAACGTCTACTAAGCGCGAGCGCGCCCTATTCGTATACATAATAGTTTTAATTTCCCAGCTGAAAAATATTAATTGCAAGCACCATTTATATTATCCTGATAATATATAGTGAAAACGTTTAAAATGAAAGCAGCCTGGCAACAGGTGTTTGAAATGTGAACTGAAAAATCAAAGAATTAGAACTGAACAATTTGTAAAAATAGTTATTTGATGAAAAATGTTATTGAAATAAAAAGAGAGACCAGATCGTCCAGGTATTGTCAAATATAGTTTATTCACATAATACAAAATGCAGAAATTAAACCCATACTGATAAGAACTGCAAAACTTTTTTTGGAGTAAACTTTGTCAGCTCCACTGGAAGTAATATTATGATAACTTGGAATAGTTCCGTTTGTAGAATTGCCATTTAAAGTGGAATTGCTTGTGCTATTGGCAGTGTCAGCAAGAGAGAACGCTGTACTAAGGTCAGAATCTGGAGAAGAGGCAAAATCTGAAGAAGAGGCAGAATCTGGAGAAGAAACAGAATCTGGAGAAGAGGCAGAATCTGGAGAAGCAGAACCTGTAGCAGCAGCAAGAGAATCAGATACGTGTGAGGTATCTAGAGTTGATGAGTAAGCAGCATTAGTTGCAGTAGCCAAAAGGGCACCGTAAGCAACAAAAGTCAACTTCATAATGAAAGCTTGGTCGAAATAATCAACTGTCTTTTAGAAAAATAAAATATAAGTTTTGAAAATTATAGTGATAATGTTATAAAGACTCAATTGCAAATTGAAACTTACAGTCTATACAATCAAACGAAACTGGTAAATATATATAAATATAAAACTAGTAATGTTTGGCAGGATGCCAAAATATTTAGGTGCACCTTTTAGGACGGCGTTCCATTCCTTAACATGTGCCTTGCCAATTATGGATGGCAAGCTAGTTTTCTCATTTTCCTTGGGATTCTCATTATCGAGAAACGCCAACTGCCATCCTTTTTCAATTAACAAGCAATTACCAATAGTCAGAGCTTTATTAGTATGAGAGGGCACGGACGCTTTTTCGTTTGGAAGGCTGTGCGTAATTAATGGATATTTTGGGCTTTTGAAGGGTTTTCCATTGTGAAATATCATTGCCGTCATTGGAATACCCATTGAAACATACCCATAAAAGGATTCCCAAGGCCAGGGTTTTTTATTGAACAAGGCAAAGACTTTTGTTGGTCACCGCAAGCCATATGTTGTTCAAGAAATTGATTGTTGAAGAGTTATAGGTTAGAAGTACGAAATTGATGAAATTTCATGTGTTTTGCTTTACCTTCTTTTAATCGTTTAGAAACCAATAATATTTTCTACATATCTAAGCATTATAAAAACGAGTTTTTTTAACAATCTTATATATTGACACTCCATATCGTAAAGACACTGGTGGAGTGTCGGGAATTAAACCGTTGAGCCTGTTGGGTCTTTTTCTCTTCTCTGAGAGAGCTATCGGTTAAATTATTCTTTCAGGTATCTTTCTCTTCTTTGAAAGTACAATCTGCTGAATTATTCTTTCAGGTGTTTTTCTCTTCTTTATCTTTTTAAAGCACTAGCCCGGTGGCTTAATTTACTTACTTGTCCTAATAATTATCAAACAAGTCTTTGAAATTAATAAACTTGTCATTGAATCTCTTAGCGTGAGTCACTCCAAACTCGTCCAACTTGCTGAGCTCTTCGTCAGTCAATGGCACATATGTCAAGTTATCTACAATGTTTTTCTTCTTTATGGACCGAGCCACTACGCCTCTTCCAGCTTGTAAATGGTAGTTGAGTAATACACTGCCTGGACTTACGTTATACTTGTGTGCCAAATCGACGACTACTTGCAACTTTAGGTTTGGAGCGCCATCCATACCTAGAGGAGCGTAAGCAAATGGAATAATGTCGTTTTTTTCGAGAAACTCGACCAATTTTGGCTGAGACAAATGCGGATGGAGCTCAATCTGGTTGACTACTGGTTTTACTCTGGCGGAGCTCAACAACTCTTTTAGGTACGACACAGGATAGTTTGACACGCCTAGCGACTTTACTCTGCCTGTTTGGTCGAGATAGAGGGATTCCATTGCAAGATAGGCATCCAAATAGTTGGATTCAGGGTCAAGTTTGAAATCGTTTTCTTTCAAATCTGAGTTTTTGGATGTGTCTACAGGCACAGGATAATTATCCTTCCCTGCTAGCCAGGCAAGGGGCCAGTGCTGCAATAGGAGATCTACATAGTCGAGTTGGAGTCTTTCCAAGGACTGCTGGAGCGCAACCTCTGGATTTCTTGCAAATTGGGGCGGCACTTTGGTGGTGATGAACAACTCGTCTCTGGTGACCACGCCGTCTTGGAAAAGCTCCTGCAATGCCTCGCCAATGAGATGCTCCGTGTTGTAGCGCCAGCCAGTGTCAATGTGTCGGTATCCTGCCTTGACAGCATCAATCACAGCCTGTTTAGTAAGAGGAATTTGGTCGGGAGGACTTCCCGTTCCAAACGCTAGAGCCGGGATTTCCAAACCATTATGTAGGGTCAAATAAAAATTGCTTGCTTTATTGCTCATCGTAAGATAATAAAAGAAGCATAATTTACAAACTTTTTTTAAGCTGTTGAATAACTAGAGGATATACTCGCCCTTTTATACTTCCTATATAGGCTATTGCGCCGCTGGGCGGTGGCCAGTACTCTCCAAGAAGACAAAAAAGACCTAACAGGAACACGGGGGAGAAGATTACGATACATAAGATTATGATCAAATTATGATCAACAGAACACGAGTGAGCTTTTCCAAGCCCCTTTAGACATGGCCCGTATATACAAAATGATATCTACTGGAAATATATGATATTATCACCATTATATGGGCTTGAATTATATGATATTATCACCATTATATAGGCTATGGCTGCATATCCAGCCGCTTATATGCAGCTTCATGCAGCTTAATGCGCCTGTCACACCAGACACTCATTTAGTGAGGGTGGATTTGGTTTTTTTTTCATTGGATGGTTTGAAAAATCAGTGTTAAATGACAATATCAGTGAGAGAAGCTACGAGCTAGGAGAGCAATTGCAGTGAGTGTGAGGAAGAATAATATGATTGGTGCTTCAAGGGCTGTTTCTAGATCTTGCAAGAGTTATCAGGACATGCTTGTGCGTGGATCTGTCGGCAAAAGACAGATGTTCCATATGTATAGTAAGGTGATGAACGAGACAGTACCGGCGACCAAGGCGCCTCTGGCGGTTGTTGATGGAGCTCTAAATGGGGCAGGCAAGGCTTCTGGGAAGAAGAGACATCCGGTTAGAAACTTTGTTTTGCAGTTTTTGTTGGCAACCGGCATTTTCTACGGCGCAGGCACCTACTTTGCGCTTAAGAATGACCAGTTTAACGATTATTTCTGCGAATATGTTCCTTTGGGCGACGAGATTGTCCTGACCATTGAGGACAACAAGGGGTTGTTTGGCGAGGCAGACCTTGCGGATTTGAGAAAGAAAATAGCCAGTTTGAAAGACAAAACAGTGGCTATTCCGCAAAAGGGAGCTTTCAGTGAGAACATTAACGAAGCCTACGAGAAAATCAAGGCGAAGTCTGACGAATTGTACAAGAAAGACAAGGCCAGTGCCCCTGCTGTTGCTGAGAAGCCCAAGGAAACGCTGATTCCAGTCGCAACCGACAAGATTGTCGAAAAATTGGAATTGCCTGTCATTACTTACAAGTCACGAAACCCAGACGTCAACAGTGTGGTTGAGAGGGTCAACACGTTGATTGCCTCGATCAACGACAACACCGCAGTGCCTACAACGCCTGCTGCGTTCAATAAACTCATTGCCAACATCACACAGTCTATTGAGACCATTGCAGACAAAGTGAAGGCCTTTGATACCACCAAGGAGGATTTGGCCACTGAGATTTCTCAGAAATTGACTGCAGAACATGCTGTGGAGTTGAAAAAGAAGGAAAACGAAGTGGTGGAAAAGTTCCTTGCCGATTTCAACCGCGAGGTCACCAATATCAGAACTAATTACGAGAAAACCTTGCAACACGACGTTGATTTGACCAGACAAGCGTATGAAATCAAGTTTGACAACAGATTGAAATTGGCCCAGATCGAACAGTTGAAAAGCTTTGAAAAAGACTTGTCGGACAAGATAGAAGCGCAAAGAGACGGTAAACTCAAAAACTTGAATGAATTGTACAAAAAGGTCGAGTTGCTAGAGAAGTTCGAAGTGGAACTTTACAACAACTTTGAAAAGTTTTCTCAATACAACGAACTCAATTCGGTTTTAAATAATTTGAAAAAAATAGTTTTCCATTCTGAAACTTACCAGAACAACTTGAACGAGTTGAACGGGCCTCAGATCATCGAACAAATCAACAAACTCGCCCAACTTACTGGCTCCAACACCCAGGACAAGGAGAAAATCAATAACAACTTGCTTGCCTTGACCATCCTCGCATTGCCTACCGACAGCATCCAATCAAAAGGATTGCTTTCAAATGCTCAGTTGGTCCAGCGTTGGAACCTCTTGGCTCCTGAATTGCGCTCTGCTTCTTTGTTGCCTCCAAATGCTGGCTTACTCGGCCATTTGTCTGCAAAATTCTTCAGCTTCTTCCTAATCCCTAAACAAGGAAACGTCCCTGCCCCAGGTACCTTCAGCACCACCTCTGCTGAAAAGCCAATCATCGACGCTCAATTGATCGGTAACGATATCGAATCTGTCATCGCTAGAGTCAGCTACAAATTGAGCAATGGCGATCTAGACGACGCTATCGAAATTGTTTCTGGTTTGAAAGGCTGGAGCAGAAAATTAAGTAATGATTGGCTTGTAGAGGCCCGTAAAAAGCTCGAAGTCGAATTTTTGATTGATTTGCTCGAAACTGAAATTAAATATTCATACTAGATTTTGTTTTGACAGAATACATAAAGCTTTCCCCGTAAAAAGCGTACATTTGATCTGATAATGTAAATACGGATTGTCCACTAAATTTCTTGGCCATACCAGTTTGTAAGTTTCAATATTGATTGTGGGAAATACAAGTAATATAGATAAAGATGATAATTCTGCTGGCAACAGAACGTATAAATATGCATATATACAAAAAAAATCGAAATAATATAGTAGAATCATCAAATTATTATTGAATTGACTACTACAACTCAAAATCACGCCTCATTCAAAAGCTCAATTTTTCGTATCCCTTCACTTTTACTCCCTGGATTTCCGAGTTTGTTCTCCGTTCTTAGCTATTTACATGACGTACACTCATACTTGATATACGTATACTATCTACTACTTGATACAGGTAAAGTACCCATAGAATGTATGATGTGATTCTAGCACGCATATACTTAACTGGTAACTACAGGGCTCGAATCAAAAGGCTATTATTATCATTATTTAGATGTATAGTAGTTATGATAATAATATCTTATATTTCGAGTCATGTACATATCTGTTTCGTATATACGCGCTATGTCTAAAGAAACTTGGTGAAGCCCAATCATGTCCATAATCTTTTCCGAGAGCACTATCTGCTAAATTGTGCTGCCAGGTCTTTTTGATGACAGGTCTTTCTAATGACGAGATTAAACAGAATATGAGTTTAGTTGATGATCATATGAGTTATTCAACTCTCACTCTATATGAAAAACCTAGCAGTTCTCGGCTTAATATGTAAATGCCATACCAAAGGAAGCTTGGCAAAAAGCCATGTTTACTGATAAACTTCCCTACCCATTTTTTACAACATTCCAAAAACCTTGGACTAAGCATTAGACCATGTCTAGGTGGTTTTTCGGGTTAAAGTCAACTAATTACCAGTTTCAAGTTTTCATTTATCAATCTTTCAACATAAGCTCCACAATTAATTCAATACAAGCAAATCTGTCTGTCTGAGTATAAATGCTAAAGTTGTACTGTTAAAGTATATAGCTAGTATCTAAAATATATGGCAGAACAAGTAATAAAAAAACAAAAAAATGCAAGAAAGACAAACAAGAGTATATGTTTGACAAAATATTAAATGTAGATGTGTTATAGAAAGACAAGTTGGATCAAGTTATTAAGAAAAAACAGCAGGACAGGTCTAATAACCTTCCAATCTGTCCATGGCGGCCTTGATTCTCATACCGGTTCTAGCACTCAATTCGTAATCATCTGCATAATTGATAGCCTTACGCAACCAATCCTTGACCTCTTCGATGCCGTTTAGACCACGTACTTTCCAGCAAAAGATTGCTCTTTCGTACAATGCTGTAGGATAGAGCCATGGGTCTTCTGTTCTTTTGATGTATCTGGACGGAATACTACCGTTTAGCATATGGCCGTCATCGACAAAGGTGTTGGCACCTAGAGATTTGTTGGATTTGATGGAAATTAAGCCGGTAGCACTGCTTACTACTCCCGCAGGTCCAGCAGCAGAAGCATCAACGTAGCTCAACACTTTTTCTTTGATAACATAGGTGTCGAGCAACTGAATGCCTTCTTGCACTTTACCCAATCTGCGAAGAGTGAGAGATTGCAAAAAGAAGCGTAACATAGACTCTTGTTCGGGTTCGGTTACAAAAGAGTAGTTGGTAGTAGAATTGTCATCATGTGAAGAAACATTGAGAGAATACTTGGAATCAATAGCACCACTATACCCAAGCAATTTCAAAGAGAGTTTCAAATTCTCTTGATCCATCCTGTTATAAGCATTCCAGAAATAACTTACTTCATGAGCTAACGAGGTTCCCACACAGTCTACAAAGTCCAATTTTGGATTACGCTCATGGACCTTTTTGATAGCTGCAATTTTTCTCAACAAATACTTATCCATAGGCATCTGTTTAGCCTGGAAAAAGCCCTTTTTGGAGCCTTGCAAGTATGTTGGTGCTTTCAAGAGATATTTGGTGGCTAACTCTTTGAAATACAATGCTTTTTCGTCAAGGGATTTGCACGAATCGTCTGGTGACAACTTGTAGACACCTACTCTACACATTCTATAGCATTCCAAGTAACAGCTGCCTGCAATATAAGTGTAGAGGGCATGCGACCAAGAATTGAGTTTGATAAGCTTAAGGAAATGTTCAGCAGCTCTCTCGTAATGGTGCAAATATACAAGAATCATTGCCTTGTCAAATACCAAAAGTGCCTCAGCTTGTTTCATTTCAATTTTCTTGCAGGAGCCATCAGTAGCAGAGTCCATCAAAGCTACGGCCTCGGTTAGTTTGCCCTGAGAAGCCAACATTCTTCCTTCCTGCAAAAGCCAAAGAACCGAATTAGGAAAGTATGCTCTGGACTTTAGCAAAGCAATCTCAAGGTTTTTTCCAGGATGCAAAAGAGTTGCTTCTCCACTCTGTATGAATGCTTCGGTTTCGACCGTTTGGACATCGGATTTGGCAGTAGAGTTGTCATGAGCATCGGCAGATGGAATGTCGAAATCATTGTCGGTAAATTGGAATGGCCCGTCATAGAAAACAAGCAAGCCCAAAACAGCGATGCCACCATGTATATTTCTTTCTGTGGTGGCTTTCCAGAGCATTTTCAACCCGTTTTCCCTAGAGCCTTTAAATCCCACAATAGATAATACTTTTCCGATGGTGGGAGGAATCAAAGAAAGAACCACCTGCAAAATACCAAAGCAGAGGTTGACACCAGAATGGATAAACTCGTCGATTGTCAAGGTGTCTGCCTTGCTCAATATCTCTGAATGGATGCTATTGACAAGGTCTTTGTCTGAGCTTGTCTCTTCGTTTTCTGACTTGTTGGATCTCGACAGAATCACCTCGTCAGCATCTACAAAGCTATCATCATCATTATCACGTTGGAAGCCGATTTCGGTTCTTTGTCTGTTGATGGCAGGTCTTTCGTTGATATTCGACCCAAGAATTCTTGTCTTTTTCAACTGATATATCTTCTCTGCCAATTTCAACAACTTGATGTCTTTCTTCTGCTTGCTCGATAAAGTGATTGGAACATGGGCAAACACAATGTCATGGTACTCCTCGTCGATCTCCGGCTTGCCCGTTGCATCTACGCTGGTTATAACAGTCTTGGAACTGCTATCTGCCAAACTGAGGTCAGAAAAGGAACCAAGAGTAGACCGGGAGTCACTGAGCCGTGCACCTCCCAAGTTTGGGGTTGAAACATTCTTTTTCAAGCCTACGGGTGGTGATAAATGATTACGGGTGTTTACTTGTTGTTGGTGATTACTGATAGACTTGTTAATCTCGTCCAAAGTATGATATGCCTTTCTCAACTTGTACAATGCCTTGGCGGATTCAATCACACTCTCGCTCAACAACATGATCAAGGCATTGAGAAGATTGGCTTCCGCATAAGTCACTGCATACTGTGTTCCTGGAGGATAGATGGAACTGGTTTTCAATTGCAACTTTTCATGTAAAAGTTTTTTCTTATACGACAAGTTTTCCGCCTCATTCAACGTCGTCTGAGCCCGTTTCATGGTTTCGCTCTCAAAACCTAACGTTGCTTCTATAAATTCTATTACACCTAGCCCAAGCACAAAAATTGGTTCTTTGGAATCATTTTTCGATTGCGCCTCATTGATCAAACTAATACCCTTGGACGCCTGGTCATCAAGGACATAATCCATCGCTTTCAACGTGATTTCAAAATCATGAAACTCTTTCAATACCAAATCAACATGCTTATCCTTCTCACTGTCAGACGAACTGCGTAAATTGACAGTACTTTCTGCCTTTCTAAGTCCCAAAGCACGAAGCATTTTCGCTGAAAATTATCCCAACAATTCAACAAAATCAACAGATTACCTAATTTACTAAATCAAACTTCAATCACTCAGCCGACAATCAAAAAATCCAATAACCATCCACTATTTTTACTAAATAGTGAAATTTGGCAGCAATGATCTGGCAGTGAAAGGAATAGTGCCACCGATTGGTTTGCTGCATCATGACGCAATGGTGCGTGGCGAGACGCGCGTGTCATATGGCTATATACTCTTCTATTAAAGTCTTGGTTCGAAAGTGATTCTTTGAGTTTCCCCACTGGGCAGTATGAGTATTTTTTCAAAATTTTATAAAGAATATTCTGGACCAGCCATTTCTTCACCCTTAGAATGGTTATAGGTGCAACTATTTACTAGAAATGTGTAATACCTTAGTAGATGGGGGTATATAGAGTCAAATAATCATTGCAGTTTTGTAAAAGTCAATTTACAGCATTATTAAATTCAAAAATGTCAAAAAACATTCATTTTTTTGTAAGAGTTTACACAGCAAATATTAATATGAACAGTTAATCAAATCTTTGTCTTGTTAGACTCAATCTTTTCTATTATCAAAGCAGAGGCTCCTCCACCGCCATTGCAAATTCCCACTGCTCCATAACGGCCTCCTTCTTGATGTAAGATGCTGAGAAGAGTTATGACAATTCTGCTACCACTGGAGCCAAGAGCATGACCCAAAGCCACTGCTCCTCCATAGAAATTGATTTTCTCCTTTGGGATATTTAACAATTTTGCGTTCACAACGCCTACTGCTGCAAAAGCCTCGTTGATTTCAAAAAAGTCAATGTCCTCAAGAGTCAAAGGACTATGGGCAAGAGCAATAGGAATAGCTTTAGCAGGCGATGTAGTGAAATCGATAGGTTCTTGTTCAGCCTCGCCCCAGCTCACAATCTTGCCAAGAGGTTTGAGGTTCAATTCCCTGACCTTTTTACCAGATGCCAACACTACAGCAGAGGCACCATCGCTCATGGGTGACGCGTTGGCTGCTGTGACTACACCGTTTTTAACAAAGGCAGGTTTGGCCTTTCTGATAAACTTTTCGCTAAATCGTTGGTATTCTTCATCTTTGTCTACGATAGTATCCTTTGGATTTTTTCTGGACCCAGCAATGGATATAGGTACAATCTCGGCCTGGAACTTGGCGGTCTGGGCTGCCTTGATTGCCTTCTTGTACGAGTCTACTGTAAACTGGTCTTGTTCCTCGCGACTGATCGAATAGTCCTTGGAGACCTTTTCTGCCGCTATTCCCATGGAAAACCCTTCGTAGGCATCGGATAGCCCATCTCTTAGTAAGCCGTCCACCATCTGGGTCGACCCAAACTTGGGATTCTTGTCGCCCTTCCGCAAATTGGCGACATAATACGGGGCATTCGACATGGACTCTGTCCCGCCAGCAATTACAATGTCTGCATGGCCTGTCTGGATAGTCTGAGCACCATTGATGATAGCCTTCAAGGCAGAAGCACACACCTTATTCACCGTAGTGGCTACAATAGAATGCGGCAAGCCTGCTTTCACAGCAACCTGCTTGGCAGGCGATTGTCCTAAATTGGCCTGCACCACTGAGCCAAAGTATATCTCCTCGTATTCAGCAATACGTAGCTTTGGTGCTCTTTCCAAAGCTGCCTTCACTGCAAAAGCTCCTAGTTCTATCGCATTGAACTTGGATAATGATCCTTGGAAAGACCCCGTAGGAGTTCGTGCCGCAGAAACAATATATACAGATTTATCGTCAGACATCTTGATTTCTTCAATTTCTTTACTGATAATAGCACAATCTAACGTCCTAGTATGCCTTTATATACATCCCAGCACTATCCGTAACAGTAATCTCTAAGCGGTCCTACATGAAAAGTACCTACAACGGCTGTCTACAGGTAACACCAGCAAATATTCATACATTCGCACTTAAAAACTACTTCAATGTCAAAAAGAATAAATATTTTGTAGTAAACTTCTCTCTCTCAGTCTAAAATCAATTACAATAGTTCTACAGGCAAAAATAATATTTAAAAAAGAAAGCCCAACGCGGGGCTCGAACCCGCAACCTTTCGATTTCACTGAATCGTAAGAGTCGAATGCACTACCGATTGTGCTAGCTAGGCAATTTTCTGTAAAGAAATGTTTTTCTGAGAGGCAGCTATTTCTTTTGGATATTGGAAATTATGTTCGTACTGATTTTGAGAAACAATGATTGTTGACAGTTCATGTATATGTATTCAAGACGTGATGATTCACATAGCGAGAGCTTTGGCGGCTGCTCTAAACATGTTATCATATAATTCAGGGCCTTGATAATACCTTGCTGGGAACATCCAACAAGGCGCTCTGGTTTCAGCCTATCAAGAGCTAAATCTGATAGGTTTAAACAAGAATTGCAAGTTGAATCAAACTGAACACTTGTACTGTTTTTCACGAAACATTAAGGTGAAGAGCGTAAGGTTAAAGGCGCATTATTTGAGCCTAAGCTTAAAGATACACCGCTAGAACGTATATGGAAATAAACAACTATTCCGGAATATCAGAATGAATTGGGAGTTCATACAAAAACTCAACCTTTAAACATATCCATATTGGGGTTTTTTCGTTACAAAAGTTTATATGAAGAATGAAAGAAAGGTAAATTTTAAAAATGTCTGGTTGACAAAAACATATCTACCAATCATTTAACTGTGTATAACTCAAACTACAGGATTTGCCTGCAATGTCTACAAAAAAAATTACCAATTTTATTCTAGTCTACACTCTCATACACTCCAATAAAAGACATATAGCCTTTAAAGCTACCTCAAGTAGTTGATACACTGAATAGTATACGGATTTCCAAGATATTATGAGCCCGCTCACGGTATAAATAGTGAGTTGAATCAACAGCAATGAACTAACCAATAGCGAATGATTTAACGGGTGTCAACTATATAAAGGGCGCTGACGGCAGACAATGGATGAGTTAATGGAATACAAGCTATATTTATCTTTAGCACTCAATGTTTCCAGGGGGAACACCAAAGCGGTGCATGAGATCATAGCGTCTATACCTAAGGACAGTTCATATGAAATATTAAGCAAGTTCAATATTTTATCGTTGATACTAGTAGTGGCGCCTACTTTCTTAGAGCCCTGCGAGCTTACATTTGTGAAGGAGTTTATATATGATGATGTAGAATACAAGGAGCTTGGATATGAAGTGGAACTTTATGATACGACGGATCATACCGTTCTTGAACAACAATATTCAACATTATGCAATTTTGTGACTGAACAAGCTTTGAAATATCATTGGCAAAAGGCAGAAAAAGACAAGGAATACTTGTTATTTATGTTTGTAAAAGCCAGAACCTTAAAGGTTGCGACGTTTCATAACGAGAATGTATTTTTCAATGAAGACTTGTTTCGTATATTACCACTGGACTATGCCCCATTTCACGCTTGGAAAGACGGGTTTCTCAAACCTTTGGACTTTACAATAAAGCATGGGGAATTTCCCAATGTTTTAGAATTACAAAACGATACCTCTGTCACTTTTGACTATTTGATCAAATATATAGAGTATGAAAATGTTAGTGAGTTTTTGGCGCATTCCATAATACCGTTTGTTAAGCATAACAACTGCTGGTATTTACTTACGGAATGGCTCAAAAAAAAGACGTTCTTGTCCGTAGCAGATTATGCAATGTTGTTCAAGTGTTTTGAGTATTTCTTTAATGATCTAACTGATGACGCCCAGAACTTCTTGAACGACTTTGTCGGAGAGTATATTTACAAAGTTTATTCTGGGAGTATGTTTACAGAAGACATCTTGTCGATAATGAGCGAAACAGTCCAATATTGTATCATCCATCATGATAAAAAGCTCATTATAGATTCCGAAGGAGAGAATCCAGTCATAGATGATGAGTATATCAAAAAACATTTTTGTAACAACACATTGGAGAATTTGAAGTATCTTCTGTCATTGATAGATTCTGCCAGTAAACTAGTAAAAATCACCAATAATAACGAATCCTTGATGTCCATACTAATAATATCCATATCCTCTTCTACTGTTCAGCTCAACTTTGCCAAGTTGTTAATACATAATTTCAAGATCAACGATGGCCATTGGGAGACATTCCTATTGAATTTCAACTGGTTGATTGAACTGTCGGTGGTTTTCAAGAAAATACAAAATTACGAATGTATTAACAAGATCAACGAAATATTATTTGAGATCTTGTTGAGCTTGAACCTTAATGAATTGATAAACAAGTATTTGCTCATCAATTTCAACTCTAATCCTACTTTAAAAAAGATTCTTCTCAAATATTGTTGGCATTATTTTGTAAAAGCGAAAAACTTCAGCTTGGAGAAAGATGAGTTGTTGACAGTTAAAGAAATTATTAAGAATTTTGATTTGGACTTCGACAATGAGATTCAAAGCGCAAACAACTTTTACCTTATTTACAAAAACTCGTTGGACATTTATAATCCTGATGACGAGTCCAAGTTTATAGAATTTGACTCATATCTAGTAAACAACAAACCGATCACTGATTTCATAACTGATATAAATGTCAACAAGATCACAAATATCAATAGAGACTTTGGTCTATGTGAAAACCTCAACTTTGAGATTCTCAAGTTCAAAAAGTTGCTTATTGCTACTAATCAATTGGTTACCAACTTCAAATTCCGCTTGAATGACCATATAACCCCTTTAGAAATTTATTGTATCAACAACCCGTTGTTGATCTTGGAAAAGCTTTTGGAGTTGAACTCCAAAAGTTATCAGGAACTAAACAAGTTTTATAGAATAATGATGGACTTATGTATAAGTATGGACAAAATAGGTCTCATATATGACGTATCGCTCTTTGAATCGACTGGATCTGCGCATACAAACGAGGACTTTGATGATTTCAATAGGTTTGCTGCTTACTTCCAAACTAATGTTAATCCCAAGGAAATCAAAGATATTAAACCTATAACAACGAAATTTCCTCTCAAAGACAAGCTTATTTCTAGTTGTATTAATTATGCCTTGATTGACTTAAATTTCGAGTTTGCTTTTGATCATTCCATCAAGTTGCTCAATAACGAAACCGGTACCTCGTTAGAGTCCCTAGGCTATATCTGGTTGACCATTTTTCAAGTATGTAAATTTGTAGATCCTAACTGGCTAAATACTGGTTTTCATGAGGATTATGAGGAGCTAAATGATGATCCGGTGCAAATTCCATTGGATATTTTGACTAAGCAGATTGAATTAATCTCCAAGTTGCTTGAAGTGGTTCCCTCCTCTACTTCTATTAGCGCAGCAGAAAATAAAATTATCTTGAACCATGCTAACTATTTAATCAACAAATATCATAAGAAACTCTGTGCTCAAGTGGTCAACGATTTCAACAGTTATCAATACCAACAATCTAGTTCTATTTTCAAAAACTTCAACGCTTCCACTGGCACTTTGCTCAATCAATTTACTAAGAACACCTCAAATATCAATAACAGCAACTTGACCATTAACCGTAGAAACCATCAACAAGATAGTATAAACTCGTCACCTATCTCTGCTTTTAATTCCCCAAGAAACTCACAGATTGATGGTGCACCACTGCATTCTGCCATTTCCATGGCTCGTACTCCGGCCGGAAATAACAGTCTTGCTCCAGGACCAGGTTTGGAAAATCGCTTTGTTAGAGCGTTCGCCTCATCTGCCAGCGAATTGTTCAAAGGTGATCCTAACGATGCCAATGACCAAGGAATGAACCGTAGCGCAAGTAATAATAGAATTAACCTCATGGGCGGAGAAGAACAGATTAAAAACTTGTTTGTTAGCGGATTGGGTTGGGCCATTGGTGCTAATCCTCAAGATAGTTCTCATTAGTGCTGCGCATAGGGTCTTTAATAAAGTTTAGCATGCATCAAAATATGGGATACTGTATGTTCTTGAAAAGATGTTTGGAGTTTTGTTTTATTAATTTGTTTCAAGACAAATATGTATTGAGTAAAATAAAAGCCATTGACAAAGTTTGAAAGCAGTTGATGCAAGTTACTGGTCTGGTTGAAAAACGCAAACTTTATTAAAGTTTTGGATTAGATCTGGGAGTAAGGTGCTGTTTTTGTTAGTTATCGTTATACGTTTGATTAGTTGAACTTCATAAAATTGCCAGAAATTGATTCACTTGTGTATACTACGGAAATATATCATTATAATTGTTGAAGAAAGCGTGTTGTAGATTGTTTTGAGAAGAAGCAAATAAGTATTAAGCTTTTAAATTATATTAAATTACATTCTTAATTTGATTACAAATACACGCAATTTCCTCAAGCAAGTAAGGTCAAGACTAGTTATACGACATGATAGTATAGTTAATTTTTCAAGACGGTTCATTTTCTGGATTCAGTTAAAGTGTCTTTGGGTAGCTGGGCAGGATAGCTCAGTGGTAAGAGGTCTTGAACTAATACCTAATAAGATATCAGGTTTGAACCGGACTAAAATCGACTTTTTACGATGCTAAACGAGATTTCACAGGCAAGTGAGTAAAGTCTAGTGTATACTCAGCTAGAATTCAATAAGTTATGATTATTATTACTATTATGATTATTATTATACTGTGCCATTCCACCATTATTATTTTGGTCGGTAGTTTCTATTCCAGATCTGTACGTTAAAAAAATATGTAATTCACAGGTTCTTTGGACATTCACAAACAATCACCATCCCTTACACAGACAACATAGCTTATGTAGGTATCTCTGACATACATTAAGTAGCAAATTTATCAGCAATATGCAACAACTCTATAAAACCTAATAAAGATAAAGACTATCGACGCAACCAAAACCTGCAGCGACGCCGCCTTCATTACTGGTGCTAAACTTGGATCTCAACAAGTAGCCACCGGTTTTGTTTGAGAGAATTTCGCCAGTGGAGCTGTTCCAGACGACAGTTCCGAATATCCCCAATTCGCTTACCACGTCTTGGCGGTATACTTTCCCTTGACGAATGATCAAGTTTCTATGGCTAGGAGGCACAATCATATCCATCAAAATGTAAGCATTCCACTGGCTTTCAGGAATAGACAGTAAGAACTTTGGAATATCTTGTTTGTAGATATTGTTGCCACCGCCTTCACGTTGTGGCTTGAGGACATAACGATCTGGGTTTTCAAAGGCCAACATTTTGGCCTTTTTCCCAGCCTCAGAGTCATCTAAGGGAAGAATGGTTACAAAAGTGCGCATGAGGGACTCTATTTCCGATTGAGAAAGATAGTTTTGCAAAAGACAGTCATCTGTTAAGAGCTGCTGGATTTTTTTAGATCCACTGAGCTGAGACAACAAAGTAGGACATTTGATGGCTTTGCTGACTTCCAAATTGAGTCTGGTTGTCCAGTCTTGTTCGGAAGCATAGTCAGCAGGGCCATATCCAGTACGGTAATACACTACGGAGATCTCATCGCCTGTAGGAACATGGCGTAGTATTTTTGTTACTGGGTCTACCAGAGTGACGTCAGGAACGTTTGCAAGAGTTACTCTCTGAGACCTGATACCAAACTGCTCTAGCAAACAGTACTCCAAATGCCTTTGATCAAAAACGTTTCTTTCGTTTTCCTGGACTACAAAAAGAACAATAGAAGTAGTCTTCTTTTCACCATGATACAATGCTACGGCATCTGCTAATCCCTCGGCTAATTTCAGACTAGATTCGGTCCCAGCAAGCTCCGAGTCCTTGTAATGCTGCTCAGAAGTGCCAGTGCTGCTATATGCACCGACTTTGTTCAAATACTTGTGCAAGGCAGCGACCTTGGGAGAAAGCCCGCCAAACGACACGGAAATCGCATTATATTCAATCTGTTTGATTCGATTGGTGATCTGGTCCAACATATAATCACTTCGTACAAGTCCCAACGCTAATGGCTGGCTTATACCTTGTGTTTTTGCTTTCTTATAGGTGTCCCAGAGCTTACCAGTGAAGTCTCGGTCAAGATCAATGAGCTCAGAAATTATCGATTCTAGCCATGTCTCATCACTGGCAACCTTGGCATACAACTTGTTGAAAGCCGGCTGGACCTCCAAAGCAGAATCAAGGCCATCTTTCGGAAAAGGAGTGGGAAATAGCGTCACTGGAGCATGATCAGTGTTGTAGGGTTCGAATCCCGAAGGATACATCACTAACCCATTCGCTAAAGACCAATGGAGAGCTTTTTCCACAGCATCTGCCTGTGCCACGTCATCAAGCTTTGGGAATTGCTTCATTGAAATTGATAATATCGGATTTTGTCACCAATTATTCATAGTATTGTATATTACTAACACTTCCTATCATGGTTTGAACTGATATAGCGCAATACTTCCCCGAACTCACGTGCGATATATAAATTAGAGGGTAATTGGAGAAGCCAATTTAGGAGGAGTGTAACCATACTAAATCACTATATATATATATAGTATATAGTGATTTGAGGTTTGTTCTGTAAATTATGATGGTTCATAGTAATGCTTCATGTAAATATTATAATGCACTGATGGATTTTCAGGATCAATAAGTGTTGAAAAGTAAATTTTCTAGAATTATTTGTCTCATTTATTGTTCAATAAAGGTAGGCGAATTACAATTTGGATATTGACATTTTTAAATATCGAAGTTTTAAAATACCACAGTACTAGCTCAGAGTACCATTCGAATATTTTGCTACAAGCAAAAGTGGTGGGGTTGTTTTGGGACTTTATTGAAATTATTTAAGTCTTATATGTTTATATTATACTTGTCTATTGCTTTAATATACCTCCCTCTGTAGACTCTAAAAACCCAGTTGTCTAATGAAATATTTTATTGTTTTTGAGCGAAGGAATTGTGAAAAGAAGTGTACTATGATTTTTGTTCATAAGAATACTTAGTGAATATGATAGACTATTTTATTCAACGAAGATTCATGTCAGCCACTGGGAAGGATAGTTCAACGACTAGTATTCCTGGAAAAGAAAAAAAAAAGCTTAACAATGGTTAACGTTCTATACTCGTAACTCGCTACTTTCATGATGTTGAACAGGAAAATGTTACTATCTGAAATACAACCTACACCAAAATTTAGTGCTTACATTCTCTTTCATTAAATAAAAAATTATGACAAAAAGGATGATATATCTGAACTAATCATAAATGTGGTTTTTTTTTCTGATATTATCTATTATTATCCACGGCACTACTGATCTCATAGACAAATCAATTCAACGAGTAGTATCCCTCATAGATTAGCCAATACCTTTTTTATTGCTACTCATATACTTTGAAAAAAATGGGTTCATAAACTGCCAAAACATACTCTCGAAAAGTATATATATTTTCATTTTTTTAACTAAAATATGTCTATATGCCTTACTATTGCCAAGTGGCCAAGTTGGTTGAGCCATCATGCGCCACCATGCACCACGCAAAACAAGTGTGGCGTCCCTCACTTTGGGTTTTGGGACTCGATTCCCGCTCTTGACGTTTTGGAGTAGTCAACGAATGTTTTATTGAATTGGATTAGTCTTATCCTGATTATTTTGATTTAAAAAATTACACCCCAATATTTTGAATTTTTTCCTATATTATAGTATTATTTATAATAAATATTAGTTAAGTTTTGCAGAAATATTCGATGAAACGGAATCTTGACAATTTTGACAAAAAGTTGGTTCTTTTAAATCATAAAAAAAATTACATTTCTATACTCTTCAAATCTTAAAGTTTTATATCATGTACTTTGATTTGACATGTGACTTTTATACATCATTTAATAATGAGAAGGTGTCATTTTGCCGAAAATAACACATAATTTGTTGAAAATCATGTTTTTCACCTCCCAGGAAAACTTTCTTTATTTCTTGACATTACTACATAGTTTTGGATTTCTTTCAGTTTTATTTATGCTTGCGTCAAAAATTTGAATGAGGTTTTATCCCAAAGAAACGCGTATTTCAAGAGCTAAAAAAAGTATGATTTATTATAGGTTCTCAGAGAGCTTATAATTGATAACAATCATGAGTAATTGTGAAAGTAGCATATTTTAGCTTCCGAAATACATTCAATAATTTATGGGGCTCTTTAAAGCGTAATGTGTTTATTAATAAGCTTTATATCTCGGTTCAGGGAAGTCCGTTTTATTACTATTTTATTACTATTCAAGTTAAAGTTGCAAATGGCTTAACACTAATTTGGCTTTCGATTTTTGCTTTTCTACTGTTCAAGTTTCTGGTCTGCTTTATTGCATTATTAAAAAAGTTATATTGTTAAAAGCGTAAATTAAGATTGAAGTCGTAACCAATAATAAATGTCAATTAATTTTTCGCCATTGACCAGTTTTTGTTGTTTATACTTTAGTATATGATACTTTAGTATATGGTGTATTATTATTTCAATCAAGCCACTGTGCCGGATGGCACAGTGGTTAGTACTCTCGGAGAAGAGAAAAAAGACCTAGCAGGCTCAAAGGGTTAATTCCCGACTACGAACAGATTTACTATGCTGACTTTCTTTATAGACAAGTGCAACTGTCACGACCTAGACCAAAGTCTAGTGCTTACTTTCAACCAGTTGGGCGAGAAGATTATAATATATAAGATTATGATCAGATTATGATCAACAGGACACTATTGGGTCTTCTCCGCTGGATTTTACCAAATCCCTTTAGACATGGCACGTATATAAATTGATATGTACTGGGCTCGAAATATAAAATGTTATTAAAATTTAAAATTTACATAAACTGATGTAGGGCCACTGGGCCGTATGGCTCACAGCGGATATACGACCACATTGATAATAACCAACAATATTCGCTCCTAAGAAAAGGATCTGATATCTCAGGCGGTTAATAGCCCGCGCATGTTAGAGGAAGCAGAAAGCATGCTTTGCAGTAATGGTGATGTACGAAGCAAGATGGGCGAAACGATCTAAACGACAAGGTGGCAATGGACAGCAAAACAACAGTATCGGCGTCCTCGATGCCTTTTGTGAGGTATAACAGTGCACACAGCAGTTCGACAGGCGATCTTCCTGGGTCGGTGAGAGACAGCACTGTGTCCTTGGTGAGTCTTCCAGTGAGCAGGCGGTATCCGCGGGCTGTCCAGGTGTCTGCTCAGCTAAGGAATGGGAAAGAGACTTATTTTGATGGAGCCAAAGCAGAGGAATCTGAGGAGAGCAACGATGTCAAGCTTCCCGACGAGGTGATCAAACTATTTGAGGAAAAGTACCAGATCAACGTGTCTTTGAATGGTTTGTATGCGAGTGGTGGGGCTAGTGTAGTGAATGATCTTGTAGAATATACAAACCGTTATTTTGGGCGTATTGAAAACTCTCTCACGGTTTTCAAGTTTTGCTGTTTGGCTCGCCAGAAGCACAAGACCCTTGAGGTGATTGGTCTTTTGATATGCGACATTGAACAGATCTACAACATCACAGAGTACTTTTGTTTCCTTACTCAGGATTACGAGGAAACGTTCCATAGACAGGTCATTGGGCTTGATGACGATGCTCACAAGATCTCCAAGGTCGTCAACCGTATGTTGAAATACTCCATCTTGCCTCCCATAGATTCCAAATTCATCAAACAGGATGTATATTCTGTGGCTGAGGACATGTCCTCGGTGGTTCTAGAACTCATTTCGTATCTTATTCAGCGGCTTCTAGTCTTCACGTCTTTGAAACACAATAAAAGCTTGTTGAAAAGCTTGACTGATGCTTTGAAAAGCGCAGATCTACATAGGAAAACAAACTTTGAAATAACCCAGAAACTAGAACAATGGCTTTTGGAAAACTCCACTTGTTCGCGATGCAACAAGGACATCTTCATCCAGCCCTGTATCCAGGAGCTTCAGACAAGGAAAAAATGGCATATGAATTGCTGTGTTTGTTCTGTTTGCAACGAACAGCTTTTCCCAGATTCCCTAATGTATGCTGTTTTAGAACAGTCAGACACCATCAAGTGTTCTAGTTGCAATTTTGCAGACCAAGAAAACCAAGCCTTGGTGTTCAATCAGTTTTCTCGTATTTCCCTCAAGCAGCAGTGCGTGTCATTGTTGAAAATGAAAATGCTCGCTACTGTCCAGGAGTTGGAAGATGACAATTATGGCTATATATGCCAGGAATGGATCAAGTATTGGAGAATGGATGCCGAGGACTTGCAAAAATACGACCGTAACACTCAGAAAGCCCAGTCTGCTATATTTGAATTGATCCACCGACAGCAGTTTTTTGTAGATACTGCTGCGGATTTCTTGAAAATGGGCGAAAAGTTTTTGATTGATGCCCGTGACAGACCAGACGAACTCGACTACAAGCTTTACGACATCATATTCAAGCCTGTGAAAGAGTTGCGGAAGATACACAAAAGACTCTTGTTGTCACCAATGACCAGATTTCTCTCAGACCAAGGCATGGTTATCAAAAACCAGATCTTCAAACTCTACTTGAACTGGATCAACAAGTCCTACTATGCATACGAAGAGTATCTTGTCAAGTTGGCAGAATCAGAGCTTTTACAGGACCTAGATAAGATGAAAGAAGTTCCACATTTACAAAACTGGATCAAGGACCAAAAGTCTGCCAAGTTGGAAAAACTTCTTTCCGGCGAGTTTTATTACCAAATCATTCAAACTAAAGAAATATTCAAAAGCTTGGAAAAATACATGGACCAGCATGATCCGGAAAACAATATTGTGTTCCAGACCTCAATGTTGATCGACAAGTACAGTTACCAGCTCCATGCGGTTCTCGACCGTGCTGTGACTCGCGCGTATATCAGTAGAATCCAGAATCTCGAGGTGAAACGCTCAGATGTCCACTACAAAAAACATGCCTTTGTAAAGTATAAAAGTAAAGTAACAAATGAAGTTGTCGATTGCTGTTTGATTCTTCTAAACATGTGTCTAGTAATCACAAAGTTGTCTCTTGCTGATGCAACTTTCATCAAGTTTGCACCCCTCATTTATGTCGACAACTTGGAATATGAACGCATTGACGCCAAGTTGTTCATCTCAGACAAAACCAAAAAGGACTTGGAACCCTACAAGGTGCATTTCAGGTCCCAGGACGATGCTATAAACTGGATTACCATTAACATGTGACACAAGGAGACCTCACCTCCTTTGTATTATATTATTATTACTGTTTTTTATTTGTTTACCCATAGAGATGATTTTTTAATAATCAGTTTTGAGCTTTGTAAGTTGTAAATGTGTTTTCAAATGTTGTTGACGATTATGGTTGTGTTTTTGAGTGATAGTGGATATTAATATTATAGCTTTTTAATAAATGAGTCGAGCACTTGAAAAACAAGAAGAGTGACAAGAAGAAGAAAATGGATGATATAGAAAGAATGGATAGTAGGTTATTTTGTAAGCCGTATATATAATTACTGGATTTTCTTTTCAAAATTTAGTTGTTCTAATTCAAAAACTTTGACTTTTTGAACGTGATTCCACAGGCAAGTGCAACTATCTGAAATACGACCTAGACAAAAGTCTAGTGCCTATTTTCAACCAATTGGGTGATAAGACTGTGATCAATGAACGTTTATTGAGTTTCCCCCTCTGGGTTTTACCAAGTCTTTTTAGACATGCATACGAATTTGATAGGTGCTGGGCTAGAATTATAAGATTATTACAACACTTTGATCTTGTAATTTGTTTTATTTTGATACTCACTTGAATTGGTGTTTATCTGTGAAGCTTTAACTGTGTAAATATTAATTCTGTTTTCTCCTGTACTAGGGTGGAAATGAATCTAGGCATTTTCTTTAGGTATTTGCATTCCAGAGAATAACAACTGTTACTAATAATACTCTCAATATTGCTTTAAATTTACATCGACTTTTTTGGTATTGTATAATTTCATTAAAACATATTAAAAGAGCATTCAATGAGTAAGTTAGAGCTCAAAATTGATTTCGTGCCATATTTCTTTTCAGACTTGAGTTTCTTATCTTGGTCCAGATAATACTACTTGTGTTGAAAATCCAGCGACCTTTTTCAAATAGGAGAGCAAAGCTTGAGCTGTGGCCTAATATTTACTAATAGTTGTTAAATATATACCAATTATTATGAAATACTAAAAATATACTGACAAATATTGAATATTTATCAAATATGTACTGCATCTATCAAATATGTACTAACAACTATTTATACTTATCAACTATGTGCTAAAACGACTAACTTTTTATCAAATATGTACCAACAACTATTTATATTCAAACATGTACTAACGACTATCAAATATGTACTAACGACTATTTATGTACTGACAACTACTCACTATTTACCAAATATGTACAATTGCCATACAATACACTAACAACTATTCATGACAATTCAATATACCATAAATACAAATCACCACCAAATATACCCGCCATAGCCACCCATGTGAAGGACTGCACGTGATCAATATTTCAACTATTAGACAGATGTTCGTTTGGCGATATTGATGATTAAAACAGTTAGTGGCGCCTTGAAATAGAGAAAGCAGTTATACAATGGCGATTGTTAAGAGAACAGGAAGAACGAAGCGTGCGGAGCCGCAGAAAAAGGGCGGCAAAGGCAAGATTGAAAAGGCACATTTTGATACGAGCAAGAAGAAAGAGGTGGGGTTAGCTGATTTGACATTGTTGAAGAACATCACGGACAATGATATCAATCAAAACTTGATGCAGCGGTTCAAAGCGGGCATCATATATACGTTTATAGGGCCTGTTTTGATATCCATCAATCCGTTCAAGGATTTGGGCATATATACGGATCAGGTGTTAAATCTGTATGTAGGCAAGAACCGGTTGGAGGTTTCGCCACATGTGTTTGCTATTGCCGAGTCGATGTTCTACAATCTCAAGTCGTATAACGAGAGCCAGTGTGTTATCATTTCCGGGGAATCCGGGGCTGGCAAGACAGAGGCAGCAAAGAGAATAATGCAGTACATTTCCGCCGTGTCCGGGGGAGCCAACACCGATTCGATTCAGCAGATCAAAGACATGGTTTTGGCCACAAACCCAATCATGGAGTCGTTTGGCAATGCAAAGACATTACGTAATGACAATTCGTCTCGGTTTGGCAAGTATCTTGAGATCAATTTCAACCACAACTCGGAGCCCGTGTCTGGCAATATCACCAACTACTTGTTGGAGAAAAACCGCGTGGTGTCGCAGATTGCCAATGAGCGGAATTTCCACATCTTTTACCAGGTGACAAAGAGCTGTCCTGAAAGCTACAGAAGCCAGTATGGGATCCAAGGTCCTGAAGCTTACAGATATACCAAGACGTGCACCACTGTGAGCTCCATTGATGACGCGAAAGAGTTCCTGGACACTGTGCAGGCCATGGCTACCATTGGGTTGAGCCAGACAGAGCAGGACGAGATTTTTCGGGTTTTGGCAGCCATTCTTTGGATTGGAAACATTTCATTCCGGTTCAATCAGGAGGAGAATGCAGAGGTTGCAGACACGTCTGTGACGGACTTTGTTGCCTACTTGTTAGGTGTGGACAGCGACTTGTTGATCAAATCAATCATTGAACGAACAATGGAAACACCAGGAAGAGGCGCAGAGACGTTTCATATCCCGTTGAATATCACACAGGCTACAGCTGTAAGAGACGCATTGGCCAAGGGAATATACAGTAATCTCTTTGATTGGTTGGTTGACCGCATCAACCAGTCACTCAATACGTTGAACCAGCCAAAGTCCAAGTCAATTGGTATTTTGGACATTTATGGCTTTGAAATCTTTGAGCACAACTCGTTTGAACAGTTATGCATTAATTACGTCAACGAAAAGCTCCAGCAGATCTTCATTGAGTTGACGTTGAAAGCAGAACAGGAGGAGTACGTCCGGGAGCAGATTGAATGGAAACCAATTGATTATTTCAACAACAAGATTGTATGTGATTTGATAGAAAACACTCGTCCTGTTGGTATATTTGCAGCCTTGAATGATGCCTGTGCCACAGCACATGCTGATTCCGGAGCAGCTGACGCGTCTTTCAGCCAACGGTTGAACATGGTGGCTTCAAACAAACATTTTGAGTTGCGATCAAGCAAGTTTGTTATCAAACATTATGCTGGTGATGTTGACTACGAGGTGGCCAATATGACCGACAAAAACAAGGACCAGTTGTTGAGAGACTTGAGACATTTGATTGACACTTCCCAAAACGGATTCTTGTCCAAAACTTTGTTTGGACCAGCGTACCAGCCGCAGGTCAACAAAAGAGGAAAGCCTACTACTGCAAGTGACAAAATCAAACGTTCGGCAAACTTGTTGGTGGAAACTTTATCACAAGCCACACCTTCGTACATCCGGACTATCAAACCGAACCAGAGAAGAGGACCTTTGGAATACGATGAGAAACAAGTGTTGCATCAGATCAAATATCTTGGTTTGAAAGAAAACGTTCGTATTAGACGTGCAGGCTTTGCTTACAGAACCACTTTTGAAAAGTTTGCCGAGCGGTTTTATTTGTTGTCGCCAAAATGTTCGTATGCTGGCGATTACATCTGGGAAGGAGACGCACAAGGTGCTTGTGTGCAAATCTTGCAAGACGCTGCCATCCCTGAATCAGAATACCAATTGGGTGTCACCAAGATTTTTGTCAAGTCGCCCGAAACCTTGTTTGCATTGGAGACAATGAAAGACAAGTATTGGCACAACATGGCAGCCAAGATCCAGCGTGCTTGGCGCCGATACTGGAAACGCAAGGTCCAGGCAGCTGTCACTTTCCAAAGATTATGGAGAGAACGCAAAAGTGGTAACAAGTATGAACAGTTGAGAGACTATGGAACCACTCTCTTGGGATCCAGAAAACAAAGAAGATCCATGTCTGTTTTGGGATCCAGACAGTTTTTGGGTGACTATCTAGCTTGTAACGACTATTCTGGATTGGGAAAAGTAATCGTCAGACAAACCGGTATCAATGAAAAAGTGGTTTTTTCCATTAGAGGTGAATTGCTACATGCCAAGTTTGGCAGATCATCCATGAGACTTGCCAGAATATTCATTATAACAAATAGTAATTTCTTCATCATCGAGGAAGCGGTCGTAGAAAATCAAGTCAAATATATGAAAGAACATTCCATCGCCGTTTCTAATATAGGTGCTGTCAGTATGACCAACTTGCAAGACGATTGGATCGCCTTAAACTTGACACAGTCCTCTTCTCCTGATTACCTTATCAACTGTGTTTTTAAAACAGAGTTGGTGACCCACTTGAAGAAGCTCAACAGCAGTCTCCGGGTCAACATTGGGCCTCTTATTGAGTATAAGAAAAAAGCCGGCAACAAGTACCATAAAATCAAATGCCAAGTCAACCCTAACGCCCCTGCTAATTACGACATCTACAAGTCTGGCACCATTTCCGTAAGACAAGGTCTCCCTCCGAACTCTGTTTCCAAAAAACAGCCAAAGGGTAAACCTAGAAACGTTAAGTATCCTTACAAAACTAGACCCAATGCCATTAGCGATACCGTAAGACAGGCTGTGGCATATCGCCCAGAACCTACAAAAACCATTTCTAACCCGGCAGTTAACTCCTTTGCTTCAAATGGTAATGCTCGTAAGATTCCTCCTCCTCCTCCAGCATTGCAAGCTACTTCACAAGTTCATAAAGTTCCTCCTCCTCCACCAATGGTCCAACAAGCAGCAAGAACAGTTCCTCCACCACCACCAATGGCCCAACAAGCAGCAAGAACAGTTCCTCCTAGACCAAACAGAACATCGAAACCATCAGCTCCTAAACCACCACCTACTAGACCAAAGTCTAAGAAACCGGCTCCTACACCACCTTCAAGAAAATCTTACACTCCTCCAGCAGCTGTTCAACCACGACCACAACCAGTAGCTCAACCGCAACCACAATTAGTAGCTCAGCCAAAGCCACAACCAGTTGTCCAACCAGTTGTCCAGCCAGTTGTCCAGCCACCTCCAGCACCAGAATTTCCAACTTACAAGGCTGGCTACACGTTCCAAGGCACTGGTGCTGCTACAGAGTTGCCAATCAATGCTGGTGATATTGTTTATATTACCAAAAAGGAAGCAAATGGATGGTGGTTAGCCAAAACTTTGGATCTTTCCAAAGAAGGTTGGGTTCCTGCAGCTTATGTTTCTGAATGTGAGAATCCAAATAAATCATCTTCTGCTACTCCACAGGTGTCCAATGGTACGTCTAATGGCTATTCTCAACTGACTCCAGCTACCGTAGCTACCGCTGCATCTGGCGCAGCCGCAGTTGGAGCAGTTGCTGGTGTTGGTTATGCTGCTGCTTCTTCGCAATCTGACCAAGCCACACCAGCTTCTTCAACTACACCGGCCGTTGGATTTGGTGACGACTTGGCAGCTGCTATTGCCAAAAAAATGAACAAGTATGACAGTGATGAAGAAAAAGAAGAAGATGATGACGACTGGTAGTTGTTTGCTCTGGGTTTGTCATCCGCGACTTCTTGTTTCTTTTTGTATTTTTTTGTTTGAACCTTTCTCCTTATTTTATCTTGTCCTCAGTCTTGAATTTCACTACATTTGTGTATATTAATAAAACTTTTTGCAAGACTTTTGAATTTTGTATTGTATTGCATCAATGTTTGAACGTTTGGATGTTAAGTAATTGATAAACACATTTAAACAACTAGTTTTTGCTTCTAGTCAAAGCGTATGACTGACTAGATCCTCCATTTCTTCATTATTTTTTCATACGATTGAGTACTCTGCTTATTTCGTTTGACCATTTTTTATTGGTTCACCTCACCTTTTAGGCTCAGGCAAAATTTTGTTGATTCTTTTTCTCCAGTATACCCCATCACTCCTTGTACACTCCCTTTTCCCCTCTGCTGAGGCTTTTTAATCATGTTCGTATTATCATTTTACAACGCTACCCTAATACTTTACTTTGGTTAATTTATGTGAAAACAATTTGATTTCTCAAAATGCTTAACCTGTTTGAGCCAGCTTGAAACTAACGTAGTGGCCTTGTCAAAACTCTGGGAAGGTTAATATGCTTCTAATTCTGAATGATTTCAAGAAAAGCTCTTATACTAACCTTTACCGTGCTTAAAAATCCTTTTCCACACAAACGAGGCTCCCTTGTCGTAATGAAGTGATTACCATCGCTTAACATGGTACTGTAACTGTTCTTATTACAATAATTGAATGACTTGTTTCATTTTACTAATTCTTATTGGCTTGATTTATTAGATGTTATTCATAGCCACTTGCTTCGATACCCTTATGACTACCCTATTGTCTGAAACCTTCAATTACCTTTTTAGGTATTGTACCATTCTAAGCACTATATATGACTTTACTTCCTCCTTTACTCTGAATTTCTTCTATCCTAGCCCATTATAGCTTTAATACAAAACTATCTTAATATCCCATCTTGTCAAACATACCACACCCTTTCTAAGCCAACATTTAATTAAAATTTACCCTTTTACAGTTAAAGAGAAATCAAAAACCCAATAAACAATAAATCACATAGCCAATAAAATAACAGTAGAAAATGAAAGCTAAATGATAAATCGTTTGTCAAGATCAAGTATTGGCATTATGCATGTTGAGATATTGATAATATATTATGCACAGTAAGCATCGCACATAACCATTTTCATTAAAGGTGAAATTTTTTCATAGGGGTATAAATAGTGAAAAATTTGGCTTTTTCTTCTTGTTAAGCTTACAAAGTTTTTTCTTCATTATTCCAGTATTTTTCTTGAAAAAAATGTTGTCGTTGCACGCTACATTATAATGACTGAAATTGGCGTTTTATAAAGTATGTTTTCAAGTTATTACCGTGTTCTTGCCGTAAGGCCAGAATTTGGATTTAGCTAAGTTTTTGCACATTCTCGATGATGATATTATGATATATTGCTTGAATCTTCTCTGTGAGCAATGATTTCTCAAAGACTACAACGGTATCTGAGGTTAAGAATGATTGTAAAGATTTATTTCGGTTAATGTTTGAGCCATTATAACTAACATTAGTGCAGTAATTTTTATACAATCTTATAAACGTTATTTACAGTTAATTTTTGATGGATGTAGCTTATTAAAACCGATTCTGTAGTAAGGCATTACCAAATAAAAGTGATGATGATGCCAATTACATAATCACATTATCCTAAATTATTTCAACTGATTGTTTTATAATGCCCACCAACCTTGACAATGGAAACTATAAAAAGACGAGTGCAATTCTTATCAAAACGTAGCTGTACAAGGTAAATTGTTAGCAGGCTCAAGTATATTAAAAATTTACCCTAAAGCTTTTTATTCATTGGAATTTATAACAAGCCATTGAAAGATCATGGCGGCCCTAAGCGTTCGAATTCTAGTACACGAGTTATAAATAAGTGGAGTAAATACAAAATGAGCTTTGTTTTGAATTACATGTTAATGCAAAAAATCTATTTTACTTTGATATAGTTTTCAATTTTAGTAGGGTTTGCTAATACCAGTACTATTCGATAAAAGGTTTTACAATTCTTTAAAAACGTCAGTAGTGAGACTCGAGTCCCAAAAATGAAAGTGAAGAACGCCACTTTTTTTACGTGGCGCATGCCTTCAGCAACTAGGCCACAGTACAATAGTAGGGCACCGCATATAAGCAGGCAGCCCATTCGATTTGCAGATATACGCTATTTAGATATGATAGAAGGCTTATTGTTAAAACTTAATCAAGAACAACCTCAATTAGCAACTATACAAACAACAGTCGAAAAATATACTGGCTATAAGGCGCAGCTACGCGCGTCAACACACAGCACCCCGCAGGATCAAAACAAAAATCACGAGAAACACCTGACTGTAAACAGTGAGAAGAGCGAAAAGGACGATGAGCAGCTTGACAGAGATGTTAGCGACAACAATTGAAGACAAATAGTGGAAAACTTTATTTAGAGTGCTGGGGCAACGGTGAAAAAAAGGTTTGGGTGGATTTGAGTATACCCTGTTGGTTTGATTTTATACTAGCGTTGAGTTTCTGTTGTGGATCAAACTTTGAGGACGTTAAGAGCCATGAGGAATACTTCAATGACAGATAGTATGAATAATAGCTACCAGCCACGGGCCCATAGCAGGAAACAGCTATTCTATGATTTGGCGAACAGTTTCAGCAGCAAGGAGGATGTCACGCCGACTACCAAAGACTTGGGTGCGTCACGACAGCCACCCAGAAAGCCAGCAGTTATCAGAGGCAGCAGGGCAGACTTGCTGGGCTACTCTGAAAAGTCCTCGTTGTTCAGTCACAGTGTTGCCAGCAGTAGTATAGAGAGGGAGATTGCTGGAAATGGGCGGCGGCGTCGGGAGGCCGAGGAGTCGTTTGAATATATGATGAAAAAGAATGAAATATATGAAAACCCGGAATTGGTAGTGTTTAATAACGGAAAGTTACTACGTGAGTCTCGATTGAACTCCATACAGCAAGCAGAGATTGCATCTACATTTATATTTAACCAAATATACAACGAAAAGAAAAAAGTACGACTAGGATTTCGCAGCAGTCAGAAAGCTGGGCTTTTAGACTCTGACAATGCGACAAAAATACAATATGCTGCTCGTAATGTTGCTGACAGCGACAATGAGGAAGAAGAACCGAACATTGCTAGTTTACTCACACGATCACTCAGAGATAAAACCAGTTACGATTCGAAAAAGAAACTAGCACCACCCAAACCGACGCTTAACGACATTATTGCGTCAGTTCCAGGTGTCGCTAATGATGATCTAACCACAGAGTTGGCAAAATACGAGCAAGAATTGAATGCGCATCACAACGGACTGGGAGAAGACGAGGATTCCTATGTAGATGCAAATCAGCAAACCACCAAAGAGAAAAGAGCAAAATTCCTGAACGGTTTCAACACCAAAAGATTCTATAGTGCATCTTCTTATCACCAACACCATAAAACCAAACCAGAACAAAATAACAGTTCGCCAGCAAGGGGATACGAGAATAACTTCATAGCTACACGGCACGCTTTTCAAAAGAAACTACAAGAAAAGTTCAGTCGTAGTCCTGATTTTGTAGCCAATTTGAAGCCCATCGAAGTGGAAATGTTTTTGAAAATGGACGAGGAGTTTGAAAAAGAATTGAATCATATACAGCAAAAGCAAGGTATGTTATATTTATAGTTCTTTATTTATCTATCTATCTTATAAGCCTTTCTAACACATTAGCTAATGATGACGAGCAGATCAGTCGTCTTGTCCTGCAGGCACAAAGCTCAGGAAACGAACATCAATGTTCTGAGATTAAGTTGATCGTAATCGACGATCTATATCATAAAGTACACAGTTTAGATGAAGATGACTGGATGTACTGCTAGCCGAGCATCTCAACAATACAATACATGTTCATTTTTGACATTTGAGCAAATCGCACAACTTGCTGGTAGATCACTACACTCATTACTAAAATGTAAAAAGGGTTGCTTAATTATTCTTCAACATCAACCAATAAATACCCAGTAAGAAACGCTCACCGGTACTATTCCATTGCCTAGTGGACACTTTACCCACAATATGCTATTGTGCAAATTAAGTTTAATTGTAAGTTAATATTACTGTTTATAGGGGCCTCCTAGCCTTCACCTGTTTGATGTTAAAACGCTGTTTCCCAAATCGGCAGTGTGATGTGACTGATGCGTGCTGATGCGTGCGGGTGCGCAATGCAAAATGCAAAATGCAAGCTTCCATGCACGCCAGCGCCCATTGCTTCCCTAAAAGGTAATGCGATGGTTTCTACCAGTTGGGGGGCCTCTGGATAATGTTGGGTAGAGATATCCATGGCTTATGGCAGCCAAGAAACGAGCCAAGCAGGAAACCAGTTCTAGATAACAATGTCTTTTTGTAGATAATAACGGGTAAATTCATATCAAACCATATACATGTTTTGTAATTTTTTCCGAATTGTTATACTGTGATGAACAACAATAGTGATTTGTTCCAAGGAGTCTCCTGTAAAATGAGATTTGCAGATCTGAGGAAGGATTCGAACCGAGAAACTGGAGACCTTGCTTATTGCACAAAAGATCAAGATTGTTAGGCGATCGTAAGTGACAGCAGAAAAAGCAATCGTAATTGAACAATAGATAGCTACAGCATAAGCTGAAACTCTAGATGCTACTATAGTAAGTAGTGCAGCAGCTAATTAGCCTATCATGAACTGATGATCAGCAGTCAGTTGTGTGGAAAAGACAGATATAGATATCTAGGCCTTAGTGGGTTTTAGAGGTCTATCGCCCTACAAGAAGGAGATCAATTTCGAGACCGTTTTTGGGGATAATATAGTGTGATACTAGTGCCAGACTATAAGGCCGACAGCCAGATGGCTGCTTTTGTAGAGTTGCGATGGTGTTGATGGTGATCCGCCCAATTACGTAGCTTGGGGGTGATGATACTTTTTGCAAATGATGTTTGTAGTGTGTTGGGGTGAAGTGGTATCTGTAGAATCACCTAAACTGTTATCAGAAGTGCACCTTTTAGTCATTTTCTACCAAACTGGTGCTTTTGGCGGTATACCGCAGTTTGAAGAGGTGTGCTAGCTGTTAATGCTGTTATACTAAGGTACACTAAACGTTAATAGTGAGCTGTTGTTCAACTGTTATAGTAAACTAATAGAAAACTGTATTTTTTTAAGTGCACGTTGAGTACCAAACATCTCCAAAAACTGCCTTTTGCAGTAAAGTTTCTAAAGAAGCCTACAGACTATTTACTATCTTTCATATAAGTGCATCTTTAACATGCCCATATATTTATAATCTACACGCTTTATATACCAACTTTTCGATTTCACTACTTGGTTGTACCATGAGGGTTATTTCACTCTACGATTTTGGACCTAAGTTTAATTTCACGCCAGATTTTCAAACACCAACACCATGCTGGGAAGCAGCCCACCATTTTTGGCAGGAAAACGGCCGTTGTATCAGAATCTGTAGGAGCTGCTACGTGGGCCAGTTTAACAGGTGACACTAGTTGGAGCCACTAGAGCAGGTGGCGTAAAACGAGCGCTAGCCAAGCCAAATAGGAGGCCTATAGGCGCCAAACGCAACCTCATTCACGAGCTGACCTAAATAGAACAATTACTTTTTGAATTGTAGATGGACCAGATGTGAAAAAAGCCATTCGATAGTTGGTTGTTGGGGTCTATGGAGATAGATTGATTGGCAGGAGGACGAGTGTTTCCGCCACACTGGTACAAGTGACATGCAGCGACCCGCATTAGAACGGACCAACCAGTACGTGCAGTGCAGTGCAGTGCAGTGCAGTGCAGTGCATGCACACACACGCACACACGCGCGCATTTTTTGCATTGACACGCATCAACCTGCTGCCGATCGTTATCGAGCCAGTTCAAGTAGTCAATTTCTAGCATTTTAGAGTCTTTTGCAGCAGGACAATCATTTAGCCAGGCAGGCAATTTAGTATAGTAGGGAGAGCTAAGGAGCTTTTTTCAAAACAAAACGCAAGAGACAATCCAAGAGGTGTGTTTGTTTATAAGAAGCGCCCCTTTTCCCGGGATTTTGTGTTTATTTTTGAAAACAGAGTGTGATTCTGTTTGCGTATATTCTGGCTCAACAGTAGCAACAGCAGTAGTTGACAGAGAAGCTTGACAATGGGCATTGGGTCCATCAGGTCGTTTACACGAGACGGCAATGCATCTATCAGGTCAGAGGTGCGTAGCAGGGCTAGCAGGCTTCGGCGAGAGCTGATGGTGCCTCCGTCGCCCTCGGTGTCGTCAGCAATTGGCCCTGATGATGCCAGCAGCAGGTATCATGATGCTGTGCAAGACTCGGCGTACGATGCGTACGGATACGAGGAGTTCCGCAGCCGGGCGTGTTATGAGGATGAAATCAACAACCACAAGGTTGCGCTAGAGCGCAAGTTGAACAATTATGACTACCAAGACATCTCGGACTTCAAAAACAAGAGTTCCCGGTCAGCCAGGCTCCGGGCCTCGATAAGCGGAGCGGCAACCGTCAAATCAGGCTCGTCCAGACGGACGTCCGAGAGCGCCAAGGCCCCGAGAGAGTCCGGCAGCCAGCAGCATCCCGGCATGCCTCCGCGACGCTATTCGTCGTCGGCGGTGTCCAGACACTCTCTGGTGGTGGACTCCATGTCTATCAACATGCATTCGGTTGCCTTGTCGTCGGTGCACCAGAAACACATGCATGTGGGCTCCATGGAGACCGGTTCTGGCCAGCAGACCAACTACGACAAGCAGAGGGTGCGGATGTATACCGAGAAAAGGGCCCTCGGAGGCCCGAAGACGGCCTACGACATGGCCCGGATGTCGCAGCAAAAGAAGCCGGAGCCCCACAGGTCTCTGCGTGGCCACAGCTCCGGCCAAAACCGCCCCAGAAACAGCTCCAGCCGAAGCGTCCGGTCGCTCAACTCTGTGTCGTCCAACCCTTACCGCACGCCGTCCAGGATATCTAATAGCTACGCTAATAGTTCCGCTCATAGCTACGCTAATAGCTACGACCAGCGATCGGCGGTCAGCCAAAAGTCCTCGGCCACGTCTCTCAAGCAAAAACAGCACAGAAGATCTACCAGCTCCTATTACGATGACGAAGATAGCCAGATGTACCTCATTGGAAAAGACAGCTGTGTGTCTCTCCACGATGAAATCGAAAGCTTGTTGGATGACATGAGTTCTACGTTCGACAAACCAAAGCTCAGCACCTCGTCAACACCAATCACATCGCCAGAATGCCTGCCACTTAATAAACCTACAAAGTTTGACGCCAACTTGTTCCTGCAGAACACCGCCAAATCCGCAAACTACCATCTAAGCTCTATCGTGGAAGTGGCAACCCCAAAGGAAAGCACCTTCAGACAGTCCACATACAGCGCAGGCCACAAGCCTATCCCCGAAGAACCAGGCCTGACAATGCCTTTGAACATTGCCCGCAAAACGTCAATGGTTTCCATGGCTGTTGGTGCTGTCAATAAGAAATCCTCACGCTTGTCGCTCCGCTCTAGAAAATCCAACGTTAATATGCTGAACAACACCCCTGGGTCCCCTAAAGCTGTCTTCAGCTTGGAAGACACCCTCAGAGCAGACGAGGACTTTCGCAACAACTTGCCTACCAAGGCAGAGCTCCATGCAAGCGTAGAGGTGAATTTGACCAAAAAAGCCCAGACTCCTGGTCACAAGAAGCCTAAAAAACACAGTAACGGTGGCTTTAAAGCATTTTTAGGTAATTTGTTTGGCTCCAAAAAAGATGGATCAATTGACAAGAAAAAAATACAAGTGCTTAATCAGCGCATTGGTGTTTGTTAGTTGGTGGGTTTTCAAATACGTTTCTTCAAATGTCATTTTATTCCATTCCAGATGCCAAATACCATTTCAAATACCATTTCAAATGTTCCATCTTCATTTCATTCTACGCAATATTAGCATTTCTAATCTATTTCTTACGCCACTTTTCTACTTTCATTTCGTTCTTTCACGGTTTTTTCGTTCTCTTATTTAGGTTAGTGTTTATGAATTATATTATAATCTGTCCTTCTTGTAAACGGTTTTTTACAATTCGCATTATCTCAGTGTGCTATCGCAGTGTGCTATCTCAGTGCCATCTCGGTACTCTGCTATACCATATTACAAATAGTCTTGACATTATCGATTAACTCTTGACTCCTAGCTTGGATTCTTGCATCCCAAATTGGCAATCTTGAAAAATTAGCGATAACAAGACAACCTTGTTTTAGTTCTACGCGCTAGCGCATGATACCAGCTACTAATTCCACGCAATTGAAAGACAGTGTGTCACAGAGTTCCCACTAAAATTAGCACAATGGACCCGCAGCTAAAGCCATAATAAATCAATACTCGTTTCACCAAGCGTGCTTCATATTGACTCCTCATACCTTCATTGAAAGAGGGTCCCATCCACCCACAAATGGTTCTCATCTACAATACTTACATATCATCAATCCCCAACACATTTATTTTTCAACTACAGCTCATTTGGTTCAACTTCCATAAATACTAGTAAAAAATATGCCTTAAAAGGCTTCTTTACTGCATCTAGAAGATATAGGAAAGGATCACATGCCTGCAGCATTCGATAGTTCTTCCCTTACCCGGAGCATAAATTTTTCAAGCGCCGAGTATAAAGGAGAGAGTTTTTGGCACTGAATTTCTTGATTCTTTTCTTTCTTTCCTCTTTAACGCAAATTTTCACAATCAAATTGACGACATAAAAGCGTTCTCAAGAGGTTGAGCCCTTATGGCGCTCTGACCCAGGACCTGTTGAACATTGTTGTTGCTTTTTTGGCATTTTCATTTGGTTGGAGAACAATTTGTATTGATCTTGGGTGCAGCGTTCCATCTGAAGTACTTTGCTACTTTTAAGGGTTTACCTTCGTGTGCCCGTATGGGGAGGGTTGCAAGGATCGATACTACATATACTGTTGTAAAATAACAAGCATTGTAGTTCTAGTGCTTGACGCGTAAATGTAGCGCTTTTATTCTGAGAAGCTTTCTTTTCTATTGTCCAAGGGCCAAAGTGTACCTTATAATTATTTCCTGTTTTACAAGCGACTCGCTAGAAATTCAGCATTTTATAGGTAAGTACTATAGTAAACCGCTAAAATTTATATTTTGGTTAGGGTAACCGGTTTTCAATGATATCTAATCGGCATCAACTATTGTTCAAGTTACTATCATAAATATTATTGTAAGAAGTAGAACTAGTATTTTCATATCGCAAGCCTACAGAATGTCGTGGTACGACCAAGTAACAAATCCTCCAATATAGTATGTATTTCAATGGGTTTCCAAACACTGCGGCATCTATAAGACCCACTAACAGTCTTAGCAAAACACTTTATGATGCCCAGGCCCCTCGAGGGTTTGCGGAGTCTAGTACCTTTCACATAACAAAGTCAAAGAGTGCTAGGCCATTAAGTAATCGTCAGCAAATCACCGACCTTAAAATAAAAAAGGGATGGGAGATTGCTATGGCTCCTGTCAAGTCATTGCCTATGACACTCTTTATGAATTATATGACTGGTAACTCTTTACAGATTATCTCCATTTCTATGACCCTTATGTTGTTCGTGACCCCTATTAAGGCTATATTCAACATTAACGAGACCTTTGAGTTCTTGGCAAAGGGCGACGACGAGGGCAACACCAGCCAGGACAGCAATTACAACTACGATAACCTTCTTATTAAACTAGCATTTGTCGCCGCCCAGTTGCTTAGCGTTGGCGTGGGCCTTTGGAAGTTGAATAATATGGGATTGATTCCTAATAGTACCAGTGATTGGTTATCGTGGGAACAGTATCCGGCATTTGCAGAGAAAAGTTTAGGTATATTTTGAGTTGGTTTTGATACCCACTACGTAGCAATATGAAATAAATAAATAACGTATTATATTTCGAGCCCAGTACATATCAGTTCGGTATATACGCGCTATGTAATAATAATAATGACTTATATTATAATTTTTTTGGCAAAAAAGCAGCCAAAGTCTAACACCAATTTACAGCCAATATACAACTTTCATATAAATGCCATAAAGCAAATCAGAAACTGGAACAGCGAAAAAACAAGAAACTAAAGTCAAAGTAACATCAAACTATTTGCAACAATAACTTAAAAGGAATAAATGTTTTCTCAAAACGGACTCGCCCGAACAGAGGATTAAAGCCTACTAATAAGCACATTACGCTTTGCATAGCCCCATTAAATATACAGGAAGTTGAAACATAGTAGTTTGAGAAGATATAATGATTATTATCGAACATAAGCTAATCTGAGAACCTATAATAAACAATACATTTTTAGCTTTTGAGATACGCCTTTCTTTGGAATAAAACCTCATTCAAATTCTGGAGGAATCTCAAATAATACCAAGAGCAATTAAGAATTATGGAATAACGTCAACAGTTGAATGGAATCTCCCTAAGGGGTGAGAAACAAGAGTTTTAAGAGATTATGTACTATTTTCGACAAAATGATACTTTGTCACTGTTAAATAATTTACAAAAATGAAATCTAAGAACAAAGTACATGGCATATAACTCTAGGCTCTGAGAAGTATAGGAGTTCAATTTTTGTATCTGTTGATTTGCTCTAAATACTCTCGAATATGACTTAAAAGAATCAACTTTTTATCAAAATTAGCAATTTTCCGTTATATCAAATATTTATTCACAAATCTGAAATTGTATATCACGAATAGTACTATAATATAGCAAAAAAATTCAGGATAATGAGGTACGTTTTTTTGAAACATAAAACCTTGATAGTACATGTTTTATTCAATAAAACGTTTGATGATTACTCCAAAACGTCAACAGCGGGAATCGAGTCCCAAAACCCAAAGTGAGGAACGCCACACTTATTTTTCTGCACTATTCTGCACTATTTTGCGTGGCGCATGCCTCAACCAACTTGGCCACTTGGCAAAAGTAAGGCATTACATATAGGCATATTCCCAGTGGCTCATAGCAATATGAAGGGCTAAAATAATAAATCTCTGTTTTGTCTTTGAAAGTTTAATGTAGGGCACTTATATAGGTAAGTAGGTAAGTGTTGTTTTTTGTACTTTAATAGTTCATGATATTTCAACTATAATAATAATAATAACATATATTTCAAGCCCAGTACATATTAGTTTCGTATATACGCGCTATGTCTAAGGGGACTTGGTAAAGCCCAATAATATCCTCTTAATCATAATTTTAATACCCAACTGGTTGAAAGTTACCACTAGACTTTGGTCTAGGTCGTGTTTCAGACAGTTGCACTTGCCTGTGAAATTACGTTCAGCATCGTAAAAAGCAGCGAGTAAAAGTGTCGTCTTGGGAATCGAACCTGTGTTCCTGTTAGGTCTTGTTTTTCTCTTCTCCGAGAGCACGGACCACTGAGCCAAATGGCCCAGTGGCATGATTTTTCTATTGCTGGATAATATTAAAGTAGAAATCAAATATTCTACAAACTTTAGGGAGATGCAAACAAAATCAAACGATTAAGAGGTGCTACGGGACAAGCACAGAAAAACAGAATATTCATTATAAACGTGATAGAAAGACTCTATAGAAACTAAACAATTAATTTGTACTACCATAGTTGACAATGTCGGTATTGCTAAGCAAAGAGTCCTTTGGCTTTTTCTTTTCCTCGTGATAAACAAAAATAATCAAGCTTCCACCAATAATTGCGGTCAAAGAGGTTAACAAGGAGTTTATGGGGATTGGATTCATACCAAAAGTGAAATGGGTGAGGTCATCCAATGCCGTTTGTACAAAGTTGAACAAACCACTGATACATATGATGGAACCATAAATGGTACCGAAAGAAGCGAAACCAAAGACCTTGGCGCAATAATCACTTACAGCGGTGTAATAAAACGGACGGTAAACAACCATCAACATGATTCCAATGTAATTTGCCAAGCTGTTTGGAATCAAGCCCATGATTCCGATTACCAACGAGACGCCTAGCAACACGCTGAGAACAGTGATGGTTTTGAAGTTGTCTAGAAGAACACCAATGAATGGAATAGATAACAACCCGCCCACCGGCAAGGCAATATCGAAGAATTCGTTGATAGCTTTTGCCTTGTAAGGGTCTCCTAGCAAATACTCTTCTTGGGATCTGATGGTGGCAACAAAATAATTGATTCTCAACATTTGAATTGAGGTGAAGAGGGCCATCAAGACAAACCACACACTGCAGAGCTGCTGTTTGATGGTGGCTCCATGCAAGGCTCCATTGATACCTGCTTGTATGGCAAGTTCATTATCGGTTTTTGTCTGTTCGATGATGGAAATGCTGTCGGAAACAATGTTGTTAGCAAGAGTCTTACCCGCTGCTGCATGTATACTGCCGGTATTGGAGTCCACTTTACGCAAGGAGGTGGTAATGGCGTTGTTGATAGTGTTATGTATGTCCTGGACCTTGCTGTTTACGGTAGGATTGACGGTCTCGATGTCTACGTCGCTGGCAAGACGGTTGTCGCTGTTGAGAGCAATGTTATTGCTTACCAACGAGGATCTCCGGGAGCTGAGGAGTCGCTGGTTGAACGAGTTTGATCTTTGGTGGGCAAACTGGTCAGTCAAGATGTTTTGGTTTGTAGAATTAAACGATCTGGACAAGTTTTCGTTGATGGAATTCAACAAACTTACAGAGTCCGACTGTTGTCTATTCGGAACAGGAATTGACAAGTAATTGTCAATAGAGGCTGTTTCCGAGATCGGAGCATCAATGAGCGCTTCCTCGTCCTCTAGCGGAGACTCGCCAAGCGCCTGTTCTTGCAACTTGGCAACCTCTGTACGGTAGCTTTCCTTGGGCATGACAAACACTTCACATAGAAATACAAACACAGGGACAACCATGTAGAAGGAAAAGAAGTTTTTCAAAGACAAATTCATTCTCTGGCCAAGGCTGGAGAAGAATGCCAATCTGTAGAGAAGAAACAATGCCGACGAGGAGTCAAAGGCCCCAGTGAGAAGGGCCAAGACCAAGCCGGAGTTGTTAGGAAACGCATTAGCAAGCTGGAAGCACGAGATGAATACAAATGGGCCTCCAAGTGCTAGAACTGAATAGCCTATCAAATAGGCATCGAAATAACGCACAAGCCAATAGCCATTGGATAAGATGAACGATGCTGCAAGAAGCAAGAACGAACCAATTATACCGGTCACACGAGGCCCATACTGGTCCAAAATGGCCCCCACCACCAACGAGGCCGCATTTGTCACCACAGCTGCCAATGTAAATAAGAAGTTGAGCGACAAGTCTTGCGGCGAGCATAGTTTGTAGCTATTGTCGTCAATCCGCTCCTCACATTTTTCACGATACACACCCTGAGCAATAAGAACAGGCTTGAGCGCTGCGAATCCAAACACAGGCCCTGCCGCAACTATACACCATATTAACCCACAAATTACTTGAACAGTTCGTCTTTCCACGGCCATCTTATCGATTCAACCTACTTTTATATAATAGAATATATGTCTGTTTCACGAAACCTCTTATTTGCTCAATCTATTTTTCCGCTGGAACTTTTCAACACCATGCATGCAGCTCAACACCTCTTTATATATTGAATACGCTTCTACAACTCCAATTAGTCCTGATAATCAATTGCTAATCGCTACACCGGAAACACTTGCTGGTTATCCATCTTGTCGCCGAAGCGGAAAGAAGCAGGAGCATGCATGGAATGGTTGCAAGCTGCAAGCTAATGCTGAAATATGTGGGTATCACACTGGATGAGCTAAATTTTTTTTTTTTTTTTTTTTTTTTTTTTTTTTTTTCAATATTTCAATGGTGGGAGAAGAGTATAAATGATCAATTGACTGATTTGCACACAATAGCTAGAAAGATGGGTAGACAAAAGGGCACAAGTCTTACAGCAAAGTTTGACCAGAAGATACTGCGGCTTATAAGTCTTCTTCTTGAGGAGAAGACGCAGGAGAAGATAAGGCTTAATGGGATGCAGGAGGATGGTGAGGCTGGAGTTTCTGAGGGCAGTAGTAATGATCCATTTGCAAATGCAGCTCTTGTTAGGGATGTGACGGTTTCGGAAGCGACGCGGTATGTGATATCCCGGGATCTTTCGTTGGCCCGGACAAAGAGAGCGGTGATAGAAAAGCTGGTAGACCGGGTGCTTATTGAGTTGAGAGCCGAGGAAGCAGAGGAGATGGGGCCTTTATTGGATGGTTTCAAAAAGGACAATGCAGAAGACGTGCTGTCCCAGAAGGGCGAGAGCGAGATAAAGGAGGAGAGCAAGACGGAGGATGCAGAAAGTGGCATAGAGGAGGTGAAGAATAATAGTAAAAAACGGTCCAAAGATAGTGGTGGATCCAAACCTAATAAACGTCAGAATAAAGAGAAAGACAGAACACCGCCGAATGCGTCCTTGGCACAGTTGGGGGGCATTGACGATGTTGTGTCACAGCTAATGGAGCTTGTGGGGATGCCGATTCTTCACCCAGAGATTTATGCTGCCACAGGAGTCGAGCCTCCTAGAGGAGTATTGCTTCATGGTCCTCCAGGCTGCGGCAAAACCACGCTAGCCAACGCGCTAGCAGGCGACCTCAAGGTGCCCTTCATTGCGGTGTCAGCGCCTCTGATAGTGAGTGGGATGTCCGGTGAGAGCGAAAAGAAGGTGCGTGAGTTGTTCCAGGAGGCGAAAAGCTTAGCTCCTTGCTTGATGTTCATGGATGAGATTGATGCCATCACACCTAAGAGAGATGGGGCTCAGCGAGAGATGGAAAAGCGTATTGTGGCCCAATTGTTGACTTGTATTGACGAGTTGTCTGTAGAGAAGAATAATGGTAAACCAGTCATTATTATTGGTGCTACCAATAGACCTGACTCATTAGACCCGGCATTGCGAAGAGCCGGGAGATTCGACAGAGAAATCTGCTTGAATGTGCCCAGTGAGGCATCCAGAGTGCATATTTTAAAGGCCATGACATCGAAATTGAAGATCCACGGAGAGTTGGACTTTGTAACGTTGGCTAAACGAACCCCTGGTTATGTTGGTGCTGATTTGAAAGCATTGGCTACTGCTGCGGGAATCTGTGCTATCAAAAGAATATTCACCACCTTATCAGATTCGTTTGGCGACACCAAAGGTTTACATAATGATGAATTGGATGAAACCTCACAAAAGATTGAAATAGTTGATGATGAGTCGAATGAAAACATGCAAACGAGTGAAACAGTTAATGATGATGCTATGGAAATTGATATGGATGAAAATTCTAATAATTTGGAAACCATTCAGCAAAATAATAACTCAAAAACCATCCAGCAAAATAATAACTCAAAAACCATCCAGCAAAATACCAATTTAAAAACCATTGCCAACTCTAATATATCACTACTACAAGAGGAGGAGTTTTCAAAACTTTCAACTATTCAAAAGTTTCTAAGACTTCATCCTGATTCGCTTACACCTGAACAGCTTGAGCCGCTTTCTATTACGTTTGAAGACTTTTTAGCGGCTCTACCAACTATTCAACCAACAGCCAAAAGAGAGGGGTTTGCTACTATTCCGGATGTTAGCTGGTCCAATGTAGGGGCATTGTCCAATATTCGTGTAGAACTTCACATGGCTGTTGTCCAGCCTATCAAAAGACCCGAGTTGTACGAAAAGTTTGGTATCACGGTGCCCGGAGGCGTTTTGCTATGGGGTCCTCCTGGTTGCGGCAAGACTTTGCTAGCCAAGGCAGTGGCTAATGAGTCTCGGGCCAATTTTATCTCGATCAAAGGACCCGAATTGCTCAACAAATACGTGGGAGAGTCTGAAAAGGCAGTTCGGCAGGTGTTTGCCAGAGCCAGAGCCTCTGTGCCCTGTATTATTTTCTTTGACGAATTGGATGCTCTTGTTCCAAAGCGTGACACCACTCTTTCAGAGTCGTCCTCAAGGGTGGTCAACACTTTGTTGACCGAACTCGACGGGTTGAATGACAGAAAAGGGATCTTTGTAATCGGGGCCACCAATAGACCTGACATGATCGATCCTGCCATGCTTCGGCCAGGAAGATTGGACAAGACGTTGTATGTGGAGCTTCCCACCAGAGACGAAAGATTGGAAATCCTCAAAACAATTATTAGATCCAACAACACTCCACTCCACGAGAGCGTTGATTTGGAAGCTGTGGCAACCGATGGCAGAATCAGTTACTTTTCCGGGGCTGATCTCGCGGCATTGGTAAGAGAAGCCGGTGTGTTTGCCTTACGCAAGAAATTCTACACTAACATTGGCCATCTAGATGAAAAGGTCACTCCCCAGGACTCTGACAACGACACCGCTAATGTTGTCACCGCAGAAGACTTTGAAAACGCCTTGGCCAAGGTAAAAGCCAGTGTTTCTGCCGAGGAACTCGAAAAGTATCACAACATCAGCCGCAAAATGGACGGTGTCACCGATTTAGAGTAATAAAAACGATACTTGTGCATTTGCAAAGCGACTTGATATATTCCGCCAATGGTATCAGCTCTTACTTAACAGTAGTATACATATGCGCAGTAAACATTAGTATGGATATGTATGATTTCTCTTTTTATTATGTATTCTATAAAGTGCCTCTATCAAGTTCTCTATATTCATTACAGCATTCTTGATTTCCTTACAACTTTTTAATAAACACCTTGTAACAATACAGTTTGACTACACAAATCCTACGATACGCCCCGAATACCTGACACGGATTAACACAACTAAACACCTGTTTTTATATATATTTTCACCTCCATACCAGTCACCAATCTTTTTCTCAAATTGGGCTGGCTGTCTACGTCACTTTCATCGCCACTGCTGTTCTCATTGATAAACTCTCCGGGCGTCGGCTGTTTCGTTTCTACGCCGCCATTCTGTACTCTTTTAAACTCATCTAAAGCATGCACAGTCTTGGTTCTGATCTCAACCTCATGATTCCGTTCTTGGAAATAAACAGCAATCTGAAGAAGTTTGGGAATCACTTTTTGTAAACCAATAACTGTAAGAAAACGATCTTTTATCACATTGGCACCGCCATTTCTAGAATTACTCGTCACAATCTGTCTTTCAATAATCGACAACTTTTTCGTGATTTGCTTTATGGTAGCCATAAACGATGACGAAGACTTGAGTTTGAACACCTTTTGTGTATCAGAATATTTGAAACTCGATGGAGGACTATGCTTCACCACCCTAACATTCTCTAAACGCTTATGAACTTCCATATTATACCTATCTTCTTGGTTTTTAACCAAATATTAAAACCACTTCTTACTCTAACATCATCACCAAATCAACCTCATCATAAATTTTCATTATAGATCACGTGCCCTAATAAAAGCAGTTGAAATGATAAGGAACATGATGTGTTGGATTTGGGGTCAAACTTTTGAACATATAATCATTCAAATAAGACTCAGAAACCCTTTAGACCTTTTGTATAGAGTGGGCATCCCAAATATATACAAGTCTGTTACTGTATAGTTCAGCTGCACCAGTGTTACGTATCCACCAACTAATAATTATTATATCTTATATCTCCTTCTTTTCAAACGTAAATAATATATTTATAATTACAGAGCAAGCTCCTCTAGTCTACTGTCTATCTGTTCTAGTTACAGCGAAATTTGAATAGCAGTATATAATGTTTACTACCTATTAAATGTTCAAGTAAAGAACCAGAGATGTTGTAAAAGATATGGTGGCATTTTCCCACTCTGGTTTACCTTTTTTGTTGAATAGCATTACTAATATGTACTGAGTTAAAAATTCTTGATAATCTGTTTATCCATAAAACCGATGATGCTTGCAATTTTCTCGAACATTTTATAATTTTTTACTATCTATAGTCTTACTCACCGGCGATCGGAGCTTACTACTTATTGACCAATGGTACTCAAGTTTTTCTTCGAGTTGTTTGATCAACAACTGCGCTCAACCTATGATTTTAGATATAATCACAACTTACCAAGCACCTTTGAAAAACCTACTTTTGAACATTTTTTGCAAGAAATGAGAAAACAGCCCAAGAATCAGTATCAAGACTTATTTGTCCAAGTAAAATGAAATTGAATTCAAACATTTTTACTCGTTTACCAAATAAAAATATTCGAAAAACATTGGAAGAACAGAGTTAATCATCATAAAAAAAAAGCTAAAACGTCGTATGTAGGAATCGAACCAAATTTCATTTTTGAGAAAAACTAGGGGGTGAACCCGAAAGTGCTCATAGCCTTGCCAACTCGCCCAAGTTCACAATTAGGGGGTGTCTTAATAATTATATTAAATGTTTGCAATTTTAGCAAACTGACAAGTATATTATTGGGTTGATATGTTTTTAAAGGGTTTTAACATTAGTGTGAAACCTGGAGACCCGGTTAAAAGTCATGCTACAGAATTGTAGTTATAATTGGCGTGTTGCTGCTTGATTTTTCAAGAGTCATGTGATGTAACTGAAAAAAGTATGGATAATGAAGTTTATAGTGAGATGAGGATAAATATGATTATATATGGTATTTAGTGGCGATATCTAGAAGATTGGTAGAACTATATTGAATGAGTGGGTCGGAGCAGAAAACACCGTTTTTAGAGGAGCATCAAGCGGTAGTGGATAATAGTAAGAAGAAGAAGCGGAAGAAGAAGCCTGCAAGAGTGCAGGTAGATGCGTCGGTGCTTGATGAGGATGATAAGCCCCAGCAAAGTGGTAGTGTGTTCAACATATGGTATTACAATTGGGGTGCCAAAGACAAGTATCAAAAGAAGTCGCCGTATAGAGTGGATATTAAGAACGATTCTGGATACACAAAGGCTGACAAGATCACCAATTCATACATATGCTTATTTTTTGCACGTGGATGCTGTCATAAGGGCAAGAATTGCGAGTATTTGCACAGGCTTCCTAATGCTGCCAAGGACTCGTTTCCAATGACAACTGACTGTTTTGGGCGAGACAAGTTCAGCGATTATCGTGAGGATATGGGAGGTGTAGGCAATTTTCTACGCACGAACAAAACATTGTATATAGGCAAGTTGTTGATAGAAAGCGTACCGAAAAACACAACCATCGAGGAGCTATTGAGCCACAACTTTCTGGAGTTTGGAGTCATTGAGCGTATGAGGGTGATTTATGAAAAAAACTGTGCTTTTATCACTTATGAAAATGAGTGGAATGCACAGTTTGCTAAAGAAGCCATGGCACATCAATCCATTGTTAATGATGAGGTTTTGAATCTTCGATGGGCCAATGAAGACCCAAACCCTCAAGCAAAGGCACGGCATCAACGTGAGCTTCAACAGGATGCCATAAATACCATCAAAAGCATTCTTGGAGAAGACAAGCAGAAGACCAGCTTTAAATCAGCTAGCAATAGCCCTCAATCTGTTTCCAATAACGATTCACATGTAGCAGTGCAATTACCGTCGCGCCTTCCGTCTAAGAGACCAGTGGTAGACGACAATGGGTTGAACAATTCGAAAAAGTCAAAGACAAGCCAACTGACCGATAAGTCTGGATTGATCACAGGCTATGCCAGCAGCAGTGATGAAGAGGACAGTTAAATGCTAGCTGCTGCCTTTCATGTACCATACAATGTAATATATATTATTCGGAAACTGTTTTGCAATGGACTTACTTTAAATGTATGCTAGAACTATGCTGGGCCATATAGCTCAGTGGCCAGTGCTCTGGGAAAAGAGAAAAAAGATCTAACAGGAACACAGGTAAGACGATTATGATCACCAGGATTTGATTGGGCTTTACCGAGTCCTTTCAGACATAGCACGTATATACGAAACTGATATGTACTGGGCTCGAGATATGAGACTTTAGTATTAAGAACTATGATGAAGTAGAGCTTATTATTTTATCCAGTGAAGCACTATTAGTATAATGATCAATACATGAAGGAACCTATCAAGCTCAATGTACAAGTATATCAAAAATGTAGGCGTACTCAAAGTTTAAGCAATTTTGATTTATAAGTGGGAAAATGATTTTTATCAACAAGTGGCTAATACATAGAAACATCAATAACCCAGTATTGAATGATTTCTTCACCTTAAAATTACTTAAACATAGAATCAATAATAATAAAATATTACAGTTATCTACGGCCTCAACATGTTCAGCATATACCATTTGCACGGTACAATACAATATATATGGGTATTACATGGAAAGCTATCAGATGGAATACCAGTCACTATTTCTTGAGAACAAGAAGTTGCAGTACAGCGAATATGAGTGTAAGTAAAAGAACAGAGAGTGATGATGACGATGGAGTTTTGTTGGCTGCAAAGCCTCAGTTTTTGAAAAAGTCTAAACGGCAAAAGTTGGCAAAACAGAAAGAGGAAAAGGATAGAATGGAAGAAATGAGTAGAAAACAGAAACAAATGGAGATTTTACAACAAAAGAAAGCCAAGAAGCTTCAGATGCTTGCGGAAAACAACCCCGAAAGGTCCAGGGATTCTATAGATGACAATTTGTATGGAATAGCCGAGACACTGGTGAAAAAGACAGTACGTAAAGATAAAAAGCAGTTGGGCAAGCAAAAAAAATTTAGTTTTGAGTGGAATAACGATGAAGATACATCATCAGGGTACCAGCCTTTAGTAACTAGCACCACTTTGCAGGACAAATTAGTGCCTCGCACATTGTCAGGCAGATTGAACTGGGATGACAAGCATTGGTCGGAGAAGAAACTCAGTGAGATGACAAGTCGTGATTGGAGAATATTCAAAGAAGACTTTGAGATCAATTCTAAAGGTGCCTTGCTGGAAAATCCATTGCGCAGTTGGAAGGAATCAATCATACCGACGGAAATTCTTCAAATCTTACGGGAGTTGAAATACAAGGAACCTACTCCTATTCAACGAGCAGCTATTCCAGTGGCTCTCAAGAACAAGGACGTGTTAGGAATTGCAGAAACCGGGTCAGGTAAAACATTGAGTTTTGTAATTCCTCTTTTATCATATCTCTTTAAATTGCCTAGACTAAATAATACAACTAAGAATGACGGCCCTTATGCTTTAATCTTGGTTCCTACGAGAGAGCTTGCCCAGCAGATTTATAACGAAGTGCTTAAGTTTACCAGATTACTAAATTTCAGGGTGGCCGCAGTGTATGGTGGACATCAATTGGAAACCAACTCGTTTGATCTTCAGGATGGAATAGAAATATTAATTGCTACGCCTGGCCGTTTGCTAGACTGTCTAGACCGCAAAATACTAGTGTTGAACCAATGTTTTTATTTGGTTATGGACGAAGCAGACAGAATGATTGATTTGGGTTTTGAAAATCAAGTGAGCAGAATTTTGTCCATACTTCCAAACTTGAAAAAACAAAATTATAACCAGTTTGCTAAAAGAGCAGGAATAAGGAGAAACACTACAATGTTGTTCACAGCCACCATGCCTCCTGCCATAGAAAAGCTTACCAGAAACTACTTGGATAATCCAAGCACCGTCATCATTGGCAATCCAGAAAAGGCAGCAGATACAGTCGAACAAAGAGTGGAATTTGCCAACACTGAGGAAATCAAAAACAAGAAATTGTTGCATCTCCTCAAACAGAAACAGTTCTTGCCTCCTATTATCGTGTTTGTCAACTACAAGAAAACCAGCGACGCCTTGCACCAGCTAATCGATTCAAATACAAACTACAAATCTGTAATCATCCATGGTTCCAAATCGCAAGACCAAAGAGAATACGCCATCCGCAGCTTGCGTAATGGCAAGTTTGATGTTCTTATTGCAACAGACTTGGCAGGTAGAGGTATAGATATCCCTAATGTGTCTCTCGTAATCAACTACCAGATGAGTAAAAACATAGAAGATTATATCCACAGAATTGGTAGAACCGGTAGAGCTGGTAATATCGGTACTGCTGTCACATTGCTCAATAGTGAGGAGGACAAAGACGTCTTGTACGACTTGAAGCAGATGATTATGAAATCAGAATTGAGTAAATGTCCGGACGAGTTGAAAAGACATCCTGCTGCTTTGGTCAAACCTAACCAGTTTAGATCGATTAACGATTGATATAAAATATTCCTAAAATTCGTATTGAAACTGAAATTTCATATAAATGATAGGTCTTTCTTCAGAATATTGCCTTTTTGTAAAATAAATATATTAAATGCATAGTTACTTGTAAAATTTAATCCAGCAAAATGAAAAATGAGGTGGCAATTTCAATAAAACCAGTACCAAACTGCGTAATAATCATGGAGATGCCTATATACCTCTAACTGAGAGAATCTTAACTGGGTTCTTAAATTTACTTTGTAACCTTTTCGACCCGCTTATTTTAATGATGTACTTCTAATAGGATTGTAGTTTATCAATAATACTTCAAATAATCCTTACTTTCCAATACTTGGGTGTTTTTCCCCACCAAATATTTACTCAACCTCCTGATAATAGCGCCCATATACGCAACTGATATACGCTGAACCATTTAAGTCTTGCAATCTTGGTATGAATTTTGCCTTTTAAAGAATCAAAAAGTAAACAAATCAACAATTTCGTGCTTACAATTTTTATTAATGCTATCTTTTGTCTGTATAATTTAATCTTTTATTGATTAGTCTACACATCTTTGATCGCTCAGTCTGCAATAATCAATTTTGGCATGTCGGTACAATATATATTGAGGTATCAGCATTTGAACAGCTGATTACTCTGTAAAGCCATCGACATGGATGGTTTCTTGGATGGAGGAGTAGTTTTGGTAATAGCTTTCAAATAAGTTTATCAACTTTTCAACATCGTGAGATCCTCCAGTTTCTCTGATACTATGCATACTCAACTGAGGGTTTCCAATGTCCAAGGCACGGATTCCCAACTTTGAGCAGACAATTGGGCCAATGGTAGAACCACAAGGACTGTCATTACGGACGACGAACAATTGCAATGGGACCTTTGCTTGTTCTGCAGCTCTTTTAAGCAAGACAATGCCTGGACTGTTGGTGACATATCTTTGGTTAGCGTTGACCTTGATGACTGGACCAGCGTTTAATTTTGGTTTGTGATTGGCCTCATAGTTTTCGGCGTAATTTGGATGAACACCGTGAGCCATGTCAGAGGATAAGAAGAAAGACTTGGCAGCACTTTCATAGAGATAAGAGGTTGCTGTCAAATGGCCAACGGCTTCAGAACTGGTTTCATTACCAGTCAAGGAAGTTAATCTGTCGAGAACAGCAGGAATAAAGTTGGAATCAGCACCTTGTGCAGACTGAGATCCAATTTCTTCATGGTCAAACAAAGCTAACAATCTAATGCCTGGCTCCTCAGCCAAACTTTGTTCAGTAGAAGCTTTGATTATGGCTTCGGTGCCGCAGAAACAAGAAGTCAAGTTGTCCAATCTTCCACTGAAAACAAACTCATTGTTAAGACCTCCTAGAGTGGATTTATTATTGTCATACAAAATCAATTCAAAGTCTTCGATTTCCGAAACTTCCACACCAGCTTCTGCAGCAATGACATCCAACAATTCGGTGCTGTGTCTCTTGACAACAGAGTCAAGAGCTTGGAATTGTTCGTCCGAAAGATCAGAGCCACCGGTACAAGAATGTTCCTCATCTTTCTTTTGCTGGGAAACATCTTCCAAACCAGCAATCGGAACGAGTTTTGTTTCCTTGTTGAACTTGAACTCGGTGTTGACAGATCTGTCCAAATGGATAGCCAAAGTAGGAATTTGAAGAATAGGCTTATCGACTTTCACCAATTTCGGATATGTTTTACCATTCTTGGTGACAAAAAGTCTACCCGCAATCGAAAAGGTTCTGTCGAAATACGAGTGGAAGATACCACCTCCATAAGTCTCGCATTTCACTTGAATATAACCGTTGGAAACCTGCTTGGAAACAGGCTTTACTCTCAACGTAGGGCTGTCTGTATGGGCCCCAATGATAGATACTCCGTTTCCTGGCAACCATTTCTGGCCAACAGTAAATGCAATGATTGAAGAACCATTTCTTGTCACAAAATATGATTGGCCTTTTTTCACCTGGCCTCTCCAATTGGTCTTTTCGTTCAACTCGGTGAAGTTGGCTTTCAACAATGATTTCTTCACTGTGTCCACCGCATGGTATGGCGTAGGAGAGTTGTTGAGAAAAGTGACAAAGTCACTGGCATATTGCAACGATTTGGAGCTCATTTTCACTGAATGTTGGATGTGGTTTGATTTGTTAACAGTGTTTAAAGCTTATCAGAGGATAAGAAATGCGTGAAATTTGACTCTTCTTCAGAAAACGGTGTGGAAAAAGAGCCGTGCTATGGTAATTTTTTCTATATGGGACATGTTTCAATATATGGTGTACTATGCTTGTGATAAAATGACTGCAGTATTAATAATAAGTCATATTGTTCAAAGGTTATTATATGGACTATATGTGTTTGCTTTTAATAAATGCTATTAGCAAAAAAACTAGAACATTATTAGTAAAGCACTTGTTATCAGTATAGTATTTAATACAAGTCATGTTAGGTTTTATGTCAACATTCATAAGTCACTTTTTTAAATAATAAATAAAGGTGATGTTAAAATTTGTCAGATAACTTTTATTACAGTTAAGTAAATTTGAAAAACTTTTAATTTTGCATGGGTTTCCCTCGTTATTATACTTGACAGTAAGTCATTATATAATTTCCAAATCTTTGAACCGTCATTTTTAATATTTCTTCATTAGGACATCTTTCTTTCGAAATACACCCAGAAATATAACCTTTAGTAGTTATGTTTGTTTTATTGTGGTTTCCATCCTATACAAAAATATAATTCTTTTCACATATTCCTTTATTAATAAATAAGAAAAACTAAAGTAATACAAGCACAGTAAATGGATCAAAAAACCTTGAGATAAATTATTCTACACCTTGTTTGGCAAATTTCGCTCACTCGACAATTGCAAAACTACCAAACATATCTTTATCCAAATACAAACTACAATAAAAGTATCTGCAATCAATCAAAAACCTTGAATACTATCAGAAGGGAAATTTTCTATTTTTTACCAAGAGCACTGGCAACGTTTTTGGCCTCCTCCACACCTTGAATAATAGCAGTGCGAATTCCATTTTCCTCCATTTTTGCCAAACCGTTGATGGTGGTGCCTCCTGGTGTGCATACTTGGGTCTTTAGCACAGCAGGATGCAAGTTGGTTGCCTCAACCATCTTTGCAGTGCCCTCAATGACCTGGAGGACACTTTTTCTGCTTTCATCGTAAGTAAAACCGAGCTTTATACCACTGTCGATCATAGATTCGATCATGAGCAACACGAAAGCTGGCCCTGAACCAATCAACGATGTGGCAAGATCCATCTTGGAATCTGGAATGACCAAGGTTTTGCCAATTTTCGCAATGAGCTGGTTGACAAGATCCAACTCGTTATTCTTGTTAATAGCAACACTATCGCTGACACTGATGGCAGCCATACCGTGTCCAAACTTGGCTGGGGTGTTGGTCATAACACGGGCAACCTTATCGGAATAAGACAGAAGCTGTTCAATGGTCCAGCCAGCTACTAAGGAAATCACCAACTTGCCTTCAAGTTCCTTACGAACACTGTTGAGAACAGACTCGCAGACATATGGTTTCAAGCCAATAATCACCACCTTCGACTCTTGGATAGCATCCTTGAGAGGAACGCCTGTATGGATCTTGTCCCCATATGTGGATTTCAACTTTTCCTGGGTCTCTGCTCTTCCAGTCAATGTGATGATTTTCTTTGGAATAATCTCGGCATCGCTCGAAAGAATGGAGTTTAACACAGCAGTACCCATTGTACCAGTGCCTAAAATAGATAACGTATAATCGTTGCTTATTCTCGAGGTCATTTTTCGCTTAATTTGCCACACTTGGTTCTAAATAATTGACTGCTCTGGCCTTTTCATAAGATTATATGATGATGATTCATTCACTATGGAAATACGCAAGTGCAGCATGAAAATGTATGTAGAAGTACTCTGCTGTGTGTGTCAGCTGATACTTGCAGACAAGCCAAGCCAACCATTGGGGGGGAACAAAATTGTTATTGAAAGGAGAGTGTATGAGGGAGAGTATACTGGGTTTTAAGCTGCAATTTATGAAAAGAATCATGGAGCAGACGTGTGTTTTTTGAGGAAAGTCACATTTTTGTATGTAAATTTATCAGTTGTAGTTATTGTAAAAACGAGGGTGATGATATGGGTGAAAAATTTTCAGCGGCGGGTGCGATGCTGACAATAAGCGTCAATAATTTGTCTTATTTGGCTGACAGATCATAAACAAGTCAATTGAGTGTTCAAGTAGTTTTATTGTACGCGTTTACAGTCGGATAAACGATGATCAATGGAATGTAGAAAGGGGGTGGGCTGATAGAAATCAAAAGAACAATAAGTTTATCTCCACTAGTAGCTAATGGATAATTAAAGCTTTGAAGGACTACTGCCTTGAAATGGGGACCAAACATCCATGTACAAGAGATGTTTTGATAATGAGTTAGCTCTTATCAGTTACATTTATGGAAATCTACACATAAGCGAGACACTATATGGTCGCTAATTGTCGTATAGTGATCTACACCCGTCTATGACTCTTTCCCCAAAACGGAGGTGCCATAGCCGCGGCACTGGCCGGCTACGGAGGAGTGGACAACGCCGTGGTGGACGAAAAAGAGCCTAGAAAATTCTTCATTATCCAGACAGCACTTAATGATTACATTTGCCCCTACCAACTACAACAGCAATGGACGAAAAGAAAGAAGTGAAATCAAACAAAGGGTTCATTACAGAACTTTGGGATTCGATATTCACCCCAGGAACGTCTCCAGCGCTCATTAAAGCAACACACGGATCGTTCATCATCTTGATGGCGGTGTTTGCAGTGCTCATTGCAATCAGTAAACCTGCAGTGCGGTTCCACTTCATTAACCTTTTGGCCATCACCATAGCATTCTACTTGGTCGTCGTATGGTTCATCAAAGAGTTGCACGCAGCACAGGCAGCAGAAGAAGCAAGTAAAAAGCAAATATAGACAGGAGGCGCGCCACCCCGCAGGAAGCAACAGGGCTCATGACCGGGGCAACACTATATAAAGGGCGGCGGTCCCCCTGGAAAAACGGGGTTTTTCGCGCAAAAATAGTGCTCAACCATATTTCGTTTTTCCAGCTACCGGAGTTGGTCACGTGTGTTGTCAATCTGCCTGCCTTTACCGGAGCTGTCCTTGTTTTCCATCATCTCCTTTGCCCGGGTGTTATTCACTTAACAATCGGCTGTTGTATATAATTATCATATTATAGTGTACCATAATCATAATAAAAGGTTTTTAGTTTCCTATTCTTCTTCCTCATCATCCATCATACGTCACAATGTCCTTGCAATCTCCCCATGCTGATCAGAAGCCAAACTTCTCTAGCGAATTGAATGGGTTCAATGGAGCTTTGAATGGGTTTTCCAACGGCGATCTCAAGTCTGCTGATGGCGCTAGTCTTTCCCATGTTGGCGAAGATGACGTCGCTGCTGCTGGCGGTGATGATGCTGCCAGTTCGGGTATTGTTCCAACACTACAGAATATTGTCGCCACTGTCAATTTGGACTGTCGTTTGGATCTAAAGACCATCGCATTACATGCTCGTAATGCTGAATACAATCCAAAGCGTTTTGCTGCTGTCATCATGCGTATCAGAGAACCAAAAACCACCGCCTTGATCTTTGCATCTGGTAAGATGGTTGTCACTGGTGCCAAGTCGGAAGATGACTCAAAGCTCGCTTCAAGAAAGTATGCAAGAATCATTCAGAAGTTGGGTTTCAATGCTAAATTCACAGATTTTAAGATTCAGAATATTGTTGGCTCTTGTGATGTCAAGTTTCCAATCAGACTAGAAGGTTTGGCATTTTCCCATGGCACTTTCAGTTCTTACGAACCTGAGTTGTTCCCTGGTTTGATTTATAGAATGGTGAAACCAAAGATTGTGTTGTTGATCTTCGTCTCTGGTAAGATTGTTTTGACTGGTGCAAAGCAAAGAGAGGAAATCTACGCCGCCTTTGAAGCTATTTATCCCGTGTTGAGTGAATTCAGAAAGTTGTAGAATCACTCACTAAGAATAAAATTATATTAACAATAAAAATTATCAACAACCAAAGACAAAACATATCATGTCTTTGTCATGCCCACACACGCCCCCTTTTATGCTCGAGAAAATAACGTCTTTTGACTTAATGCTTTAACTCTTTTTTTCCCCCTTTTCTACTTTTCTTCCCACCTTTCACCTGTATTATTATGATAGTTGGTAGTACCCTCATAACTATAGAATATAAGCTCAAAATTCATGACTGACTGTTTGTAAGTATTATACATATATCAGAAATAGTCACTTGAGCAGGCATCTCATATTGAATAATACGCTATATTGTAAAATTTAGTATATATACAATATATCTGGAAAATAAAACGTGGATTGTTGAAAAGAGCCCTGGGGGTAATGAAAAATAGAAAACGGCATTTTCAAGGTCCATTTGTCGAACATTTTCTGACACTAAGAGACATCAACTATCACCAAATGGTATCAGAATGATGGAGGATTGTAAGTGGGTGTTTAAAGATTTCTGATGGTATAAAAGACTAACGAACAGTGGACCAAAACTTGAGTAGGTTGGCGATAGATCAGCGTATGGAATTTCTTGATATTACAGACCACTTTTTCAAATTGGCTGGACAATTAAGCAAGAATGATGTAGCCAAATGCTCTAATTTCTCATTATTTGAAGGTACCCATGCATTGGAAATAGCCAACAAAAACCTAGATACCGGTTGTATCAAGTTGAGTAGTGTTGAGACCAAAGTGTCTAATTTTGATTTCGATAGCGAGTCTCCGTTGGATCTTCCTAGTATATTGTCGATATTAGAGCAATTATTCAAACTCACGTTTGTATGGCTTGACAACAATCAGTTGTTATCGACCACCGTATTGTCGTGTGTCTATGTAGAGAAACTATTGGTGAAGTATACCAAGCACGAAAGCTTACGACATGCAACGTTGTTTCGATTTACCGACGAGTGTGAGTTGCAAATGAAGGAGCAAAAGCTTCAAAGATACGAAGCAGAGTTTGTTGAGCTAAAGAAGGAGTTTCCTACAATGACAAAGGACAGTCCGAAATTTCAGAGGTTAGTACGTCTACAGAATTATATTCTTACTCATAAGGTGTTTAGATCCATTATGTTAGGTCTTTTGTACTTTGTCAGGTTTGTAGTGAAGATTTCCGCGGCTGGTGGGTTGTATCAAGAGGAGGATGTGGTTTTGCAGAGTCTGAACTTGGATCTTCTTGATACCGTTGAAGATATTCATATTATGAAAGAGTTGGTGATTAGCTCGTTATGGATGATGAAAAACTATCAAACTGGCCTTTCAAATGACAACAATGTCGATGAAAAATGCTTTGGATTATTGAATGAGTTGTTGATAATTGTGAAAAATTTGCTAGAGTTTTCTAGATTGATTTCTAAAGATATTGGCCTCAATCTTGATGATAAGCTTTTAGGGTCTGGTTTGTCTGATCAAGTTTCTGTGCCATCCAACGCGACATCGTTTATCAAAACCATCATTAAAAGTTTGGACAATTTTGTAGAGAACGAAGACTTCTTGAACGCATTGAAAGATAACAATACTAACATTTATGCCAAATATTGTTTCTCTAAAGGAATCCAGAAAAGGCTAGGCAACATCAGACCAATAAATGAGATTGCCTCGTCTACTGAAGTTGATTATGAATCTATCAAAAAGCAGTACTTTATAAGTTTTAAAGACTATTTATCAATTTTATTCAATATGAATTCAGACAAAAACACCAACATTCTCGAGATCAATCGATTTTTACAACAGTTCTATTACAATTCCGCGAAAAACAATGTAATTCTAAAAGCGTTTGCCCAATTATTCTTTGTACGCGATGATAAAACCATCTTGGGCAGCAGACGCGTCTTTTTAATCCATTTGCTTCTCGGAAACATGAATTACATCAGCGGCTATGAAACCAACACTATGCATTTACTTTTCTTGGGCCACGGTGCTGGAAGAAGATACTCAGTGTTGGACATTGATCCAGTGGAATTTGTTCATCTAGATGCCGAGAAATATCCAGCCCCTACCTCGAGACAATCGTTGGAAATACTATTGAATTACAGTTTGGTAGGGATCAAGAAGAGGTTTATTTTTTGTGAGGCTGAACATAAAATTAGTGTGAAACAAAAAGCTGCAGATTTCTTTTTGGCTTTTGAACCGATCCATTATGAACTTTTAAGTAATGTGGCTAACAATCCTTCTCGTCAACGCCAAGTGCTTTCCCGGTTGATTGTTCCGTTAGATTCCTTGCAAGTTGTGTCTGAGCAACTCGATCTCCTTTTGTATGACAAGTATAATTTCAACGACTGCATTCCCAGCGAAAACGGTCTTAGTCCAGCCTTGCCTCTCTCCTCATACGTATACTATGTCAAGTTGGTGGTGATGTTGAACTACTCTTTGAAAGGTATTGAACTAGACATATACAAGACTTGGGAATACCCAATCATATATTGGTATAACTACTATTTGCTTGACAATTTGCTTGGCCATGTCGATAGACAAGTCCGTTACAATAATTACAAAATCTTTAAACTTGAAAAAAAGATTGAAGAGTATAAGAAAAGAAAAGGTAATGCTTTTAGCGTTATATTAAAAGATTTTGGTGCTCTTTCCAAGGTATTTCAAAACGATGTAAACTTCACGTTTCATTTCAATAATGTTTTGAACAAGTCTAAGGATGTTTCTGTTAACGACTGTCTTGAAATGCTTCAAACCAAACTTGATGGGATGAAGTTGGTGGGGTCTCATTTGGAACAATTGAAATTACTTTACAAGGCAGAAGCAAAGTTGAACCATTCAATATTTATCCTATTGGCTATATATCGGTTTTTCGGTCTTCTTAATGAGCCAAACTTTAATTACATTACTGGACTTATCAAGAATCACAGCCCTGCCTCGGCCAAGTCCACTACAAGCTTCTATGACAGACTTTACCAATTGCGTATGAAATCGTTCGCTACTGCCGGAGTGCCGGAGTTTCTAAAGTATGAGACATATGAATGGAATGTTGATGAGGTCATATCGTCGTTTGCGACAATCAACAAGGTTGATTCTTCTGCTACAGTAATACATTTTCCAAAACTACTTGCCGTTTTGCATACTGTCATAGAGTATTTGAGTATTGCAAGAACGAGCTTCAAACAGTTTAGCAACAACCTTCTGCCAGTGGGTCTACCAGATAAACTGATCGAAACCCCAAGCCAGGCAGAATTTAACCGTCTGCAGCAGTTAATAAAAAGCTGTATCGTTTATTCCTTGTCAATATCAAAACTAGAGAAGATTCTGCAAGAGATTGGACAGGACTCAATAACCAAAGCAGAATTATTGTCTTATTTTAAAAGCGAAGGACTCGGCTGTAAAGTCCAGGTAGAGTCTCATCATAGTTATTATCCATTGGTATCCATTGAAAAGCAACAATGATCACAGATTGTTTGTTAGTTTGCCATTTGGAACAACATGTAATTACTTACTGCTAGAGGTAGAAGAAACTTGCATAGAATATGTAATCAATGGGATATTTTTGCTTTAGAATACAATTATTTGTTTGTAAATCATAAACGTTTAATATAATCTCTGCCAATCTGTTAAAAATCACACAGCCAAAGAAATCCAACGCCCAACAGTCAAGTATATATCCAAATAGCATTTATGCAGAAAGAGTATCACAACGCGAAAAAAAAAGGGGGTCATAACAAGGGGGAAACATAATAAAAAATATAGGCAAAGCCTATAAGCTATAAACAACTATAAGACATTAAGTAACACGAAAACCAAACAACATGACTCTGGAAAACAAGAACAAAAAACGTGACAATTGCAATGCAATATGAATTGAAAGCAGCAAGAATTAAAAAAACTCGTATTCTCCAAAACCTCTTCGGCTCCAGGAATCGATATCCCACTTGGTAATGCCGTACTTGCCGGCTACAGCCAACTTGGAGCCTTTATGGTCGAAATTCCAGTCCATTCCAAGGATATCGTAGACAGAGTTGTAATAGTCCTTATAATCGGAGATGTAGCTGTAATCAGCCATGTTTTTGGCGCCTTGGCGTTTGTTTGTATAGCGAGAGCTGGCATTGAAGTATTTTTGCAGTTTGATGTGCTTCACATACTTGAGATCATGGAACTCATTTACAATAGGACAATCAAAATATTGATTACTTGGGTTGTTACTATTACAAGAAGCATTATAGCCCGAGGTACGGAAAAAGTCATTATCTTTGAATCCGGTGAAGGTGTCTTCAGACATTTGGTCGTAGTACTTTTTACTATGTTTCAAGTCATAATCGCTAGGTAAGGTGATGACCTTGTGGTTTTCAAAGTCTCTGATGTCAATAACATGGATCTTTCCGTTATGTTCGGTGATGAACAAGTAATCGTCTGTGGAATAGTTGGAAAACTTCAAATGGCGAAACGCGCCCTCTGGAGTCCCTATCTTGCGAGTGGAATGGAATGTATGTATGCTTTCTTTCAAATTTCTGACATCATACAAAAAGGTACGGCCAGTTTGGAACGCGGCAGCAAAATAGACATCCGAATGATGGAAATCCATGGAAAAGCCGCAATCTTTGGGAGATGTGTTGACGTTTATTTTAGATATCACTTCGTTGGTCTTTGGAGAAATCATAGATATTGTAGTGTCATCGCCTGAAGCCAAGACTGTTTTCTGGTCGTTGGACATGCATGAATAGTTTAGTTGGTATCCAATGTTCAATACACCAATGATGTTGATCCCCGCACTATTGATATCCAACTTGTACAAACGTTTGTCATTATTACACGCATACGAACAATACTGGTTGTTAGAGACCTTATCAAGAGATACAGAGTTGTTGATTACACTGCCCACCATCTTGGTAACAGGGGTGCCTACAGAAGGACTATGTAGACTAACAATACCAGGGGTCTGGTCCGAATTTACCAGACCGCCAGTGACAATCAAGTCATCGAGCTCGTCAAAACATTTTGGAGAAAAATCTCCACAGAAAACTCGGTCAATAGCGCCTGTTGTAAGATCAAGACACTCGACATTGCGCTCGTCTACATAAAGAACCTTGTTTGGATCGGTGGAACTGAAACGGAGCAAGTTTCGGAGCTGCCAGTGCTTGTTGGTGATATTGGCTGAATAGTAGCAGCAGGTTGGATACAAAAACGGATATTTTGATGTGGATGTGGTGAAGTTGTCGATCACTTTGACGTTATCATGGAGCCCGCTGTCACGTCTTCGTTTCTGGATCTGTTTATTTGATAGATTGTTATAATGAATTGTCATTATTGCATAATAATACACTATAGTGCTGTGATATCAAATGGAGTTACTGTAGATGAAAAAGTTGTATTTAATGCTGTTGAGTCAAACAATATGAATTAATACCTTGCTTTTTCGATTCTGATCCAAGGTGTTTCTTTTTCCAATAATAAGGTGCACGGCGCTTATCCCTGACAAGCAGTTCTAACAGCAATATCCTGAAGAGAAGCTGAAAAGCAATACAATACGATGCACCACTGCGATTCAATAAGGATGGCGAATCAAAGGCGCCAAGCTGGACGTTCTAGAAAAGCGGTGCCCCGTATTTATAATGCCAAAGAGACGTGATGAGCAAGGCAACATATTGGCAGGCGAGCTAACTGGGCCGGGGGAAGTGTGACGTCACGTTTTTTATGCGACGTCCCCGCGGAGAAATGCAAGTGTCACATTACGATTACGACATTACGGGCTACGGAAACATATGTACGATTATGCATGTATCAACAATTCGGTATGTATTTATCAATATGGTGGTGGTGGTGGTGGTCGTAAATCAGTTGGTATAAGTTAGGGTATTTCCAAGTCGTTTCAAAGTGACGACAAAGTCGTAGATGTATAGTTGACTAATGCGGCGTTCGTATTTGCACCAAGCCTTAGCGTAAGCGACAAGCCAACCGAAGGATAAGAAGTGATATTGGTTGTAAAGGCGTTCTTTGTCTTCGTAGAAGACGGTTTTAGCGCAATAGCTGGCCATGATCAAGAAGCCTTTTTCCTGGCCCATAGGATTATGCAAACGCTCGTCCAAGTTACGGACCAAATCGTTAGTTTTCAAGATGAGCAAAACGATGCGCGGAAGACTGGCCAACAAGTCCATGAGGTCAGTAAGCAAGCCTTGCTGAAACCTGGTGGACATGTTTTGGATTTCAGCTACAGAACGCTCTGATTTGACGTCATGTAGAGCGTGGTCAAAGTCGCGGCCCGTGATGGCTGCGGCAAAGAGTGGGAATTGCTGGTCAGAGACACCGGCGAATTCCTGGGCATACTTCTTGATGTCGTGTTGGTTGGAATCAAGAAGAGCAAGCCACATTTTGGAATATGCTCTGCGCATGGCAGTTGACACATGACGATACTGGCCGTGGTCGTACAATATGATTTCAAAGTTGTGGCCATTTTTCAGCACGTTGCGAGGCACGGCTTTGATAGCCAAGTTTCCGCCATGGGGATCGCAGTGAATGCCCACTCCAGGAGTGAAGATCATGTTGTTGAAGATGTGGGCAAGACAGGCGCTGACTTGGGCGCGGGAAATGTGATGCTTGTCCAAATAGTCGAGGTCGTCCAACCGAACCCCCGGAATGTACTCCATGATCAAGATCCGTTTGGATGCCCATGTGATCTGGGGGATTCGGAGCGCCGTGAGCCTCTGGAAGTGGGAAAAGTAGTCGCTGGACGAGCGCGAGTTCTGGGCTTCGATGTTGAAGTCGAGCTCGATGTAGATGCCGCGCTGCAACTCGTCGCCTAGCCACGTGAGGTCGTACTCGGGGAAAATGCGGCCCAAGACCTTGAACACGGTCTGGGTGAGCACCAAATCAAGGGGAACAAACTCTTTTAGGCTAGGATGTTGGCATTTCACGGCCACGCGCTCCCTGGTCTCTTTGAGGGTTGCAATGTGCACCTGTGCCAAGGAAGCAACTCCAATAGGGTTTTCATCAAACTCCGAGAACAACTCCTCGATTGGCTGGCCCAAATCGTCTACAAACAACTGTCTGATGTCCGCCATGGACGATTGCGGACACTGGTCCTGCAATGGTATCATTGCTTCGGGCCATTCGTGAGGAAGCAAGTATGTGAGGGCCGAGAGATGCTGGCCCAACTTGATGTAGATTCCTCCGTTTCTTGAGAGCGCATTGTAGGTGATGTCAGCACATTCTGCATGGCACTGGGAAAGTGCAGCCTGTCTGTCTTCCTCCGTAGCATACTCTGCCGAGAGGACTCGTTTATATCTAAGCAAACACTTTACTGTGGCTACAGTTACAATGCCTGACCGTTTCATCATCTTGGCAACATGAACGGCATTATCACGGACAGTGCTGTCGAGCGCAGCATACGTCATTGATACCACTAGAGCGGCCATCACTGTTTTCATACCAAACCCGGTTTTTTTGGCCTTTTTGTCTTGCAGATACTGTTTGGTCAAATTGATCTTTTGGCTATTAATTGTTCCGAAAGAATTCGAACGCAAATTCACACATTTTTCAACATGAAACTTACCAGCACGGAACCCTGGCCGGCCAGCCTTCATTAACCCTCGTTTACAAACATTAATTAACATCATTTGCCCTACACTTTCCAACCCCACATAATCTTCCACTAGCCATCCTGCAAATCTTGCTTATATTCAATCCACACAGGGCACATAACCAGGCAAATTCGGCCAGGTTACGTTACCAATAAGCCAAGAGTGATAAATCAACAATTATGACAAGTAATGATGCAACTCTGATTAGGCACGATGAATTTGTTTAATAAGAAGGTGCGCAAGGCGTCGGAACAATTGTCGATTTCGGCCATGTCGCCTATTCGAATCAAGCGTGATAAAGAGGCCTATAAATGTTCGTATTGTAAAGGCGACATCAATCGCCTGGCACCGCATTACCAGGAGACTGATGGCATGGCCTTGTATCATACCAAATGTCTCACATGCCATGAATGCAAGCAGGACTGTCTGGAAGAGTTTTATTTCACTTTCAAGAAGATCAATAAGCATTATCTTCCCACAATATACTGCAAGAAGGACATGAATGAGACGTGCCAGAGCTGCGGTGGTTCTGTAGAGCAAGGTGGGTTGGTCACTTTTTTGGGCTACAAGTACCATGAGGACCATTTCCGCTGTGCTGAGTGCGGCCGTGTCTTGTCAGGCGATGCCGAAGTGTTTGAATTTCGAAAACGGTTGTATTGTTTACGGGATTTTGTAAGCGAGTACCGTCGTGAGACCCAAGATGCCCCCAGCATGCTGGGCCAAAGTGGAACAGCCGACGGTGTCTATGCCAAGTATGGGGATGACGAGGAATACGACAGCGACAGCGGAAGCGACAGTGAAAGCGAAAGAGTTGGCGATTTCAAAAATGACAACTTGGACGTGCGTGATTTCAAAAATAATGATTACTCTGCCAAACATTGCGATGGATGTGGAACCATGCTATTGGCAGGAACCAATATCAATGAGGTGAGATTCCGTAACTCTGCCACCCGACGTGAATACTGGCATTTGGACTGCTTTGTCTTGTTCAAACGTTACAAGGTCATTCTTAGCCCCAAACTCCTTGATCCTCGACGCTACATCATGTTCAACAAAAACGCAGGCAGCATCAACCTTAACACCGACTTGCGTAACATTTCTCAGTGGTTGAACCTCTTTTTCGAGCACTTGGAGTCCCATTTCACTTCCATAACCAACGATGCTGCCAAACGTGACCGTGTTGCTCTCTTCCTCAACTTGAAGCTTCTTTTGGCACGTATCCAGACTCTTTTCAACGCTGTGCAAAACCTGAACTTTATTGCTGACGATTATCTCGCAAAGATGAAATCCCACCAATACAATGAATCTGCCCTGTCTGCTTTGGACCTCCGTAACATTGGCCTGCTCACTTCCGACCTGGCGAATTCCGACCTGATCAATTCCGACCCAACAGCTTGTAAAAAACCCTTGGAGTCTCTAAACTTTTCTAGATACAGAAGCCTCAAGCAGCGCCATACCCTGGTTTATCGTCTCTATGAGGTCTTGCTCCTGTCCGACATGTCAGAGTACGACATTGCAGACTTTAACCATCTGATCCAACGCGTTGCGCATTATTTAGTAGGATATTCTCTCCACAAGATTTTGATCTACAATTATTTGACCAAAGAAAATCGTTTGCTTCCTTTGTTTCTCAGCAAACTCAATGCTGACATCCAGCTTTTGGAAGACGATAATCAGGACCTCCCCGACCGTAACAGTACAGACTCGTATGATGATCTTAACAATCCCAAGTCACTTCTCGATGATCTTAGCGATCCTCTTGCTGGTAACATTTTTACTGGAAACGGTATAAACCCATCCAACAGCGGCTTGTTTTTAGACCCTAAATGTAGCAAATGTGGCCTTGACATCAAATTAGAATCCTTTATAATCCAAATGCCTAGTGACTCCGACAACGAAGATTCAAAAATTTACCGCTTCCACATGCATTGTGTCGGCCCAAACGACCTCTCCTATACTGCCAATGTCCCCGCCATTATCGACGCCTACGGCCCTGGTGTTGCTGGCAGCAACAGTGCCATGGGAACTCCAGGATTCATCCACACTGAGTGTGTCTCTGTGTTCGACCAAACTATAGACTGCACAAGACGCTTGTTGAAAAGATGGTATTCTCGCCAAAACCCAAAACAGCCGCCTTCCCCAATCGTTCAGAGCCTTCATAGTAATTAGTGGAAAACCGCTTTGAAATCACCCAGTGACTTGATTCACCTTCTTTAATAGAGATTACTGCTTTTCAACCACATTCTTTAGATTTTTATCCCTAATAGACCTTTCAATTCAACTTATAAAAAATAAGCTTGTATCATCGAGCTTAGCTTTTGCTCCACTTAAATATATTCATCGAGTAAAGCAAATTTACAGTAAAAAATCCAACACTTAGACCATAGATGTATAAATATAGTCACGTACAAACAAGACGGGATTGTTTAGTCATTAGTATAATCCACTCTATATGGTTGAATTTATCACTCAAACATATCAAAACTACCATCGTCATCCGCCAAAACATTGGACTCGCCAAGAATGGTTTCATTAAACTTAATGATCTACACGTAGATAAAAAGCTGCTCCAACTATAGGTATTATGGCTTTTCAAGGAATCATCAGCGATAGTAGCAAGTCGGTGCACACTACTGAAGGCTAAATGAACAATTTTTACATGTTCGCTAATAGCAGTTCTCAGTATTTTCTACTTCAAAAGAGGCTCTGTAGGCTTGAAAATGCGCCTGTACCACCCAGCAAGGACTAAAAGATACTGTAGAAGAATACATTTTCTGCTGTTTAAAAACTGTAAATTTGAACTGCCTGTTTAACTCATAATAGAAACTTTGTTACTAATAATTTTTCAGCAAGAAATTCATCTGGGTAGTTACTACTGACCAACCATGGGTGGAACTATTTACACTCATCTTATTAAGATCTTTACTAACAAATTCCTTGTAAATGCCATTTTAACTGAAGTGCTAACGTAGTCATCAGCTAATTCAGCCAGTTCTATATAGTGTCTGAGCTGCTAGACCGGATGGCTGAGTGGCTGGTAATCTAGGAAAAGAAAAAAATTTCTGGCAAGTTATTTCATTGATTAATACTCTCGAAAACGAGGAAATGCCCAACAGTCTCAAAGGTTTGATTCCCCACTATGAACACTGTACTCGCTGCTTTTACGATGACGAAAGTCTAATGTTTACTTTATATCAAATGAAATAATTATGATGAAAGGGCACGATTGGATTTTTCCCACAGGGTTTTATCAAATCCCTTTGGACATCTTGCGTATAAGATATTATTTAATATGCCTATATGCAATGTCTTACTATTGCCAGGTGGCCAAGTTGGTTAGGCCATGCGCCACACAAAATAGTGCAGAATAGTGCAGAAAAATAAGTGTGGCGTTCCTCACTTTGGTTTTTTGACTCGATTCGCGCTGTTGACGTTTTGGAGTAATCGTTAAACGTTTTATTGATTTAAATCTATGCTATCCAGGTTATTTTGATTTTAAAAAACATAAATTAACATTTTGAATTTTTTCCCTAAATTAAGGAACTATTTATAATAAAATAAAAATACATCTGCGCATAGATATTTGATATAACGGAAAATTGCCAATTTTGACAAAAACTTGATTCTTTTAAACCATTATCTAAAGTGTTTACAACAAGCAAAACCATACGAAAAATATATTTTTATACTCTTGAGATCATACGGTTTTATACCATGTAATCTGTTTCGAAATTTTGTTTTTATAAATTATGTAATAGTGAAAAAGTATCTTTTTGTCGAAAAAAAAACCACATAATTTGTTAAAAATCATGTTTTTCACCTCTTAAAGAGAGTTTTTCATTTCTTGACCCTATTACATAGGTATTGATTGCTTCACTTTTTATTTGCTATCCCTGCAACGTTTAAACGAGCTTTAATGAACACGTATCTCAAGAGCTAAAAAAAGTGTTATTTGTTATAGGTTCTCAGAGGACGTTATAATCGATAATCATTATTGTATATTGCCAAACTAGTATATTTCAACTTCTTTCATAATTTATGTGGCTGGATAAAGCGTAATGTGCTTATTAGTAAGCTTTATTCCTCTGTTCAGTCGAGTCCGTTTTGATATACCCTTTATTTCTGTTTAACATAAAGTTGCAAATGGTTTAACGTTACTCTGACTTTAGTTTTTTGTTTTTACTCTGTTTCAATTTCTGTTTATTCATACAATCATCAACATTATTATTCATATTGTATGGGAAGAATAAGGGTGATAATTTGACTATCAATGGTACTATAGAACGTCTTTTTAGTAGTACACATGATTGTCTTACTGTAATCTGTAGTGGTTTTCTTTTTTTTCGATATCATTTATTCAATTTTGCTTTTCACTCATAGAATAATAAAAATGAAAAATTATATTCTGAGCCCAGTAAATATCAATTTCGTGGTTGGTGTTTTTTGAATCATTTTGATTTGGAATGTTTCCAGTAGGTCTGCTCAAGTCTAATAGTCTCGTATAAAACCATCTTGCTTTCCATGATTGTCATCAATTTGTATTTTCCAATTTCAAAATCGCAACGTACAGTTACTGCTATTGATTGCCAATTACAAACAAACAATACATCAATTATGCTACATATGGCCTAGAAAAAAAAAATTAGATACACCATTATTTCGAATGGATTAACGAAAAATAATATAGCAAACAATCATAGAAATTAGCTATATAACCAATAGAACAAGCACGGCTAATTGATGTTAAACTTTCTTAAACTTGGTAGTAATCCCCCTTTACGTCTCGGTTTTCCCTTTGGACTATTGAACAACTTCTTGACCTCAGAGGACTTTTTTGCAGTTGCTCTGGGGTCCAATGTTTTTCCTACAATGACAGTTTTTGTCTTACCACTTGGAGAGCCTTGTATCGGTTCTAATTCGCCCAAATAATGACTATGATGTGAGCCCGAGCGCTTAATGGAACCCTTTGTTCCACTTTTGGAACTTGAGCCCAGAGAAGTGGATGCTGAAGGGGCCACCATTTTGATGGTAGTCACAGGGCTATCAGCCCAATGGTTACTGAACTCTTTCAGTTTCAACGGCTGTATTGGGGGCTTCTGGAGATTCAGTTTTCTTCTTCTATTTTTGGCTTTTGAATGGTTAAGGCTATCATTAGTGGTGGATTTACTCAATGTACTGAAGTAGGTGGTGTTACCAAAACTACTATTAGCCAAACTAGACACGTTGGAGATGTCATACTCACTGGACCCCTCAACATATGAAGTGTCGGAATCGGTTGGCTGAGCTATAATAGTTTTCCCACTCACTTTTCTCATTTTCGAAGGCCGTATGGTATTTCTAATAGTTTCTACTCTGTTTTCCATAAACTTGGTCTGTTCTATCATATTGTGCAACTGTTTCATGGAGTTTGATTTGGCCAATCCTGTTCTCAGTTCCGTTCTTGCTATAGTATCTGAGGAAACTTGGTTTTGTTGACTTGACTTGTCGAGCTGTGCCTGTAATTCGAGTAGTTGGTTTTTAGTGTTTTGATGGTTGAGTCTTTCTTTGAGAAGAAGTTCATCTTTATAATTCATTTCACTTTCGACCAATGCAATTTTTTCCAAAGAATCATTATATTTTGACTCTAGATCATTCAAGTTTATGCTGAGGATCCGCTCATTCTGCTCTATATTATCGTTGAGTATCTCAATGTTCACCAATTTACTTCTGACAGATTGCAATTCTTTTTTGTAATTTTTGAACTTCTCTTCATTCTTATTATTTAAATTATTGAATTCCTCTTCTAGTTTGAGATATTTTTCTTTCCATAGTTCGAGTTCTTTTTGTTTTGTCTTGACCTTGTCTTCCAAATCTTCATTCTGCCTCACAAGATCATTCAACTCTTTCTCCAACTCTTCCTCTAACTCATAACTCGATTGCTTGAAATCAGTAAGCTCACTTTCTAAATGTGCAATCTGCTTCATTGCCATCTGCAACCTCTCCTCTTCAGACACACAACTCTTGGCAGACGTTTCTCCATTAATCTCATCATCAGACACTTCCTCCGTATCAAGACCCGTATCATTCAACTCATCCTCATAATCATCGCTCATTTTCGGTCAAACTTTAATATCCAAACAATTCAAACAGCCTTTCTACAAACTCTAAACCGTCAACATCGAATTTCAATAGCTTAGCACCAATCTTTAAATCATCAATACTCCATCATAACCAAACTCACTATACCTTTACCTATAAGAACCGCGGAATTGGTACATTGGCGGGTTAGGTACACTGGCTATACAATAATGATAACTTTTGTATTTTGAAGATAAATGGCTCTACAAACACATGATAAAATGTGGCTATATGTAATTTCTTGACTAAACTTGCCTATATGTTTTCCAAATGGCTTTTTTGCGTCTCTTCTGATCTATTATTAAAGGGACATTCAATGTTGTAATATGCTACTGTCATCACCCCAATAATCTTTACACCCCGGGTAACCCTTAAATTTTGAAAAATATATGGCTGAATGAGTACAGTACTTTACTATAATGCTATCAATACTACCCATAGTACTAATAATAAACAATTGCTGTTTAGATTAGCGTATGATTAATAATGACGGCGTTGATGGAAGATTATAGCAGTTTGTTGAATAATGTATTGAAGATACGGCTCAAGTATTTGGGTACGTTGACTTTGGCTTTCATTATGATACCAAGCATGATTCTCTGTAATTTTTCAATCAAATATTTTATTATTTTGTATAGTGGTTTAACGGTGTGTACTGGCGTGGCAATGGGCTATCGTTTCCTCTATTTTCGGGAGTTGATCAACTATGAAAATGCGAATTTAGGCTATGTTAATGTGCGGGGAGGTAAGAGTTATAGAAATGTTGGTAATATTGGGTTAGAATGTGTAGTATCGTTGATATTCTATATAATAATAGGCAATGTTTATTTCAAAGGAGAACTTGGGTTTTTAAATGATGCCAAGAAACATCAGTTGCCAACTGTGAACCCATATTTTGTGTATTATTATGTGTTTGCCATAGCTAATGGGGTGTTCAATTCCATGTATTCATATTGGTTCAATGAGATGTTTTTGAGCATAGATTTCACGCGGTTTGCTACTGTCCCCAAGAAACAAATATTAGAGCATCTAAATATCAATGCTTACGCTTTATTAGTGAAGAACTACACCATCGGCATTGTTTCGTTTCTTGGAGTATTTAATGTGATGTACTATTTTTTCAATGTCAACCAAGTTGTTAGTCGATGGGTGTCCATCGTTGTAAACCTCAATGCCGTGGACAGTCTGTCATTTGGAATAATTTTCCTGATTAAACTAGCATTATTCAGTATAGTATTGAAATTGATAAACTACACAGTTTTAGTCAGCTTTTTCAAATCTTATACTCTTTTAGGATGTTTACATTTTAACCAATTGATATCAACATATTCTAACAATGACTCTCGTTCTGTCAATTTGCAGCTTTTGTTTGATGGGTTGAAAGAAAACAACAAAGATGACTTGGCTAAGATTACCATTTTGCAAGAATTGGGCTATTTAGCTTTGGAAAAAAACCCAAAGTTTTATGACACAATCAGTATTCATTTCAACGAATTGAACCAACAGTTGGAATTAGTATTGAACGAAAACGTTACCGTATTATCTACTAGATCGTCTCCTGTAAAGAAAACCCAAACCAAAAACAACAGTATACAGAAACATAAGTCACATCCTACTATCATCACTGATGCAGATGTGTTTATGAAACCTAAATCTTCATTTTTGAAATCAACTTTTGATTCAATATCCTTAAAACTTGTTCTCGCTTTACAAGACAAAAATTCCACCGAATCATTCTACGTCATTGATCACATCAAAAATCAACTTGCAATATTGGTCAAATACTTGCAGAATGGCAAACAAATACTCATACAATCTTTAAAACTTTATTGTCCCGAAGAAAAGTTTCATTTGTTACATCCAATTTCTTTATATTATTATATTACCATTTTCACGTTGATTGTACAAAACGCTTCCCTCAATAACAAGCTAAACAACAAAATTTTAGTCAACATTGCTCCTACTTTGGTGCTCCTACAAAAATCTATCATTTTTTGCGAAGATTACATTCGTTTTAACAATATCAACACTTCTCGTTTCGGTAAGACTCCTGAAAATTACAACCTCCTTCCTCATCAATACACCAATCAGTTTTTGGTGCTAAAACTATATCAGGCTACCACCAGCTGCTTTTCACAGTTGGTCTCCAAACATAATGACCGCTTGAACGAACTCAATTTGAGTAACGACGTTTTGAAATTGTCTAAAAGACTTCTAAACTCTTCAAATAACAAACACGAAAAGGATGTTGCTCCACAATACACTTCCTTTGATGTGAGTGTCAATTATTAATATCCTTTGAAAGTTTACTTTCTGTAAATTATGACTGTATAAGCTGGCTGCAAGTCCTCATACTTATTTATCAAACTATTGGTTAACAGTGGACTTGGTATCAAATATTTCAAACAAACCAATGAAGTTTGAAAAATTGCTTATTTCTGTTCGGAAATCAAGCTTAATTGAGTACTAGTTCCATTGTCATTGGCCTGGAAACGTAAGAAGATTTAGTTATGACTTTAAACAAATTTTGTCAAGACAAAGTCAACTGTTTGGGTCCGTTTTGTCAAGGGTATAATACATCTTGGGACGTATATATAAGTTGAATCAAAGAAATGACCTATTCAATAAATCAGCGGTACGGAAATAATCAAATTTTATTAAATGTAAGTCCACTATATATAAAATATGCGATATAAAAATGTTAATAAAATTTATGAGACTTGTGGGATATACAGTTGTTTTTTTAGCAAAAAGTTTATTTCGGTGTTTGATTGAGATCATGTTTAAAGATGGTAACATGAAGGCTCTTTTATAAAACATCCACTTCTAACAATAGCCTAAAGTACAAGTACTAAACATAAAACTTCTTTATCCCATAATTCCTTATGACAACCATTGTAAGCAACCTAATTATCATTAGTGTATTAATAATTTTGTATTTCAGCTAAATTATAAATTTACATATACTTTCAAAAAATTCAGCACATCATGGTATATTTAACGGCCAACTAGATAAAAATCACCACATAATGGTATATTTAACGGCCAACTACAGATAACGATGTATCAAAAAATATCAAAAGTTAAAACTTGTTCAAATAGCATTCCTCATAAAAAAACTGGGTTAAAATATTAGAATAAACTCATTAGTCAATCTCATTGGAAGTAATAATGTGAACATTTGCTGACTTGTATAGTTCATCAGTGTCTTTATCCTTCTCCGGATACACACTACGGGCAAGATCTTTCAAAACATATGTATTATAACCAAGCTTGGCACCACTGAGAGCAGTATTGAGTACGCAAAAATCGTAAGCAAGACCGACCAAATAAATGTTCTCAACCTCGTTTTCTTGGAGGACACGATGCAATTCTGTTTTGTGAATGGCCCATGTGTCCTCAAAGGCAGAATAGTATTCCCTATCTGGAAGATAACCTTTTCTGACCTCTGCGACCCCCGGAGGCTTGGTTGTCACCGAATGCTCCTTGACAACCTTTGCAAATGCATCGCCAAACTCTGAAGTAAAGTCTGCTCCAGCCGTGCCTTGAACACAATGGTCTGGCCAGAGTATCTGGATCTTGGTCTTGATCTGGTTGGTCTTTGCATCAACCTCTTGTAAAGGATGTTTGAAAGCCCTAGGAGTGTATGGTTGCTGGTCCCAGTTAGATGCAAAAGAACAATGGTCTTGCGGATGGAAATCTCTAGTAGCAATGATTGCACTCCATGGATACTTTTCTACATCTAATAAATTGACAATTGGAGTTACAATATCCCTTCCATCTTTTACTGCCAATGCTCCAGAAGGAGGAAGGAAATCGTTTTGAAGATCAACGACTATAAGGGCAGATTTCGGTTGCATTTTTCTCTGTTTTTACTTTGGCTGTTCACTGGTCTCAAGACTAACAATCACATTAAATTAAATATTACAAACGCTTAGCCGATGAGATGAGGTGTTTAAACTTATTATCAGTGCTCGTAACTTGTTGTTTAGCCAACTTAGCATATCGTCCATACCGCCTATTATAGGTGTATTCTTACAGAAATTTCCATTATATGCTTTTATATAGCACTTACCATCTCTATACGTTGATGGAAAAAATAAACAAGAACTACTAATCGGCGCTTCTTTACTGACTTGACAAGAAAATTTCACTACCACACATCCTTTCATTAAAGTAACAATTAGCACCTACATTCATTTGCTTTAACATTAATATATCTATCATTGATATACCATGCATTGCCATGTGTCCTTATGCATATCCATGCACGAATCATGATATATCCGGGTAAGTGATGAGGTTTAAAAAAAAATTTCAGCCAATATAACCAGATGAGGATAAGAATATATTTGAAATACTATACCAAGGAGCATTATAGGGCGAGAAGATAAAGATGGTTCTCAAATCTACGTCGTCAAACAATGTTTCTGTGTACCAGGTTAGTGGCACGAACTTTTCGCGGTCACTTCCTGACTGGGTAGCGAAAAAGAGAAAGAAGTCGTTGAAAAATGATCTAGAATTTCAGCTGCGGATTGAGTTGATTCAGGACTTTGAGTTTTCAGAAGCTTCGAACAAGATTAAGGTGTCGCGGGACGGTAAATACTGTATGGCTACGGGGGTGTACAAGCCGCAGATACATGTGTATGATTTTGCGAATTTGTCGTTAAAGTTTGACCGGCACACCAATGCAGAGAACGTAAACTTTTTATTATTGAGTGATGACTGGACGAAAAGTGTACATCTTCAAAATGACCGTTCTATAGAGTTCCAGAGTAGTGGGGGGTTGCACTACCGGACGAGAATTCCACATTTTGGCCGGGATCTCCAGTATGAAAGCAACAGTTGCAATTTGATGATTGCTGCGTCTCAGTCTGAATTGTACAGGCTCAACTTGATGAAGGGGGTGTTTTTAAAGCCCTTTGAGTTGGACATTGGCGAGGGAAGAGGCGCCAATTGCTTAGACATCTGTCTGAAGACGTCGTTGGTCTCTGTAGGATTGGAAGATAACGTAGTGGAGTTCTGGGATCCTAGATCTCGGTCACGGGTCACCAAGCTTCAGGTAACAGACGCTGGTAGCAGCGACATGGCTACCAACTTGGTTGGAGTCACTGCCACGTCGTTCAAGAGCGACGGGTTACATTTTGCATGTGGGACATCAGACGGCAAGTCGTATATATACGATCTCCGGTCTTCAGAGCCTTTGACAGTGAAGGACCAGGGATATGGATATGACATCAAGAAGCTTGTATGGCTAGATGACAACAGAAACAATCAAGATGCCAAGGATTTGATCTTGTCGACCGACAAGCGTATTGCTAAGATCTGGAATGCCAATACCGGCAAGCCATTTGCATCGATGGAGCCAAGTGTAGACATCAACGACATTGCCTATATTCCAGATAGTGGCATGTTTTTCATGGCGAATGAAGGTATCCAGATGCACACATATTACATACCGAACTTGGGACCAGCACCCAACTGGTGCTCGTTCTTGGACAACTTGACGGAAGAAATGGAGGAGAAACCTACCGACACTATTTATTCCAACTACAAGTTCATCACCAAGGACGAGTTGAACAAGTTGAATGTCGCCCACTTGGTGGGAACCAAGGTGTTGAGATCGTATATGCATGGTTACTTTATCAGCACCGAGTTGTATGACAAGGTGAGATTGATTGCCAATACAAAGACATACCAAGATATCAGAGACAAAGAGGTCAAACAACGGATCGAAGAACAACGAGAATCACGTATCAAATCGTCTGGAATTGCCAGTTCCAAAGTCAAGGTCAATAAAGAACTTATCAGTAAACTTCAAGACAAGAAACATGGTGATAAACTTGCAGAAACAGTTCTTCAGGACGACCGTTTCAAGGATCTTTTCCAAAACCCAGATTTCCAGATTGATGAAGAATCGTTTGAATATAAACAGTTGAACCCTGTGAGATCTACCAAAGATGTGTCTGACACCAAGGTAAGAACGCTCACAGCTGCCGAGGAGTCTGATGAAGAAAGAATGAATAAAAACTATCAAGACGAGTCAGAGGAAGAAGAACAATCAGAAGAAGAAGAAGAAGAAGAAGAAGAAGAAGAAGTGGAAGAGTCAGAGCAGGAAAGCGAAACCGAAGATGAAGATGAAGTGGCTAATAAGATGAAAGCAGCAGAAATAAAGGCTGCCGAGAAAGAAAGAAGAAGAATCGAAAGATACAATAAAAGTAAAGCTGAAGCTGATGAGTTTTTGAAACAATTCGAAGCTGTAAATAAAGGAGGTAAAGCTCTCAATATATTGTCTGGAACTGATACTAATGGAACAACGTCATCCAAGTCATTCAAATCACTCACTGACGAAATCAATAGAAAACATAGAATAACAAAAGATAGCGTCTCAGATCAGCAACTCAGAGTTCAACGTCATGGTAAAGGTGAGGTTGAAATCAGTTTTGTTCCCCAAGGATCCAAAGAGAAGAAGAAACAACACCAACGCAGAGTTGATGACGAAGATTACGATGAGGAAACTCACGGAAGAAGAAGGCAGAGATACGAGGGCCGTAGAAGAGTCACCAAAAAGACTATGTTTGAATAAGTTTGCATGTTTGATATTTTATAGACTTGTTGTATAATATAAAAGTGATATATGTTTGTTTCTTTGTATGGAGTCTGTTGATTGTATGCGGCAAATGCCATTGTTGATTACATTATTGGCAAATTCAAAGAAAGAATACACTTGTACAATTCTTGTATGTGGCCAATCTTGTTGGGACTAGTGCAGATGTTCTATATATTTGTTAATAATGAGAAATGTATTTGAATGATAGTATGATATATAATGTTATATAAATGCCTGCCATGCATTCATGTTGAAAAATATATAGAGCCAATGCGTTTTGCTTCTTGTCGGGTACATTGATACTAAATAAATAAATAATATCTTATATTTCAAGCCCAGTACATGTCAGTTTCGTATATATATAGCCAAATGGCCCAGTGGTATGTGGTTATTTAGTATCGTAAAAATAGTATAAGAAAACACTTTAAACTCTCAATCACTACAACACTTGACTAACAACAAACATTCTTTAAAGCTATAAACTACGAAAGACTAACAAACCAAAGCAACCAATCAATTGACACTCAACAACTTATCCAAGGAATCCACTAAAAAGTCACACTCTGCGTTGTAATCCAATGGTGTGACGCTCTGAACTTGGTATCTAATTCTAGCTACACCATTGTAGTTGTCCTGTCTAGCAGAGACTCTGAAGTTGAATTCTGACATTTGAATACCACTCAAGATCTTGGCAAACTTTCCGTTCTCGTCCTCTTGTTTGTAGCGGAGAAGTTCACCAGCAGAAACACCCAACATTGTGGTTGCACCTTCGTCGAAAAGAGTGACCCAGATTTGACCAGAGTAATCCACGACAGAACAAGTGAGGATGTAGCGGTATTTTGGTTTATCGTGGTTAATATCACATTTCTCACATCTCCACGTGCCGTTGGGCTGCTCAAGGACTTTTCTATTGCAGTCTTTAGTCTGGCAAGCTGGATAGCAAAAGTTGTCTGATTTGATAAAGTTCACGGTGGCTTTCATGTTGAAATAATCTGGTTTCTCGTGTTCTCCCAAATGGTTGTCCTGGGCTTTGCCAATAGCTATACGGTCTGCCAAGCTGCCTCTGGCGCCTGAGGATTCCTGCTTGATGGCTTTGAATTCCTGAGCATTGCCCTGGGTGTCAAACCAGCCTTTCAACTTGAAAGCTTCTGGGATGTCTGGATTAGGAGAGATGGTGCCTGATTGGGTCAAAGACAAGCTACGGCCGCCAAACTCCTGCACTCTGGCGCCTTTGACGGCGACCACTGAGTTCACTGGCAACGAAAAGTCCACGGCAGTTTTGTTCCAAAGCCCCAAGTTGACAGCAAAGCCAGACTCGTCAACAAGAACAATGTCTCTTCTGTCATACGGCCGGCCAGTGGATTTGGATGTGATTTGGAAAGCAGGGTTGATTTCTTTGATCACAGCAATGACATCAATCACCGAATTGACTTCTAGATCCTGGACCTTGGAAAGAGGAACAAAGTTGTACTGAAGTTTAGGCACGCCAGCTGCATCTTCGCATTCGATGATTTCTGTGTCTCTGTCCAACGACAATTCGTATGGATGTTTGAGATTAGAAAACTGGCTTTTGGCAGGATTGATTCTAGCTTTAGACACATAAAATACCTTGCCTTCTTGTAAAACATCAAATAGAGCGTCTGCTCTATCGTTGAAAGCTGTAGCTCTAATTTCGTTGGTTTCGTCCAAGAAATTCACATTGAACAACTTGCCATCGCCTCGTTGGTTCGACCAGGTTCTCATAGGACTCTTATAAGACACTCTAGCCTTGATAGTCCAAAGATTCTGGTACGGCGACAACTGGTCAATGGCAAACAAATGCGCTGGTGGTTTGGAGCCGCTGCTGGCCTTAGGAATGCTAGCTGCTTTAGAAGAAGCGGTGGATTCTTGTCCATTGTTGACAGAAGCAGTATTTGACGAATCGTCCAAATGTGCAACTTCGTGAGGATGTGCCCGGAAATAGTCATCCAAAGCAGTGGATTTACTGATTCCAACTCTACTGTAAGTTTCATGAACAAGCTGTGCCTCGGTAACAACCAATATATGCTTCTTTTTCTCGCCACTGCCCATCAATTCGGTCACATAGTCTGTGATCTTTACAATAGACGACTTCTGGAAGCCAAGAGCCTCGATCTTTGCTGAATCTTCTGGTCTACAAACAGCATGACACAGATATTCGCCATCATTAAGAATAAAACGTAACCGTTTTCCATGCTCATTCACAATCTCTTTCAAATTAGTTATTTGCACCGTAAGAACCGGCTTGGTCTTCGTAACAAATGGTACTTTTAACGACCCTGGTGTAACCCCTGATTCATTCGACATCGTCCCTGTCTTCTTTGTATCGCTCTTTGTAAACTCAACACTTGTTTGGCCTTATTTACAAATTACTACCAGCCTTGGACAAAAAGAAGAAGAAAAATCAACGCGTCTTGGAAGGCGTTTTTCAATTCAACGCGATGACCAAGATACGCGCGAAATTTCAAGATGACGCCAAATGAAGAGGCGGCCCATGTGATATGTGCGTCCAAAATGCATGTACTGTTAAAATTACCAAGATGTTAATACATGAACAAGAAGTTTTAGAACTAAGCCATATAGTATAAAAAGTATGGATAGAAGTAATCAGAGGTCTCTGGCGGAAGCTACGAAGAAGGATGATTTTGTAATATATCAAGACCGAGGACTTGCTAAAAATGCAAGGTTAGTACATGGGGTCAACCCGGTATTACTTGTAGAGAAGATCACTCGTGAGAAGATCCAAGACTCGGTGTACTGGAAACTCAATTGCTTTGGTATCAACATTTTAGTGTTTATAGAAAAATGTGCTCAGTTAAAGCTAATTTCAGGCACCAATATTCTGAATCAGCCGTCTCATTTCCAGTGTTTGGTACTTAAGCTCCTTCAAATTCAGCCAACACAGGACATTATACAAGAGCTTCTAAATCAAAAGTATTTCAAGTATTTGACCTGTGTGGCTCTCTTCTACGTGAGATTGTGCTACGATTCTATAGATGTATACAAGATTCTCGAACCGTTCTATAAAGATTACAGAAAGATCCGCTTCAGAGAGAACGGTAACTCATCAGTACTGGAGTCTCATATTGATGAATTTGTAGATGCCTTGTTGACTCAGAATAGAGTCTGCGATTTGATTTTGCCAAGATTGACTAGTCGCATGGTCCTCGAGGATAAAGAGGAGCTTGAGCCACGCACAAGCTTGATTGATAGTGAAGATGAAGAGGAGAGCGAAGAAATTGATGAGGAGGAACAATAGTGAGTTAATCGGAAATATATATATATATATATATATATGTGTGTGTGTGTGTGTGTTTTGAATATTGCATTTTTAATATATTTTGAAGTTACTTTTATAGTAATATATCACTTTCAGTAGAATAAAGTGGCGTATGACCTCCAATAGGTATTCAAACCATAGGGCCTACAGAATTACCATTGCTTGATAATATAAACTTATTAGTAGATTTAGGTTTAACATTCTGATTAGTTGTAATATCTGTTCAACGTCAAGTAGCTAATGCTGCATTCACTCTCTCTGCTGGAGTATTTGGATCTGTATTCTTTGCGGGAACAGCGTTACCTTTCTTCCATATTCTGATGTTAGTTATTATGTTAGGTGTATTTTACTAAAGATTATGTAATTACCAATTTACAACTAATTATCAGGCCGCTCGGTCGGATGGCTCTTCTCCCAGAGGAGAGGAAAATATCTGGCAAGTTATTTCATTGATTAATACTCTCGAAAACGAGGAAATGCCCAACAGTCTCAAAGGTTTGATTCCCCACTATGAACACTTTACTCGCTGCTTTTACGATGACGAAAGTCTAATGTTTACTTTATATCAAATAAAATAATTATGATAAAAGGGCACGATTGGATTTTTCCCACAGGGTTTTATCAAATCCCTTTGGACATCTTGCGTATAAGATATTATTTAATATGCCTTTATGCAATATCTTACTATTGCCAGGTGGCCAAGTTGGTTAGGCCATGCGCCACACAAAATAGTGCAGAATAGTGCAGAAAAATAAGTGTGGCGTTCCTCACTTTGGTTTTTTGACTCGATTCGCGCTGTTGACGTTTTGGAGTAATCGTTAAACGTTTTATTGAATTAAATCTATGCTATCCAGGTTATTTTGATTTTAAAAAACATACATTAACATTTTGAATTTTTTTCCTAAATTATGGAACTATTTATGATAAAATAAAAATACATCTGCGCATAAATTTTGATATAACGGAAAATTGCCAATTTTGACAAAAACTTGATTCTTTTAAACCATTATCTAAAGTGTTTACAACAAGCAAAACCATACGAAAAATATATTTTTATACTCTTGAGATCATACGGTTTTATACCATGTAATCTGTTTTGAAATTTTGTTTTTATAAATTATGTAATAGTGAAAAAGTGTCTTTTTGTCGAAAAAAAACCCACATAATTTGTTAAAAATCATGTTTTTCACCTCTCAAAGAGAGTTTTTAATACACAATATGTCAGTTGTACTGAAAGAGTTTTATTGTTGAAATAATACAATGAATACTAGGCTTGATTTTATTAACAATCAAGTAGTTTAGTAAGTGAATAATCATAAAAAAATACCTTATAGCGCCATTCAAAAAAATTTTGAATTGGGTAAAAATTATTTCAAATACGCCTGGGTTTCGGACAAACATAAGGCTGATAGAATAAAAGGTGTTACCGTTGACATTGATTGTGAAAAACGAAACTCCAAAGTACAATATTACTGTTATTGGTAGTTCAGATCATAAAGAAATGATCAAGAATCATGATTAGCTTCTCAAGCTGACTGTGCTATTTTGATAAGTACTGGTAGTGCTAGTGAATCCAAAGCTGGTATTTCTGAGTATAAGGAAGGTAAAGAACGTACTTTGTTGGCTTTCACCTTGTGTGTTAGATAGTTATTGTCAACAAGATGGACACTGTTAAATGAGATCAAAAGCGTTTTAAAGAAATCCAAAAAAAAGGCTTTACAATTATAAAACTACATAATTATTTTAATCAACATTCGTGTCGTCAACAGGGACCAGTTGTTTGCTTTGAAACTCCAAATCTTGAATTTTTTTTCTTGCGGTCAAGATCTCCTCTTGTATTGATGCAATACCACTGCCTAAACGAAAGATTTCTTCTTCCTCCAACTCATCGCTAAACACATTCTCCGGGTTCTTTTTAGAGTTGAGCAAATGGCCTGGTTTTGCTGTAAGAACTTTGAAAAATTCCTCTGTTGGCTCATTGAATATCAACTCGTCAAACAATATAGATTCTACAGTACCGTCTTTCTTGGCAATACCAGCACCCAAATTCAAATTTTTATTGGCATTAGCCTCCGCAGAGACCCCACTGTCGCCAGCCACACCATTGAGATTGTTGTATGGGTGCAATTTTAAATGATGATAGAATTGTATTGGTTTTTCGTTAGATTCCGGCTGGAAAAAGATTTTGATAATTACTTCAAACTCACCCCACCCGGTTTCCGTGATTTCAAAAGGTGGGCTTTCGATCGTTCGAAGAGGGTTTCTGATCGTATCATGGAGTTTGAAAACTACCTTTTTGATAAACAGAAGATCGTCTGCCTTGGTAGGATCTTTAACAAACACAGTCCAGCTGTGTGTATGTTCCTCAGGAACATTTTCAGGCTTCTTCTGCCCAAACGGCGTCGCCGTATTGCCATATATTATAGGTCTAGCTATTGATATGTTCTAATTTGTTAGTATTAAAGTAATATCAAGCGGGTTTTCTCCAATTTTCGCATTATATTGCAGATTCGTATGGAACATACCTTTACTCGCTTTGCATGTGGCGCCATACTGAATAATGTTAATATCTACTCAACAGTAACCTAATAACCTTTTCAATGATGCATTTATATATGTAATATATATTACTTTCACAGCCTCTATGAAATGAATATATGCAGGTATAATTCATACCAGCGAAAATAACACCATTACCCGGACTGGAGCTCAAGTGGCCGAGGTAAATAGCATATGTGCCCTGGTAATTTGACATTACTTGGAGTCATTTCGTGCCCTGGATGTTTTTGAAGAATATATCACAACGTCATGATAATATGAGAATCAACTATAGTTAATTCACACTAGTATCTTTCCGAAGAGAACAGATGTTAGCACATTACAATGTAATATTGGATATGCAGACTACAATGTAATATTGAATATGCAGACTACTATGTAATATTGAATATTAATGAGTATAAATTGAAAGAAACATCTAATAATTTGAACGAATTGAAGGACATTTATAATGCAAAATGATATAATGTAAGAAAATAAGTCTAAGATTAACAACCCATAATTTTACAATCAACTTGATTTCAACTTTTCTTCGTAGTTTTCTTCAATCTTGTCCACTGCTTCGGTGGTAACACCAACGACAATGTCATATATTTTACGGATGACGACAAAGCCAACAAAAGCGAGCAAAGCAACAAACACGAAGATCAAAGCTCTTTTTCTTGTTTCGACGTTTAAGAATGGATAAGGATAACACTGACCTAAAGTTGGGTCGATCAAAAAGTCTAACCAAGCCCAATAAGCACTGGCAAGAACTCCGCAAAGGGCAATTGCAACGGTGTTGGAGATTTGGAATTGAGGCAAGAAACATAGATAATCAGCTAGCAAAGTGATAAAAGGAAATAAATGAAGACAGAAGTCAACACTGTACAGAACATTGTTGACCATAAGAATCATATGGCGGAAAAAAGTTTTAAGAGACCAATACACGACTGTGACAATGAATTCAAGCGAAAGAACAACCGCAAGAAAGTAATTGTTTTTAAAGTGGAAAAGTTTGGCGCTACGAGTGGCATGGGCAACAATGGAAAGAAAAAAATAATGGGTTGTCAAATGGGCCAGCAAATTTGTAAGAAACTGGGCAGGTCCAGCTTTTTTCAAAGGCAATGGCAAGGTATGTACTCTAATAAAATGGGTAATATAAAGCCCATAGCCAATGACGGCTAGAGCAATTATGCTGAGAAGAAGAGATTGTTTGTTGCCAGGAGCACGAATCGAGGGCATTTCAAAGAAAAAACAAGAGATGCAATGAAAAGTGCTAACAAGAAAATCAAATACAATGGAAACAACTATATGAAAAGACAAGAAATAAACCCTGGTAATATAGCAACATGTCGGACCGTTCTTATCGAAAGCTCCAGAAAATTGATATCTTAGATGATCTGCGATACTCGGGCAATCTGTTTCGGATCGGATCCAGGATTTAATATATTAACTGTATACTATATACCTAATATTATCTATTGGAATTTTTTATCATGGCTTGGAGGTTTAGGGATAATTTTCTCGTGGATCCAGCGCATGAAGGCGAATCCGACAAAGGCCAAGGTGCCGACAAAGAGGAAGATTGCGGCCCTTTGTTGGGTGGTAGGAACGTTCAAAAATGGATAAGGATAAGACTGGCCTCTGGCTGGGTCTATGAGGAAATTGAGCCAAAGCCAATAACCGTTGGTAAGAGCAGCACAGATGAGGAATTCTGAGCTGTGCGAAAGCTCTACGGCAGGAAGAAAGACATAGTAATCAATGGCTAGAGAAACAAAAGGTACAATGTGCACGCAAAAGTCTAAATCAAACGGAACCTTTTTCTCAAGAATCAAGTCAATAAAGAAGATTTTCAACAGCCAATACACAGTGCTAACAACAAACTCTAATGCTAGCACTACTGGTAAAATGTAGTTGTTCTTCCAATAGAAGACGCGCTGCGAATGGGTGGTATGAGCAATTAAACTAGTAGCATAATAAACCAACGTAAACACCGCCAGTAGATTCGTGAGAAATTGAAAATGTCCAGCTTCAGCAAGTGTTGTAGGAAGCACTAGCTGGTGGATAAGATAACAACCATAACTAACAATAACTGCGCTGGTGGCATTGAGCGCCATCGACCATTTGTTTCCAGCAATTCTAGACATGTTCTTTATATAACTGTTTTGAAACAATATACAATATAATCAGCAATATGATGATGCTTTATACTCGTAACTCTTAGGCTATGTGGGTGAAATTGGAAATTACATACTCTGCTTTAAGTTTCTTTACTTGGCGATCCGTTTCCGTTCCAGAAGAACCGATGTGTGGGAATTTATAGGCATTTTCAAATTGTGGGCAAAATGAATCAAAGTGAATTTGGCTATGGTTGCTGTAGCCCAGCACATATCAGCTTTGTATATACCCGTTAAGAAAGATCCATAGAATATGATAACTAACCAATTTATACGATTCTGTAATAATGATAATAATCTTATAACTCCAGCCCGGTATATTTCAGCCGTAAATATATCTGCTATAGTGAACCCAGGCTTGGCAAAAGCCGAGTGTGTAAAAGCCAAAATGCCATTTCATTACTAATAATAATAATTTTTTATATTTCGAACCCTGTAAATATCAATTTCGTATGCCTTTCTCAATAAACATTTTCGATTTTCTTTTCAGCTATTTGGAAATAAGAACTAGACCATCTGTAAGCCATTTTTTATATAGATTTACTTACCTGTGTTTCCATGACCCACTGTAAATGCCACTGAATAGATACGTTCATTTGAAAATTGCAAGACAAGTTCAACTTGAGCATTCCACAGTCATTGAACTTTTATTACACTCTGAATCAAACTAGTACATTACAAGTTTCAAATCAAATGTTATTAATAGACATATAATAATACAATAGGCACAAGGCCAGAAGAATCTAAATGACAAAAAGTTCAAATCAACATGTTTACCAAGACAAAAGCCAAAGAGCCCATTATTAAGAACCCATCTTTCATTTCCATGGAAAACTGGTCTTGTGGGTCCCACTCGATACCAGCAACCATGCTAGAGATGCCTCGAGGACTTAGCTTGCCGATCGGTGCTGACGAAGCACCAGGAAGAAGATGTATGAGTTCTTGGAGAAACAACAGCACAGCATCAGTATGTGACGAAGGCTGATATTGATGCAAATACAACTGGTGTTCATTTTGGTATAGGGAATTAGGCTGATAAATAAAACGAGAGCTACTAAGAGAAGAGCGTACCATATGAGAAAATAAGATCATGAAGATTACACTTACGGCAGATTTCTGAAGAACCAGTAAGTAATCATATTTCAGAGCCATGGTCTTGCCAAGATTTGACTGTTTTCTGGGGCTTCCTTGGTCTTGGGGAGTATTATGAGGCTCTATCAGCTTGCGCTGGGGCCTTGCAATATATTTGAGATTATTTGAGTCTACCATAATCTAAACAATCACGGTGATCAAGATTTCATTCGGAATAACAAGTCTGACGAATCAAATCAAATCAAATCAAATGGTAATGGAAAGTCGAAGCCAAATCCCGTCCAATAAAACATAGATTTAGATTTTTTGCTACGGTTTCTTTTATTCAGGGTCTATTTTTCAAACAAAACAAAGATCCCAACAAAGAGCAACAACTCCGCAATTTCACTTGACAATAGAACACCTTAGCAAACTCCAGTATATTCACTCGCCGTTAAAAAAGACAAGTGGTGTGTAGAAACAGTAACATATACTGGTTATTCAAAACTTCTGTCAAGCGCAAACAGAAACTTGTTATATAAATACATGATATCGTCGCCTACAACCGTCGTTTTCGGACGCGCTGGTAGTAATCATCGCACGCTGTCAGAGTCAGAGAAAACACCCCTGTCTCCATCAAGTGAATATTAATATTTGCTAATATGTGAGATATTTGTATTGTTGCAAGTGTATATATATCAGAATTATGTTTTGTTTTGTAGAATATAAGGTATTATTTTGACCATAACCCATTGATGTTACTTACTATTATATATGAACTATATGACTATGAACTATATTACTGATATGTACTGAGATCAAAATAGAAGATTTGTAGTATTAGTTTTTTTTGATATAATTCAGTAAGCTAAACGTCTTTAGTATCAGTTTTTTCGATATAATTCAGCAATCTAGCGTTTTTAGTATCAGGTTTCTCGATATAATTCAGAAATTTAAGCGTTTTAACCTGACAATTGCTAGGTTTTCTAGGTTTGAGTGCCCATACAGGATAAATAAACCACCAATTAGCAAGTCATATAAATAATGGCTTTTACTCAATCATTTAAAATCAACCAACTATCCCTTATATTTACAGCAAAGTCTCCATCACATATCTACCAATTTCTCACTACCTACTTGCAAGAACGCACCTTTAATACTATATCTACATGTATGTCGATTTACTTTATATTTCTTCCTTTTCAACCATAATTGGGAAACTCTCGCCTAACCAATACTCTCAACCCCCTTTAAACTACTACTCGATCAAAACTCCAACCTCATCAAACATTATACACACCTTTCATTACCTTATGGCCTTATACATATATGGCATGCAACAATACGCGCTATCCACGTGATTGTATGCAAGAAAAAATTTCAGGCCTAATGGGTACCGAGGCATGTTGGTCATCGAGATAGTCTCGAAGAAAGATTAAAGCATACCAAGACCATTGATTGTGATTGTGAACCGATAAGCATTTTTTTTGTATTAAAACCAAGAAATTGGTGGTATAAGATTTATTTTAGTTGAATTTTTTTGCACTGTATAACAATCACCAATATGGATCAAAAAGTTGTGCCTAATATAACAGTTTTAATCTCAGGTAATGGACTGAATCTCCAGGCTCTTATTGATGCTGTTGCAAGCCAGCAGATCAAAGCCAACATTTCGTTAGTTATATCGTCGTCATCAACAGCCTATGGTCTTGAAAGAGCTTCCAAAGCTAACATTCCTACCAAAGTTCATACTCTCAAGCTGTATTATCTGGCTGTTGGTGAAACCAATGTTGGTTCCAGTCTCAGCCCCGAAGAAGCGAAAAAACAGCAACGTGCCAAAGCCAGAGAACAATTTAACCAAGATCTTTTGAATATTATTTTGTTTGGCGACAAGTATGGCTCTAAAGAATCTGTAGCCGCTACTCCATTTTCGTCAGGTCATAAATGCCCAGACTTGATTGTTTGTGCTGGTTGGATGTTAATTCTTTCTAAAGACTTTCTTTTAAATCTAGAGCCTTACAAGATTCCAATCATCAACTTGCACCCTGCGTTGCCTGGTCAGTTCGAAGGCATCAATGCCATTGAGAGATCATGGGCTGCTGCCCAGAACGGTAAGGTCGATAAGACCGGTATTATGATACACAAGGTTATTCCAGAAGTGGATAAGGGGGAACCATTGCTTGTCAAGGAATTGCCTGTTATACAAGGTGAATCGTTGGAGCAATACGAGGCCAGGGTCCATGCTCTTGAACATGTGGCTATTGTTGAAGGTACTATCAAAGCTCTTCAGAAGTTGGTCGGTCGTTAATCTGTTGCTTCAAATGTCTTTACTCAATGGAACATTTCTAGTTCTTTCCTGCTCCTCAGCATCGTTTTATATGTTTCTCATTTTTCATTGTCCACTTTATTCATGGTTCTTTCTTACTGTTCATATTTGTTCATTATGAATTTTGTCAATGGTCGTAATTCTTCATATAGATTATTGTTTATTGCTATATTTTCTCGCAATAACATTCATATTTACTCGTTATCATTATTATTATTATTTTTCATAATGCAGATTGATGCTCTTGTAAGAGCATAAGATAACTAGTATTCAATCATATCACTATGCAAACCAGCTCTATATAATCAAATTTTAATAATTGATTCCATATCGCGTTATAGACTATGGAATATTGACTACTTGAGCCTTAAAAATGACTTTAAATTCATAGTATCTTTTCGTTTCACGTTTCTTACAAACAATTTTATAAATAAATCTTTATTTTAATGCATGGCTAGTCGTAATTGACCAGAATTTGTTATCCATTTCTTTGTTGTTAATGCATCTATCAAACATTAGTTATATTCATATATTTCTTTCTCTATCTTGTTTCAAACTATTCTTGAGCCAGTATTAGTAATTTTTTCATCCACATTCTCATTTTTGCATTTCACAACTGTGAAAATTGAACGATGGCCAGTACAAACTTTCATTGTCAACAAGCGAGCAGCACTTACTATTAGGTGAAATTCAAAGCATCTGTGGAATCATGAACCAAAGTATACCATAAAATGAAACATTAAACCTCTGTATGATGGGTTTGGAAGGACATACTACTATCAAGAGCAAGAAACTCTCTTAAATATATATTTAAGGATCTTTTCTGGTTGCCACTATAAGAGTACAAGTAATATTTCAAAAAAAGAAAACGGTTCCTTATCATTTGGTCGTTTAACTCAATATATGGTAGGGAGAAAAGTATGTAAAGAACAAATCAACAAGGTAAATTTAAGTGTCCAATCAAAGTACATGTTTCCATAAATTCTACAGCATAAATTGTATTACTTAAGATAATAATGTTATTTTAGGAAAGTACATTACATTACAAGTTGTATTGGACTTTGAATTCAACGTAATGGCGTTATTAGAGTACTTAATTCGACCGCCATTCACCAGAGAAACAAAAAGCCAAAACCCTGAAGGAAAAACACGCTAATTTATCAAAATTGTACACACCAAATCAACTACAAATACTACAGACATTGAATCATTCAATAAATTAACATTATTATAGCCCTAACAATCAAACGTCAACCTCCATTCTAGTGTCCGGAGTGATGGCGACCTCAGACTCCTCCACGTCTACAAGATTATATATACTTTCGCGTAACACAGCAGTTGTTCCCTTCTTGAACTTGTAGCTTTTAGCCTTAGCCTCTCTGACATTTGGCGTAATGTAGTTTCTTAATAAGACGGCATCTTTGCCGGTTTCCATTACACAGACATCAACATTGGAACCAGATCCCAAATCGTTCCAAATACCAGCTTCGATAGAATCCGCACACAATTTGATACACTCTTCCTTGGTCAAATCTTCCTTCCATCTGCTTTCCATAAAGGCCATGGCGGCCAAAGATCCAGATCCCAAAGTCTGGTATGGACCAACATCGGTAGAACCGTGGGCATGAATAGAAAACAAATGAGCTCCAGTTGGGTCTACACCAGCAACAATAAGATACGCGCCAATGTGGCCCTGGTATTTGAACAAATGCTGCTTTAGTAATGTCAATGATGCCATGACACGAGGCTCACGGTTAGTGTAAAGCGAATGGAGCTCCAAATTAGAGCTTATCAACTGAGTAACCATTTCTGTATCGGCTGCAGTACCAGCGCCAGCACACCAAATCTTAGGAGCAAGCTTATGGAGCTTTTCACAGTTTTTGTCGGCCACAATAGGACCAGCTGTTGCTCTTGTATCAGCGGCAATCTGTATTGTTAGTATATATATTCACTAATAAAGTGTATAGATTGATGCCACTGTATAATGAGAATAATCTATGTTTCGAGCCCACTGTATAGTTCATTTTTCTCATTTTGATTTCATGTTTATTCGTTTTAATTTTATTCCAATCATTTTGATTAATGATCATCCATTGACTATCTTAAATACTTACCACAACGCCACCCTTGAATTTGCATCCTACAATTGTAGTACCAGTCGATGTTGCACGAGGAACAGCATACCCTTGTGCAGCAATATACTGATTTCTTTGATAATTATCAAAACTCAAGCCAGCCATATTTGATATTGTTTGATACTTGTCTAATACCTGCTCCTTCAGCTAGTTTGATGATGTTTCTTTCACTATATAATACTAGGCGCTTAAGCGCGGACGAAATTGTTGCCTCCGTGAATGCTCATAACCAAATGTAATATTAGTGTGAGGTGTTTGAGAGTATCAACACATATATGTTCTTTACAAGAGAGCTTTATTGGTAAATTGCATATTAAACTGTTTTTTACAAAAATTCTTTACTCGTAAATTGTACCATTATTTGCCATTGACATTGAGTGATTCTATATAAACTTTTTTCTATTTTACAGCTCATTTTTTAGGATAATGTACAATTTACCGTTTTCGCCGGAAAATATTCATTAGTTGATAAATAAAGGGTAGAACCTTTGCAGTGTATTAATTACATTTTTTTCTGGTATCGAGGGAAAGACAATAAATCCTTTGTAAAATTCTGAGAAGTCAATTTAAATGAGACCATAAAACTAAAAGGCAGAATGCTTCTTTTCAAAAGGAAAGGTGCACAAATTGTCATACATCATTAATTGTAATACAACAATAACACAACATAAGCTCAGGCATGGTGCTGATCAAACACTCTACGACTGATAAAGTTTTGATCTCCTATTTGGAATAGGTTACAAGATACACAATACCAGAAATATTATCTGGAAGAAAATAAAATGCAGAGATTTATACCTAGCCCTCTTTTAAATTTTTTTCTACCCCTTTTATTTTTGATTTTTATTTTATCTTTTTACCTTATCTTTTATGCTATACTTTTACAATTTTTACTTTTTTATTCAAGCTATGAACGATCTGTAGTTTCTGCTTTTACGATTCTGAACTTGACTTCACAAGCAAGTGCAACTGTCTGAAACATCACCTAGACGAAAGTCCTGTGCCTACTTTCAACCAACTGGGTAAAAGAATTATGATCAACGTGATTAGGTTTTCCTCGTTATGTTCTATCAAGTCTTTTTCGTTATACCATGTATATACGAAACTAATAATTACTGGGCTTGAAGTTTAAGATATTATTATTAATATGCCTGTATGCATGCCTTACTATTGCCTAGTGGCCAAGTTGGTTGAGTCTTCATGCGCCACAATGCGCCACGCAAAACAAGTGTGGCGTTCCTCACTTTGGGTTTTGGTACTCGATTCCCGCTGTTGACGTTTCGAAATAATTACCAAACGATTTATTGAAATAAGTGGGTATTGTCTATGTTCTTTTGATTTGAAAAGCATACACCAACTTTTTGAATTTTTTATTTATATCCCAGTACTATTTATAACAAAGAATATCGTGTTTCCGAATAAATAATTGATATAACGGAAAATTGCCTATTTTTCAAAAAAGTTGATTCTTCAAAGTCATATTCAGGAGTCTTTACAGCAAACCATTACATACCAAAATTATATTTTCATGCTCTTTGAAATCTATAGTCTAATAATATTTACAGATTTTTGAGGTTTGGCTTTTTTAAATTAGTAAATAGTGAGAAAGTATCATTTTGTCGAAAATAACACATAATTTCTTAAAAATCTTGATTTTCACCCCTCAGGCAGATTTTCTTTATCTCTTGACATTTTTGCATAATTGTTAGTTACTGTCAGTTTTATTTGGGTTTCCTCCATCGTTTAAATGTGCTTTTATTTCAAGAACCACGTATCTCAAGAGCTAAAACAAATATTGATTATTATAGGCTCTCAGAGAAACTTACAATTGATAATAATCAATATATATTGCTAAACTGGCATATTTCAACTTTTTTCTATACATTAAATATTTTATGGAGCTCTGTAAAGCGTAATGTGCTCATTAATAAGCTTATATATTTCTGTTCTGAGGAATCCGTTTTATAAAACCTTTTATTCCTATTCAATCTAAAGTTGCAAATGATGTAATGTTACCGTCACTTTACTTTTTTGTTCTTTTGCAGTTCCTGTTTTTGATTTGCTTTATTACATTCTTATGGAAGCTGTATTTTGACTGTAAAAATGGTGATGAACTTTGGCTGTTTTTTGGCCAAAAATTATAAGATAACATTGTTACTGATTAGGAAATTAAGCTGACAGAGCTAAAGGCAGTCTAACAATTACGTAAACACGTAGATTATTTTTTATTATCGAGAAAACGCATATCTTTTATTTTCCAATATTTTGGAGACTGTTAATATTCTCAATGGTCTTTTTACCACCAAGATGATTGTCATCAATAACATTTTCCTTAGAAACCAAGGCTCTAGCAACACGCTCAAAAATTTCGCAGGACAAAGTTTTATTAATTAAACGAACACTACAGACTAAAGACCTTGTAAAAAAATGTCTAAACATTTTTTAAAACTGTTCTTCAATGCCAGATGTTACTATTAAGAACATGAATATAATCAACTTTCTACGTAAAGTCCTTTATACCCTTCCCAAATCCTTCATAACCACCCTGGTTGTGCATGTTTTACATATTACATTGACAGGAATAGACAATTGCTCATATATATTCTTGAAATATATACATTTAAACATTATCCACACTGTAATTTAACACTATAATTTAACACTACATACATCCACTTCTTTGGTACATACTATGAGCCCCGTTATTTAAACCACATGCCGTTCACGCGAAGTGCACGTGCCTTCCCATTTTTATGGTAGTGACAACTTTCAGCAGGACAGGCTGTTAATTGTAGATGATGATTTACTATAATTTTCAGTAAAGAAGCATCAATATAGAGAGCCTGTGAAGTTAGTTTGAAGGGCAATGTTGGATCCGTATTCTTATACTTCGCCGTCTCGGGTGAAGTCGCTTTTTCTTCCACTTGAGGATTTGTCGAATGACAAGTTTCTCTCGTATTTTGAATTGTTCAAAGACAAGTATCAAGTTCGATTAGTTGATGTGACGCCGCGGACGAGCAAGGAGGCATCGCAGAATAGTGTGAACAAGTTTAGTCCGCAGGGGTTTCCCTTAGGAAGCGTGATCTATGATCATCAGTTAGCACCGATTGACAACCAAGAGATTTTTCTACAAGACTTTGAACCGTTCAGAAAGATATTTATTGTGGTAGGATTTGTTCAATATTCAAAGTCGCTTACATTGGAGCAGTTGAACATGCATCTCAAGAATATGAAAAAGGTTTTCAAGTATTCAATAGTGCATAATATTGTTGTTTTCGACTCGTTGGATCCCGGCTTGGTAAATGCTGATGAAACCAATATTTTCCATGTAAAAAAAGGTCTGGAGTACACTGTCATGTGTGACATCACGTCCAACTTTCTTTCTGCGCTCAACTCGTATGCCCAGTCGTTCCAGCACGTAACATTGCGATCTCCGGGATCAATCAATTCCAACGATGTTTTGCGGATCAGCACGACAAGCCATCAGGTCGACGAGTCCTCGGAAGTGCCTACGGTTGATCCGTTGAGAAAATCTGTCTCATCCCCCGCTGTGAAAGCCAATGAAAAGATAAAGGATTCGAAGAACAAAGGACGGCATCTAAAAATATTGGGTAATTTCTATTTGTTAGCCGGCCGCTATACTGATGCTTTGCGGGAGTTTGGAGATGCCTTGCCATTACTCAAATCGTCAAATGACCATCTTTGGTTGGCAAATACTCTTGAATATATAGGTATTTCGTTGGTACTTTTATCATTTCTTAACGTTCCCTATCAACTTCCCCATTCGTTGCTAAAGTTTATTACTTACAAAGATAAGACTCTGGCCAAGAATACTCCTACAGGATCGCCAAGAAATTCGTTATCTCGCTCCAATACTGCTAACAATCTCAGCAACATGTCTCAGAAGACAGTTCCCTTGGAAAAAGTCAACTTGCAAGTACCTGAGATCTTGTATCAGTTGACTAGCAAGATTCTTTCCTTGTACACCCTGACAATCAACAACCATGAAGACTATGTCCCACAGTTGGTGTTTTGTGAGACCATTGCAAGATTCTTGAAATTCATGACTATTGTTCATATAGGAAACGGATTCACCTCAAATGTGCTTGAGCATATTGTGCTTTCCACCCCAATGACCGAGAAAAAGATTAATGAGTTTTTCTATACCAAAATGGATGTTTTCAAGTTTTCCAACCACTTATTTACCGTTCAATTGCAGAACATGTCATTGAACTCCCAGTGCAAACTATATTGCTCTTTGGCTAGTGTTTATGATGATTTGGGATTCTACAGAAAGAAAACATTTATTCTTAGAGCCTTATTTTTGAAACTTGTACCTGAATTGACAAAAAACCAAGCAATCCAACCTGTTGACGAGGATGAAGATGAATTAATCGCCAAATCTGCTCAGATATTCAACAAAAATCAACAATTGCAGACCCAAATGGAATTGAATAGTAAGTTGTTAAGTGGAATATCCGATACCGCTAATGGAACTCAAAATAACGAGTTTTTGTTCAAATTGTTGAACAATCTTCTTCTCATTTACGGGGTTGGCATGTCGCCTAAAAACAACGTAAACAATTTCAAAAAAACACCTTGGTTTCAAATCCATAAATCAGTCTTGAAACTTTGTATCGATATATGTAAATCTATCATTGATTTCCAAGGAATAATTTTTTTTTCTAGCATTTTGCTTTCCAAATATCTCAACACATTGTCCAGAGACGAACAAGTTTCGTTGTTTTCTCTTATTAATGAAACCCAACAAAAAGCCAAAAACGTCAACAAGATAACCCCTTGTCATTACTGGGATCCTTTTTTGATAAGAGATGTTACCTTGTTGCATGATTTCGATGAATCCTTGCTCCCTATAAAGTTGAAAGAGTTGCCAAAGGGCAGTAATACCACTATTGAGACACCAGAAAACGCCTCAAAAACTACATCAAAACATATGAGAAACTCTTTTATTTATAACCCATTTGAAGAAAACAAAAGACAGCAAGCTAGACTCCAAAGAAGAAGCTCTAAACGGCTATCTAGTATTAGTAGTAGTCCAGCTTCTCATAGCAGCGAAAGCCCAAGTAAACATTTCAAAGAAAGTCCAATTAAAGAAAGTCCACTTTCTCATACCAACGAGAGTCCAACTTCTCTTACTAATGAAAGTCCAAGTAAAACACCTAATAAGCAGATTGTGGAGAGCTCTATTGACCTTATAGAGAGTAATGAATATGAGGATGTAGTTGAAGACAGTGATGAAGGGATTTATCTTGTTCAAGATGAGATCTTTACCTTATTACTTAAAATTCAAAATCCATTCGAATTCGACATTGAATTGAGCGAGATCACCATGACTACTGATGGTGAGGTTGAGTTAGAAACTCTTTCAAACAACCAGACACATTATCTGATGAACGGCAAGTCAATTACGACACTCAGGATTGCAGTGAAGCCTGTAAACTATGGCAATCTCAAGATCATAGGGGCTTATGTGAAAGTGAACAATTGCGAGCGGCAGTTGTTCAAAATCATTAATCAAGAAAAGTATCAAGTTTTGGAGAAGATAAAAAAACTTGGTATCGCAGCTAATTTACCTAAGGATGGCAATTTTGATGATTTCCGTATTTCCCAACGGGTGGAATTTAAAAACTTAAATCTTATAGTAACCACGCCACAACCGATATTATCTTTGATAGACTTGTCATTAAATAATGGATGGATAATGTTGTTGGAAGGTGAGAAGTCGACTTTCAAGATTGTTTTGAAGAATTTGTCCAATATCAAAATCAATTATCTAGCATTCAGTTTCCTTGATTCTACTATAGAACCATTGACAAAAGCGTTGCAATCCAAAGATTTACCAATCAATGAAATCTATGAGATTGAGTACTATCTTTTAAAGAGAAAACCATTGCGGATCCAGAAGTCCGAGATCAATAAACTCAAATATATTAAACCATTGGATTACTTAACTCTCAACTTTGACATTAAGGGAAAAAGAGGGATGCGTGATGCTCATATCATATTGGATTATGGAAACCAATATGAAGGTAAAGCACGTCTGTTCAGTGACTATTTCCGTCGGATCAGTATTCCTATTAGCGTGACTGTATCTCCTAGTGTGGAGTTGGCTGGCTGTGATTTGATACCTTTGTTTAACAATGTAGACGAACTAAATGAAGACAAGATTAATATCATCAATGAGCAAAACATATCCAATCGTTTGATCCAGGATATGAAAGAATTAGCCTTGGAACAGAAAAACATCTGGTCGTATCTTAACAAGCGTACTAATAAGATCAGCGAATACTGCTTATTGGTGATCGACTTAAGAAACTCTTGGAATCAAAAATTCCGTGTGACTTTGAATTCCAGTGATTTTGTATTCCCGACGTCTGAAGAGTTTGAATCTGCCAGCGAAACTGAAAAGACCAAATTCGGTGGCGATAAAGACTCGTACATTGTGAGTGAAACCATTGCCCCTGGCCACACAGAACGGTTCATTTTGCCTATTAAACGAATCGAGTTTTCCACCGAATATCTAGAAAGATCAATCCCTAGCTTGCGGAACAAACAGTTTATCGTGCAGGATAACAAGTACACCAAGGAAGAATTCAAGTATATTAGAGAAGCTTTCTGGTATAGAAAGGAATTGTTACGCCATATCAAAGGCAAATGGGTGGAAGAAGGAAGTAAACGTGAAGGTTACATAGAATTACGTGGTATTCGGTTGTCTCAGAGAATGGTTAGTGTTCTCAGAATTGAAAAAATTGGTATTGAAATGGCTCTTCTTGATAACTTATCCCCAAATAGTTTGAATAATGGCTTGTATTGGGAAGTACAAACCGAGATGTTTGTCACTATCCGTACCACCATCATAAATCGTAGCAATTACACCCTTAAAGGTATCATTCGTCACGTACCAATCTCAAACAATGGTGCTCCTATCGACCGTAAGATCTTGTACAATGGTGTTCTTCAATTGAATATTGCACAGGGAATACCTCCAGGCCAAAGTAAACAATACGACTTGGGTATCACCATTTTGGAAAAAGGTGAATACGAATGGGGCGCTATTTTTGACGAACAAATCTTCGACACAAATCGTAATGTGGATTTACAACATACCCAAAGAGAACCATTGTTTATCAGAGCTGTCTGAAAATGGAACTTTATAGTTTTCCCCATGCATTTGCTTTCTTGTATGTTTTATACGTTTTTTATACGTTTTTTATACGTTTTTTATACGTTATTTACCTTTGAATTATACTCTCTTGCATCATGACTGATTGCCGTTTGGCCTATTATGATGTAACTTTGTAATGAGACTCGTTGTGAAAATCAAAATCTGTTTGTGATTACCGAATTATGAAATGTAACTGATAATAGAAATGGAACCTCTTCTTGGTCGTTCTAAAAGACATCAACTTAGTAGTTAAAAGATCCTAACTCAGAAGCATGAATAATCTTACCAAAGTTGCAAATAAACTGTTCATGCTCTTTATGTAGAAGCTGCTTATTGTTGTTTCCCCTTGTATTCAAAGTGTAGACGGTCATTTACTAGAAAATAATGAGCCATTCTATTAGCAGTCCTCAAACTGGTTTTACGCTTTTATGTCTTCCAACAAAACATTACATTAACTGCTTGAACTGGTGGTGAAACTGATATGTACTGTGCTCCAAATAGAAGGTTATTAGTATCAATGTATTTATATATGATCCCGTGTACATAAGATATCCAATCACGTCATAAAGTTTGGTGAGTAAAGTATTATTTAAATTTTGAGAAGGATATCTGGCTAGATGGTTTTACAAGTTTATATTTGAGTTTCTGAATACTTTGGGATATTTATTGAAGTGATACAACAATATATATTTGAGCTGATTGCACAGTATAGCTTGAAGTTTAATTAGATTTTACCAAGCTGTTATGTGTAAAATAATAATAATATCATAGATTTCAAGCCCAATACATATCAGTTTCGTATATACGCGCTCTGTCTAATAAGACTTGATAAAATCTAGGGGGAAAAACCCAAACAACTCCATAAACTTGCCACTTGATTGGAAAGTAAGCACTTTTGGTCTAGGTCGCGTTTCACACAATTGCAGTTAGCTGTTCAACATTGTAAAGGCAGCGAGTAAAAACTATTCGTATGGGGAATCTAACCCAAGTTCCTCTTCTTTGACAGCACTGGCCACTGATCCATACGGCGCGCTATTCGATATAAATACAAACAATTATATCAAGACTACTAAATACTAAAACATGATAAACTGTTCTCATAGAAACAAACATCTATTTATAGACTTGTTAAGCGCATATTCAAGCTTCGCACAATTCCTTTATCAAGACAGCAGGGGAAGATGCTTTCATCAACGCCTCGCCGACCAAAAAGCCCTGGATACCTTCGTTACGATATTTAGAGGCGGTTTTCTGGTCGAAGATTCCGGACAATGCCAACAAAATGGAGCCTTTTGGCAACAATGAGACCAAAGAAGATGACTTGTCCAAGTCGACGTTGAAAGTAGTCAAATCCCGGTTGTTAACACCAATGACTTTGGCGCCCAATTGAATTGCCAATTTCATTTCTGCGACAGTGTTGACTTCCACTAAAGGCTGGAGTCCAAGAGACACTGCGTAGTTGTAGAGATCTTTCAAAAGACTGGCTGGTTCAGTGAGCATTTTCACTATGAGAAGCACGGTGTCAGCACCAGCAAGTCTTGCTTCCAAGATCTGGTACTTGCTGAAAATAAAGTCTTTACGCAAAACCAAGGGTCTGTTGCTGGCAAACGTGTTGTCGAGCATCTTACGGATATATACAAGATCGTCTAGAGTGCCCTTAAACCAATGGGATTCTGTTAGAACAGAAATGGCAGTGACTCCCGAGCTGGCATAAAGTTGAGCTTGGTTCAACGAGTTGACATTGACAGCAATGTCTCCTTTGGAAGGAGAAGCTCTTTTGATTTCACCAATCACCGAATTTTTCACCCCAATGTTGCTTTGCAATGCTTTGTAAAAGTCCTTTACTGGAGGAGCAACGCCAGCCTTGTACGCAGCCTCGAGGTCTTGGAACCGCTTTCCTGGGAAGCTTTGGAGCTCCGCATAATCGAGCTTACGTTGTTTGTAAATTTTTTCAAGAATATTGACTTGTTTGTTAGAGCTGTCCGTGACTTGTTTCTCTATACTGTTTGCCTGTTGTTCCATCTCCTTCTGCTTTTCCCATGTTCCGGCACTGTACGACAACAAGTTTCTGATCATAAGATGGCCCTCCTCAGTAAGAATAGACTCAGGATGGAACTGCACGCCCTCAATCACATATTTCTTATGGCGTACGCCCATCACCACTCCATTGGCTGTTTCTGCAGTAACTTCCAAGACATCTGGCAAAGAGCTGAGCCGTCCGGCTAAAGAATGGTATCTTGTCACAGAAACACCTTGAGGAACATTAGAAAACAACCCTTTTCCGTCATGGCTAATGATAGAAGTCTTTCCATGAACAATCTCCCCCGCATACTCCACTACGCCGCCAAACACATGATACATTGCCTGCTGGCCCAAACAGATGCCAAAAATCGGCAATTCTCCGGCAAACTCCTGGATCACTTGCTGGCAGATCCCAGAATCTGTCACTGGATGGCCTGGCCCAGGCGAAAGAACAAGTATGTCGTACTGGCCTGCCCGGATCTCCTCAACCGTGAGTTTGTCGTTTCTGTACACCTCCACAGTCGCACCCTCCTGGCAAAGATACTGGTAAATGTTCCAAGTAAATGAATCATAGTTGTCAACCAAAAGAACCTTCTTTGAAATGTTTTTTCTCTGCATCATCTTGTATAGTCCGTCCTAAATCTACCAATTTTATTTCCTTTTTTCTACCCAAAACAGTTTGAATAAACCCTCAACTCACACCACTATATCAACTACAACCTAACTCAATCACAATCTCTCAATACCTCTGAGTTTATGAGTAATACTTCCATATTATTAAGACCTCTTAGCTCCATCGTGCTGAAAAAATTGTACAGAGGTCACATGAAGATGCATGAAGATGCATAGCCTTGCACTAAAGCAAACATTTATATAAATATGTGATTATTATTGGTTTTCTTTATGTTGTTTTTTTGGGTTATAAGCTTTTGAGTTGTTGTTTGATGTTACTTGATGAAGAATATTTGTAAAATTTCCTTTTTTTTCCAAATGAAATAAGATAGTTTATGTCATATGGCGTATAAATTACTTTCACTTGTCTTACAAGGCAGAACCAATGATCTATTTCTGCCCTGATATCTGTTTGACTAAAATATCCAGATGAATGTAAGATCGGATATTCGAATAAAAGAAAGAAGCTTACTATTTTTACAATGTTAGCACCGCTGACCGCTTTTCATGCTTATTAAGCTTTATAGTGCAAACCTTCTACCCAAATCAGTATGCCCAGCCAGCATCTGTTTATGTATAGCTGGTTATACAATCATATGCAAATGAAAGACTAATTTCGCACAAGTATCGAGATTTACCAATCATTTTAATAATATTACCGCTAAATACAGAGAAATAAAGGAGAATTTTACTGTTATTGCAGAAATAATGATTTACTCGAAAATTTGCTCAAAAGATTATTGGGTGTGCAACTTTTACCAAGTTTAAAGATAAAAACCCATCCTAGGGACTTCACTTCCAAGCAAATCCAAGCAAATCAATGATTTGTAGCTCCAACATGGACATATCATTCATGACTCATCAAACAACATGTAAACTTCTTAGTCTTACAAATTCTAACGAACGAATACCAATACACGTTTTCTACAAAAAAAATCTGTACAATTTCTTTAGAATTAAGTTACTTTTCCTGTTTCTTTGCATAGTAGAATCCCAATACACTGGAAATGCTTCTTATATAGGCTCCAACATACACCTATAGTTTGCCCATGGCTCCCAACCACAACCTCCAAAATGGCGATATAAACATGGCGAAAATAGAGGGAAAGCTTTAATTTGTAGATTATGAAGCGGAACGATGAGCAATGCAATGGAGGGGTTAGACCTTGATATAAATGTTGGCACTGATGGTGGATCTGGTGGATCTGGTGGATCTTCTGGTGGTGACAATGGTGCTCCAGAATATGTGCCTATAAACCTTGAGATTCTCATTTCGACATGCCTTAAGCGGCGGTACTCAACGGAGACATTTGTCAAGTTGCTCTACCAGTTTGATTCTCGGTACAAAACTCTGGCCGAAAGCTTTATAGTGGCAGTGTCGAGCCTAGCGATACGGTACGATCTGCTTTTATTTGAGTATTTGTATGAAACTGTGCTTTTGGACATCGGCCATTCCAAGTTTGGCTTGATCTCTGTGTGGACATATCTCGGTGCCACGGACGCCAAGTTCCAGGCTTCATTTCTCAATGGGATAACCAATAGCGAGGCATGTATGGGAAGCGTTGTAAGCCAGCTTTTGGCAATCTGTAAGGAGAGTATATCGAAGGAAACCAGCACGTACGAGGATTTTTTCAGTGGTCTTTCGCAGCTTATACTGGGGGTCAACGTCAACGAATCAGAACTTATTAAAGAAATTGCGTATTTTGTAGGCTCTTTGGTAGAACATATTAATACTTACAATTATCTGGCAAGCGAAGATGGTAATAATACTGAAGTCAACACACTACTAGTAATTCCGGAAAGTTTCATACATCTTGTCTACGAGCTCAGCGCCAAGATCCAGAACGAATGCCGCAGTCTAAGCTATCTATGTATATATATAGATGATTTGCTAAAGAGCTACTTCAACAGTCTTAAGCAGGCGTCATCGCTGTTTTCTAGTCAGTCACAAGTTACTGCCAAAGTGCTCAAACTAGTGTGGCTCAGCAATATGGTGGCAAATTTGAAGACCAATGACAAGTTCTTTTTACTGAATTATGAACTGATATTGAAGAACCAGCTCAAGATTCTAGACATGCGTAGCAATGGATTTGATCTAAAAACCCTTCTCAGCAACTTGATACAGAGTTCTATAGAGATCTTTTGCATAGCAGTTGTGAACAAAACAGCGTTTTCTGTGCTCAAACGGTGGAAGTTGTTTCTTGAGCGCCATTTGCCCTTGTTGATTTTGCGAATCAAGGAAAATAAAGGTGTTGGTTTCTCAGCACCGAATGATGACGATGAATTACGGTTTGCAAGAGAGTTGTCTAAATACAGCAAAACCTCATTGTTTTCTGTGGCTATTCAAAGCGCCATTACGGAATCCATTTCAAATCTAGACCAGTCTTTGGTGAAGACCCTTAAACTCTTTGCTTCAGACGATCAGGAAGCAAAGAACGAAGCGCTTATAGACAGTAATTCTAGAATAGTTCTAGTAAATTACTCAAAGTATTTAAGCCAGAACGAAGCAGATGATGTGTTTGCCTCCTTTCCATCCACCATTATTGATATCAGACATGATTTCTTGAAAAGCTGTGTGGCGCTCAACTTGATAAAAGTAGACGATTTTGCTGCTTGTCTCAAGGAAGACGCAAAAGCAGAGGTTCGTCTTTTGAATGTCAATGATATTGTCAAGGATATAAACACTGGGGAGATTGTAGATGACCTAGAAACATATCTCGAAACAATATTTTTACTGCAGAATCCCGAATTTGATGCTGTTGCCACCTCTGCTTTGACCAAATTTCTATTCCAAGTGCCTAGTTTCGAGGCCACTAGCCAATATTCTTTGGCGCTTGTGATCCATAAGACGTTTAAAACACTTATTGCAGAGAAGAAAGGCGTCTTTCTACGTCGTCTTTCGTTGTCGCTCTTGTTAAATCTTGTGTCGTTGGATATTATAGTTTCATATCTCGGGCCTGTTAGGTTTATCACGCCATTAGTGGAATATTTAGATGCCGAACAGCAGAATGTAGAGGAGGACCTTAATTTTCAGGATACATTTACTGATTTCGGTTGTGCAGTGTTACTTTTACAATTTGTAGTGAAACGGTTCAATGTCAAACTAGAAGATATCACGAGAAATGGTAAACCGTCTTTTGTCATTGAAACACTCACAAACTTTGGGAAAGAAACTGAGGATTTCAATCAGGAATTAGTCAACGATTGGACCAATGAATTGTTTTACTCTTCCAGCGGAATATCAGATGAACTCATCAACCAATCAACTGCCAGACAATGTTTCAAGCTAGCACAGGTGATTTTCCAACAAGCATTCACTGCCTACAAAGAAAACCTCATAGATTTGGAAGTGTTCAAAAACGGAGTCGAATACTTTTTCCAGCCGTTTTTATTGGTGCCCTTGCTTGGTATATTCAACTGGCTTGAAGATCAGATATGGCATATGACACCAATAACGACTACAGAACAAAAAAAGAGCTTTGAGTTGATCTTGAATGTTCTCAGTTATTTGTTGGTTCCAGTGGTCAACGAGGAAGCAGGTGTGATCCATGGTTTGATATTACAATTTGTAGTTCCTTCGTTGCATCAGACAATAAACAAAGCAATCCTGACGTTCAATTCAAACAGCGAATTGGTAAATTCTTTGGGACAACTTAATATAGACTCTTCAATCTCCAGATTGTTGACTAGCACCATTCTCAAAAACGATTTTCAGTTCAATCTTCTGTTATTAGCATCCAACAAATTCTTCAATCACAATGATTTGATACTACATTTCACAATCAATCTTGTTGATGGTGATATCAACCATCCTCTGAAATACTACAAACCTCACCAACATTCCATTTTCGACACCCAACCGCCATTGCAACTTCTCGAAGACCAAATCAACTCCCTTATTGTCTGGTCCTACAGCTCAAACTCCGTGCTGAATCCCCCAATATATGATCCATACATTCTTCCACTAGCAGTGCGTGCTCATGAAGGAAATGCTGTTTTGCATTTTTTTCTACAGATTATTCTCTTGTACGAATCATTAGTTTCTGACGGCGATAACGTGCCAGCTAATAGCAAGATTGACACGTTGAAAAAGCAAATACTCGGCAAAAAAACAGGATCCCTCACACAGGACCTTGTTAGTCTAGTGGCAGACGTCATTGCCGTTTTCATAATAAATTACAGTATCAACAGTCAACCAGAACAACGTATTCAATCATGGTCCAACTTTCTAGGGATTACGAAACCTGACGCTGAGTCAATTCAAACTGAAGAAAAAGCCTCTTTAGAACCTGTTCTGCTTGTAAATGAAGATGTAAAAGCATATCTTGCTGGTGCTACAGTTAAAAGTTTCCAATATTTCGAAGACGATTTGTTTATTGCCATACAGCAACTTCAGGTAGAAATAAATATCAAAAATAGCACAGCTAATAGAAAACGCCACAGAGATACAGAGCCTGAGTTGGAAAATAATGAGTTCCCTATCAAGAAGGAAAAAGCATTCAAATTATTACTTAAAAGTATAAAGAACCACATTTCAAGAATTGTGATGTGAATTTTTTTCTATGTGCAATCTTGTCTGTTTCATAAGTTGTTCAGTAAATAATTGCGTAAGCCTTCACGCTATCATGAAAAGAATTCTATTGGTAGTTTATTGATTATTTAGTTAGCATGTCATTCATGTTAATATTTGCAAAGATGTTTATGATTTATATTGTAAATAACTAATGGTCTTTCATGAGCATACTGAAACGCTATATAAATAGGCCAATAACTAAAAAAGTTTCATACTTGAACACCCAACAGGTTGAGTGTCTAGACTATATGTAGGCCATTAAACTTGTGTTTCCAGATCTAATTGTAAATGACCAAGTCAAAATGAATGCTTTAATACGTGACATATATAGTTACATAAGAAGTACGAACATTGCCTTTTCATATTTGTTTTTTAATGTAATCATTTTAACGTTAAACTCTATAATAATTATATCATATATGTCAAACCCAGTAAATATTAGTTTCTTATATACACATTATGTCTAAAGGGACTTTATAAAACCCAGTTGGGAAAACTCTTTCAATACAACATCGTTGTATTAAAAACTAAAACATATTTTATAATTTTTGGCAAAAAAAAACAGTCAATTTACAAATTGCATAATGTAATGAAGTGAACCAGGAATAGGAAAAGGGAAGATAAAAAAAATAAGTCACGGTAAGATTACATCATTTGCAACTTCAAATTGAAGAGGAATAAAAGATTTTATAAAACGGACTCCACAGAACAGAAATATATAAGCTTATTAATAAGCACATTACGCTTTACAGAGCTCCATAAAATATTCAATGTATAGAAAAAAGTTGAAATATGCCAGTTTGGCAATATATATTGATTATTATCAATTGTAAGTTTTTCTGAGAGCCTATAATAATCAATATTTGTTTTAGCTCTTGAGATACGTGGCTCTTGAAATAAAAGTACATTTAAACGATGGAGGAAATCCACACAAAACTAACAGTAACTAACAATTATGCAATAATGTCAAGAGATAAAGAAAATCTGTTTGAGGAATGAAAATCAAGATTTTTAACAAATTATGTGTTATTTTCGACAAAATGATACTTTCTCATTATTTACTAATTACTAAAAGCCAAACCTCAAAACAAAGTACATGGTGTAAACATTTAGGCTTACAAGAGAATACAAATATAAATTTTGTATTGTTTAGTGTACTGTAAAGATGTTAAAATATGATTTAAAAGAATCAACTTTCTTGAAAAATCGGCAATTTTCCGTTATATCAATTATTTATTCGGAAACACGATACTCTTTGTTATAAATAGTGCTGGGATATAGACAAAAATTCAAAAAGTTGGTGTATGCTTTTCACATAAAAAGAACATAGCTAATACCCATTTATTTTAATAAAACGTTTGGTAATTATTTCAAAACGTCAACAGTGGGAATCGAGTACCAAAACCCAAAGTGAGGAACGCCACACTTGTTTTGCGTGGCGCATGGTGGCGCATTATGGCCCAACCAACTTGGCCACTTGACAATAGTAAGGTTTATAGGCATATTTTTGTTAAATATACAGAGTATCTTTACTTTTCGAGAGTATATTTTGGCAATTAATGTCAATTTTCTTTTCTACGAGAGCACTGAGCCATACGTCCCAGTGGTGACACTATTTTATGAAAATAAATTATATTAAGCAATCAACTGCAGCAATTGCAAATAATAGTCTATACGGGTATAAAACCGAAGAAAGAAGAACTAAAGAACGATGCAACAAGAGGAAAAATTAGAGAGACAAAACTTTTAAAAAAGCTAAAAAGAATAATAAATTAAAAAATGCAAAACGGTTACAATGGAACACCAATTTTCAACACTATAACAACAAGACACCGGCAACACCAGCCAAAGCAGCAGCGCCGGCAGCCAATTTGTTAGCACCATTACCGGTTTCGATAGTGGCGGTAGAGGAAGCAGTACCGTTTTTAGAAACGGTAGAGCTGATAGGAGTGGTGGAAGCAACTGGAGCAGAAGTTTCTGGAACAGTGGTGTTGGCAGAAGGAGCCTCAGAGGTCAAAGGACAGTAAGTGGTGTACTCAGTGACTTCACCAGAGACAGTGGAGGTGACTACGGTGACACCGGTGGTGACAACAGATTCAGAGCATTTGTCGGCAGAACAAGAGGTGATGGTGGCGGTGGTGGTAGCAATGTCAGTGACAATAGCAGTAGAAGTGCCGTTGGTGTAGACAGCAGTAGCAGCAGAGGCCAAGACAGAGGCAATGAGAACGTTAGCGTACATTATTGAGAGTTGGGAATAAGTGATGATTCGAGTTGAAATCGGTAAGTAGTAAAGATTATTAAATGATAATGATGATGAATTTACAAAAGATGGATGTGGAATTATGGCACAATCAGACCCTTATATAGCTGAATTTCTACGTTGGTTTTGGTGTCCAGTTTCCTTAGTATTTCATTTCTTTTCCTTCTGATAGAATCTCGAATTATGGTGAAAATGGAAAACGGTAAAAATAGAAAACGCTTATTTTACCGGAAACGGGTCCCCTATGCCGTCATCACAAGCTACGCCCCCCTCTGTTTCCTGCACGTTAATGCGCGCACATGCGCGCATATGCGTATCCATGAAAGAATTTTGTTTCTTTTTCCATTGTTTTCCATGTCCTTCGCTGTTGACTGGAAGTTTCTAAAGCTATTAATAGCATGTCACCAACTCAGACAGTCCGCTGCTCAAAACTAGTAATACAAGTAGTAGAAGAAGATGTTCATGGAATTAGGAGACTTCTAGCAAAATAGGAGAGCTACAACATCTGGGGCTCTTTTGGGAAGTATAGGGGTATCCTGTTTTAGGCCGCGTACCCCTATTCAATCTTGTTTCGTATCGTCTATTCTATTTACAGCTTTTGAGGATTCAACGTGAAAATTCCCAATCCCAGTATCATAGTGTCAACTAGTTTGTAACTTGTATACGCTCTACAGCAAATATTCTGCCTGAATTACTATAGAATCTGTAGGCGGTTATCAGGTGCGTTCTATTTTTAAACAATCATTGTATAGTTACGGTATCTCGGATTAATTTGGTGTATTCTAGGTATGCTCTTGTCTGATGCTTTATGGTTAGAGTCGCGTAGAATTTTGCAAATGGGGAAATTAGGCCACTGGGCCATTTGGCTCAGTGGTCAGAGCTCTCGGAGAAGAGAAAATCAAGACCTAGCAGGAGCTATGATCAACAGGACATGATAGGGCTTTACCAAGTCCCCTTAGACATGGCGCGTATATACGAAACTGATATGTACTGGGCTTGAAATACATGATATTATTATTGTAATGGGGAGATTATTGGAAAAATTTCTCAGCGTAAATTTCTCGGGCGGAAATTAATGGTGGAAAATGTCAATGCGAAATTCCCCCAAATAATCATACATTTTAATTGCAAATAAAATTGCCATATTAGACCTCAATTTGCCCCAAAATTATTCATTTTCAACTCAGTCTACCCCCAAATAATAATCATATCTGGTGTTAGAGAGTGGCGTAGAATTCTTCTGCAAATGAGAAAATTATTTGGGGACATTTCCCTGCGTAAATTTCTCGGGCGGAAATTAATGGTGGAAAATGTCAATGCGAAATTCCCCCCAAATAATCATACATTTTAATTTCAAATAAAATTGACACATTAGACCTCAATTTGCCCTGTCCAGTTTCCTTTCTATAATAATAACTACAACAATCTTATATTTCAGCCCAGTACACCTGCCTGTGGAATCGGAAAATACAATTCGCTATTGTCTAAAGCTGAAATTTAATTTTTGAATGAGCAAACCAATAATTTTATACATAATAAACCCAGTGAAAGAAATTGATACAAACTCGATAAAACAAAATAAATAAAGTTAAACTCTCTTAATGTTGAAGTAGTGATTGTGCAAATATAGGCATAAACCGCTGTTCCTCTATATACCCACACCTTTAAGCAAATATCAGATAATAAACATTTACAACTGTCCAGTAATAAATGTTAAAAACTATAAAAGGCAATTTTTATAGTTTTTATTTTCAACTACAATTGCTCATGTCACATATTTTCTTACTAAAATTGGTATTACATGCTAAATAGCCGTTTTGTCAATTCGAAACCGTCAACTATTTCAAGAATATCACAGTTAAAAAATGATTCTTACAACTTTATTCTTATTATTAGCATCGCTCTATTATAATGAAAGCATGCATACTAATATGGCGATAAAAATGAACCATTTAAGCTTCTCCACCTGCCAGTTGGATAAACAAAATGCAAGTTGCTCTTTGGAAAATGACATAAAGATTTTATAGAAACTCATGGGCCCAGCATAGGGTCCACATGTACATACATGATACATTTGCACAAGCGGGTGAAGGATAAAAATAGCATAACATTACGGAGCTTTCCATTCTGGCAAAACAAATTTCCCAAACAGTGCAGGTTGTCTGCCCAAAGAGTCTAAGCCAGTGAAAAAGTTTATCTCAAGTTTGCTCGATGCAACACGCACGACAAGTTACGGAATAGGAGACGGAAAATTTCTCATCCCTCATAGTAAACTTGCATTGTTCTGCGCTTGTTGCATTGCATGAATCAAATTTCAATTGCATACTTTCGCAAGTAAGAGCATGTTGAAAAATACACTCACTACCTTGTATCCATGGAGCAACACAATTGTGCTAACAACTAGGAATTTGCAAACGATGGGAAAATGATTGGCACCTGCCATTTAAGCCGGCAAAACAAAAAAAAAAAAAATAAAAAAAAACGTGGGGATAAACCATACAACAGGGGCCAATGCATAAGCCAGCGTTACTATGCAAGAGTATGCATTAGTATGCATTGGTGCAGGACTGCTTAAAATAGCCATACCAACTTGCCTGAAGCAGAAGAAGCTGGTGCTACTTTTGCTGCAAGATTCATGTATGGGTCAGCGCCTCCTCCTATTGGCCACTATGGAGGTTGAGAGAAGACAAGTTATTGTAGTTTGACTGTATACAAGTTTTGCAGCTTACAAGGGACCTTCAGAACCTAGCCGACTGACGGAGTAGAAGAATGGAACTAGCTGCCAAGCGTGGCCAAGCGAAAAAAAACTGGATTTAGAATAGTAAAAGGAGGAGGGCCGATTGGAAGAGTTATATGCAGCAGTAACGCACAGCAGTGCAGCAACAATACATAACAAGTAGTGACTGATGCGTCAGCACATGTAGCAGGCAACCGGTTTGCCGCAGCGACCCATCAGGTTGACAGAGCCAGACATGATGAAACATGCGGGAAACTAGATGGCCGGATAACTAATCATAACAAGGGATGAATCATTATATTAAAATAGATTTGGAAAACAGGCGATTGTTTGAAACAACCGAAACAGGCTGCATGTACATACAGACTTGATAAGGGGCGGAACAACAAGTTGTAGTGGAATAAAACCCAATGCTGCAGCAAGTTGCATACATACATACATACAAACATACATACATACATACTATGCATGCAACATGCAACATGCAACATGCAACATGCAACATGCACTATGCATCACGACGCGGCCGATCGCCTATTTAGGAAAATGGTTTCATTTTTTTTAACAAATTTTCTCTTTCAATAGTGGACCAGGCGACAAACATTGAGAGAAAAATTTTACTATAAGAAGAATGCAAGTTCCCACATCTTTCCAATTGTTTTCTCTCTTTTTTTCCTTTCTTTTCCTCAACAGAATTATAATTCAATTGTTCATAACATATTCACTCGCTTTAACAAACCCACTTATTAAAATGTACGCCAAGGTTTTCATTGCTTCTGCTATCGCCGCTGTTGCTTCTGCTTCATACAACACCACTGTTGTCACTGACATTGCTACCACCACCGCCACCATCACCTCTTGTTCTGCTAACAAGTGTTCTGAGACCGTTGTCACCACCGGTGTCACCGTTGTCACCTCTACTGTCTCTGGTGAAGTCACTGAGTACACCACTTACTGCCCATTGACCTCTGAGGCTCCATCTGCTAACTCCACCTCTTCCACCGCCACCGTTGAAACCGGTAACGGTGCTAACAAGTTGGCTGCCGGTGCTGCTGCTTTGGCTGGTGTTGCCGGTGTCTTGATGTTGTAAGTTTTGTAAAATCTTCACATCTTTACATCTAGTACCCTTTTATAACTTCTTTTCCCTTTAGTTTATGTTCTTAATCTTTGGTTTGTGAAGCTGCCTTTTCTGGCGCTTCTGCCGAGCTCGTGTGAGTTTTGCTAATGTTCTCGCAGTTGCTGATATCCACTTATTGCTGCAGTCAATGAATCTGGTGGTTTCGGCTTTTGGGCTGCTCGAGATTGTATTCTCTAGAGTTTCTAATAGATATTTGTTTAATTAATTGGTTTGTAGCGGAATGTAGTATTGTTAGTGTTTTTGGTGAGTGTAGGGGAATATTTGGTATTTGTTTTAATTTAGTATTGAAGGATATGTTGGTAACATTTTTGATGGAACGATTAATTTAGAGAGGTAATGTGTTACGTTTTGGTTAAATAATTGATTTTAGAGAGGCAATGTGTTGAATTCTCAAATAATTAATTTTAGAGAGGCAAAGTGTTGAATTCTCAAATAATTAATTTTAGAGAGGCAAAGTGTTAAGTTTTGCTTAAATAATTAATTTTAGAGAGGCAATGTTTTAAATTCTTCTCAAATAATTTATTTTAGAAGTAAAGTGTCAAATTCTTCTCAAATAATTAATTTTAGAGAGCATGGCCTAGAGTTGTGCTTAAATCACTAGAAACTAATAAATTGTTCGATTTCTAGTTGGATATTTTGATACTTTTACAAAGCAAGTAAATAGAACGTAGAACAATAAATGCTTTGCAACGTATTAAGAAAATTATGATGACCGAATGTATTATTATTATTATTATTATTATTATTATTATTATTATTATTATTATTATTATTATTATTATTATTATTATTATTATTATTATTATTATTATTATTATTATTATTATTATTATTATTATTATTATTATTATTATTATTATTATTATTATTATTATTATTATTATTATTATTATTATTATTATTATTATTATTATTATTATTATTATTATTATTATTATTATTATTAATCTTATATTTCAAGCCCAGTACATATCAGTTTCGTATATACGCGCTATGTCTAAGGGGACTTGGTAAAGCCCAATCATGTTTTGATCATAGTTGGCTCACCCATGTTCCTGTTAGGTCTTGTTTTTCTCTTCTCCGAGAGCTCTGACCACTGAGCCAAATGGCCCTCTGCCAAAATGGCCCTGTGGTCTATATGATATTATTACTATCAACCAATGTGAAGCATTATCGATAATATCTAAAACAAAAGGTACTTGAGTAGCTCAATTCAAGGCATAGTATCTCTCATAGATTACCCAGTAACCCTTTTATTTCTTCTCATACCCTTTAAAAACAACGAGTTCATTAAATGCCAAAACATACTCTAAAAATGTAAAGATTTTCTCTCTTTTTAACAGAAATAGGCATTTCTTTTACTATTGCCAAGTGGCCAAGTTGGTTGAGCCATGCGCCACACAAAATAGCGCAGAATAGTGCAGAAAAGTAAGTGTGGCGTTCCTCACTTGGGGTTTTGGTACTCGATTCCCACTCTTGACGTTTTGGAATATTCACCAAATGTTTTATCAAATTAAATCAGTGCTCTCCAGCTTATTTTGATTTGGCTATATTTTAATACAATTTTCAATAAAATAATTTGGATTTGTGAGTAAATATTCGATATAATCGAAAATTGTCAATTTTGTCAAAAAGTTGATTCTTTCAAATCAGATTATAGAGACTTTCTAGCAAACCAAACCATACAAAAATTATATTTCTATACTCGCTAAAATTTAGAGTTTCATACCAAGTAGTTTGTTTTGTGATTTGACTTTTATCAATTATTCAATAGTGAGAAAGTATCATTTTGTTGAAAATAACACATAATTGGTTGAAAATCGCGTTTTCACCCTCATAGGGACTCCTTTAATTCCTAACATTATTCCATAGTTTTTGGTTGATTTTTGGTCTTATTTATGACTCCACCCGGGATTGGATGAGCTTTTATTCCAAAGAAACGCGTATCTTAAGAGCTAAAAAAGGTATGGTTCATTATAGGTTCTCAGAGGAACTTATACCAAATAACAATCATCATATATTGCCAAACTAGCATATATAACTTCCGCTATACATTGAATATTTCATGGGGCTCGGTGAAGCGTTTAGTGCTTATTAATAAGGTTAATAGCTCGGTTCAGGAAAGCCCGTTTCAAAAAGTCTTTGATTCCTATAACCCATTTAGTAAGTACTAGACTTTGGTGTAGGTAGACAGTTGCTCTGTATGACTGCAAATTATACGGCACATGTTGAAAATTTAACATTCTCCATTTTTTTGACAATACCAAACCGTTGAAACTCTACGCAGGCTGTTTAATAATAGCAACAGTGTTTGCCATTCATTAATATTCTTGTTTCTTTTGATAAACAAGGTTAGGCTGCTTCTAGGCACGTCATCTGGCGTGAGACACTGTAGAGCAATAATATAACCAACAAAGGCAAATGGCTTTCTTTATTATTATGAAGAATAAAATCTGCAATGTTTTGAGGTTGGCAAGTTAATTCCACCTTGTAGAAATCACAATAGAGCTCATGTAATCAATAAGGTTATATCACATGTGCCAGGCTGTGTGAAGGACATTACAATAAAGCAGAATCTTGGGTACCAATCATATCAATAGGATTGTAGCTATATAATGCAACGTTAAATGAGTGATTAATGTATGGTTCTGAGGCGTGAAAGTATCATAAAAAACTAGAAATGAATTGAATAAAAAAAAATCAATTAAAGGATCATCAAACTATATTGTCAATCTTCAACAAGTTGGTCAAAGTTCAAATAATCAGATTCGTTAATCTCTGGCTCTTCAAAGTTTTCCGTAAAACTTTTATTCTTTAATTCAGTAAGAATGCCACTATCATTCTCTAATTCAGTATGGATATGACTTTTATTCTGTAATTCAACATGGCCATCCCTTTTATTCTTTAATTCAGCATGGCCATCCCTTTTACTTGGTAATTCAGTATGAATACCACTATTTATCATATCTTGTCCAAGAAACAACGAATCTAAAATGTTACTACTATCAACAGCATCAGCACTACTATTTTGGTCCTTTAATTCCAATTTAGTACCAGCACCACCGTAATCTTTGAGATTCAGCAGCACAGGAAGAGAAATTTTGGCTCTGCTGAAATTGGGGGCATACGAGTCTTCGAAACTGGTGAACGAACTACATTCATCGTCTTGTTTGTCTACTTGTCTTGCCACCAACTGTGAAGACAATTTTATATCCTGGATGGCCTCTCTAAAGTTGCTCTGGAATCTTATAGAGGACACATCCAACTCGTTCGTGGCATCGTCATTGATGCTGCTGATGTACGTAATATCTGCCTGACTCTCGTCACTAATTACAATCGGGTTTTCATAGCAAGTTCCCACTGGTAAAGGTTTGACAGGATTATCCGGGGCAATGTTCTGTATTAGAATGTTTCGCAAGTTTTTCTTGGTCAACTCTGTTTCATTAAATCTATTCTTTTTCGACAAATTTACGTTTAACGACCCACTCAAAGGCGTAGTTGCTTGTCTTTTCCTACTGATTTTATCACCGCTCTTGTCAAAAACCTGTGGAGGAACGTTTTCTTTTAAAACTTCAAGACCCATACCTGGTGGTTATACGTATTTAATGCACAAACAAACTCCACCTGGGCCAACACCAAAGATCTTCCAACTTTTACCTATATTTGGATCCCTACAATAGCAATTAAACTGCAATGCCCATCAATGAAAACATTGTTTATATCAACACTCATCTTGTTTATACTTGACCGCATCTGGAAAATGCATCACAGTGTGATTCGTGCATATAAATGCCTACAGATGCGTCACCATACAGAGTGTATATTAAATGCAACAATAACAATTATAATAATAATAATGATAATAACGAATAAAGAAGAATGCTAAGAAGAGAGTGAATTTGTAGAAACGTATTCAACAGAGGACGCTGATAATGTATACAAGCATAAGACCGAGAATCAAGTTTTTGAATGCTCCCACGGCAGCCTGGTGGTAGTCACCAATACTTATTCCAGCACCGACAAATGTAACTAAAGAGTATGTAGATGTTTCCTCCTGGCCGTCTTCATCGTAAACAGAAATAGAGTATAATGTAGTTTGATGGATATTGGCAGAGTTTTGGAAAGTTCCGGTGGCAGAAACAAATGAAGCGCCACTGGTAGAAGTAATTTGAGAAGTTATTGATGGAGTTGAAGTACTTTGAGGGATAAATGGTGTAGATGAAGTATGTATGTTGGTTGTAGTTGAAGCAGGTTGAGTGCTTGGACTTTCCAAAGAGGTGGGGGCTGTAAATGATGTTGGTGCTGTAGAGGAGGATGATGGAGAAGGGGATGAAGTTGATGAAGTTGAAGTTGATGGAGTTGAAGTTGATGGAATTGAACTTGATGAACTTGATGAACTTGATGAACTTGATGAACTTGATGAACTTGATGAACTTGATGAACTTGATGAACTTGATGAACTTGATGAAGCTAAAGTTGAAGTTGAACTTGATGACAAACTTAAACTTGTAGTAAAACTTGTAGCGTTAAATTGTGACGAATCTGTTTCGGTTGGGGTATATGAATCTAAAGCTCTGATTTTGTCCACCAAGTTTGGTCTCAAATTGATAGTGTATGAATTGCCTTTACAATTGTAATCTGAGGTGTGCAAGGTGAAATAACTATCATCATTATCATGACAAGCGACAAAGTTTGTATTACCAGCTAGGTTTACAAGTTTATCTTTTACAGAGAATTCTCCTGCTCCTGGCTGCTTGTCAACTTTGAGCTTCTTGCTCTTCTCATCAATGACCACTACTTTATAACCGTTATTAACTTCGTTCAAGTAACCGTTCTTCCAAATTGATCCTTCAAAGTTTTTGAGTTTGTCAGAATCAGTGGATAGAACAAGCTCATTGGAAGAGCTGAGCTGCACCTGGGAATATTGTATTGAAGTCTCTTGTTCAGAGACAATACTGAAAAGATAAAACTTGTCAGAATTCTGACTGGCTAAACATGTGGAAATGCTGGATAATACAGCAGCAACTAAACCAAATCTTCCGGATATCATATTGCGATGAGTAATTCAAAGTATTCTTGCCTTTTACAAATGGAAATTGCACGATGGCAAGCCATTGATATATGTATATGTTGTAAAAGTCTTCGATTCGTCTACTGAGACAACCAGAGTGAGACCTGCTGTGCTCTAATGGCCCAAGGCGCTACTTCCATTAGTCTTTCGAGATTCAGGGCGATTAGGCATTAATTCCTGAAGACGGCTAAGCACGCTTAACACTTGATGATTATGAGACATCCAACCATTTAGGCTGCCAGTGAAGTATAAATTACCATTTTGGGGAACAATATTCAGGAAAGACATTTATTGTAATTACTCTAATGCATATTTTACAGCCTCGGGCATATCCTCCTGACAAACAACTCAACATTTACTGAATAAGGATCAAATGCCATTCGTCAAGATTGAATCTTGCTGCATATTGCGGACAACCGCCGCCCTTTGATTCTTAACCAATACAATGCACATGAATATGCCCTCTTAAGCAGATTGTCCAATCTTACCAGCCACAGCCTATAAAAATAGATATATCCACCTTGGCCAGCCTTTTGCTCTTCGGCTGGTACATGTTCAGATCTCGTCAAAGGCCACCATGCATGTTAATGCATGCTAGTGCATGGTGATGCATGTTAGACGACTATGGAATCTATTTAAAGTATGTTTGACAGACGTCTTACGAGTTCATAGAGTGGTTAAATGGATTATAGACGACAAGAATGAGATATGGCCGTTGAAAAATATACAGAAAAAAGTGTGGTAACTCTGATTCGTGTGCATGTAGCGTTTTGGATATCATGCGGAAGAATGCAAAGTGGATGATTTATACAATTTCATCATTGAATGTATATTCTTGATTTATTAATTGCTAAAGAGTCATTATCTATGTTTTCCATATGTAAAACCCTATCAAACATATGATTTTGGTTGAGTAATTTGTCGACTTTATTAGTCTAGAAATATAAGAATACATAGCCCACTGGGAGTTACCAAATCTCTTCGTCACCAACCAATTTAGTTTGGTCAATGTGGGGGACCAGTATAGAAAATAACGAAGGAAATAGCATAGCAAAATTGTACTTTCAAAAGTAGACTATAAATAATAAAGTCGAAGTAAAGAAATAACGAAAGTGGGTAGATAAGAGGAATTGAAGGTTTCCTTGAAATATTGGATTAAAATCATCATTATCATGAAGAAGGGGGAATATTTAATGCTGTAGTTAGTTACAACAATACTGCTGATTAATCGGGATATAGTGAATAATCAGGATATAGTGAATAATCAGGATATAGTGAATAATCAGGATTTAATGAATAATCAAGATTTAATGGATAATCAGGATTAAATGAATAATCAGGATTCAATGAAATAACATGGATTTAATTAATAATCAAGAAAGTGTAAGAAGTTTGAATAAACAAATTATTGATTCAAATATGAATAATGGGAATTCCGAAAATGTTTGAACAGATATAATTAACGATGATTTGGAAATTAATAATTAGCAAACTGATCAAGCTGTAAATGAAAATCACTCAATCATGAAACTCTTGTAAACAATAAAGAAATTAACCATAATAATGAGATTGGTCAAGTTGATGAAGGTGATTTAGATGAATCTAGTCAAGTATGGAACAATATTGTTAGTAGTACTGTCTGCTTCTATAGTAACTGTTAAAGAAGCTGAATAATTTTAAACTTCTAATCTAATTTTTGAAAGACCTCAAAATGTTGAATCATCTTCGAATGTCAAAAACTCATTTTCCTCGGCCAATTCACCTTAACAAACCCTTCAAACCAATACATCCACTAACATTCTGGAGCGTACAACTACCGTTGATGATGATTTACTAGACCGCACAACTGTTAATGTTCCTGTTGACCAGTCAATAGTTGAAGATTTATCCAATGGATATTTAACCTCTAGAAGAATATCATTTTCTCTGTCAATCATCACATAACACCCTCAACCATCGTCACTACTGCGGACCACTAGTATTACTCCCAGTTCTGTTGAGCCTAGTGACGGTTTGCTTTGGTATGATTCTGTAGATTTTTTTAGAATGCCCACTTTCCTTTGATGAAATTCACACCACTTAACGTAGAAGACCCTCCAGCTTATGCTATGGAATCTTCCACCATAACATTGATAGCATGGACCTCTTGAGGTGCTGTAGTTTTGCTTTTGGGAGAGTTTAGTAAAGTTAAGGATATCAGTAGACTTATCCAAGAGAAACGAAACATTCCAAAGGAAAACCAGATTATAAAAGGTTTTTCGGCAGGATGACTCGGTGGCTAAAGGTTGTCGAGAAATATCTATCAAACCTAAAGAAGAAACGCCTTTATATTTGTTATTTTTATGATAGTGGACGTGATTTCACTGATTCTTACTCTCCAATTCATTATATGAAGGTTATCATACATGGGGCATCAATTGGGTCTTTCGCATTGTGATTTATCGACTCCATTTAGACACAGCAGGTAGATATGCAACTTATAAATACTGGGTTGGATCATAATAATAATATCATATATTTCAAGCCAAATGGTCCAGTGGCACTGGGCTAGATTGATAATATTATTACCAAACAAAAGTGATATTTACTGGGCTCGAAGTGTAAGATGCTAGTATTGAACTCGCCAAGCTATCATCACATCTCTACAAAGTAAAGCACATTTACCAACAAGGCTCGAAACAAGCCTGCATCAAATTAAGAGTAACGTCTATAGAACCAATGTAAAGCTCCTCCAGACACGTAGTCCAAAGCCATCAAAAAGCCTTGAGTTGATTGATCAAATATTCATTGAATCCAGGAATATCATCTAGATAAATATGATGGCCGCAGTTTTTGAATATTTTTACATCAGACTTGAGTCCTTTTTCATTGGTCAAGTAATTACACGCAAGCTGGCCACCACGGCGGTCCATCCAGTCATTTTCTCCATAAAGCCATTCAGTGTCACACGAGATTTTCAGCAATTTGGACTTGTTCTTAACAAGTGGATGACGCGGCACGCCGCCTGCACTGAGCACGTAGTTGAGAAAGTATTCGCCAGAGCCACGAGCATTGAAAATACCGTAGGCATACTTGTGCAAAAGCTTGATTTCTGTGGCAGCCAACTTGGCGAATCTACGAGAGGTCCAGCCTGATACGAAGAGCGAGCCGAGAGGGCCTGAGTAGCGGACAAGGGAAAACGGAGACACGTTTTTGTTCCAGAGATACTCGAACCATTTTGGGATCTTTTTGTTGCCTACGACGCTGAGCGGTTTGATGATGCCAGCAGGGCTGACCAACACCAATTTACGGAATGTCAGGGGGTATCTGATGTTGTAGCAAAGCGACAAATAGGCGCCAAGCGAGTGCGCGACCACGAGGTTGTTGTCAGGCCGTACAAGCTGTCTCTGGATTCGCCAGGACTCTAGAGAATCCGTGAACCAAGTCTCGAAGGCCTCGAGGGAATTGTTAGTCTTGTAGTTGATAGCAGGTCTTGACGAGGCGCCGCATCCCAACAAGTCTATCGCATGGATGCACCATTTGCTCTTCTTGTTGCTGTTGAGATACACGGCTAGCTGTTCAATGTTCTTGATGAAAAAACCAAGTCCTGCCCCATAGCCGTGAATCAATACCATGTGTTTTACGTCCTTGTCGCTGGCATCCATGTCTTTAGGCGCTATACAGACTTCGTTTATATAGTTGCTACGATCGAGGCTTGAACAATGCTTAGAATCAAAGGTGTCAAGCTTCACTACACGCCCGTCACCGTCCATGAGGATAGGCACCTGCAAAACATTCATTTCCAAGTTGCTGAGATGCTCGATTTGAAGTAGGGCCAAAAGCTCCTCTTGGACGCTCATGACAGCATGCCGCTTTTTGTAGTCTTCGAACGACTCCTTGAGAGAAAGCGGAAACTTTACCCTCAACATCTTTGTCAAAGGAAGCCCTGAAGGAGCCGTCGAAACCCTGTAGCTCTGCTGCTGAGCACTACTATCAGCCGCCAGAGGCACTACAGGACGCCTTTTTTTCAGGACGACATCGCTTACAATCGAGTTCAAGATCGAAAAAACATTACCGCCTAGCCGCGGATTGTTGGTATCGTTGCTAGCTTGCATTGCCGACATGTGAAATCTTCGCAAGACCCAACTTTTGCCCGCCCTGCTACTCAGCTTTCCAATCATCTTCGCCGCGATTATAAACAGACGCTAGTATGTGTATTCTTCTCAGTACCACAGTTCCCGCTAAAGAACAGGCAGAACCTACCATGCCACAATCCCTTTTATCCTCTTGATTATACCGCCCTTTAAACACCAATAAATACCGCCATAATTGGCCCTCGTCCACACCGTCGCGCCAGGGCGTCAAACCAGCGATGGTGGAAGCAACTGGGGGTTTTTTGGTACCCCTGAAGCTAGACTTAAGCCGATATAAGGCAATACCGACTATGAGATTGGTATTGATGGATTTTTCATTTTGGGCAATAATTCAGCGGGATATGGGTGTTTTACTGAAAGAGACTTTAGAATCTGGGCAATATGAGGTGATAGATGAGATTAAACGGGTGGAGGTTTTGCCGTTACTTGTGGATATTCTTCATTCGGTTACCAAAGGGCAACTTAGTGTCAAGGATTTGGATAATGCTGCTGGACGGATGAGAATACGACTTGCAAAACTTCAAGAGATGTTGGCACGGTTGGACGGGATAAATCAAACCCCTTCGGAGCGCAAGATTATGACCGATCAGTTGAATGTGAAGATAGATCGCAAGAAAAGCATCTTGCAAAGTTTCTGTTCTATGGTGGAGGAAAGAGTAGGTAAGATTAGTGAAGACAATGACATAGAAATGTCTGTGGCAGATTCAAGCGCTGCTGGCCAGAGAGATGACGTGTCAGCAGAGTCCGTACAGCAAAATGGTGTCCAGAGAAACGTCGTGAAAGAAACTATTCCTGTAATGAGAATTACAGACTATCTTAGTCAAAGCATGGGGATACTGGCAGATAATCTAGCGTCTCTTGTAGAACATAGTAGTAAACTTGCCGAGGAAGAAGAGAAGTTAGCAGATTCTCGAAAGACGAGCGTTGATAGTAAAGACAAACAACAGGGTCCTGAGGACCAGAGTAAGCCTAACGACAACAGTAAACCAGTAATTACTAGTAACAATAACATGCCGGAGACCGTAGGCCAGCCTTCAGATGCCGCAGACGAAGATACGCTCATGGGAATGGACAATCAAATGGGAGACAACTTGGACATGTTTATGGATGGGGCTCTTAATCTTGATGACCCTGGATTCGACATGAGTAACGTTGGTAACCCTCAGACCGTTCAGAATTCCCAGGAGAACAAAGAAGATGCCATGGCAAACAAAAATGTGCCTCCTGAGCCAATTCAACAGGATCCCCAGGAAATACCAAGCAGCAAGCCAGCAGATCAGAAAACAGAAACGCTTCTTGAAACAACAAATCCAACAGATAATAGAAACGAGCTCGATGACGAGGAAAAATTTTTCAACGACAATTCTATTGACCTCAATGATTTCAATCTCAATGACTTACAAGATGACAATAACAACAACAATAACAATGGAGATTCAGGGTTTGGTAATTTTGACGACTTTGGATTTGATCTTGACTTTTAAAAAAAGTAATATAGGTTGTATGTATCGGCTGGTAGTTAGCAATTGGCCTATAGGGTGTCTAAAATGTACAATATTCAAAATAACCTATTGCTAGTAAGTAGTTTTAAATTGGTGCATCTTCACAGTTAATGACTGGTTAAAATGATTGTTGAGAAATTGTTCCTTCTTGGTAAAATAATTGTCTGTTGAATTTGACAGTTGGTAATTTATATCATTTACCATTTGTAATTTATACTATTGACCCATAATCTATCTATTGACCTCCATTGAACGAGTGTTTCTGCTAGCCTTTCATTGGGATGAAAGAAAAACAGGCTTTGTAACATTTTACAATCACAATACAAATTACATATTTAAAGCTCAGTATTTGGCATTATACATACAACACTATCACATGTAAAAATATTTGATATTAATACGATTTGTGAAACTGGTTTCGTATAAATATGGAACCCGATTTGAAAACATAATAAATCACTATCAATGTCTTGACTGGTTCTTTATCCTTTTGATAGGCTATATAAAATGCACTAGACTATCCAAATTATTTTTTTGGAATCTTTTTATTGGAGAATACAAAAGATTTTTTATCCATTAGTTACAGTTTATATGAGAAGTTGAATTGTCAAGTAGATTTATGTAATGTTGAAAACATAACTTGATGTGGCGAATTCAAATTTGTAAAACATTTTTACTTGCCGTCCAATAATCTTTTACTATTAAATATTCTGGTTTTTTTGATAAATATTCTCATCTTTTTGAAAAATAATAATGAATACTCTTCTTTTTTGATAAATATTCACGTTTTTGAATAAACATTCTCACCATTTTAGTAAATAACAATATATATACTCTTAAATTTATTAAATATTCTAATAGTTTCAATAAATAACAATATCTATTCTCGTTTTTTTAATATATAGTTTAATCTTTTCAATAAATACCGCCTACCTCCCCCCATCGCAATCTAACTATTCTTCGCTCAACGTCTTCTCGTATTCACCTTCCACAGCCTACCTGATGCCAACATTCTTAGCGAGAAACATCGCAAGATCTGCGGTCACGTTATAATACATTAACCAGGATGGGGTTTAGAAGTAGACAATTTGAGTAAAGAGAGATGGAAGAGGTAATTTTATAAAGAGGAAAAAAAACGAATATTAATATCTGATTGGAAAAGGGGCCGATTTCTGAGGAAAACAAACTTATCATTAGCGTATTAGTATTGTGTGCTGTTTAGTGTTTGTTTAGAAACTTTAATAGTCCAATTTCTTTTCCTAGATTTCCGTTTTGCTTCAGCTCTAATATTGAAGCGGTGGTACTATTTTCTTATAGGTCCAGATAATTTTTTTTTTTTTCAGCAACGGTTAGTTAGATTTGTATTTTGCTGTTTTTAGGACATTGTGCCAATTATATTCACAAGCTTATTTTTTAATTTATAGTGTGAAGTAACCCAACTTTATCAGGTTTTAATTTATCAGGCTTTTTCAGGTGCTAAATTCGTCATGTCGTCCACATCCCGTAAATTAGCAATTGTGGGTGCGAGAGCAGTGGGCAAATCCTCGCTTACCTTGAGATTTACCGAAAGTCGTTTTGACGATAGTTATTATCCTACCATTGAAAACCAATATATGAAAAGTTTCAAGGTGAATGGCAAAGTTTATGATGTGGACATTTCAGACACTGCGGGCCAGGACGAGTATTCGATTGTTAACCAACGCCAGTTGATCGGTATCCATGGCTTTCTATTGGTCTATTCCATTGCCTCTCGTTCTTCGTTTGAGATTCTCTCTACAATCCGAGACAAAATTCTCAATATCATGAGTTTTGGTGAAGAAACAGAAGTCCCTTTTATTCTTGTCGGTAACAAGACAGATTTGAGCGAAGGTTTACGCCAGGTTGAAAAAGAAGAAGGGGCTACGTTGGCCAAACAATTCAATTGCCCATTCATCGAAGTTAGTGCCAAAGACAATGTCAATGTCGACAAGGCCTTTGAATTGTTGCTAGTCCATATTGAGGAATTAACTAATCCTCAGCAAAAAAAACAAGGAGGCTGCATTATCTGTTGAATAATTTGGGACTCTGTCAGGCTCTACACGCTGTCCGATTACAAATGTCAGTTCTCTTATGCCATACCTTATCGTCTCATAGATATATGCATATTAGGAGACACTCTCCTTTCGACATACACTGTGCTCTGTTTTGTTTGATTTTTTATCATATTGCTACTTATCGGTTGCTCCTATCAACATATTTGGGTTATTTTCGGGGGTGTTTTTATCTATTATTTTTTATCACTTGTCTGCCTTTTTAATCTGTACTCTGTTTGCTTCCTTTATCCTCTCGTTTCCATATAGCATAAATATTCAGTTACACGTTTGATTCAGGGATTGAGATGTAATGATGTTTAGTGTACTTCAAGCCTAGTATAAACGGTCAATGTTGGGACTAACTCCTAGAAAAACGGTTTTTCAAAGCTTACTACTTGGCTAATATTCAGCTATTATATTAGGGTGTATTTGTAATAATATCTTATATTCAACACATGCAGAACTTAATCTATACAGAAACAAACAAATTCCAGACACCTTTCAAGTATCCTACAATTTCATCGCCTCCCAACTTACTTTCTCCATACAATCTGTCAACAAAACTGATTGGCACCTCGCCAATGGTGAAACCCAAGCTTCTGGCTCTTACAACCATTTCCATCTGGAAAACATACCCCTTTGATTTGGTAATCTCAATAATCTTTTCCAAGGCATGTTTCTTATACAATCTAAAACTACCAGTCAAGTCGCTTACTTTAGGATTGAGAACCGTAGATGCAAGAAAGTTGGCTCCTCTACTCACCAACTTTCTTTTCAAATCCCATCCATATACACCCCCGTCACCTGCATATCTAGTGCCAGTAACAATGTCGTAATTTCCTTCCTTTTGCTTACGAATAAACTCTGGAATAGCCAGAGGATGGTGCGAGAAATCAGCATCCATAATTACTACAAAGTTTCCGGTCACATATTTCAATGCATGAACATAAGCAGTTCCAAGCCCTAATTTGCCCGGTCTTGGCTTCAACACAATATGCTCTGGTCCATAGACCTTGATCAACTGCTTTGCCACATCTTGAGTGCCATCTGGCGAATTGTCATCAACAATAACAACCTCCCAGTTTAATTTGTTCTCAGTGAAAGTTTTGGCCAAAAGATACGTGATAATTGGCAAGTTTTTTCTTTCGTTGTAAGTTGGCAATATCACAGAATATTTATCAGTAGCCATTTTGTCTTTTAAGTTAACGTTTCTTGGTGGTTTGGCGATTGTTATTTGATGTTTTCTATCCACATTAATCATCACCATGTTCGAATCCTGTCACCGTGTTGTTTCCCTATTCGCATCAGCCGGGTATCTTAAAGCTGATCATGTGATTCAAAATATCAACTAATTGGAATCCCGTCTTTTTTTGGCATGTTACAAATGATTATCTTTACTAAACAAATTGAAAGTCTTCTGGATTTATATTGAAAAGGTGTTGCAAGGTTAAATTCATTGCTTATAAGGACGGTTTCACGCCATAATATAGTTAATATTTGGAGTGCGATTAGTAAGTGTAACATGGCTTGATTGGTTGTGTTACGAGCGCTGATGAAGTCTGGGCCTTGGTTCGACTTGCCTGTAAATAATTTCCAAAATGATAATGTTATAATTTCTGAAAAGAAGTGATTTGATTCATTTGTATTGATAAAAATATGATATTTTTTCTACTTCAATTATCCAAGTGAGGTGTTTATGTCTTTTTAATATCAAAAGTGTTGATTTGAGGGTGTAATGAAAATTGTCAAAATTGAAATGCAACGTCTATCTAATGGTCCGGTATTTATTTCTGATAATTTGTTAATTAATTTTCATACATTTTCTTGTCTTTTACTTGCTTATCATCTTAACAAACACTCGATTAAAAGAACAAGTTGTAAATGTCACTTACACCCATTTTCAGTAACCTTACAGTAGTTTACTGATAACTGGAAAGTCACAGAATTATCGCCAGCTTATTCTGAAGCCTATAACTTGCACAGTATTGAAGTCTACAATTTACTAGATATCAACTCGAAGACCTAGATAGGAGTATCCATAGTCAAATCGAGCTGCTTTCCATCATTGTATCTCCATAAAAATTTCCTTACATTTGAGCCGGGTAATACACAGAGTGTCATTATAGTGCTAGAGATGAAGGCAACTGATAGGCGGAGTGGAAGAGGAGAGCATTATAAAGAGAATTAATTTGGCGCTTATAAGGGATTATTGCTGATTGACTAGTAAAAGGCAGGTTTTGTGTAAAGGAGAAAAATCGCAATGTCTTACGATCCAGATGATTTCGATAACAATCCTTTTGCGCAGCCTCAGGAGCATGACGTGTTGAATAATGATGAGTTTAAGCCGGAAACCAGTCATTATGACAATCCATATGGTGAAGTCTATGGAAAAGAGCCACTGGAAGATAGTGAGGGCACCAGTTATGGTGTTGGGCCTTCTTTGGTATCGCCAGACCGCCAGAATCAGGAGTTACCAAAGCTACCAGATGAAGAAGGAAATAATAACGAACAGAAAGGTTCTGAACAGCTGGAGAATCAGCTGGAAAACGAGCCAATGAAGGAGTTCAAACCGGACATGTCTTTATTGCCAGAACGGCGGTCTAAAAAGAATTATAAGATTACAATTAAGGTGATGGGAATTGAAAGAGTGGCGAAAAAGGATCCAATTATCAAGTTTGACGCACATACAAACTTGCCGAATTTCCGTGGAACCATTTTCAAAGATATAAGAAGATCACATTATGAGTTGGAAAAATTCTTTGAGTATTTAAATGGAGCAAACCCTGAATGTTTTGTTCCAGCGTTACCGCCAGCACAAACTAGTTATGGAGCGGGCTCCGAGGAGGACGAAACTACATTGACCAGACAGCTTCAAGATTGGTTTGACAAAATCACCAGTAATCCTATTTTGATCCGTAATGAAGAGTTTGTATTTTTTGTAGAAAACGACTTTGGCTACACCCCAATAAATAAAGGAAAGGTTCCAGCTACAGGATTAAAACGAAAGACTCTAAAACAGTTCCAGCCCCCGTACGACGAAGTTACCCAATTGGTCGAGTTCAGACCATATGTAAAATCTGTGTATGTAAGTACACAAAACATTGTGAAAACATTTGAAAAGTTGACCAAGTTGAAGAAGAACTACGGATTGCATGTGACAGATTTGGGCAATAAAATTGTAGGGTTTGCGAGCCTTGAAACATTGCATCCAGGCATGGTCAACTTGTGGCAAAAGTTTGGAAAGAGTATGGTGGTTTACGGAGATATTGAAGCAATCAACTCTGTATATGAAATGGCTCTATTTGGTGATGAAATCAAGCTTCTTAGCAGTGATGCTTATGTTTTCAAAGAGCAGTTGACCAATCGTCATTTACTCATGAGAGAATTGGCTAATGCTGAACAAGTCACCAGAAGTAAACATGCCCAGGCATTACGTGCTAAAACAAGAAAGTACGAGGATCCAATCAAGATTGATCAGATCATCGGAGAACTCGAGCAAAGTAAAAAAGTTGAGGACATTCTCAGACTTAAAGTAAAACGTATATCGTCTAATATGTTGCTTGAGAAAAAACTGGTTTTGGCAAACCAACAGAAGAAATTAAGACACATCCTTCGAGACTACACTGTCAAGGTCATTGAGAACCAAAGAAAGATTCTCAGCAACTTTGAGAAAATCCGTATTGATGTACGTTTAGTAGACGAGAATGGTGGTTTGAGCAGATTAGGCAGAGAAAATTATCCTCGAATCAGTAGTAATATTAGAAATAGCCAAAGATATGATGGTGATGATTGGAGTGGTGATAGAAAGCATAAAAGGGCTTCTAGTGCGGTCAGTACAGCCTCAAATGATTCTCCAGTTGTAAAAAATAATACTGCACCATCCTCTGGTACAGCAAGTATTGCTGCCGCCGCCAAATCAGCAGATAGCATTACCAACAACGATGATGATGAAATATCAAATTTGGGAGATGCCAGAAGCGCAGCAACATTGCTAGGCACCCTGACATTTTAGTAATTGCAATATATGACCTTGTTTCGTATCGAATTTTGCTAGTAGTGGTGGTTGGCCTCTGGGTTTATGGCTCAGTGGCCAGTGTTCTCGTAGAAGAAAAGGCTTGGCAGGATAGTTCAATGGATAGTACATAACAGGAACACTGGTTTGATTCCCCAGACGAACATTTTTTACGATGCTGTCTAGCCATTACTACACAGTCAATTCTAACTGTCTGAAACACGATCTAGACCAATAGTGCTTACTTTCCAATAAATGGGGTGAAAAGATTAATGACAGGGGCATAATTGGCCTTTACCAAGCCCCTTTAGACTTAGAGCGTATATACGAAGCTGATATGTACTGGGCTCGAAATATATGATATTATTATTATTATTAATTGTTGGTGGAATATCATATCTGGGTGAATTATAACTGAGAGTTTTCAGAATACACTAGGCAATTGATAGTTGAAATATCAATGTCTACTGTTAAAAATGAGATGTATCAAATAGGATAAGATTTTAATACTGTTATGAACCTTTCTCCTGAGTGGCTTAACTTAGTGATCACAGACAATAAAAAAGGGATTAATAGTTTTTTTTCTTTGTTTTAGGAAAATTCGGAATTTAAATTGATAATTGAATAAAAAATGGGAAAATAAATTGAGTTGATTAAAAAATAGGGAAATGAATTGATAGTTGAATAAACAACAGGGAAAAAAATTGAAAATTGATTATAAAATGGGAAGATAAATTGAAAATTGAATAAAGGGAAAATGAGTTGATAAATTGATAATTGAGTAAATAAATGGGAAAATGAATTGATAATTGAATAAAAAATGGGAAGATAAATTGAAAGTTGAATAGAAAATAAAAAAATGTATTTATAATTGAATAAACAACAGGGAAAAAAATTGAAAATTGAATAGAAAATAGAAAAATGAATTGATAATTGAATAAACAACAGGGAAAAAAATTGAAAATTGATTATAAAATAGGAAAATGAATTGGATAAATATTCTAATATTGAAACGTTTTTTTTACACCTTTCTCAGTGGTCAAATTTGGCACAAGTTATACGTTGCATGTCATGTTTTTCAAAAATATTAGCTAGAATCCTTTAGAAAAAAACAAGTAATTTTTATCAGCCTTTTAGCTAAGGCCACCATTTACACATTAAATTACCAAATCTCACAAAACTACTGCCATTCATATTTACAATCTTTTATATCCATCTATATTAAGATTTATTTAGAAGGGTATGTATATTGGCAAGCAACATACTTCCGCCCACATGTTCTCGCAGATACCAACACCATAATACATTACACCACATAATATATGTATGGTGGTGCATGTAGAAAACTAAGCAATGTATAACCCGCCCGACGCAACGGATTGTGATTGGCCACATCCGTGCACCAGGCAATCTAATATGCGTTGAATTTTTCAATTTTTTTTTTTTTTTTTTTTTTTTTTTTTTGGGGGGAATTTCCCATATTCGGCCTTTTCTAGCTCAGGGTGAATAGAAAGAAAAAGGTGAAAAAATTTTTTTTTCTTCTTTTCTTAACACTTTTTAATTCTACACAACTGTTTTTTGCTCAGGTTCAAAAAATTATATAACACCACTAGCTAGTAAAAATGGGTATGTATGATGAGATAGGTGGAGTGGGAGATTAATTGAGCAGTTGGAATCCCCCCTATATATGTACAAAAGATGAAATACTAACGAGAATAGTTGCTTTCACTATTGATGAAATCCGTGGACTTATGGACGTTGTGACCAACGTCCGTAACATGTCTGTTATTGCTCACGTCGATCACGGTAAATCGACCTTGACGGACTCTTTGGTCCAAAGAGCAGGTATTATTTCTGCTGCCAAGGCAGGTGAGGCCCGTTTCACCGATACCAGAAAGGATGAGCAAGAAAGAGGTATTACCATCAAATCCACAGCCATTTCTTTGTTTGCCCAGATGACCGATGAGGATGTGAAGGAAATCAAGCAAAAGACGGAAGGTAACAAGTTTTTGATCAACTTGATTGATTCGCCAGGTCACGTTGACTTTTCTTCCGAAGTCACTGCTGCTCTTAGAGTTACTGACGGTGCGTTGGTTGTTGTTGACTGTGTTGAGGGTGTGTGTGTGCAAACCGAGACAGTGTTGAGACAATCTTTGGGTGAGAGAATCAAGCCAGTTGTGATTATCAACAAGGTTGACAGAGCTCTTTTGGAATTGCAGGTCACCAAGGAGGACTTGTATCAATCTTTCGCCAGAACTGTGGAGTCTGTCAATGTTATCATTGCCACATACGTGGACAAGTCGATTGGAGATGTCCAGGTGTACCCAGACCAGGGCACAGTTGCTTTTGGTTCTGGATTGCACGGCTGGGCGTTCACAGTGAGACAGTTTGCTACCAGATACGCCAAGAAGTTTGGTGTGGACAGAGAAAAGATGATGAAGAGATTGTGGGGCGACTCTTTCTTCAACCCTAAGACCAAGAAATGGTCCAAGAAGGACAAGGACGAGAAGGGAAAGCCTTTGGAGAGAGCGTTCAACATTTTTGTGTTGGACCCAATCTTCAGATTGTTCAATGCCATCATGAACTTCAAGAAGGACGAAATCCCAACCTTGTTGGACAAGTTGGAGATTGTTTTGAAGGGTAACGAGAAGGAATTGGAAGGCAAGGCTTTGTTGAAGGTTGTGATGAAGAAGTTTTTGCCTGCTGCCGATGCTTTGTTGGAGATGATTGTCATCCATCTTCCATCGCCAGTCACTGCTCAAGCCTACAGAGCCGAGACCTTGTACGAAGGTCCAAGCGACGACGCTGCCTGTATTGCCATCAAGAACTGTGACCCTAAGGCCGACCTTATGTTGTATGTTTCCAAGATGGTTCCTACCTCCGACAAGGGTAGATTCTACGCTTTTGGCCGTGTTTTCGCCGGTACTGTGAGATCTGGTTTGAAGGTTAGAATCCAAGGTCCTAACTACGTTCCAGGCAAGAAGGACGACTTGTTTGTCAAGGCCATCCAAAGAACCGTTCTTATGATGGGAAGATTCGTCGAGGCCATTGACGACTGTCCAGCCGGTAACATTGTTGGGTTGGTTGGTATCGACCAATTCTTGTTGAAATCCGGTACTTTGACCACCTCCGAAACCGCCCACAACTTGAAGGTCATGAAGTTCTCTGTGTCTCCTGTTGTCGAGGTCGCTGTCGAGGTCAAAAACGCCAACGATTTGCCTAAATTGGTCGAAGGTTTGAAACGTTTGTCCAAATCCGACCCATGTGTCGTCACCTCCATTTCTCCATCCGGTGAGCACATTGTTGCCTGTACCGGTGAATTGCATTTGGAAATCTGTTTGAGTGACTTGGAACACGACCACGCCGGTGTCCCATTGAAGATCTCCCCACCTGTTGTTTCCTACAGAGAAACCGTCGAAGGCACTTCTTCCATGACCGCATTGTCCAAATCCCCTAACAAACATAACAGAATCTACTTGCAAGCCCAGCCTATTGACGAAGAGCTCTCTGCTGCCATCGAATCCGGTAAAATCAACCCAAGAGACGATTTCAAAGCCAGAGCCAGAGTCATGGCTGACGAGTTCGGCTGGGACGTCACTGACGCTAGAAAAATCTGGTGTTTCGGTCCTGAGGGTACTGGTCCTAACTTGGTTGTTGACCAGACCAAGGCTGTCCAATACTTGCACGAAATCAAAGATTCCGTTGTCGCTGCTTGGCAATGGGCCACCAAAGAAGGTCCTATCTTTGGTGAGGCTATGAGATCCGTCAGAGCTAACATCTTGGATGTCACTTTGCACGCTGATGCTATCCACAGAGGTGGTGGTCAAATCATCCCAACCATGAGAAGAGCTACCTACGCTGCTGTCTTGTTGGCTGAGCCTAAGATTCAAGAACCTGTCTTCATTGTCGAAATCCAATGTCCTGAAAACGCCATTGGTGGTATCTACTCTGTTTTGAACAGAAAGAGAGGTCAAGTCATCTCCGAAGAACAAAGACCTGGTACTCCTTTGTTCACCGTCAAGGCTTACTTGCCTGTCAACGAGTCTTTCGGTTTCACCACCGATTTGAGACAAGCTACCGGTGGTCAAGCTTTCCCTCAGATGGTTTTCGACCATTGGGCTACTCTTTCCGACGACCCTACCGACAGCAGCTCCAAATCCGGTGCCATTGTCACCGAATCCAGAAAGCGTCGTGGTATGAAACCAGAGGTTCCAGGTTACGAAGAATATTACGACAAATTGTAAGCAACCCGCTTTGTTTTATTTTTGTTTAATATTTTTTTGTCCTTCATCATCAGTTTGCAACTTGTTGTTTGGTTCAAGCTTTTTATATAAGATTTTTCAATAACAATTGTTTTTATTTATTTATATTTATTGTAGGTCGGGCCACTGGGCCATCTGGCAGAGCTCTCGGAGACGAGAAAATCAAGACCTGGCAGGATACTTTAATACCTAGTATTCGATATTATTATTATTTATTATTCTTATAGGTCGGTAATCTTCGCTTGTATCCTTCGCGGTAAACTATAATTTTTGGCAAAAAAAAGCCAAAATTGAGCACCTATTTACAGTCAATATACAAATTCCATCAGAGTGTAATAAAATAAATTAGAAACTAGACCAGCAAAAGAACAAAGAACTAAAATTAGAGTAGCATTAAAGCCTTTGTAACAGTCATTTGAATAGGAATAGAAGTGTTTTTAAAACGGACTCGTCTGAACCAAGATATAAAGTTTATTAATAACTGCATTACGTTCTAAAGAGCCCCATAAAATATTTAAAGCATCTCAGAACTTGAAACACCCTCGTTTGTTAATATATAATGATTATTATCGAATATAAGCTCTCTGAGATTCTATAATGAACTATAACTCTTCTGGCTCTTGAGATATGCGATTCTTTGGGCTTAAAGCTCATTCAACCACAGGAGGAAACAAAAACAAACGTAAAATATTAAACAAGTATGGAATAACGTCAAGAGATAAGGAAGTCTCTCTAAGAGGTGAAAAACACAATTTGCTAACAAATCATGTATTAATTTCGACAAAATGATACATTCTCACTATTTTATAATTTAAAAAAGGTAAAGCTAAAGAAAAAACTACACAGTGTAAAACTTTACGATTTAAAAAGTATAGAAGTATAATTTTTGTATGGTTAAGGTTGCTGTAAAGACTCTAGGATATGATTTCAAAGAATCAATTTTTTGACAAATTTGACAATTATCCGTTACATCAAATATTTATTCGCAAATCTGACATTTTTCATCACAAATAGTACTCGAGTATAGCAAAAAAATTGACAATGTTGATGTTTTGTTTTTTAAATCAAAATAAACTGGATAGCATAGATTTAACTCAATAAAACGTTTGACGATTATTTTAAAACGTCAAGAGCACGAATCGAGTACCAAAACCTAAAGTGAGGAACGCCACACTTGTTTTATGCACTATTATGCACTATTCTGCGCTATTTTGTGTGGCGCAGGCCTCAACCAACTTGGCCACTTGGCAATAGTAAGGCATTGCATATAGGCATACGTTTGATACTACTCTTGGAGAAAAGAAAAAATACTCAACAGGAACACGAGTTGGATTCCCCATACAAACACTTTTACTGGTTGCTTTTTACGATGCGAAACGTTACTTGTCAGGCAAGTGCAACTGTCTGAAACAGGGCCTAGACAAAAGTCTAGTGCTAACTTTCAACCAAGTGGATGAGAAGATTATGTTTAACAAGAAGTGATTGAGTTTTACCAAGTCCCTTAAGTTGTTGCGCGTATATACAAAACTAACATTCACTGGGCTTGAAATATAAGATATTAGTATATAATACAAATTTAAGTGCCTTACTAGTTGGCAACTTTTACGTCATAAATAATATAACTATAAATACCAGTTAGAATACCCTAACAGCTTTATTCAATTATAATTGCTATCCTTTTCTCCTTGAATCATTTTTAATATGCCTAATATGCAATGCCTAACTATTTCCAGGTGGCCAAATTGGTTGAGGCCTACGCCATGCAAAATTGTCAATTTTGACAAAAAGTTGATTCTTTAAAGTCATATTTTAGAGTCTTTAGAGAACACCACACCAAATAAAAATTATGCTTCAATACTCTGTAATTCTAGAGTTTGGCACCAAGTATTTTGTTTTGAAATTTGGAGTTTATGCATTATTTAATAGGGAAAAAGTATCATTTTGTCGAAAATAACAATTTGATGAAAATTGTCTTTTTCACCTCTCAGAAAGACTTCATTTATAATTTGAAATTATTCCATAGTTGTTGATTGCTTTTAGTTTTATTTGCACTTCCTTCAGGATTTGAATGAGGTTTTATTCGAAAGAAATGCACATATCAAGAGCTAAAAAAGGTATGGTTTATTATAGGTTCTCAGAGAAATTTGCATCTACGAATAAACATTAGATATTGCCAAACTAGGGTATTTCAAGTTCTGCTATACCTTGAATTTTTTATGGGGCTCGGTAAAGCGTAATGTGCCTATTATTAAGCTTTATATCTTGGTTCAGGCAAGTCCGTTTTAAAATAACTTTTATTCCTTTTAAGGTGAAGCTGAAAATGGTTTACTGTTGCTTTCACTTTAATATTTTGTTTCTTTTGCTGTTTTTTTGCCAAAAATTATAAAAGAAAAACAAGACCTAACAGGAACACTGGTTCGATGACGAACACTTACTCGCTGGTTTGGGTGATTATGATCACCAGGATATAATTGGCTTTTAAAGCCCCCTTATAGATGACGCGTATATACGATACTGACATTTACTGGCTTGAAATATATGATATTATTATTATTATTATTGTTGTTGTTATTCGTTGTATAGTATTATAGAATTATAGTGTTTATAGTTTAGTGGTTATGGTTATCTCTGATCAACAGACATTGTCTCCATTTCTCTAGTATAATTGAAAAAAAAAATTTCTTCACTTTTTTATTTATGGAGTTAATCATTTACGAAATTGACGCCCAGTACCAAATTGGATAACTGTGTCAGGTATACTATATATAAGACTGATCAATGAATCAAATTAAGGATAGAAATAATGAACGTAGAAATACAGCTAAATAAAACTGTCTAAAATGACCTAAATACATACTAGTGCTTGTTTTTATCGTTCCAAACAAACCATGAAAGAATATCCATATATTCATTCGCTAGACACTTTACAATTATGAACACTAGTAAATAATTGATTTATCTTAGCGATTTATCATTTTTTGATATTTTAGATATATCTGCTGGTCGTTGTTCTCGGAGAAGAGAAATAAGACCTTATTTTATTATTATTATTATTATTATTATTATTATTATTATTATTATTATTATTATTATTATTATTATTATTATTATTATTATTATTATTATTATTATTATTATTATTATTATTATTATTACTATTACTATTATTATTATTACTATTACTATTACTATTAAATACTCTTTAATTTCATAAGCAATTTAAACTACTAGTATTATTCTTTATTATGATGGATGTACAATCCTGCAGGATTTATTATTATTATTATTGGGGTGGTGTATATATATAATATTGTTAAAGACTGACAAAAACTCAACATTTATAGAGGTTTTGGCAAGTGGCCCGGGTAACGGCGTCAACGTGTCCAACTGGCAAGTGGAAAAGGTGCCATATAACGATGTAAACAAGAGTAAATTACCAGTAAGAGAAGCCAATATTGCGACAGCAAGAGATAGGACGCTAGGGAAGAGATATACAGCAACGATTGCCATGGTAGTTTTAACGCAAGGCTCGATTCCGGAGTAGGTGAGATTAATGGAAATGGGGAAAAGGGGGTATTTTCAGGTAGGATCTAGTACTAATGACAAACAGAGTTAAAGAGACAGAAGCTGGCGCTTGTCTCAGAGAAAGAACAGACCGGATTAGGAACTTTCCGGAGCTTGGGCCGCCGGATTTGGTGAATTTGGTGAAGCACAACACGAGCCAAAAGCAGACGGTAAGCACGTTTCTTTACTATACGGGGGTGGACACGACAAGCTCGTCGTCGGTTGCCGCGCACTTGAATTCGATAGCCAATGTGATTGGCAGCGGGTCCCAGGTGTGGTTTGGCAAGCCCAAGCACTGGAAAGTGCAGCAGGCCACGTATGCTGTGTACAATGCGTTTTCCAAGGTGGACGTGAGAGTCACAGTGCACATTCCAGGCAAAGTGGAGACGGTGATTCTTGATGCCAAGGGGGAGCCCATGGCGGAGTCTGACCGGTTGTGGCTGGAGACGTTTGTGTCTGCGTCGATCCGGGCGCTTTTGAGCGCGGCCTCGGATGAAGAAGAGATCAATCCTGTAGTGGAATGCCGTAATTTGAACCCGTTTCCGAGCCCAGAGTTGGCCAGGCAGTTCCTTGATGCCTGCGAGGTGTTGTTTTTCCAAGGCCCGAGCCTAGGGTGCAATGTAGACGTCCAGATTCCCACGTTGGTGTCCAACTACTTGACAGACTGCTTTTTGTTGGCAGTACTGTTGACCAACCAGTACGACTATGGACTAGCGATTCTCGAGCGGCTCCAGCAGAAGGACGACAGTGTAGTTGCGCTTATTGCGCGCGTAGCGTTCATGAAAGACCAAGAAGTGCGGGCAATCCAGGTTCTTTACAATGCCATCAAAAACAGGCCTCGCGATGCCGATTTATTGATGCTTGAGGCCCAGTATTGTCTAGAGAAACACAACTATGGCCTCGCCTTGAGCTGTGCCACCCAGGCTGTGAAGGCAGCCCCGTCCGAGTTCAAGCCGTGGTCTGTTCTTGTCAAAGTATACACGACGGTGGGAGACTACGAAAACGCCTTGTTGACGTTGAACTCGTGCCCCATGATCCCCCACAGAGACAAGTTCCACTTGCGTCGTGTTGTGGCCGCGTCCCCAGAAGCAATGCACTTGCCGTTGCCCATAGATGCCACCTTGGAGGACGTCTCTGCGCTCAACGCACAGGACGTGGCCCTCGAACACGAGTCGGTCGACCCAAACCTCCTAAACTTGCCCGCGGCAAACCTCAAGTCCACCTTTGCCAAGGCATACGAGCTCTTGACCGAAATTGTCCACCGCACCGGCTGGGAACAGCTCTTGAAATACAGAGCAAAGGTCTTTGTCATGGAGGAAGAGTACCGCAAGGACAAGTCCAAGTACAAGCCGTCCTCCAGCGCCGACCAGTCGGCCTCCGCTAGCCCAGCAAACACCCCTAAGCAAACGTCTTCTGCCACCTTGGCCTCGGCTGCCAGCGACGAGTCCTCGGTCGTCGAGGCCTTCAAAAAGAAACGTCTCTGCGAAAGATGGCTCGACAACTTGTTCATGTTGCTCTACGAGGACCTCCGGGCATTCAAAATGTGGCAGGCAGAGTTTGTGCATTTCCAGTCCCAGAGATTGTTGTATAAGAAAAACACCCTTGAGTGGGAGTTGCTCGGCTCCATTGCCTACAGATTGCACAACTACAAAGAAGCAGCAGGCGCCTTTGCCAACGCCTTGAGCGGCAGATTCAGCGTCAAGTCTACCAAAAAACTCTTGGTTTATTACCAGCACGAAAAGAAAAACTTGCAGAAACAATCTCTCCAGAACACCAAAAACAGCATCGTCTCTGCCAACGGCGCCGGCGGCGCCAGCACCGGATCCACTCCGAAATTCGGCACCCCTAACGGCAATGCGAAAAAACCTCTCTCAAACCATCAGATATTGAAGAAAATCCAAACCTTGGACGAGAAAATTTTAGATGCTGCTGTCAAGTTGATCGTCTGGAACCATAGATGGTACCGGGAGTTCGATACCTTGACCATCCAGGCCTTGAAAACCTTGGTCGAAGAAGACGGCATCGTCAAGGTCCAGTCACAGGTCCAGGCCTTGTATGCCACTGACAAAAACGGCGTCGGTGTCTTGTTAGACGACTTTTTCAACTTTTTGAAAACAATGCAAAGCCCAGGCTCTGAAGTAGAGGATAAATAGACTGTTCTTTAATACACCATCCTGTTTTGTTAACTGTGGTTGAAATGGTGTGTTTAGGTAATTGTAGTCCACTGTTCTTCACCAATTTACATTCTCAACTTAACAGTCGTGCGCTTTTTATATAGTTACGTTTATATGATCAAGTGCCTGTCACCTAGTTTAGTTATTTAATGGCAAAATACCTGTTTCACATCTGATTATATTTGAAATGATTTCTTCTTTGTATAAATTATGTAATTGAACTGATATTATAGAAAGCTTGCTCTAATAGAATTATTAACCACTGGGCCATTTGGCTCAGTGGTCCGTGCTCTCAGAGAAGAGAAAAAAGAACCTAGTATTTAACCGGAACATGGGTGAGTCAACTATGATCAAAAGGACATGGTTGGGTTTTACCAAGTCCCCTTAGACACAGCGCAAATATACGAAACTGATATGTACTGGGCTTGAAATATATGATATTATAACCGACAATAACTCGGACTCCTCTTTAATATATCAAAAACAACAATTAAAATCCTCTTTATTATTTCAAAAACAACAATTCAAAATCCTCTTTATTCTTACAACCAACAATATTCTAAAAACCCTCATAATTCAATTATTTAACCATACTTAAACGGCTTTCCATAATCTACAACCTTCTATATCATCATTTTATAAACAATTTATCGAAACACCCTTTATTATTCTAACCAACAACTGGGCCATTTGGCTCAATTGTCAGTGCTCTCGAAGAAGAGAAAAACAAAACCTAACAGGAACATGGGTGAGTCAACGATGATAAATAGTACAGGATTGGGTTTTACCAAGTCCCCTTAGACATAGCGCGTATATACGAAACTGATATGTACTGGGCTTGAAATATATGATATTTTTATTATTAATATACAATTATACAAAAGAAATCTTTTGTTATGAAAGAAATAGACGATTCTGTATTTTAAAAAATTTCTCTTTTTACACTTGTCCATAAATAAGCCAATAAGAATAAAACCTAATAGATATAAGCTAGCATTCAATTTATTAAATGAAGAAAGAGGCAAAAGTATAAACAACATATTTAATCAATGGTAGCACTAATAAGTAGCAGTACCGGATGTATTATGACCCTGCAAACTCTTGATCTAAATAAAAATACAATATACAATGGCAAAACAAGTCAATCGAGAATAACAATTGAATCATCTTCCGCCTTTTTTTGTTTCTTCGCTGGTTGGTTGTCTGAGGATTCGTCAATTTTATGTTTTCTAGCAGCACCGTTTTGCACTGGCACCAATTCCTCTTTGCCGTCGGTGGTTTGCACAGGAACCAACTCGTCCTCGTCGTCGCTAATGACAATGGCAGCGTTCTCTGGCACTGGAGCCAAAGATGCAGCAGAAGGTGATTTTTTAGGTTCCTCTTGAGGTTTGGTTACAGGTTTAGGAGGCAAAACGATTTTGTCGAGATTTACAGACTTTTCATCCTTACAATTTTCAATATACAACTCGATGGTTTGTTTCTCGTCGTTTTCGTCGTTGACAGAAAGGATTTTGCCTTGTGAAAAACCCAATTTTGAGATGTTGACGTCCTTGTTGTCATCGAAATCCGAGTCGTAGATTAATCTGTCGGCTCCCAAGATTAAAGAGACGTCATCCTCATTGTGGTAACCCAACAGCGCGACGATTTCTCTGAGGACATCTGCCAACACAATAGAGCTGTCGTCGAGGTTTATACGTAAGGTGGAGCGTGGGATGGAACAGGACTTGCAATCCGGATTGGATTCGTACAACAGAGACGCAGACATGAACCGTGTGGCGTCTTGGAAGGTGTAAACCATCTTGGAGTGCTTGCGAGGGTCAGATTTGAACATGAAGAGGGACTGGAGGGCGCTGTAGCCGGAAATGATCGAATTGGTGGTGGCAATAGCAGGAATAATGTTGCCGGCAATTTGTTTGATGTCAAACTTGGACTTGATGGGAATGTGGAACATGGCAGATCTAATGTTTGCGGCAGCCACTACAAAATCGAGAGTGTCCTCGTCATCCTTGTCGAAGGATAGCGGTGTGTCGGGATGTTGAGCAAGTCTGGTTTGCAAGGCTTTGACGCTCTTCATAAGCAAATAAATATACTTTTCAACGGGCCAGACCTGTTCTCCTTTGGAAACATCGGCGTCGTTGTGTTGCAAAACAGTTTCTCTGTACTGTGGACTCCATTCCAAGGGAACAGGTCTTGCTCTGGTTTTCCACAAGTCTTCAAGAGCCAACAACTTGTTGATATCTTTGACAAAGATCTTTTCAATGATCTTGTCGAAGAAATCGGCATCTCTCACATGCTGCTTCAACTCTAGCAACTCGTTGTGTTCCTTGATGAGATTCTGGATTTCTTGCTGGTTGTCGGTGCCCAACTCCCTGCTGGACAAGTCGTCGTCCTCGGACTCGCCAAACAACTGGCCAAACAAGTAGTTTTTGGCCCACGTCACACAGTGCACCGGCTGCGAGGGAGTCGACCGAATGGTGCACACCGGATACGTTTTCGGGGTCTCTTTCACAGTACATTCGTAGCACTCGGTGCGGTATGGGAATATTGGAGTAACCTGGCCATTGAACCCAGTGGTGCCGCTTTCAATGGACGGTTTCTGCAAAAACAAACACATCTTGTTCACATAACTGCGTGCCTGGATATTGTCCAAGGCATTGAAAATAAACTTGAACTGGTCAAACCAGTCGAGCGGAAACTGTTCAGTGTCCATGATGTTGGCCATATACGACACCAATTTCGACCGGTGCACATTGAACTTGTGCACCGCATTCACCGCAGTGGTCGCCTTGGGCTTCTTGATATCCTTGTGCCGGAAAAGAAACTGCCGGTTCAAGTTGCTGAGATCAATTGTGTCCAAATCTACAATATGGATCTCGCCGTATCCCATAAGAACCAAATCCTTGAGCAACTCGCACCCGATCCCGCCTGCGCCAACTAAAAGTACTTTTGCCTCGCGTATTTCGCGGAACACATCTGCTCCCAACACATTCACTAGATATTTATCTTTTCCCATTACTGCGATTTCTGCCTTTTTCCGACTTTTTCTATATTTCTGCTGCTTCTTCCTCATAGCCGTCTTTAAACTATCATCGCCTGTTTTAATGGTTATGGGCGATTGCTTATTGCCTATTGGACGAGGAATTTTATTGATATTTTGGAGTGTACTGAGGCGCTAGGGTATTTTTAATAGTTGGTTGGAATAATGAGGGTATTTTAATTGTTTGTTGGAGTAATAAAGGGTATTTTTAATTGTTGTTTTTGGAATAATGGTATAGAAGGTTGTAGATTATAGAGAGACGTTTAATTTTGGTTAAATAATTGAATTGTGAGGGTTTAGAATATTTTTGACTGTTGGTTAGAATAATAAACAGGATTTTAATTGTTGCTTTGGAATAATGGTATAGAAGGTTGTATATTATAGAGAGCCGTTTAATTTTGGTTAAATAATTGAATTGTGAGGGTTTAAAATATTTTTGATTGTAATAATGATAAACAGGATTTTGAATAATTGTTTTTGAATTAATGAAGTACAAGATTTTAGAGTTAGAGAGCCGTTTAATTTGGTTAAATAATTGAATTGTGAGGGTTTTTAGAATATTTTCAATCTTAATAATGATAAAGAGTATTTTAAATTGTTGTTTTTGAAATAATGGTATATAATATTGTAGATTATAGAAAGCCGTTTAATTTTGGTTAAATAATTAAATTGTGAGGGTTTTTAGAATATTTTTGATTCAAATAATGATAAAGAGGATGGTGAATTATTGCTTTTTAAATAGTAAAAAGGATTTTGAATTGTTGTTTTTAAAATAATATTATAAAAGGTTGGAAATTATAGAGAGCCGTCTAATTATGGTTCAATTATCCAATTGTGAGGGTTTTTGGAATATTTTTGATTGTAATAATGATAAACCGGATTTTAAATTGTTGGTTAGAATAATAAAGAGGATTTTATAATAATAAAGAGGATAGTCAAGTGGCCCAGTGGTCAGAGCTCTCGGAAAAGAGAAAAACAAGACCTAAATGGAACGCGGGTTCGATTCCCAAGACGACACTTTTACTCGCTGCTTTTTACGATGCTGAACGTGATTTTACAGCCAACCTTAACTGTCTGAAACACGACCTAGACCAATAGTGCTTACTTTCCATTAAATGGCAAGTTTAGGGGGCTGTTTAGGCATTGCGTGTGTATACGAATCTAACATTCACTGGGCTCTAAATATAAGATTATTATAGTTATTATGAAATGTTATGTAGCACGGAAAGATCTGCGTTGATGGCTAATTTATTCAAACGCCAGAGAGCAAATTTGGATAAAGACTAACCAACTATAATACACCATTTAATAACCATGGCGCTCAAAGTAGTGGACATATCCCAGGATAAGCATTCTGCGGCGGCGGAATTGTTGGATGCCGCGACAACTCAAGGGTTTTTATTCATTTCGGGACATGGCTACACCCCAGAACAGGTCGAGGAGTTGTTCAACTTGTCCAAGACATGTTTTGACATTCCTCAAGAAATCAAACTACAATATTCCTTACAAAACGCCGATGAAAACGTCGGTTATACAGGTTTTCACTCAGAAGTGCTTGACACCAGCCAGAAAGGCCGCGGCGACCCTAAAGAAGCATTCAACTTTGGAAAGTTGGACTTGGTGACTGGAGAACCGTGCCAGAAGTTGCCAGAAGTCATTACCAACAATTCGCATTGGCATAGAGTGTTGACTAGGAACATTCTCAAGTTGTCATGTCTTGCAAGGCACGTGCTTGAATTGCTTGCCATAGGTTTGGACATTGACCGGTTGGAAGGTGGGCCGGAATGGTTTCTTGACCGGCAAAAAGTCGACCAGCCCACCGGAAGTGCTTTACGACTTCTCCGGTATCCCGGAAAGAAGAGCTTGGACCCGGACGCAGACGTGCGTGCAGGCGCGCATACAGACTACGGTGCATTGACGTTACTATTCCAACTTGAAAACCAGCCCGGTTTGGAAATCTTGTCACCGGTGTCTCACAAATGGGAATTGGTTCCTTATATAGCCAGTACCCGTGATAATGAAGCCGCGCCTCTAGTGGTAAATATTGGTGATTTGTTGTCGTATTGGACTGCTGGTCTTTTACGTTCAACGATACATAGAGTTCGGTTTCCACCTGCAGCAGCTCTGCAGAACATGGAACGGTTTTCAATTGTTTTTTTCTCACATCCTAACGACGACACATTGTTGGAACCTGTGCCTAGTCCGCGCGTGCGGCTGCAGCCACTGCGAGGCGCCACTGCAGCTGCACAACCCATTACGGCTAAACAACATCTTGACAAACGCTTGGCCCAGGCCTACGGGTGGTCATAACAAGTATATCAAACTTGTTATTATTACACTACTTACGACGACCGACTACTTGAAATTCGAGATTGAGTTGTTATGGCCAGGCAACATTGCTGCATCAGAGTTGCGCGGACAAAGGCAACCTCATTTCATCTGGTTGCTGGCAGACGTGCTGGCAGACGTGCTGGCAGGCGTGGTGGTGTATGCGCATGCATGTATTGCATATACATATTGCATGCAAACCCCCCCACCCCCGCCGCCAACTTGTCGACATGCAGTTTCAAGCATCTATATACCTGTTACCCGGACGGTACGCAGCGGATGGTTGCTCTATACTATAAGTTATCATGATAATGTATATAATACAGACCCTATCTACTTTGCTGTCTGACGGCTGTTTTTCGGCAGACAGCAGCTGGTGCTAGTATATGCGATGAGAACCTGCTACAATAATTACGGTTACTATTCCAACTGCGGGCGACGCAGACTCCATGGCGGAGGAATTGCAGGCGTCGTGGTCGGTGCCTTCTTCTTTATTGTTCTCGTAGTGGCATTCTTCTGCTTGTTCAAGATATGCTTCAGAAGAAGACGCAGAAGCAGAGAGCAGGTGACCCAGGAACCGTTCTATGGGCAGCAACAGGAAGTCTCGCAATATCCGCCGGACGGCGGATACGGAAACCAATACGGAAACCAGTACGGAAACCAGCACGGAAACGACGGATATTATGGTCGTCCGGACGGTGCTCCTCCAAACTCCTATGGGAACAATTACGGCAACCAAAATGCCTATCCACCTACGTACAACAAGGCCTGAGGTCTTTCTTTATATGTCTATCTACTATTTTGTGTTTAATAAACTGTTTTTTGGTATTTTGAGGTGACAGGCTGTAGCAAGTGTAGTTGGATATTGTCATTGCCATGTGTTAAACTGTGATGTGGATTATATAGCAATGTTTGTCTTGGATTTTTGCCACTGGACTGTCGCCCAAGCCATTCGTAAGAAAATGTTGAGTTTTGCAGCAACTCATAATTGAAGACATACAATTTTTACATTATGTTTATTTAACTGGCTTGTGATGATAATATCTTATAATTCGAGCACTACCATCCTACCCAGCGGCTTAAAATTTGTTAAAAAGGTGTTGGTTGAATGTTTGCCTATTTCTAATTTTGAAAATGTGCATTATTGGTGGTAAACATCTATATGCTTCTAGTCCTGAGGTCTGATTGGCTAGACACATTAACCTTCATTTTATGCTTGCTCTATCTACAATAGAAACAGATATAAAAGAAATAATAAAGAATACTACAAAATATATAAATATAGTTGCAAGCCTTGTTCGTTTTACTATTTCCTATTGGCAAGGCTTAACAGTCGGTGTACAAACCACAAGCCAATTTATATTTTTCATTATATTATGAGTCTAGATAGTAGTCCAGGGTGTTAAACACTATTTGAGACTGTTATTTTATGATATTTTATGATATTTTATGATATTTTATGATATTTTATGATATTTTATGATATTTTATGATATTTTATGATATTTTATGATATTTTATGATATTTTATTTATCATTATTTATCATTATTTATCATTATTTATCATTATTGACAGTCTTGTTCTACACTATATATTCCAAGCCTTACTATTGCCATGTGGCCAAGTTGGTTGGGCCATGCGCCACACAAAATAGTGCAGAATAGTGCAGAATAGTGCAGGAAAACAAGTGTGGCGTTCCTCACTTGGGGTTTTGGGACTCGATTCGCGCTGTTGACGTTTTGTAATAATCACCAAACGTTTTATTAAATTAAATCTATACTATCCAGCTTATTTTGGTTTGACAAAACATACACTAACATTTTGATTTTTTTTGCTATATTATTGTCCAATTTGCAATGAACAACGTTAGATTTTGGTAGAAATATTGGTTATGACGGAAAATTGTCAATTTTGACAAAAAGTTGATTCTTCTAAATCATAATCTAGAGTCTTTACCACACGCTAAACAATACAAATATTATACTTATATACTCTCGAGACTCTAAAGATTTGTAGAATGAACTTTGTTTTGAGTTTTGGCTTTTATAAATTATTAAATAGTGACAAAGTGTCATTTTATCGAAAACAATACTTAATTTGTAAAAAATCATGTTTTTCACCTTTCAGAAAGACTTTCTTTTTTTATTGACAATGTTCCATAATTTGTTACTACTTTTGATTTTATTTATGCTTTCTTCAAGATTTGAATGAGGGTTTGTTCCAAAGAATCACGTACCTCAGGAGTTTATTAGTATAGATTCTCAGAGTAACGTACATTTGATACTAATCATTATATCTTCTCAAACTACTATTCTTTAACCTTCCCGTATATTTTACGGGGCTCGTTAAAGCGTAATGTGCTTATTAATAAGCTTTTTACCTCTGTTCTAGGGAATCCGTTTTGAAAAAGCTTTTATTCCTTGTAAGTTACTGTTGCAAATAGGTTTTGCCAAAAATTGTAAGGCATGATTTAGATATTGATGCAACGATATGTCAATTGTACTGAAAGTTTTATTGTGGAAAGCCTAAATTAATATTGAAGCAGAAAACTACAATTTTTAGATTATGTTCATTTATACAGCTGGCTTATAGCTGTACCTTATTTGAAATGGGTGTTGAGATAATATACTAAATACTGGCCCAATTGGGTTTTCCCACTGGATTTTGCCAAGTCCGCTTAGACATAGAGTGTATATACAAAATTGATATTTACTGGGCTCGAAATATAAGATGATTATTAATAAGAGTTGTCAATATAAATGCCTTCTCGTAATATTAATATGGATTTGGATTGAAAGTAGAATGGTTTAAGAAATAACTGACTATTTAAAAGGCTAAAAGAAGACTAAAATAATGGAGGAAGTAGAGTCTTAAATAGTGGTTAGACCAGTGAGGCACTTGAAAGGGTAACCAAGTGCTCTAGACCACTTGTGTCAGCTCATAAAGATAACTATGAAGGAATATGTAAACAAGGCTTACAGACGGAAACATAGAATAAGAGGTTTACTGTACTTAGTCACTCATAGGACTAGAAACATATAGATGTTCACCATCAATGATACACTTCTATAATAGACAAAAAAGTAGTGCTTTTAGAAAAAAGGCGCAGTGAGTGCCCTTAGCAAAATCTCAATGCACAACGCACAGCTTGCATTTTTCAAACTGTTTGTTTAAACAAGTAAAGTACTTGATTTGCTGCAACTTGTCATACTACTATCAAAACTATGGAGGCTTATGATGGGCCAACAGTTACGGTGACATATTGTGGGGCTGCGCCGCAGCCTGCAGAACTCCATCTTCCTGTGTTGTTGTATAAATGCGGCACATACATTGTGCATCATGCAAAGCAGACGCACAGTCTTTTCCGTCAACGTGGTGACCCAATATTGACTGAACAACTTGCCTGCATCTTTGCCACAGCTCCTGACTACGGAAAGCTGTTGACACTTGAAGACTCGCGCTTCTCCACTGGTGAATACTGCACACTATTCACTGAGCAGCTTTTCGGCCTAGCACGTCCCTTAGTCAACCGCGACGTCACTCAACAGTTATATGAGCTTTTAATCACCAACGGAGGAGAACTTATTGAACTTTTCAGTAATCCAGAGAATTTAAGTTTCTGCACGTTGCAAAGCATACGCGACAGTGAGACGTTGCATAGTGACAATGCAGCTAAGCAGATTCCTGGTGCAGGCGTCGCACAGCCGTTTATTATCAACAATGCACAGAGAGCTGCATTGGAGCGCCAGTTTGGCCATAAAGACCACCAATTGGTCGAACTTGTCTTCTATTTTTATAGCGCAAAGTTACAAGAGCTCGCACGTGACCTGCTTGAAGTTTTGGTGTTTGTTTTAAATGTCTTCCGGCAGATTGTATGCAGGTCCTCGACGCCCAGTGATGATCTAGAGTACTTAGCCACGGTTTTTAAAAGCACAATTCTTGATGGGTTTGATCCTGAGATTCAACGCACATTAACAGCAGTATTCAACATTTTGGTTTATTCTGTAGGCATGTTCGTGTCTGACATTTTAAGCACGCCAACGTTGCCTCTGCAACCTGCCTCACCTTTATGCGAAGCATCTGCATCAGCGCCAGAGGACGCAACTTTGCAGAATCTTCCTGCAGAGCCAGACGTGCAGCCGCCGCCGGTAGTGCCTCCCACCATACTGGCTCCACAGGATGATTCTGCACCTTCACATGCAAACCAACGTCTGTCTACCGAAGAGGAAGACCTTCTTGAAGCACTCCAAGAGCTCAGACTTAGTCCCAACAGTAATAGGATTGTGTATCGTAGCGACAAACCGCTTCTCCAGTACCTCGCGCTTCCACCTGCAAAGTCCGCAGTGCTTATCCGCCCGCATGGCTCGCGTCACTAGTTGTCACATGCATGCGACTGCGAATGCGAATGCCCATGTGCATGACATTGCATGTATGCATACATGCAATGTCATGCATAAATAAATAAATAAATCTATATATATAGATAGATATAACTCATCGGTCATCATCAGTACATACTCATCGCGCATCTTTACTTTTTTTTTTGTTTTTTCCTTGCTAATCGCACACCGTCCGATGAGCTTCGAATTCAAACTTTGTCTGATATATGCGCACCCCTCACAGCAGTCTGTGTGTATATATAAGAGGGATTGTCTTTGATATTGATTATCTGCTGCCTTTCTGCACATAACTTCGTGTCTAGAGGTAACCATGCCAACCAGTTCCAGACCGATCTATAAAAACGATCAAGAGCGCGCAGTGCTTCGCAGCTGGCATGACAGCGTCAAAAAGGACATGTTCCTACATGATGCAGATTTGGAATGTTCGGATATCTGCAGCTATCCCGAAGAGGTTTCTGATGCTTCATGGATCAAGTTTGAACAAGAATGTTCACTGGAATGTAGCAGCGGGCTGAATCAACACGCCAGTCCCACACCAAGCGGCAACTATATTGAGGGACAGATATCACCCGGTGACAAGGTCTTAGACAGTTCTCTCACCACTATACTTAATGTGCACCATTTGGACGGTTCCAGTGCAACACCGCGTCTGCATGCGTTTACAGGACCGCAACTGGTGCATGAAACATGCTACCTCCCGCAGGAGGCCGCGGTATTCCATGATGATGGCATTTCTGGACAGTCTGGGAAGGAAGAACCAGAATTTGTTACAATTACTCCCCATTTTTTCCTTATTTGTTTGGGCATTTCCTTCTCTGTAGGTTACTTTTTAGGGTTCCAGGGATTTTTATACTCGAACGAGTCTAGATTCAAATACAGAACGTTTGTCTATTAAACGCCAAGCTTTTTTTTCTGCATCATGATGACGCGTCATCTGCGGTTATGTAGCACTGGCGCATCAACATTGGGGAATAGTTTTATCAAGTGGATGTGTTACGTGTTGATTGGTTTTATTTACATATGTGGCTGTTATGGTGGTGTAATTGGTTGCATTATGTAGTTCTTTCACATTATCATGATGACGCGTCATCTGTGGTTATGTAGCACTGGCGAGACCAGATTGGAGAGTCAACATTTCGTATTTTTAAGTAACGAAACTTTTAATGTACAAACGTTTGTATAAGCTGGGTCAGATTTATAAAGATATTTCAAAATCTGATTTCCAGATTATCAAATGAGACCGCTGGGCAGTACTCACGGAGAAGAGAAAAAAGACCTAACAGGATAGTGTGGCGGATAATACTCATCGAACAGGCTCACGGGTGAGAAGATTATAATTAACAGGACATGACTGGGTTTTACCAAGTTCTTTAGACATCGCGCGTATAAACTGACATGTACTGGGCTCGAAATATAAGATTGATATTATAAGAATGTAATAAAGCAAATCAGAAACTGGAACAGCGAAAAATGCAAAAGACTAAAGTCAAAGGAGCATTAAACCGTTTGCAATGTTAGTTTGAATAGGAATAAAACTTTTTGTTAAAACGGCCTCCCCTAAACAGAGGTATAAAGTTTATTAATAAGCACATTACGTTTTACCAAGCCCCATAGAATATGTTAGGTTTTACGAGGGTTATAGTATGCTAGTTTGACAATATAGAATGATTATTATCAATTGCTCTGACAACGTATAATAAACCATGCCTTTTTTAGCTCTTGAGATGTGCGTTTCTTTGGGATAAAGGCTCATTTAAGCAATGGAGGAAAGAAAAACAAAAAAAAAGTATTAAAACAGTATTGAATAACGCCAAGGAATAAAGAAAGTGTCTATGAGAGGTGAAAGACATAATTTTTAACAAATTATGTGTTAATTTCGACAAAATGATACTTTCTCACTATTATGTAATTTTCATGAGCCAACAATTAAAACAAAGTACATGATATAAATCTCTAGGGCTTGAAGAATATAAAAATACATCTTTTGAATGGTTTGGTTTTCTGTAAAGACTATAGAATATGACTTGAAAGAATCAATTTTTTGTCAAAATTGACAATTTTCCATTATATCGAATATTTATGTGAAAATCTAATATTTCGCATTACAAATGGTTCCAGAAGATGGAAAAAAAATTTTAAATGGTGGGGTATCTTTTGTTAAATCAAAATAATCTGAATACCACTGATTAAACTCAATAAAATGTTTGATGATTATTCCAAAACTACATGAGCGCGAATCGAGTACCAAAACCCCAAGTGAGGAACGCCACACTTCTTTTTCTGCACTATTCTGCAGTATTTTGTGTGGCGCATGCCTCAACCAACTTGGCCACTTGACAATAGTAAGGCATATAGGCAGATTTCTCTTTAAAAGCGAGAATATCTTTACTTTTCGAGAGGACATTTTAATAATTAACATGCTTATTTTTTGCAAAGTGTGAAAGCAGAAAATAAAGGTTTATTTATAATCTACGGGATATACTACGCATTGAAATGATTTGTCTATGAGATCAATATTGGTGTGGATAGTATTAGAAAAGCACACATCTGTCGTTAATTGAGATAGATATCAAGGCAAAAACCGAGTAGAAACAAGTCGAAAACACGGGTGAGTCAAAAATGATAAATAGTACAGGATTGGGGTTTACCAAGTCTTCTAAGACATAGCGCGTATATACGAAACTGATATTTACTAGCTTGAAATATAAGATTATTATTATTATTATTATTATTATTATTATGGCCCTCAACTGAGCCGTAGCCTAGTGGTTTGTGCGCTTGGACGCTACAGAAACCCACCCCGGTTCGATTCCCGTCATGGACATTTTACTCGCTTTTTTTTACAATAATGAAAATATAGGGTTTACTTTGCAATTTATTAACTAAAAAGCCATGGTGACCAGACACGATTTTGTTTTACCGAGTCTGTTTAGCCATTGGGTGTACATAGTAGTATTTACTGGGCTGGACATACAAGATATTACTGTTATGAGCGCAAAGGTCTGTCCTGAAATATTCTCTCCAAGCCTCTTCTGAATATGGCAGCGTTGTAGTCGAGAACAGCATTGGTTGCGTCGTCGTCGCTGGCTAGATCGTCTCTGATAAAGGCAATCAAACAAATGTCTTTCAACATTTCGTGTAAATAAAGCTTGATTCCAGATGTCAAGCGAGAGACACAGCGCAAACGCTTCTGCTTCATCAAGCTGGACTCAGCAGGACCAGTCTGCGAGGCGCTGTCGGCCTTGGCGACCTCCTGCTTAAAGTCCTTGCCCTGCGGACAGACCAAAGTGTCGAGGTCAATGGACAAGTCAATGAACTCGGCACAAACCTCGTATATTTTGGAGTCCAAGGGCGAGCTGTCGGTGACAAAGTACAACTTGGACTTGAGATCACATAGAAACGCCTTCTCAATGTGCAGATGCTGCACAAAGGTGTCCAAAAGATGCTCCAAGCTGGGGAGCTCGGGAATAAGCCGGGAAATGATCTTCGAAAGCACCTCGTATATACTCTGGTCGTATATGGACGTCTGGTAGTAGTCGATGCCTTCAAACCGGTCCAAGCCGTCCTCAAACAACATCTCGCTGGTCCGGTCCTTGATGTCGCGCACCGTGTCGTCCCGAAACTCCTCCGACAACCCGTCAATCTTGTGCACAAGCACCTCGATCCGGATCTCCGGGTTGATCTTCACCGCCTGGTTGATTACATACGTTAGGCTACGCACTGCTCCAAAGTACTCGTCCTGGGCATCAATTACGTAAACTATCGCTCCTACTCCGTAAAACATGGCATGTGCGTCATATGCGTCTGAAAAGTAGTCAATCTGCCCCGGAAGCTCCATCAAGTTGATGTCAATAAGCGACGCAACGTTGATCACTTCCGGCCGCGACGTGCTTTCCAAATATACTGATTCCCATGGATTCATCTTGTGGAAAACTGCCTCCAAAATCGACGATTTCCCACTCCGTCGCCGCCCCATCAATATCACCGTTGCCGCATTGTTGCCTTTCATATACTCTACACTCTCATCCTCCTCACTATAGTAACTCATCTTTATTTCTGGTTAATTCGTTATCATTACCAAATGGACTCATCTCTTTGATAGTTAGTATAGCGTCTTTATTAATATATAAGGTCACGTGAGTTTCCTTCTCTGTCAGGTGACTTGTTTTCAGTCACGTGAATAATCTTTCTTGTCGGGCGTTGCCTTTCAAATACTCTACGCTCTCATTCTCATCAGTATAATAACTCACCTTTACTCCTGGTCAATTGTTTATCATTACCAAATGAACTCATCTCTTTGATAGTTAGTACACTATCTTTATTACTAAATAATAATCACTCATATCGTCTTCTGGTCACGTGACCGGCCGCTTAACTAATGTTTTTTTTCTGAGGATACCGGGGAAGTCGGTGGTACCGGTCCACCGGCACGGTAGAACGGTTGTCATGTTGTAATGTGCAAAAGTTTGCTAACAACTGTTCGCAATTAGATGAAGAGATAGAAAAAGAATTGGTGCGTATATGAATAACTGATATTCATTGGGCTTGAAAGATATGTTATTATTCAGTATGCCTATATGTAATGCCTAACTATTGCCAAGTGGCCAAGTTGGTTGAGCCATCATGCGCCACCATGCGCCACGCAAAACAAGTGTGGCGTTCCTCACATTGGGTTTTAGTACTCGATTCGCGTTGTTGACGTTTTGGAGTAATTGTCAAATGTTTTATTGGATTAAATCTATGTTATCCAGGTTCTTTTCATTTGAAAAATTGTGTCCCAACATTTTGTATTTTTTGCCATATTCGAGTACAGTTTGTAAGAAAAAATACGAAATTTGCGAATAACTATTTGATATAAGTGAAAATTTCAAAGTTTGACAAAAAGTTGATTCTTTTGAATGTGTTTTAAAGCCCTTTACTGTAAACAAACCCATACAAGATTTTAATTGTTATAAACTTTAATCCTCAGAGTTTTATATCAGGCTCTTTGTTCCGAGATTTGGCCGTTACATAATATTTACCACTTAGAAACTTTCATTTTGTCAAAAATAACACATAATCTGGTAAAACTCATGTTTTTCATCCCTCAAAGAGACTTCCTTTATTTGTTGGTAATATTCAATATTGATCGTTATGTATTTTCAAAAAGCATTTTTTAACTTTCTCAATACATTAAATATTTTGTGGGGTTGTTTAAAGCGCAATGTACTTATTAATGGGCTTTATACCTCAGTTTTGGGGAGTCCGTTTCATAATAATATTATCATATATTTCTAGCCCAGTACATATCAGTTATGTATATACTCCCTATGTCTAAAAGCACCTGGTAATGCCTTTTTCTAATCATAATCTTCTCAGCCAATTGGTTGATTTTAGACACTAGACTTTGGTCTAGGTCGTTTTCTTATATTGACAGATTTTGAAGTATGAAGACGAATTGTGAGGCCATTATTGCTATTATACCATGAGTTTAACAGCGTTGTTCAGGACAAGTGTCATCAGCTGTTCAATACTTCCTACGGAACTTGAAATAAATTGAGTTGACCTGTTTTCAAATATCAAGGATGTTTCGTATCAAACGAACAATAAAAGAGCATAGCTGGCTATATAAAAGGGTAGAAAAAGTCGAGCCAATAATAATTGGTAAATAGGACAAGAAGAGCAATGGAAAACAGAACAAATAAGAAATAATGAGTTTAGTTGATCAAATCATAACTACTATGATTCTTTATTTTATCAATTTTTATATAGAAAAGTATTCAATGGTACAAGCATTGGTTATTATGGTGACGTATGGCTAGCAAATGATTTGACTATTGACTGCTAAGTCTAGACAGTGAGAATTTGTAAGATGAAATGTGTAAAAATACAATAAGGAGTCTCAAGGAATTTAATCAATCAGATCATACTCTTATACATCATTATCTTCTCACCCAATTGGTTAAAAGTAAAACACTATTGGTTTAGGTCATGTTTCAGACAGTTACACTTTCCTCTTCAACATTGTATAAAATGCTCAGGCCGGGAATCGAACTCGTATTAGGAGTTTTTTCTCTTTTCCAAGAGCATTAACCAACTGAGCCATCAAGCCTAGTGGCTCTAACAAAAAAAAAATATTTCTCATCACATGATATACGGTTATATGCAATGGCGCTATTTGAATAAAAGCTGCAAGAGGGCATATGCATGGGCACCGGCATGGGCATGACATGGCGTGGGCATATGCGAGCAATCTGTGAGACAGCATATGTAAGAAAACATGCAAGATGAAAAGCGGGAAAGAGAGTTTCTATGGAGTGCTAGATAGCAGAAATATTGATTTGGTGCAGGTTGGGGATCTTGAATACAAAACATGGTACGGAAATTCGTTATATTTTGGCGCCGATTGTAAAACATTGGGTTATAAATATTCAAGTTTAGACCCAAAGCTCAAAAAGGTGGTGAAGAAACCCCCTGCAACAATATGGCTTGATAAACTATATGTATGCGAGCACTGCTTCAAGTACAGCACTGACGCAGGGACTATGCGTTTGCATCGCAGCATGTGCCTGTATGCAACCAAACGGCCAGGGAGAATAAAGTACCAAGACGCAAATTATACAATACGAAAGGTGAAGGGCTCACGTCATGAGACCTTTTGTCAGTCGTTGTGCCTTTTCGCCAAGTTGTTTCTTGATACAAAATCGGTGTTCTTTTCTGTATCGAACTTTGATTTCTACATTGCATATGGCCGCGCTGCAGATGGCATGACGCAGGTACCGATGGGTTACTTTTCTAAGGAGGTGCTCCAATGCTGGGACGAAAACAACTTGGGCTGCATATGCGTGTTTCCGCCGTACCAGCAGCGCCGCCTTGGGACGCTTCTCATTTCCTTTTCTTATGCATTGTCGCGCTTCCAGGGCATTATTTCGGGTCCTGAGCACCCTTTATCCACATTTGGTAGAATAAGCTACATTAACTATTGGTGCAAGCTGTTGGCATGGGAATTTACAGCTGGTCGTCTTCGTTACGTACTGCCCATATCTATTGATGACATTGCACGATTTACGGGCTTTAGACAAGAGGACATACTTACTGCTTTGGAGCATATGCATGCAATATGCAAAGAATATGTCCCTCTGCAGCGCAGTCTGTCTCCTTTCAAGCTTGCAATAATGAAGAAAAATATTGTTCAATGGGCACAGGAACATCGCGTCACTGACGCCCCATCTCTAAACCCCAACTATTTGGTCCTCGAATAGTCGGTCATATCGCCAAATGCGGCAATATGCATCCTGTTGCATTATTATGCACATGTATGCATGTGCATGCACGTATCATGCGCTCGCAGTAAGTATTAGTTTGGGATATCATTGGTACAGTTCAGTATTCTTAAATGATATTTTATATGTCGCTTGGGCAGAGAGATTGTGGATGAGGTTCCAGTTAGTGTTGGACAAGATTTGGTAGGAGCTCGGTGAGCACAAATATACTCGTAAACTGATATACTATGATAATAATAAGTTTGAATATATCATGATTATTTAATATTATGGCAATCTTTGTATTATTGGCAGTAAACTTCTATATGCTTCTAGTCGTAAGGTTTGACTGACTAGATACATTAGGTTACATTAATCTATGTTGAATTTGCTTATTGGTCTCCTTGTTTTATTTAATAATAACAACGAGTGTTCATTATATTATTTCAATATACATTTTAAATCACATACAACTGTTTGTATAAATAAATATGATTTAACCTTTTTCTTCATTCTTGATTTAGTCTTTCAACGATGAAACTTTTTTAGTACAATTGACATTTCGTTATATTGAAAACTAAATTTTACCCTATAAAAAAAACAGCCAAATTTTATCACTAATTACAGTCATTATACAACTTCCGCAAGAGTGTAATAAAGCAATAGAGAAACTGGAACAGCCAAAAAACTGAATCCTAAAGCCAAATCAACATTGAAGCATATGAAACTTCAGCTTAAGAGGAACAAAAGGTTTTTCAAAACGGACTCCCCTGAGCAGAGCTATAAAGTTTATTATTCAGTACATTATGCATTTTCTGAGCCCCATAAAATATCCAATGTGTAGTGGAAGTTGAAATATTTTAGTTTGGCAATAAAAATGATTATGATCAGATATTAGTTCCTTGGAGAAGCTATAATAAACAATACTTTTTGTAGTTCTTGAGATATGTGATTGATTCTTTGGACTAAAAGCTCATTCGAACTTTTGAAAAGTCATAAATAAAACTAAAAGCCCTTACAAACTATGAAAAACTTTGAGAAATAAAGAAACTCTCCTTGAGAGGTGAATAACGCGAATTCTATCAAATTATACGTTATTTTCGACAAAATGATACTTTCTCATTATTAAATAATATATAGAGGCCAAATCTCAAAACCAACTACACACCATAAAACTTTAGGATTTGAGGAGTATACACATATAATATTTGTAAGGTTTGGGCTACTGTAAAGATTCTAGAATATGGCTTAAAATAATCAACTTTTTGTCAAAATTGACAATTTTCCGTTATATCAAATAATTACTCGAAAGTCTAATTTATTTCATTATGAATAATACTGGAATATTGGAAATAAATTCAAAATGCTGGTTTACATTTTGTCACATCAAAATAGTTTGTATAGTATAGGTTTAATTCAATAAAAGCTTTGATGGTTACTCCAAAACGTCAGGAGCACGAATCGAGTCCCAAACACCAAAGTGAGGAACGCCACACTTGGTTTTCTGCACTATTCTGCACTATTTTGTGTGGCGCATGCCTCAACCAACTTGGCCACTGGGCAATAGGCATTGCATATAGGCATAGGTTTGAATGCCTTTACTTTTCGAGTATATATTTTGGCAATAAATATGCCCATTTTTTGCTATTTGTATAAGCTGAAGTAAAAGTGTTATGGTAATTCATGAGAGATACTAAGACTAATTCATCATTAAGATCAGTTTTATTGTGGATCATCAATCATGTCCTGTTGATCATAATCTGATCATAATCTTATATATCGTTATCTTCTGACCCAATCGGCTGAGAGTATGCACTAGACTTTGGTCTAGGTCGTGTTTCAGACAGTTTCACTTGCCTGTGAAGTCACGTTCAGCATCGTAAAAAGCAGCGAGTAAAAGTGTCTTAATGGGAATCGAACCAGCGTTTCTGTTACGTACTAGCCATCAAACTGTCCGGCCCAGTGGCTCTACAAAGGTCATACAGTCCAAGAGACTGATTTACAACAAACACAGTTCTTCTGTATAAAAATCTACTACTCCCTTCTACAACTACAAATCAACGCAAAAGTAAACAACCTTAATGACAATAGTAATACTACTAATAATTTAATTGATAAATCAAATCTTATATTCGATGAATGACTAGCTGGAGTTATTGATGGATATGGTTATTTTAAATTATCTGAAAAAGGAATAGCTAGATTACAATGAACAATAAATGCTACAGATATAAAAGTTCTACATGAAATTCAACATATTCACTGCTCTCACTCGCTGCTCGCCAATACTGATAACTAACAAACATTATCAAATGTTAATCTCCCATGCATCCCCAGACACTAGAACGCAATAGCATGCAATAGTATGCATGTATCACACCAGCTCATCGGTGACCTTATCCATCACTATCTCAGAAGGGGCAATTTCCTAGTTTAATTTTTTGTGCTTTTGCTTCAATTTTGCAATATAGTGTTGGTATTTGATATATATGGTTATAAAGCAGCTGTGTAATCATTCTAGACGGCTATCAACAGGTAAAAATTTGCACTCGCGCTATTTCAGTAACTGTTTTGTTGCTTTGTTTACAAGTTCATCCCCTACTTTTCGAATTGTTCTATATTTGCCACCCAAGTAGATACTGTAAGTGTTTTTTTTGCTTGCAGCTGTTTTAGCCGAGCAGCTTTACTAATACGACAGCATAATGGCCAAACAAAACAAACGCGCCGCTTCAAAGAGAAACAAGATGCCCACATCTAGTGAGAACATCTACAACAGGCTAGGCAGCGGCTCTTCGGATGCAACTCCCAGCACAAGCTCCTTTTCGTCGCCAGGCCAGTCCCCGGAACGCAAATTTCTTGTAGTTGACAATGCCGATGACGGCAGCAACAACACTTGGTCGTTAATTCTCACCGACGACGAATCGCAATCAACAAGCTCCTCTGAAACTGGAAGCATCAATGCAGACGATGCTGATTTGTTATCCGACGACGAACCAAACGAACGGGAAAGTTTGAATTCCGGGGGTCGTCCAACCACCGACGACCAACCGGAATCCGGAATCCCCGGTAAACATATTTCGACCCCCGGTAACCGGATTTCCGGGAAACGCCATAGTCAAGACATTTCGCAATTCGAGGTTCCCAAGATCCAATTGCAATCAAAAGGTGCTACTGGCTGCAGTCGGAAATGCAATTTGCAGACGTGGGTCAAGTTGGTTACTGCACTCCTCACATTGGTCATGGTGCCTGCTGGCATCTACCAATATTCTCGCTTCTCTGTCCCCGTGGATATCCAACTGATAGACCCACCAGCCTCGGTCTGCTCCCCGGTGGTGTTACGAACCACTGTGACTCACATGGCAGTGTTGCCGCGGGAAACCGTGACAAAAATTGTTTATTTTTCGCCTGCATTCGAACTGCACGTCGCAGAAGTGTCCACTGCATTCCAAGGATATGTCGACAGACTAAAAAACACCAAAACTGCAGAAAAAATGGCTCGGATTGGCCAAAAACTAGGTCTTAATCTGCCAAAAATTCAACATGCGGGTCACGTGACGTACAGTATGATATCACGAGTTATGAATCAAGCAGGGGTGGAGTCCCAGCGGTTTTATACTAAGACGTCACCTATTGTTTCTTGGTATGCGGCCAGAGGCAAGCAGTATTCGCTAAAGATTGGCAATGCTGTCGCGAGTCAGCTTGAAATGAGGTTTGCAAATGCCAAAAAGTCGGCATTGGAGTTTGAATATGCAAAGAATTATAACAATGTTCGTTGCTATGTGACGCGGATGACTGCAAACAGCATTGAAGGTGCTAATCAACTCACGGAGTCTGCAGCGGCATCCAGCAATGTTGCGTACAAGAAGTTGCAGGCTTCGCTAAAAAAGGCTACAAAATTCACCAAAGAAGGCTACAACAGCTTGTTTTTTTCTGCAAAACCAGTTAAGGAAAACCTGTGGCTTCAAAATTACTATTTAAAGCTACGGAAAACAACTGGGTGGTCAGCCAAAGAGAAAACATGGAAATCCCGCTACAACAGCATCTCCGAGTCGTTTGTCAAGAGATTCAAGCAGGAAACGGTGGGAATCTTGACAGTGGCCAACATTCTTTGGACCGAATGGGAGCAATTGTGATGCCAATCCTTTCTTTTTCTTATACTTACTGCACTGTCTGTTTCTTTTGATGTTTTGTAACCTGTGCGTTTCCTTTCTTCTCTTTCTTCCACCGTCCTATATAGTTTTCTCACCAGGTTACTACTTTTGTTATTTATTTATATATTTACTTATTTATTCTGTCTTTTAGCTAGCTTCATCCTACTTTGTAGACGCATCTGCCGCATGATCAGTACAGCCGTCTGCGTCGACCTGCAGCAAGCGTGGGTCCTGGGGGAGGCCCAACGAGGACCAATCGGACTTGTCCATAAGTTGGTTATCAATACGGCAAGAAAGATATTGTTTAGCGAGGAGTCTGCAATTTGGAGCATTGTTTCCTTTTACAAGCTTTAAGCATTTGAGATATTCCTGCATTTGTTTGGTGCATTCTCCAAAGTGGTCGAGTGGAAACGATCCTCTTTCTGGTGGGGTCGGGTTCCACCGAGTCATGCTATTACCTATTGGTGTTAGTTGTTGTGTGTCCCTCCCATGGGAAAACACAATATACGTACCTGGACTGGCTGACATTGTGTATGTGTTGGTAAGTGTAGATTGTATATAGTGACGATTGGAGGTCTGGTCAGGCATCGTTTTTCACTGTTTTTCACATCCGTCTCTATGGTTATTTCGCTTGGGCCAATAGCACTGGCCTGAGGCATGTATTGGACTACCAACTTGACATATAAGAGCGAGCGGTAAATATTTAATTCCAAGTGGTGATGACTGTCTAAATTTGTACAAATAGTCTGCCAACATGTGTTTAGGTTTTTAATTTAGTCCATGCTCATGGAAATTTAATAAATATTATTCATCGATGTAAAAAGAGTAACTTAATAAGCACAGATCTATAGGTTTAGTCTATATTATTGTTATCTCAATATTACTTTTAACGACCCAAATGTAGATGCTTTAATCTGTAAACTAGTCTACAAAACAAGAAGGTCACAGTAATCCATTCTACAAAATAAATAGGTCACAGTAATCCATTCTACAAAATAAATAGGTCACAGTAATCCATCTATTTCCAATTGATACTTTGCAATATTTGAAATTCAAGCTGATGTATCATTAGTGGTAAACATCTATATTTCTCTAGTCTTATGGACTAGCTGTCAATACTCACGCCGTTTTCATTTCGTTTTATCGTTATCTTCACGAGTTGACACAAGTGGTCTAAACCCCTTGATTACCCTTTTGGGCATCTCACTGTTCTAACCACTATTTAGGACTCGATTTCCTTCTTTATTTTAGTCTTCTTTTATTCTCTTTACATAGTTAGCCATCGTTTTCCACCTCTCCAAATGGCCCAGTGGCCATAAAAATCCATCTTAATATCACAGCTGTATATTTTTACATATTTGAGCAAACTCTTTGCAAAAAGATTATATCAACTATTGACAAACAAGGTTCGCCGACTGGATTATATAAATATGCGACTTTACAAAAAAGTCAGCAAATGCAAGCTCATAATAATAATAATATCTTGCAACTGGAGCCCAGCACATGCCAGTTTCGTATATACGCGCCATGTAGGGGGGCCCAATCATGCCCGATCATGATATTTTCCTATTTAGCAAACTGGAAAGGAAGAACTATTGGTTCAGGCCGTGTTCCCAACAGTCCCAGTTGACTACGTAGAAATGGCCAGTTAGTATCGTAGAAAGTGTTAATCTTGGGAATCGAACCTATGTTACAGTTACGTACTAACCATTAAACTATCCTGTTATGTCATTTTCTCTTCGCCATCCGGCCCAGTGGCGAGTTTTTCCAATAAAACTACAAAATTTCCTTCGTTTGCTGGCCAATTCATAAAACCACACCTTCTTTTTACACCAATAGGCGGCCTCAGTGGTAAGTTGCTTCACTATCAGTATAAAAGTTACGGCAATACAAGTCTTCGCTTCCAAGGGATCTTTCGACGCAATGTTTAAACAAGACCGAGAATTCTCTTGCCAACTGCCAGTTGCTCTTCCCCAAGGACACGGCAACGACTCTTAAAAGACCAGTGATGTTTTTCTTATGTTTGATGGTCGGCAAGACTTTTGCTTGCTGCAAGACAATCTGATGGAAACTGTGGGCGTCGCTGGCGGGAACTGTGTGAAGCACAGAGCCTGTGGCCAGGGAAAGACTGTTACGGATTCTTCTCAAGAAAGAGTAGCCGTCCTCTGCTTCGGGAATCAAGCCGATATTGGCCGGGATAATGTCGTTTCTGGTAGAGAGAATGGTGGACTCGGGGCCCTCGACAGTAAAGCAGTATGCCCAGACAGCCAAGGTTGCCATGTAGATGACGTAAGAACGTTCCACTATGGGGTCGTTGAGACACTCATACTTGTAATTTTTCATGGCAGGATTACTAGACTCGTAATTGTAGTTCTGGGGAGTAAGGAACATCTCAAACAAGTATAGAAGGGCATGGATCACAGAGACTTTGCCGGAGGTGCTGTAAGCCCACCGTTCGACTCTCAGTTTGACGAGTTTGTAGTCGGCCTCCTCGGGGCGGACGTTCATTCTCCACGGGGCGCCGGAATAGATGACCAAGTCGTAGTGGCTGATGCGCATGATGATGTGTGCAATATGATACGCAGGATGTTTGCACCGGGTGTCGTTCATGGCAAAGTACGACCGGAGGCTGTTTTCGCCGCTGGGCTCAAATAGATCGGTGCCCAGATCGGTGAGAAGCACCGAGGACTTGGTGTCGCAGCATCCATGCATGTTGTCGTGGGTCAAATAGTCTAGAATGTAGCTCAAGTACTCTTTCCAGGAGTCTTCCTTTCCGGCATCCCACCCCAATGCAGACGTCTGGAGGTCGCGTTGCTGTAGCTGGAAGATGATGGCCAAGAGACCCGACATCAAAATGCGTTTTCCAAAGACACCAGTATGGACAGGCTGGTTTTTGAGAAGACTGCGCATTTCGTGAAGAAACGGCCGTGGTCGCAAGTCCGCACTAGGCAACTTGAAACTGCAGCCATTGGATTCCCATAGATCGTCGTCACACGGCATTTCGATCTGGATCTGGTGCGCATACAAGATGCCCAAATGGCCAAAGATGACCGAATGCGTGGAGTCAATGTAGAACGCCATGAGAGTGGTTCGTTTCAAAGACTCAAAGTCTATCCATTTTGTGCGCAACAACTGGCGTTTTTCCTCATCGGTTTTGCCGGCAAGATCCTCGTCCATTTCGGGAGAATACTTGTGGTTTGATTTCGTGGGGTTGCCGCCCAACGTCGGGCTACGCCGTAAAAGCTGTATGATTGCCCCGTGGTGGATATATGTTCTTTCGTGCAAATTACGGGTGGCAAAGAACTTTTCGTAGTATTCCAAGATCAAAAGACTTTGAATTACCCACGTTTTCACCGGCAACTCGAAATCACTTGATTCAAACAACCGCCACCGCAACGGAACACATATCGAGTCTGCTAGACTGCGCGAGTCGGTGATGTATTCGTTCTCATTCCGCCCGGTGGACGATACCAAGCCTGCGCCTAGCATCACCATCGAGAGCACAAGAAGAACCGGTGCTTCGTTGGCAACAAAGGAAGGTCTATGGAGAAACGGAAACTGGATGTGGAACAACTGCCAATATATCTGCAAACACCGCTGGAACGCCATGACATTCGCATCTACATTCGTTGCCAACGCCGGCAACACCGTCAAAACCGCGGCCATATACTCCGGGCTTATTGTGTACTCCTCGGTGTCGTTGGTGGTTGGATACTGCGGCACTACGGTTTGGAATATCTCGTTCATATAAGAGTTGGGGGAAAGCCCAAAGAAAAAGTCGTTATTGCTACTGTAACTGAGCATGTTGTGGCTGTCCATGTTCATGTTTGCATCTGCTACATTGCCCATCAAGTTGGTATCTATCCAGGAGCTGATATTTGCTGGTGAGCTTGGAATCTCTAGCTTGTTCAAAGCCAACTGGTCAAACAAACCATTGCTTGGCAACGCAAGCGTGGCGGGCGTGATGGAATTACTAACATCTTGTGGTTTTCTAAATAACGACCCTTCTCTCCTCTGTGTCATTACCTCGTCTTTGATTAACAGATCTGGACTTGTTTCGCTGCCTGATCGAAGCAACATGTCAGTATTGTCTTGTTTCAAGTTCATTACGGTTATGGAAGACCCATTTTTGAAATATTTCTGTTTTTCTGAATTCCCTTCTTCTACATTTCCATTTTCTACATCTCCTACTACAGCCTCCTCTGTAGGCTTTATATTATCTAGATTCAACCCATTGAAAGTCAAGGTGCCCATCCCCTTGAACAATAGGTTCTTTTTAGACTTGAGTTCCAACTGTTTCTGCTCTTCTAGTTTCTTCATCCGAGCATAATGACGTCTGACATGCCGGTCTTTCAAATCCGACCGCACAAACGTCTTGTTGCAACCCTCCCACCCACACTTGTATATCACCGAGGGGTTGTGGTTCAACTTGTGTCGTGACAAGTGCTCTGCTCTGGTGAAAGTCTTTGTGCAGCCCTCGTAATCACACTTAAAGTTGCCCACACTTCTCTTCTTCTTTCTCTTCTGGGGCGTCTCGTGTTCTTCTGCCATTGTCTTACAACCCCTCCGGGCGTTTTCGTCCGAGGACATTTGCCTCGAACTTGTTGACGATGTGTTGCTGCCTGTTTTCTGGACATCAACACTCATCGCAGATATCACAATCTGTTCCCCGTTGTTCAATCTTCTACGCCGAGGATTCGTCCTGACCTGCTGCTTCTTCTTTAGCTAGCAAGGTCTCTCGTTCAATACTATAGCGCAATATTCAATAAAAACACAAGCTATAACTGGATTCAACCTTGTATTTTGTTCTTACAGTGAAAACAAAAAAACAAAAGCCGCTCTAAATCAACCAAATCAGGCGATATCTTCCTGGAACCAAACTGCCAACTTTTTATAACCAGCCTTTTACTGATTCTTGCTTGATATTGCCCTTTTTAACCAGTCTGTTCAGTGGCGCCACCATCATGTCATCGTTCCTTTACCGCCATCAGCGCTTTTTTTCTCTCAATTTTTTCATCCCCGACACCGAAAAATCATCGTTATCACCAACGTCTTGGCAGTGTATATGTTTTATGTTTAGTGTAGGTTGGTTTGCAAACGGTTAGATGTCATTATGGTGGGTTTTCAAGTGGTTTGTGTGTATTTTTTGTATTTTTTGGTACCGCCATCTGGCGTGAATATCATAAGATAATGTCACGTCCCCAAAATGAGTCAGTAAAATGGGCATATATTCTTGTTAGGTAGCTGGTAGTTTATATTCTGTTAACTCATGTCTCAAACAGTGTTTTATTGACTTGATGGGAAAAACATTGCCTCTTCACTGTAAAATAGACTGTTTTGAGTTGGTAAATAAAATAAGTTGTAATTAATTCATCTTAATAACATTTTGAAATGCCCAAGGATTATACAGTGAAATCAGCAAGCGTTACCAAGGATTATACGGTGATGAATCATCAAGTATAATCAGCTTTAAAAGCGTTTCTAGTCTTTTATCTATACAAACTACTGTCTACAACTGGATCTCAACCTTTACATCTTTGCTCTACATAGTTTTGTCAAACTTTCCAAATCTTATTTTTGCCATGCACTACTGTTCCATCACCATTAACCAATTGCCACTTACGACATCAGCTTTTACTGCCCAAGAGTAAATCTCTGAAAACTATAGTAAATATATATTGATATATATATATATAATAAAATAAACCCTATACAGCATAGCTATCAGGCAAGATGATGCATAAAGCGCACGCCCGGCGCAGCAACTTGCAGGAATTGAAAAATCAGTATAAAGCTCATCAGCTCTACAAGACCAAACAAGATGGCCATAAATATTGATAAAAACACCGACAATTGCAATGGCGGGTCTTGCGGACTATTTGAGCAAGAATTATGGTGGTGGCAAGAAGTCCAAAAAGTCCAAACATGGGCAAAAAGCGCTGACAACAGTGGTAATAGACGAGGGCAATGGGTTGGGCACTGTGTCGTTTCAAAAGAAGAGTTTGAAAGAGAGTGAAAACGATCATTTTCTGGCAAACCGTGGTGGTAGTGATGCTGTTCTTGTTGAGGTTTCTGGGTTTGAAAGAAAAAAGAAGCCTAAAGGGTGGAAAGAAGTTGGGGGAACGACTTCAAAGATTAGAGAGGATACTGTAGAGAATAATGAAGCAAACAAGACCAAACGTAGTACAGAGAAGAAGACCAAGATGCCCCAGCCTGGTTTGCAGATGTTTTCCGGGGGAGAAGAGTCAGAGGACGAGTCAGAAGTAGAAGCTAATCAGGAAACAGTTTATAGAGATAGTAGAGGACAGATTGTAGATATAAATGAGAAAACACAAGAAGAAGAAGCCCGCCAGCGAGATGTAGAAGCCAGAAAACGAAGAATTAACCAAGAAAAGAACTCGTCTGATGCGCAGATATTGAAACGTCAGAAATTTGAAGACGATTTGCAGAAAATACAAGATGTAAAGACAACAGTGACAGTTGACGACAACCTTTTGAATAAAGAAATGTCATCCCGTGTGCTACAAGATGATCCTCTATTGGCTATATCGTCTACTTTGGGAGGACCATCGTCCGTTAAACCCAATATCCCAGTGTCCAAAACAGGTAGAAAACTATACAGTAACGGCCCCCTTCCAGTGAATAGGTTTAATATCGTGCCTGGATATCGTTGGGATGGCGTCGACCGCTCCAATGGCTTTGAAATGAAGTGGTTCAATAAACAGTACGAGGTTCAGGAAAGCCGGGCTTTAAAACATTCGTTGCGTGACTTTGACGAGTGATTCTAAGAATTTGTGAATAATTTTGGCGAGTTATGAATCAGTTGTGTTAGTTTTAGAGTGGTTAGAAGTGAAGGCAAAGTTTTTGTAAGGCCCGATTGATTAATGAATATTTGAAACGACTTTGAATACAACAAGTTGATGCTTATTTTAAAGAAAGTTGCTTTTAGGTGACAATGAATATTGAAAGATACAAACGACTCTACTTATAGCCAGGGATATATATCTATTTTTTTTTAAGCCTGCAATCTTTAAACCAAGTGGGAAGACTTAATACAATCCGGACCAGGTTATAAAATAATAATAATGTCTTATATTTCAAGCCCAGTACATATTAGTTTCGTATATACGCGCCATGTCAAAGGGGACATGGTAAAACTTAGTGAGTAAACCTCAATAATGTCCTGTTGCTTATAATCTGATCATACTTTGATCAGAATCTTATATATCATAATCATCTCAGCCAACTGGTTGAAAATAAGCCCTCGACTTTGGTTTAGGTTGCGTTCCAGACAGTTGCACTTGCTTTACCTTCAGCATGGTAAAAGGATGTCTGGAATCGAACCCGTGAACCTGTGAGCCTGTTAGGTCTTTTTTCTTTGAACCACTTGCCACGCTTCACTGACTTGGCCTTTCTGATAGCCAAAGAGGTTTGGAGAATCAACCTTGCCGAGATTCAAGACTCAATTGTCAGGTATTCTAAAATAAAAAATAATAAATAATAGGGATTTTGTAAAGCATAGTGGAGAAATGAAAATTTTGGAGAAGAAAATACCAAACAATTTGTTCTTATTATTGGTGTGTAGAACAACGTATAAATGTAAAATGTAACTTCAAAACTCATGTTCTTACATTGTATAATATATTGGATTGTATATTCTAAACTGTAATGCATTTGTATTTAATAATTAACGGGCAACAAATGAGTTTGTAGTTTATCTTATATTTCAAGCCTAGTACAAAATCCAATCATGTCCCAGTCATTGTTAGTTACCCACCGTCTTTTTCCTGAACACCCGATGGGTTGAAAGTAACCACTAGACTTTGGTCTAGGCCGAGTTTCAGACAGTTGCACTTGCCTGTGAAATCACGCCCAGTATCATAAAAAGTAGTGAGTAAAAAGTGTTTGTCTTGGGAATCGAAAACGTGTTCCTGTTAAGTCATATTCCTCTTCTTTAAGAGCACTGGCCACCGGCCCAGCGCTTTACAAATATCATAGAACATCTTTTATTATAGCGTCACATTCATCATAAATTTAGAAGTACACATGCTAGTATAGACAAACTATAATTGAGCAGAACCGGTAAAAACAACATTTCAAGACAAGATCAAAACAAAATGCCATTATGAAGACACAATATGATAACAAAAATGCCATGATGAAAAGACTAAATGATAACAGCAATGACATTATGAAAATACAAGAAAAAAAATACAAAAAAGTTAAATAGATAAATAAATAATAAAAAAAAGAAAGGGTTTTCTTAAACAGTGTCTTTAGCACCTTTTTGAGCAGTTTTATAACCGCCTCTTCCGCCTCTGCCTCTGCCTCTACCTCTGTTGCCTCTGGTGCCCCGATTACCGCGGAAGTTTCCTCTTCCACGGCCATTGTACTGAGCATTGTAGAAAGGTTCGTTATGGGCCGGAATGTGGATCTCCTGGGGGGTTTCGGTATTTGGTGCCCCAAAACCTTTCAAAAGAGACTTTAACTCCATTGTGGCCTCGTTGTTAGGACCTTGAGGAACAAATGTGGGTGGGGGGAAGAATGCTGGTGGAGGACCTGAAGGTGCGGTTGGTGCAGGGACATTTGGGCCATCTGGACCTTTAAGAAGGCCATTCATAATAGCACCATAAACTTCCTTTGCAGCTTTGTCATTGTCAATGTTTCTCACACTCTTGGTACTTTTAGGAACAGTACTGTGGATATTTCTGACATCTTCACTACTGGTATTTCTAGCCTCTTGTTTAGATTGGGCATTGTCCACTGGCTCAGTTTTAGACTCTTTGGTTTCGCCTTTTTTGAGCAACGACAACAAGGCTTTCTTTCCAGCAGCCTTTTCTGTATCTTCCTTTTCAACTGGTTTAGGCCGGATGGCGGTGGTTTCCGGTCTGGCCCGTGGCTTTGCGGCTCTGGATTTCTGTTTTGATCTTTCCAAAGAGCTTTTACTATGGTAGATGAACTGCTTGTGGGTCAAGTTCAACAAGTAGGACGAATCCAACGTCAAACCTCTGGTGGATCTCAATCTTCCATTCAAGGTATTGCCATTGATCAACGGATAATCAAACACAATGTTGAGCGATACTTTTTCGTCAAGAACATTGATGCCTACAACGGTTCCCTTGGCAAACAAAGGCACATTGTTGCCATCTAGAACATTGACCACACGGTCGCCAAGACAAAAGTATTGTTTCTTCAACAACTGCTGAGATGACTGGTTGTCGAGAATGGCGTCCACAGGAACCCCCTTCAAGTTTCTGGTGATTTCCGGATGTTTGGTGTTGGTGTACTGAATGATGAACGTTTCAATGTCTGCAATATCGGTTCTGTTGAGCGACTCGCTGCCCAAGGTGGTTGTATTGAACCGTGTCTTTTTCGAGTCCAAGTAATCTGTGATCTTACGCAACTTGTCGTTCAATTTGGCCGGGTCAGACTCCTCGGGATACAAATCCTGGATACGGATTGGGTTACGAGTGTTGGATTTTGAGTGCAGTGCCAAGTTTCTGAAAAACTTTGGAAACAAGTCACGATACTCACTGATTAAGCCAATAGCCAATGTACTAAACGCCCATCCTCGGTCTGTTCTTTTAGTGAAGCCCAACACCTTCAACTTCTTGCCCTCGAATTTGAGGTCCAATCCGACATTCACACGTTTACCTTTGGTGTTTTCTATCAAGAAACTCGACGTGATCTTGGAGAGAAACAACGGAGCAAGCCGCAATTGCAGCGCCGCCTCGCCCGACGCAAAATAGTGTAAACTGTGGCGCTCATGGTACGCTTTTTCGGCCCCAATACGCGGCTCTTGATCTGCCATCACTTTAGCCACTTGAAGAACCAACTCTGTGCTGCCCTTATGGCCCAAAACCACGGCTTCATTGCCATACGCAATGTCGCCGAGAAACGTGACTCGCCGACCTACTGGAAACTCTTTTTGGACCGGCTGAGCAGCTCTTTCGGCAAACCGGGGGTCGGCGTTGATAACGCTTCCGACCACAAGCTGGTACGGATGTTGTTCCTCCTTGGCAGCGAACGTCTTGACATATGCACCGTATCTGTTACGGATCAAGCCGTTGGTTGCAACGGTCGTGACCAACACGTCGACCTTTCCCAACTTGATACCCTTTGAAATGTGGTACATTCTGGCCATGTTTTTGGTGGTAGCAGCAAACTCTTTTCTCTGGGCGTCATCCAACTTGTCTACGGCCAACTTGTCGCCCTCCAACCTGTAGCGCAGCGTCTCATCGGTCACGGCAACGACCTTGGCCTCCTTCAAATACGGCCACGACACATACACAATGCGGCCCAACGTCTTCACCGCGTCCTCGGTGCGGGCCGGCAAGTCGGTGTTGACCGTCAAAATCATGGATTCGGACCGCGATGGTTGGTTGAAAATGACCAAGTAGTCTATTGCCAACTCGGCACTCACAGAACGGGTCTGGAGAGTCGGAAAGCCCGGCAACAAGTTGACACCGGTCTTGGCGCCCCGGCAAAGATGGTTGAACGGTGCCAGGTCCATGTCCTCGCTGTAGTCGGGGTTGTGTGAGCTTTGCGGCAACTCAAACACCAATTCCACACAGTTGTCGTTCTCGAGGTCGCGGAACGAGGTCGGAAGCGATGACTTGTAGATGCGTTGCACCTGCGGATTGAACCGGAAGAGCAAATCCGGCCCGAACGAGTTTCTTTGTTTCTCCTCGGGACTCAACTTTGAGTCGTACGGTTTCATGGCGGCCAACAACCTGGTCTCGTCGACAAAGGCCAACTTGAGCACGTACTCCCACTCTGCGGTCTTGCCGTTTTTGTCGACCTCCACTTCCGAGGGGTAAAAGTCGATGATGGGAGAGGACGCGTCCAACATGAGAGGATGGTATACAGCCGGCAACAAGCGGGACGATCTAGCTGGCAACACGCCCATCAACTGTTGGAACGGCCTGAACGGAGTGTCTTTCGGGAACTCGATTTTGAGGTCGTCGGTGATTCCCTTGGAGATGTCGGAGATCCGTGGGGCGTAGTAGTAACGGTAGTACCACGACCAGGAAGGACAGCCTTTGTAGTAGTAGTAGAGTACCCATTGGAGGCCTTCCAAGTAATTATGAAGCAAGACGCTGAACTGCGGATCCTTGCAAGTGAAATGGAATTTTGTCGAATAGTACTGGTTTTTCCAGTTTAGAAAACGGCTATCCTCTAGATAGCTGTTCAAGTTGTCGAACTGGGTGTCGTTGTTGTCGCTGTCCTTGATTTGCTTGGCCAACTCGGAGATTTCCTTTTCGGTGACTTTGCCAAACTTGTTGGCATACTTCTCGATGAGATGGTGGTAATTTGCGATTCTTTCATTGTACTCGTCGTCGGTTTCGTTAGGATCAATGCCGTCGACATCCAACTTCAAGCTCAAGGCGCCATTGTCCTTGTCCTGGACAATAACCAAGTCGAAATCATATGCGATCTGCTTGAGGAAATCAAACTGGATCGAGTCTCTGTCGTAGACCAACCGGTTCGACACTTCCAACTCCGGAACGTCCTCTTCGTTGAGGGAGTCGATGTCGATCTTGGCGGCGCCCACAGAGTAGATGTTTAGCAACCATGGTTCTACATAGGTGAAGATGTTGGTGAACGAGCGGTCGACGTCCAATGAATGGAATTCGTTCAATTTGGTCTCGGTAATGTCGAGTTCCACTTCCTCGTCGGTTTCAACATCGTCTTGTAGAGCATCAAACCCGTTTGCTACGGGTTTTTTCTGGCTTTTCTCAAGCAATTTGTTTTTCAACTTGACACTTTGCTTCAGTTGTTCCCTGAACCGTCTTTTCTTCAATTCAATCAACTTTTTCTTGTTCTCGTTGTCCAAACTCAAACTGTCCAATTTCTGGTTGAACCAATCAATGTCTACATGGCCATTGTCAAAGTTCTCGTACTCAAACAAGGACAAGTAGTCCAACCAAATGTACAATCTTTGAAAGTTGATCTTTCCGTCATCGTTCAAATAGCCGTCGGAATTGATCAAAAACTTCTTGAACGTCTTCAACAACAACGGAAACGCGCCCTTGTTGATGTGGAGATCAGGCAAGTTGGGCAAAAAGTCGTTTCCAATAAGATACATGATAAGAATGAAATCGTCCAAAATGCGCTCGAAATTGTAGTTGAACTTCAAAAAGTTTTTCAAATCACTAAACTCGAGCTCCAAATACTCGCGAACTAGCGTGAGATGCAACAAATAAAACTTCTGCAGCTCCAACCCTTTCAAAGTCGAGCCTCCTTTGCTGTCGTTTCTGCTCGGAGGCCCAAACTTCACTTCTTCACGCAACAAGCAGAAATGCGGGTCGTGGGTCACCAACCCCAACATGATAAGGTCCGCATCCAACCCATATATACAGTGTCTTACGTTTGGATTGTAATTAGGCTGCAACTTCATCGTACGGATATATTTCATGATCTTGTGCTCGCCCTCGCCCGGAACTTCATGCCCACTGAATATCACATCGATGTTCTGCCAATTTGCATCTGTAGACACCTTTTTGTGGATGAAAAACTTGAGATGTCTCGTCAAAGTGGCCATAAACTCTGTTCCTGGCGTAATCGCATTGGAGTCAAACACCTCCGAAGGATCCTTCCTGGACCCTGCAGATTCTACGCCCGCAAGAGCCTCCTGCTCCTGCTCCACCTTACGCTGCTTCTCGGCCTCCAACGCGGTCCGGAACCGTCTGGATCTCTGCTGGTTCATCTTCGCACGTGGCGCTACACCGTCAATTGCCATGTAAAACACCTTTTTCGGCTTTATCGTGTTGAACAAGTGGTCAATGTACGCAAATATCGACGTGTACATCTCGTCATCCGACACCCGGTCTGTCAAATCATCATAATTCTGTCCACTCGAATGAGTGCAGTTATGAAGAATCGAATTCATGTCTAAATACAAATTGTCAAACTCCGGAATCTGGTCCTCATCGATCAATTTCGATATCAACGGCCATCTCTCCGAGATGAACCGGAAAAATTTTGGCACTCCCATTGTTTTTTTTCAATTTTTTTTTTGCTATTTTTTGTGCTAATAAAACTCGGTGTTTTTTAATAATAATATAAAAAACTCCCTTTTTTAATTGCCTTGGCAAATTTACAAACTCCAACAACCTAAATAAAGATAATCAAATTAACCTTCGCTTTCTATAAAAGCCCCCGTTTAAATCAATTCCCTAATCTTTCTTAAGCTCTTTCTTGTCTATTCAATTTCATTTCTTCATCATCATCAATAATGAAACATGAGATTTTCAAAATATTGGACGTTCAACTTTGATGGCGTTACCCGGGGGTCAGGTGGGCGGTGCATACACTTACTTGCTTTGGCGGGCTGTAAACAATTATAATGAAAATGATGATTTATTGGCGTTATGTTTTTGTTGGATTTTGTTACTTGTTAGTTTTTATTAGTTTTTGTTACTTGTTCTTGAATTTTATTAGTTTTTATTAGCTTTTTATTAGTTTTTATTAGTTTTTATTAGTTTTTATTAGTTTTTATTAGTTTTTGTTAATTGTTCTTGAAATTAATTAGTTTTTATTAGTTTTTATTAGTTTTTATTAGTTTTTATTAGTTTTTATTAGTTTTTATCAATTTTTATCAATTTTTATCAATTTTTATCAATTTTTATCAATTTTTATCAATTTTTATCAATTTTTATCAATTTTTATCAATTTTTATCAATTTTTATCAATTTTTATCAATTTTTATCAATTTTTATCAATTTTTATCAATTTTTATCAGTTTCCATTACCATTTATCAATTTTTATCAACATTTATCAATTGCTCTTAATGTTTATCAGTTTTTATCAACTTTTATTGACTCTTATCAATTTTGTATGCTTTAGAGAGGTTAGGTATTGATCTTAAAAAGTCCAAGATTTAAAGTTTGTAAAAGAGGGTCGCAAGAATATTGAAAAAGCTTTAATAATTTTATTCAACATTTTTCCAAGTTTTTCACCTTTATAATGATAATAACAGTTTCGTTTGTATTGGGATCCAACTCCTGAGCCTGTCAAATCTTTCTCTCTTCTTTGAGAATACTATCTGCTAACTTATCCGGTCAGGTCTTTCTATTCTCCGAGAGTAATGGCCACTGAACCATCCAACCGAGCAGGTTTTTCAGTTCAATTTGAAGATTATATTTGACAATGGGTATTATATTTTTAAAACCTCGATTTTGATAATACACCTGTATATTTCAGTTATATCTTAAATAGAGCCTACTGTTTGTACAACGTTAAAAGTTGATTGCCATTTATGATATAATTATGATGCTAACTAATTTCTAGCAAATTTTAATCAAAACTTGAGTTTTTGATTATTGTTAGCAGACCTTTAGTCACTGAGATATCATTATCAATGTTTAGTCGTGTTGATAAAGGGACTTGGTAAAGCCCAATCATGTTCAACATCATAAAAAGCAGTGAGTAAAAGTGTCCGTATTGGGAATCGAATCCATGTGCCGGTTACGTACTAGCCATTCTTCCAAATGATGTCTTTCCTATTGTTAGTTTAATAAAGTATAAAAGAGGAAGGCCTTATTTACGGGCCTCAAAATAAAAGAAACTATAATTATTCTTATAACCCAATAGCTTACATGCTTGGCCAAACTTTACTCTCAAAAGTAAAGACATTTTCTCCTTTTAACAAAAATATGTCTATATGCAATTCCTTACTATTGCCAAGTGGCCAAGTTGGTTGAGGCCTGCGCCACGCAAAATAGGGTGGGAAATAAGTGTGGCGTTCCTCAATTGGGTTTTTGGGACTCGATTCCCGCTCTTGGTGTTTTGGAGTAGTAGTCAAACGTTTTATTGAATTAAATCAGTGGTATTCAAAATATTTCAACTTCAAAAGACTAAAGTACCATTTCAAATTTTGCTGCTATGTCCTGGTACTATTTATAATGCCTATATTTGGAAAAGTGTTTCCAAAGGTCCCCCCTTTACTCACGTTTAATGAAGAATTTCCAAGGGTCCCCCCTTTGGTTAAAGAATTGGCAAATTGGTAAATCCGCCTCCTTTACTCAAATTTGATGACGAATAATTGTCATTGCTCATTTCTAAATACTTTCTATTCCTTTCTGCACTTGAAACACTTGCCACAGAACGTAGCTCGTTTCCCTGTTGATTTTCGAGTAAATATTTGATGTAAATTGTCAATTTTGACAAAATGTTGATTCTTCAAAGTCATATTCTAGAGTCGTTATAGCAAAGCAACCGGACAAAAATTTTATTTTAATACTCTAGTAATCTTGGGGTTTATAAAAAGTATTTTTTAGAGACTTGGCTTTTATAAATTATCTTATAGTGAGATAGTATTATATAATTCTAGCCTAGCAAGTGTCAATTTCTTATATACGCGCAATGTCTAAAGGTACTTGGTACAATCTAGTGGGAAACTCACTAAACTATTCTGTTAGGTCTTTAAAAATATTATCCACTATACTATGTGGTTCGCCGCATTTTCAAAGAGGCTGTAGACACAGCTCTTGATCCAAGAAGGATCATACGGGTTTACTTTATAAAAGAAAAGAAGGCATGGTAAAAACCTTTTTAAAAATAATGACAATTATAATAAATATCATATATCTTCTCACCCAATTGGTTGAAATTAAACACTAAACTTTGGTCTAGGCCGTGTTTCAAAGTTGCACTTGCCTGTGAACTCACGTTCAGCATCGTAGAATGCTCGTCTTGGGAATTGAACCTATGTTTCTGTTAGATACTAACCATTTCTATCCTATCAGTTGTTTTCCCACTAGCCCTTGGGACCGTGATATTTACAATTACAAGACAAGAGAAAACAAACTGTATAATATTAACTGATATAAAACGCAAAACAGACCATACTTAGATAGCATTCAACTCGTCCTCCTCGTTAGGTTGTCTTTCTTTCAAGACCAAGGGTTTACCGGTGACTCTTTGATAGATGTCGTTGACGTCATCGGTGGTTGTTTCGAAATGGGAGCTGGCGTCGTACGATTTGGAGATGTAGACGTTGTCGGACTTGCCGTCGGACTTTGGTTCGTAAATGTCGGAGATACTGGTGAACTGTTCGTCGACTTGACCAATCAAATCAAAGGCGGGTTTCAACTCGACATGAGGGTTGTCGGTTTCGATGATTGTGGACGCGATGGCCAAATAGTAGGGTTTAGCAGCAACGTTGTGGGTGTAGGAGACCACGGCAATGTAGATGTCGTTTTTACGGCCCACTTGGTTCTGAGGAATGATGATTTGCAACGAGTCTGCGTCGGGAGCCTGGGAAATTGGGTGTTTCAAGATGTTGATCGACCGGATGACTCGTTGGCCGGTTTTCTTGACCTTTTCAGGAAAGTACGTTGGGTCCCCAATAACCACAGGAGCCTTGGCCACGCCTTCCTTGGTCTTCACACCGGTGAACTTGCCCTCGGAATCGTACAAGACCTCCTCAATCGGGGTGTCTAGCATGTACGTGCCGCCGTAGATGGCAGACAATCTCGCAAAGCCCTGCGGCAACTCGCCCAAGCCGTACAACGGGTAAATGTAGGGAGACTTGCCGTATTTGGCCACAGACTGGACATACAAAAGAATTCTCTCGTACGTTTCCCTCGCAGGCTTCTCGAGATAGTCGTCGTTGGAGTACAATGCCATCGCATGGCCAATAAAGTCCTTAGTGCCCGACTCAAGCCCGTACTTGTAATACACCTCGCTCATGGTGTTTTTATCCAAATCCAAGCCGCTGTGCGTCGACACGTCCTCCTCCTTGTAGTTGGCAATGAACTCCAAGAACCTCTTCATTCTTCTCTTCTCAAAAATGCCCATCAAGGACGATCTCACCGCCTCGTACTCATTGGCAGGAACCTTGGCAATCTTGCCGCTGCGGTACACATACGAGGCTGCAATCTGCTTAAACTCAATGTAGCGAGTCACGTTGGTGTGCACCAAGATGTTGGTCAACTCCCCGTTGGCCATCAAAAACTTGGGAATCAAATCAACACACCAATCACGGTCTCTGCCCAAGCTGTGCTCTGGGACCTCGTTTCTGAACCGCTTGAACAATTGCGACAAGTTGAGCGACGCAGACTCGCCGCCGTAAAAGTCCTGCCGGTCGATATGAAGCACCTTCTTGCCGTCAACCGATAAAAGCCCCGAAAGAAGACATTCCGTCAAACCAGTGCCTAATTGTTAGCCAGTTGTTATCTCTCATGGGTCTCAGCTAAACTTACCAAGCACAATAACATCATATGACTCATCCATCGCTCAAATTTCCTCCTCTAATTACTCAAAGTTGTTCCTAACAAAAACCAATCAATATTATCAATCAATTCTCTTCAATATATCCGCTTTCCCAAGTTTGAAACATCTCTTGGACAGCAAGCTCTCTATTTACCGCCAGCTAACCATCTGCAAAGCCGGGTAAGCTCATTGCGTTATGAGTGATGGGCGAAGACCAGGTCTGTAGTAAATGTTATATGGTAGATGGTATATGGCGTTTTAGTATATACTATATAGTTGTGATATTAAATGTATTTGTATTGAACGCAGAATGGGTAAAACGATAGCTTACTATATAAAATGACAGGAAATACAATCCTAGATAGTGGTCAAGACGACTGCGTAGACTTGGATGACTAGTTAACAATGGTAAAACGCCGTTGACTGGGTATTGCCTGATAAGTCTAGCCAATGAGAATTAGTAAAAGAAACACCGTTTGCAACTGTAGGTAGAGCAAAAATAGAATAGCCGCTGAGCCGTATGGCTCAGTGGCCAGTGCTTTCATAGAAGAGAAAAAAGACCTGGCAGGATAGTTAACGTACCAGAAACAGGGGTTCGATTCCCAAGACGAGCACTCTACGATGCTGAACGTGAGTTCACAGGCACAACAGTCTGAAACACAGCCTAGACCAAATTCTAGTGGTTAATTTCAACCAATTGGGTGAAAAGATAACGATATATAAGATTATGATCAGATTATGATCAACAGGACATGATTGGGCTAACATAGCGTGTATATACGAAACTGATATGTACTGGGCTCGAAATATATGTTAGTATCATCAAAAAAAAATTGTAAATTAAAGTAATGAAGGGCTGTTCTGTTTATTAGTATATTTTCCATTCTCAAATAAGTAAATAATTATCATTTTCCTTATACACTCCATAGCTTAAAAGACTTGATAAACCCCAATCATGTCCTGTTGATCATAATCGACTCAACCTTGAACCTATTAGGTCTTTTCCCTTTTACTTCTGCTTATACACATAGCAAAAAATAGGCATATTTATTGCCAAAATATATACTCGAAAAGTAAAGATATTCAAATCTATGCCTATATGCAATGCCCTACTATTGCCAAGTGGCCAAGTTGGTTGAGGCCTGCGCCACGCAAAATAGTGTTGAAAATAAGTGTGGCGTTCCTCACTTGGGTATTTGGGACTCGATTCCCGCTCCTGTCGTTTTAGAGTATTAGTCAAAGGTTTTGTCAAATTAAATCAGTGGTATCCACAATATTTCAAACTAAAAAAAAAACATACAGTAATATTTCAATTTTTTTCACTATAATATGATAGTACTTGTAATGGAAAATACTAGTTCTTGGCGTAAATATTTGATATAATGGGAAATTGTCAATTTTAACAAAATGTTGATTCTTCCAAGTCATATTAGAGAGCCTTTGACGCAAACCAAACCACACAACAATTATGTTTCTACACGCTTCAAATCCTAAAGGGTTATACTATTTTCTTTTTTTTGAAATCTGGCTTTACAAATTATTTAATAGTAAGAAAGTATTATTTTGTCGAGATTAACACATAATTTGTTAAATAACGTGTTTTCCACCCCTCAAAGTAACTCACTCATTTCTTCAAGTTATTACATAGCTCTTGATTGATTTTTGTCTTATCTACGACTACGCCAGCATTTGGATAAGCTTATTCCAAAGAAACGCCTATCTTAAGAGCTGAAAAAAGTTATGGTTTATTATAGGTTCTCGGAGGAGCTAATAATTATCACTATAAATTGTCAAGCTAGCATATGCATACATTGGATATTTTATGGGGCTCGGTAAAGTGTAATATGCTTGTTAATAAGCTTTCTACCACAGTTCAGGAGGTTCGAAAAACTTTTATTACTATTCAACTTGATGTTGCAAATGGTTTAGCGTTATTTTAAATTTAATTTTTTGTTTCTTCGCCGTTGTAGTTTCAAGGTAAATCTTAGTTTTTAATACAAGGATATGTCATATGTGTCAAAAGTGTTCAATTATTGAATTAAAATTGGAGCAAAAAACTACAATTTTTAAATTATGCTTATTTATAACTGGTTTACGCTATTTAAAACTGTGACCAGATTATAATGACCGAGACATGATTGGGTTTCCCCCACTGGGGTTTACAAAGTCCCTTTAGACACAGCACGTATATAAGAACCTGATATTTACTGGGCTCGAAATATATGATACCATTATTAATGCTAAATAAATCACTTGTCACTAATTAAGTAGCATGCAATAATATGCAGGTACACGCAACACTCACACCTGTTTTTTAATTCCTTCACTGAAAAAGACAGCGTAAACCTTCAACATCGGGCTAACAGATGGTGATATATACAACCAATATATCCAAAATAGCTACTTTTCAGCGCACAGTATTAGCAATTCAGGCATAGTTTTAAAATCGGGTGATGCCATATATTTGGAGTTGTATAAATTTCCTTAGAATATCGCGGAATTCCTTGACGTAACTCTGATTTTGAACATTTTTCAATTTTTCAATTCTTGAATATCGGTTGTATCACAACCATTTCTCAGTATAGTACTCAGATATTTAGATTTATAAGAGCTACAATGGCATATAGTTTTGATCCTGCAAGCGTGATGCTTGTGTTAAGCATTTTCATAGTGATTTTGTTGAGTATAGTAAGTAATGGAAACTTAAGCGAGTACTGATAGCATACTAACCCGATAAATATAGCTCTTTTTTGCGGTAAAAATCTTGGCACACGTTCCAAGAGCTCCTCAAGACTCAGAATTGTATTACACTACAACCACAGGTAGCAAGGGCGAGTATTCTGAACGTCTTCCGCTTCCTTGTAAGAACTCTCCACCAGAAGCTGGTATTCTATTAAGCGTGGTGATTCCATGTTATAATGAGACCCAACGGTTGAAAATTATGCTCGATGAGGCCATCACGTTCCTCCGGGACAATAAAGCCCTCTGTAATGCGTTTGAAATCATCATAGTAGACGACGGCTCTAAAGACGATACCTTTCACTACGCATTGAGTATTGCCGATTCTTACAGTTTGGCTCCTGGAGTCTTTAGAGCAATCAAATTGGAAAAGAATCGGGGAAAAGGCGGCGCCGTAACCCATGGATTGCAATATACTAGAGGCAAATACTCAATTTTTGCTGATGCTGACGGAGCATCCAAGTTTTCTGACGTGACCAATTTGATAAGAAGCGTTGAAAAGAACCAAACAGGCACGAAAGAGGTTCCAGTAGTAGCAATTGGGTCTCGTGCCCATATGGTCAACACTGATGCTGTGGTTAAACGTTCGTTTGTTAGAAACTTTCTCATGTACTCGCTTCATACATTGTTATACATATTTGGAATCAGGTCTGTTAAAGACACACAGTGCGGATTCAAATTGTTCAACAAATCCGCAATAAAAGAGATCTTCCCCTACATGCACAATGAGCGCTGGATCTTCGATGTGGAGGTTCTTATTCTAGCAATCAGAAAGGGAATCACCATCGAAGAAGTCCCCATCTCGTGGCATGAGGTGGACGGCTCAAAAGTAGACTTGGCTAAGGACAGTATAAACATGGCTATTGATTTGGTGGTTATCCGGTTTGCCTACTTGCTTGGTGTTTATGTAGATCATGATATTAAGACCAAGAAAGATTAGAGGTTGAAAAATGTACGTTTATTTCTCGTTGGCTATTATATGAAAACTGCTTGTAATGATAGTAACTCGGTGTAAAATTCAACTATTGTGTGTATAAAATTGTCCTTGTAAGTTCAGATGCACTAGTGGTCTTGACGGCGATTATGGAGTCTGGGATCATTTCTGGCTGAAGGGTTTTTTATATTTTGTAATGCTACTCGATTCAATGTACGATATTATGAACAAGTGTTTACAGCCTGCCAGCCTGGTCAACATACTATATTAACAAAGTTATCTTAACGAAATAAAGAATAAATGGAAGCGTATAATAAGCTTCAAGTTATTAAAATAGCAATTTAGTCATTAGTAAAAAAGAAGCATATTGACAGAATGATTCAAAATCAAAAGAATTTGCTAGTGAATGCTATCATTCTTTCATCCATACAGCGCAAAACCAGCACAGCTGGCATGAATGCTGAGGGCTAAACCTTTGGTCACTTATTGATATTGTTATGGCAAAAAAACATAAGCAATAATAACTTGTTAATTGAACCCTTTTTTTGACCAAACTTCTGATACTAATAGCTCTTGAATGACTCCTAATACTAATAGCTGTAGAGTAAGTGAAGTAGTGCAAAACCTCACTCAGTCTGCATCTTCTACAGGATCAATGACCAAAAAGTCTTCTTCTACCATTGCAAAAGCAAGAATATCACCGTCGTCCACCTGCAATTCATTGATAGACATGTTTTTGGTGCCCTGGATTTCGGTGAAATTCGTGCCTGACGCCTGGGACTTGTCTACTGGCTTTCCAAGCTTGATACTGCTGATACTATCGATTTGATTGACAAGTCCATTAATACCTATTGCGTCATCATCGGACTCGTCAATGGTTTTTGAGCCGTTGGCTTGAATCACCACATCACTGTCACTATCGTTTTCTTGGTCAAACGAAGTGGTAGGAATTTCAATGTCGGCTTTTACATTGTCGAAGTCGTCATCATCATCATCTAAAGGTTTCAATCCACCAGTAGCATTGATCATTTCTTGGATTTCATGTTTCAAACTGTCCACAGTGGCATTTGTATCTATAAGAACCATAAGCACCTGTTTCCCACGTTTCAAGTGAAGACGTACAACCTTTCCACTACTAGATTTCTTTGGTGCCCATACAATGTTAGTCAAATTGATTAGATCATCGCATCGTATAAAAATTTGCTTAGATTACTCACCATTTTTGAATGAGCAATTCGATAACAATTTATTACAAAGTAAAGCTTTTTAACCTGTTTGGAACCGGATTCCACTTATTCTTTCTGAAAAAACTTTGGGCTGCTTATAGTTTATCACTATAATACTGTTTGGATGAACAATGGTTTCAACGTCTGAAAAATAGCAACTATTGCCCGTCCCCAACATGCTTGATGCTACAACTATACTAATGCTATCTTGCAATGTAAATATACTTGATAGGATAAGGTTATGGCGGAGCCAAATGAAACTTGTTTGGTTTGTAAAACAAAGTGAAGAGACCGTAATATTTACATTTATGCGAACAGTTGTGTTATAATAACATGTTTCGAGCCCAGTAAATATCAGTTTCGTATATACGCGCTATGTTTGCCAAATCATGTCCTGCTGATCATGATCTGATCATAATCTTATATATCGTTAACTTTTCACCCAACTGGTTGAAAGTAAGCACTACAATTTGGTCTAGGCTGTGTTTCAGACCGTTGTGCCTGTGAATTTACGTTCAGCATCGTAGAGTGCTCGTCTTGGGAATCGAACCTGTGTTCCTGTTACATACTAGCCACTGAACCATTCTGCCAGGTCTTTTCTTCTACCAGAGTACTGGTGTGGCTCAGTGTGTATATTAAAAAGATTTCAAAAAAAGATTTCGAGGAAATGTTGGTAAGATAAAGTCAAAATGTATGTATTTGAAAGTTTCTGAGAAAATGTTGATACTAGTGCCTTTACGATAGAGGATTTGATAACGTTTTTTCTTTGATTGTCTCGTTTCTTAATGTGTTGTTAAAACTATTTCGAAACGGGTGCTGCTCTTATTTCAACACAACTTGTAGAAAATTGATTGATTTTGCTTTTACATAGTGGCTGAACTGTCAAATTTATCATACGGTAATATATGTCATTTAGACTTGATAATGTGCATAAAACATTAAATATCGTATCAACTGTGGAAACGTCTATATATATACGCCCACCGCTGGATAGCTTGACTCTTACAGTTTATCACACTCGACTCGTTTATTGCTATAAAGCAATTCTAATAAATGCTATGGGTTGATAATAGTTTTACCTAATGTTTGCTTTTCAATGGTTGGATGCTAGGCTTCTTGGATGCTAGGTTTCTTGGTTTAACCAACTATCATTACAGTCTTCTTCAATACGCATTTGCTTACAAACTTTTAGCTTTGAGCAGCTCGGTAATGTGGTTTCGGTGGTCCTCAAAACTTTTTGGATAAATGTAACGTTTTATAGTTTCAACCTGGTCGGTGTTCTGGACTTTTCTCAACTCCAAGCATTTTGATTGGTTGTTATATGTCAATCTCCAGGCAGCATTTTCGTTGCCTTGAGCTGTGACTTTTGCCTTGATCCAGGAAAGAACTTGATGTAACCACAGGTACGCTTTTTGGATATTGAAATTATTAGGATCGAAATGATTAGGCAAATCACTAACTTTGTATTCTTTGACATGGTGCAACTTTCCGTTGTAAAGACGAAAGCCGATCACCACAGTGCCACATCCGGTGAGATTTGCTTGCAAATAGGTGACAAACAACTTTTTCTGGAACCGCAAATCCAGCTTGAGATCTTTGTTCCATACATGAGTCTTAAGCTCGCAATGGTTGGTAAGATCTGTCACTGGAACATTGAGCAGTCTACAATCACTTTCAGAGCTCATGACTACACTTATAGGTTGAGACAAAGTCTGTTTGTCCAAAACAACCTTCATTAGAAGCTTGAAACTGGCATGGTTAGTCAAGGGTTGGCTGTGTCTTTCCCTGCCGACTTTTTTCCAGTCATCGATATCAGAAGGATGCTGTGACGTAGTGACAATCTGCTCAAACTTGTGGCCCAAGTACCCGTTCTGTAGATCCTTTGCTGACTCCAACTCCCTGTACAGATTGTTAGAAACCAAGATTTGGCTTCCGATTGTGCTGATGTTCAATTCGATGTCAACCCTGCTGCTCTGCACTATAAAGGGTGACGAAAGCTGCATCAAGCGCACAAGTGGCCCCTTATTTGATATGAAGTCCAGCTCTACATACGGAGAGCCTTCGGCTGGTTTTTCGAGGTATTTGTTGAACATCTCGGTCTCAAGTTCCTGCAACGCCCCTAAACTTCCGGACAACCGAGGAATAGCTCGGTCGTACACATACGGTTTGTAATTCTGCCATCCTTCGAAAAGATCGTATATGAACTTGCCGTCAGTCGGGTATCTGAAACGTCTTGGCCGGTTGTAGAATCTCGAGGAAGCATCTGATTGAAACATGAGATTCAAGCCCTCGTCACGCGAATAATACGAAACTGCTTGTCGTGACGTCACAGAGACATCACTAATAGCCTCAGATTGTTCCTCGGTACTGGTTTTCTCGTGGCCTGCTTCAGATTCTGCCAAACCGCCCTTGACAGCACTTTGCAGGCGTTCTAGATACTCCTCAAAAAACTTACGATACGATTTTGGCAGTGCCATGTCCTTCTGGCAGCCAGGAACTTTTAACGTAGCAATTTCTGCACATTCACTATCCTCAATCTTCAAATCTTTGAGAGAATTTTTCCAAAATGACTCGTCCAACTCGCAATGGTCCTCTTTTGTCTTCAAACCTTCTTTCTCAGCACTGTCTTGCCCAGATCTAGCATGTAATCCTTTTGTTTGCCGCCTGCTGTGCCCCAGATTAGCATTACGAGTGCGTAAATGATAATGATCATTGCCTAAGCTTCCGTCACCAGAATCATGGTGATGCTGCATGCTCTTGTGCCGTCTATAACTAGCGCTTCCTTGCTTTTCATGATACTTGCCCCGCTTGTCATCATCAGGACTCCTTTTCTTGTCATTGAACTGCTTCTCAACACCCTCGGCCACGCCACCATTCGATGGCGCCATTTTTAATACCTTTGTAGTAAAAAAGCCTTGTCCCGGAACCCTCGCAAACAAACTGCGTATCATAGATCTTACAACAGTAAATAAGCCTCATAGACCTTACATTTACAAGCCATATCATCGCCATCATGGCTAGAACAAGCCCTTTCATCAAACTTTTCATTTCTTGGTCATTGCTTAGTAATACTGCTACAAGGTGGTCATGGACTAATGTATATCTTGATTAATGAGATTTGAACTCATATTTAACCCAAGCTGGAAATTCTACTTGCGTTTATCATTCCGCTATATTCGTATACAAGTTGTTAATAAGTAATACCTTACATTTCAAGCCGCGTAAATTTCAGTTTCTTATATACGCGCCATGTCTAAAGGGACTTGGTAAAGCCCAATAATATCATCTTAATCATAATCTTCTCACTGAATGATTGCAAAGTAAACACTATTGGTCTAGGCCAGGCCGTGTTTCAGACACTTGCACTTGCCCATTCAAAAACAGCAAGTAAAAAGCGTTCGTATGGGGATTCGAACCCGTGTACCTGTTAGGTCGCTTTCTCCACAGTACTACCCGTTGAACTATCCTGCCAAATCTTTTTGGTTTATCCAAGACTATCTGCTTTTACTTTAATAGACATAGCAAAATGGTTATTCTACATAAATCAGAACATTGTCTATAAAAAACACCAGTTCTTTGAATTAATTCATAACAACACCAGTTTTTTGAATTAATTCATATACTTGATTCGAATTCCACAGTTTTATCGCTCTCATTAATAAAGTCACTATATTGCTATTTTCGCTTTAGTCCCCTTGGACATAGAGCGTATATACAGAGCTGATATGTAGTGGGCTCGAAATATATGGTTATTATTATATTGGTATTTTCAATATCATTGTAAAGCAAAAGCTTTACACGTTAAAGCAGGAAATATAACTTCATTACATAAATATAACAATATACAACTAGGGAATGCACTATTTAATAATAATAAAGTGGCTAGACCAGTTTAAATAATCTATATTACTTGTCCATGCTTTACACATTTGTATGCTATAGGATTAGCTGAGAAATTACGATTACTAGTGTACTTTATTCATGATACTAATCCTAAACTCAAAATTAAATGGAACTTTAATAAAGACATGTATAGTATAGTAGTATTACGACCCAAAATTGGCCTCTGCTGTGCTAAATTATAGGAAATTTATAATAATAATTTACGATTGTAGAAAGTAAAAGTTATGTAGGATGAGAGGTGCACAGGAGAATAACACTTAATAAATGGCAAGTAGTAAATGAATTATGATAATTATACAAGATAATATCAAATTTAAATATTCATAAAATCCAGAGAAATACTCAAAATAACTCACTAAAAACATTTAAATCTCATATATCAAGCTTATACCCGGATTGCCAAAACAGCCATATTGAGATCGTGCGTTATGAACCATGATATGTTGATGTAGTATAAGTGTGGGTGGGAACAACTGGGGGCTAACGACAATAATAATGGAATCAGAGCAATTCTTTAGGATATCAGTAAGGTTTCAGAACATCTAAAAGCTTTATTTGTTCCTCATTTTTTTTTTGTTTGTTTAAAGAAACATTCTCCAGTTTATACCCATACAACCTTTAAACTGTCTTAGTCATCGATTACTAATCATAGATGACTATATGGTTATCGAAACAAGTGGCGTACATTAGATGACATGAGATGAGTTGATGAAATAACAATCAATACCAGAATTTGGAATAATATAAAACATCATATATCAGCGAAGCCATGTCTGAAAATGTGGATGATTTAGAGGCCGGTGGTCTGGAGACAATGTTCAATGCGGTGGTTGAGCAGGTGTCGAGTCTACTATTTCAGATCAACAACAATATCAATAATATCCGTAAGATGCAAATGAGCTTAACTGCCAGGTTTAATAGTAGCGGTCAAACGGGAAATGTAAGCACGTTGCAAGGCCGTATTGTAGAATTGGTAAATTCTACGGCCGAGCTTTTCAAACAATTGAATACACCAAAGAGTGCTCTTATAACAAGATTTGATAACCATACAGCAGGCTTTGGCCGCTACACAGATGACGAAAATCAAAGCTATAAAGATAGTAGTGCCGACAAGATAAGACTAGACAGAAACCAGTCGCTCCAGAAGGAGAAGATCTTGCGTGAGATTGCAACATCCTTACAGGAGTTTCAAGCTGCACAGCTGGAATTCAAGCAGTTTATAGAGAAGCGTGAATTGAACCAGCTATTAATAGAAGAGGAAGAGCAAAAAAACAACCTGAATGTTGACTCTTCTGCCCCTCAGCATCAGCTCATCAAAGAACTCGACCCAATCAACAATGAAGAGCTCGTATATCACACACAGATGATCAGCCAGCGTGAGGAGGAAATCCAGAACATTGAAACATCCATTCTGGAATTAAACACTATTTTCAAAGACTTGGACACCTTGGTTAGCGACCAAGGCTACATGATCGACAACATTGAAACAAATATTAACAGCTTCAGCGACCATGTACGGCTGGCAGACAGCCAATTGGTAAAAGCAAATCGTAGCCAGCGCCGTAGTCTCAAGACGAAAAAGTGTCTTATATTGGTCTGTGTGCTTGTCTTGGTGTTTCTCATGTTTATTGTATTGGCATTAACATGATTATGGTTTGTGTGTAGCCAGACATGTGCTGAAAATATGTATTGAAAATATTTATTGAAAATATTTATTTTTATCGCCTTGAAATGAATGAATGTTGATACAAGCTAAAACAGTGTGTAATTGCAGTATGTTTTTCATATACTTGTCAAACGGAGAAACTTTGATGAATTTAAAAGCAGAATCGAACACTAAAAAAAAGTTGCTTTTCACAAGCTTTTGTCCCCTTTACTTACTACCAAACTATATACTTACAGTCTTGTCTGAAACTGATATGTACTGGGCTTGAAAGATATGATATTATTGTTATTAGACTGATCTCATCGACAAACTAATAAAAGGCGCAATATCTCTCATAGAGCACCCAATAATCCTTCCATCTCTGCTTATATACATTTGGCAAAAGATGGGCATACTAAAAATATACTCTTGAAAAGTAAAGATATATCTCTTTTCAACAGAAATATGCCTATATGCCTTACTATTGCCAGGTGGCCAAGTTGGTTAGGCCATGCGCCACACAAATAGTGCAGAATAGTGCAGAAAAGTAAGTGTGGCGTTCCTCACTTGGGGTTTTGGTACTCGATTCGCGCTGTTGACGTTTTGAAATAAATATCAAACCTTTTATGGAGTTAAATCTATGCTATCCAGGTTATTTTGAATTAAAAACCATACACCAGAGTTGTTAAATTTTCTGCTTTATTATAGTACTATTTATAATAAACAATCTCAAGTTTTCGAATAAATATTTGATATAACGGAAAATTTCCAATTTTGACAAAAAATTGATTCTTTTAAATCATATTCTAGAGTCTTTACAGTAAGCCAAACCATACAAAAATCATATGTCTATACTCTTCAAGTCCTAGAGTTTTATGCCACGTACTTTGTTTCAATATTTGTTTTTTGAAATTTATTTAATAGTGAGAAAGTATCAATTTGTCAAAAATCACACATAATGTGTTAGAAATCGTGTTTTTCACCTCTCAGAACATGTTTATTTATTGCTTGGCAACATCCTATAGGTTTATATTGCTTTTTGTTTTATTTCAGCTTGTTTTAAACTTTGACTGAGGTTTTATTTCAAAAAAAGGTGTGTCCCAAAGGCCAAAAAAAGTATTTTTTTATTATGGTTTCTCAGAGGAACTTGTATTATATTAATCATAAGATATTGTCAAAAGAGTATATTTCAACTTCCACTATACATTTAAAAATTTATGAAGTAGGTAAATCGTAATGTGCTTATTAATAAGCTTTTTACTTAGGTTCAGGGGATGTCGCTTTGAAAAAACTTTTATGATCAGATTATGATCAACAGGAAATGATTAGGCTTTAATAAGTCCCCTTAGACACAGTTAGTATATACGAAACTGATATGTACTGGGCTTGAGATATATGATATTATTATTATTATTATTATTATTATTATTATTATTATTATTATTATTATTATTGTTATTATTATTATTATTATTATTATTATTATTATTATTATTATTATTATTATTATTATTATTATTATTATTATTATTATTATTATTATTATTATTATTATTATTATTATTATTATTATTATTATTATTATTATTATTATTAGGATGGATTTGTATTGAACGGAAAATGGGTAAAACGTAGCTAAACAATAGAAAAGGGAAACAAGGTTTGCAATTGTAGACAGTGCAAACCTAGAATAAGGGTGTTTCAGGTATCTAGTCGATCAGATTATAGGACTAGAAGCATATAGATGTAGGTCTTTTTTCTCTTGTCTGAGCCAAATGGCCAAGTAGTTTTCCCAATGGTTTATCCAGCTTTCCCATTGGTTTGCCTGGTGGCTTGATAAAACCATCCAGCCAGTTGAAACCATAAGATACACTACAACATTAGTAAAACAAAAAAGCACACAGTTAGGTGATATATAGTATAAATTAAATTAGCAAGACGCGGAGGAGGCGTTCTGTATATGTAATATAATGAACAGGCAATGGATAACAGAATGTTTACTTTGAACCGTACTGGTTTTTGAAGCATTGATAGATGGTGTAATCAAAATGCTGGAAGTTTGGACTGATATCTTTGAACAAGTCTAGGGTTTGGGCTGATTTTTTCCAATAAAGGTTTGGAGAAGAGCCAATGTAGTCATGGGAGTGTTTATTCAAGCTGTGGAAGTCTGAGTTGAGGGTGTTTTTGCTAAAACCGGCAATGGAGTCGTTGCTGACGTTGTTGTTGGAGATCCAGCCAAGAGCCATATTGGAAGTCCAATCAAAAGGGACGAATTTTTGCAATATTTCGTAGGAAGCCAAGGTGAAACCAAATTGTGGAGAAGATCTCAAGATTCTGGCAGGGCCGCCTTTGAAAAAGGCAGAGAAACCTTCGTATTTGTAGATTTTTCGGGCGGCATCAGCGATACCTTTGTACTGGATGTCGCCTTTTTTTGATTCCAACTGCAAACGGGTCTTGATGACATCGCAAGGGGTGGTGAGATAGGCGGCGGGCATGCCAGCCACAGCGCCAGCGGTGAGCAATTGCCAAGTGGAGATGTTGTCGGGGCCAGGAGAGGAGCCGGCCAAGTTGTTTGCGTTGATAAAGTATTGTTTCAAGTGGGCGTAGGTTGGAAAATAGATGGAAGAGAAGGGGACGTCTCTTAGTAAGCAAGCAGCTACGCCTTTATACAAGCCACTAATGCCCAACAGTCTTACGATTTCCATGGCGGATTTTTTTACAATGATTTGGCCGCTGGCGTTGAGTTTGCCAATCATTTGGCCCTGGATTTGCAATCTGATTTTCACAATTTCCAACGGATTGGTGAAGACGACCTGAGCGCCGCCCGCACAGCTTCCGGCCAAGATTTCATAGGGCAAGCCAACATGGCCCGCCAGGTCGCTTGACAAGCTACGAACCAAGTCGTTCATGGTGAGTTTGATTGCCTTTTCCGGGGCAATTCCCACCAACTGAGGAACCAAGCCAGAATACAACTTGAAAGGGCCTTCTTTTGCTACGGTTTTTACCAAGCAGTCTAGCGAGTTCCGATACGCCCCGTGGTTACGCTGGGCCTGGATCCGAGTCTTGATCAAGTCAATGGGATACACCATGGTAGCGCCAATCGCACCAGATACCGCGCCAAGACAGAAATGGTAGACAGACTGCAAAAGAGAATACAAATTGTGCGACTTGTCAAACCGTTTAGCCACGATATCTACGGCAATGTTTGAGGCAATGTCTGCTGGCTGCGCTGCGCTGGAGCTCCCATTGCTATGTATATACTTGTGCAAGATGTCCAACTCGTGGTCGGTGAACAACTTGCTTGATTCTACGGATGTATGGTCGGTGTCCAGCAACAACTTGTTGATCAGCAGATACTTGTTCAACAAGTTGGTGGTTGACTTGATGTCGCTCCAGGAGTAGTCGGAACGGTGGCTGGAAAGTACAAACTGAAGAAACCGGCTGTCGATCTTGTGGCCATATAAATGGTCAACCAACTGGGCCACTTTGGAGGCCTCCACTTGAATATTGGCATTCTTGTGGACATGGAAGAAACTAGTCACTTTTTCATGGTTAAGCTCGCTGATAATCAGATTATTCAAATCGTGATAATCAACATATTTCGCATTACGGCTATAATGGTCATCTAACATACTATTGATTTTGGCCCAATTGATGCCGTCATCGCTTACATAATGTACTTTTTGCTGAAACTTGTGCTCATGTATATAATCGTCCAATTTCCTCAATGTTTTCATGAATTGAGTCATCATTAGACGGTCGTTTTTACCATCGTTTTTACCGTCGTTTTTACCGTCGTTGTTACCACCATTTTTAAACCATTTCTCGTACAAAGTTTGCTGTTTGCTAAACTCAAGCTTACTGAAAAACTTCCAGATCATTTTAAACTGCGAATTGCTCTCATTAAATAACCCAATGAAATCCAGCCAATCCTTCCTTGTCAAATAGCCTTTGAAATTCTCATCTGCTATCATAAAGAAAATCGCATAATTTTCCCGCGATAGCTTCCCAGTAAGACGGCTAAATAACCGACTAAACTCTTCATAGCCAAGGGTCTCTGAATCTCCGGAATATTCCCTAAATAAACCCTCGAAATCAGCCTGCTTGTCGCCCACAGGACGAACATACCCAGCATACGACATTGTAGTTCTATGCTAACGTAATCTTTATGAGGTTTACTCATTCTTCTGCCATATTGGAAGCATTCACAGCCAGCAACTCCATTACTATATAAAGTATATATGGAAAATCTCAAAGTGAAAAGAAACACGCTGCCGCCCGCCGCACCTCGCAATGTGGGGTAGCCCAGCCGACATTCTCCGACGGTGGGGTGTTCGGCCTAATTGGTATTTATAGCTTGCAATTGCCCATTGCCAATCCCCTTGATATACATGTCACATACCTGCAGCTGTACCACATGTCGTGTACCTCCATCTCCTATGATGTCATTACCATATTGTAGTTTATCATCATAGTATATATTCTTTAATCCTCTGAAAAAATATCATATTAAAACATCAACATTTATGACAAAACTACATGATACTAGTCATCTTAATAGCCAAAAGTACATGTCATTCATCTAGATAAAACCATATGATACTAATAAATCGCACTACATCAACATCTCCGCCAAGCCTCAGAAAACACGCTGCATTGCATTATGCTTTCCACCACCAGTCGCCTCCACTACAATTGTTACAACTACCCAACCAAACGTGACTAGTTACTCCGGAAACTCCCGTCTTATTTTCCTTCTCTTAAAACTCTATATGTATTGGGCTTGAAATATAAGATATTATTATTAACTTTATACCAACCTGTCAAACGACATACAACTTGTCAATATGCCACTCACCCACCCACCCACACATCACACCCTTACATCACTCACCCCACCCACCCCTTGTACAAGATAGGAAAAAGAAAAAGCCGAGAAAAAAGAAGCGAGGAAAATCAAACCTCCAGCAAAACAAAAAAGAAAAAAAAAACCAAAAATATTCTACTTGTTTTTGCTATTCCATCAACAATATATATACATATATATAAGGACGATAAAAAGAAGACGACAGATCAAGTGGTTAAGAAATTATACGATCGTTTTACCCCCCACGTTTGACCAAGTTTCACTCGCATATTTATCAACTGCACGCTCGTTCAGAAAGATTCGTTTTCTCTGCGAGACAACTGCATAACAGCGTCTCACGCAACAACTGCATAACAAGTGCGCCATGAGTCATGAGCAGAAGAAGCTGACCCATACGATTTATGATGACAAACTTCTTAATCCGCTGCCTATAGCTGAGACCACCAAGGCGAATGTGCTTACTGAGGATATATCGATTGATCCGCCCAATAAGTCTGCGGAGGACAGTCTTGCCGAAAGTGTTGAAAATAAGGATGTTGACATGGATCTGCAGCAGATGCCGCGACTTTCGGATTCCATGTCCAATATGGACATTGGACGCAAAAGTGCGTCTATGATGAGCATTGATGACGCGCCCTTTCTGCGAAGCGGGACACGCCGGAAATCCACGCTTATTCTCACCGAAGAAGCCGAGAATGCCCTTGATGCGGCTCGAAAAGAACATGATAGAAAGAGTAAACCAAAGGCCGACAGTCGGTCTGCAGAAAGCCACAGTAAGATGCAGGAGCCCAAGTTGTATCTGATTGAGATCAAATGGATTCAAGGAGGTAGCAAAGTGTATGTTACAGGATCATTTACTGGCTGGACAAAGATGATTAAGATGAAGAAGCTTAATGATAGCGACAAGGAATTTGTAATAAGGCTTAATTTGCCGGTCGGAACACATCGGTTTCGGTTTGTAGTGGACAATGAGCTTCGGTTTTCCGATTATTTACCTACGGCGACTGATTCTCGGGGCAATTTTGTAAACTATATAGAAATTCTTGCTGAAGATGACGAGGCACTTTTGCAGCAACAGCGCCACGAAGCCTCGAGTAAGGATGACGCAGCAGCATTGGACAAACTTCAACAAATCCAGGAAAGTCAGCAACTTTTGCAAAAAAACCTCACGCCAGAACAACGTGCCAAACTTGAGCTGCGCCGTGGAAGTAAAAAAGACACTCGTAAGGACTCTCATATTGGACTCACCCAAGATGACGATGATATGGGAAACGGATACAGTCGATTCCATGAGAAATCAATGATTATCAACGCCAAAGCAGTAAAAAAACAGCAAGACACAGAATACACAGCAAATATCCCTGCAATTTTCACAGATCCACAGGCCATGGAACGGTATTATCTCACTTTGGACCAGCAGAACCGTCAAAACGGAAATAACAACGGAAACCAATGGCTTATTCCTCCAGCCCTTCCTCCTCATTTGGATCATGTAATTCTAAATAATCAGCAGCAAGTCAATCAGGAAGGCGGTTTCAACAAGGAAATCAATGCCGGAGGTTCTTTACCTATTCCAAATCATGTCATTTTGAACCATTTGGCTACAACTAGCATCAAACACAATACATTGGCTGTAGCCACTACGGTCCGCTATAAACGCAAATATTTGACTCAAATTCTTTATGCTCCTCTCCAATAAATTCTTTTTTTTTTTTATTGTTTGTCATTATGTTTATTTTCAAAAAAAATCTTACGATTTCTACTTGTTTAGTTTTTTTTATCATCCAGTTTAAATGCTTGGTGCGGTGTTTGCAAATACGGTCATTTTTTTTTTTTGCTTGTTACATTTATCTTTGGATTACTTGGCTTGTATGCAATTGTCGTTATATTATGAATATGAAAAGTTGCATATTGATTTGTTTGTAGTTGGTTAATCGCATCAAAGTGGTGATATATTATCAACGATGATTTGTATTAAAGGGACAAAAGCTGGTTTGAGAAAAGGATACAAGTCTGGAAGAATAGAGTCTGGACCACTTGACCGGATGGCTCAGTGAGTAGTACTCTCAGAGAAGATGAATAGACCTGGCAGAATATTTCAACCGCTAGTATTCCTAGAGAAGAGACAAAAGACTTGACAGGCTCCTGGGTTCGATTCCGACACGAACACTTTTTTTTGCTTCTTTTTATGATACTAAAAGTATAACGCCTACTTTCCAATATATCAATAGGAAAATTATGATTGCTGGACATTTGATCGAGAGGTATACTCTTATCTTTAATTCTTCCAATATCATGTAAAGCTAATTTCATTTTTTAGATTTTAGATCATTAATTCTTAATTATTAAGCATTATGCATATAATACTTATTATGAGTTAACTATATACTTAATATTCTCATTTATTAGGAATTACCAATATACTTTAATTTCTTAGTTACTAACAACAACGATAAAAGATTTTACTATTTAATCGAGAAACCTGAAGCTCTAGAAGTTGTCAAATTCAATATCTAATTACTTAAAAAGACAAAAAATAGAAGGAAAAGTTAAATGAATGACATGATTGGGTTTTCCCCATTGAGAAAATTATGATAAACAGGTCATCATTGAGTTTTGCCAAGTCTCTTTAGACATGGAGCGTATGTAAGAGACTGATATTTACTGGGCTTTACCAAGCCCCCTTAGACATAGCGCGTATATACGGAACTGATATGTTCTGAGCTCCAAATATATGATATTGTCATTAATGGATGCCTGAATAGCTACAATTTATCATTTACTTATCAACAATTTATTAAATGTTAACAATAGCTACAATTTGCCAATTACTCATAGTAACAACAATTTATCAATTAACTGTAATGCCATTATAGTACTAACCATTCAATATATCTACCTGTAATCAATTATGGAAACTCACGTTGGAGACCAATTATGAATTATTATTCTGAATATGTTTCAGCATTACCTACAGTCTTCTTATAACCTATTTATCCCTATGGTATAAAATAAAATGAGCCACTAAACCTCTATAATTTTGGGCCCACCGTATTAGTACTGCATCCCACAACTTACAATAGCCCATCATGGCCCAGTAAATATCAATCCCAACCTGTTCAACATGCCATATATATAGTTAAATATCAATCATTCTGCATTCGCTCAGCTGCTTGTCCGCGAAAACGAGACAGGTGTCGCCGGGTAATAAATTAACTAGGCTATAACGCAGGTGACCTATATAATAATTGGGATCACCGTGTTTTTTTTTTCATAGTGGAAATAATTTCAAACTGAAAAATTTCAACAGATAGTATACTGTATTAAAATAACTTTTTGACATTACCTAATACCTTTTAAATACAGACGATCAAATGTTCAGACACTTCATAAACGTTTCCAAGCGTAGTGTATCCACTGCTCCCAAGAAACTTCTTGTGGAAAGCAAGTATAACTCAAAGAGCTCACCATCAAACTTTAAGCCTAAGAAAATTGAACCTGGTGTGTATTACCAACCATCTCCATCGATCCCTTCACCATTGCAAAAGACACCAAGTGTATTTTTGCCAAATTCGGATCCAAGAAAAGCCGCAGCTGTCCCAGAATATTCTGCGGAAGACGTCTCATATATGCCACCACTCAGCACACCTACTGAGAAGCAATACCATTTAACTGCTGAGCAAATAGAGGAAATCCAACAGCTAAGACAGAGCGATCCATACAAATACACAAGAAAAACATTGGCTCAAATGTACCAGTGTTCTGAGTTTTTCATAGGCTTGGTTGCCGACAATACCGAAGCCAGAATCAAGGATATGGCAGCAAGACTCGAAACTATAAAGTCCATGTGGTCGCCAAAGAGAAGAGACGCCAGACTTGACAGACAGAAGAGAAAACAGGCGTGGTATTCCTCTGCTTAGCTGCTTAGGTATGGGTATATAGTAAATACAGTTTAATAAGTGTACATATTACAGGGGTTAATATACTTTCTGAGTTGTTTCTATAAGTGGTGTTGGAGTTTTTGTTTGTGAGGATGTAGGATGCTGTTGGTTTTTTTTTAATTTTATTTTTTGATTCATTGGTTGATTATCTTTTACAATTTAACACTATATTTCGTGAAATCTTTGATTGCAGAGGTTTTATAGTTTTAATCAAAACTTTTGATGAAACCATCCTGAAAAATGGTTCATAGAAATTTGTTTATTCCTTTTACAATCATCAGTATTCATCGATGTTCCTCTTTTTATTGTTGTGATGCCTCTACAAATTCATCATCAAATAGTGAGTTCTACAGTATCACGTATGAACACATTCATCATATAAAGTGGTATAATGAATTTCTATAGTTTATAAACCTAGAAATAAAAAGACTTTCAATCGAATTGGCTCTCTTAATTATTATTCTTTACTATGCTTGTGAACTGGAAAACCAAAAAGAATTTTAATTGTATAAACACTATCCTATAACTACCGGGAGGGATGGGTAGTGCTCTGGAGAAGGGGAATAGACCTAACAGTCTCAAGGGTTCGATTTCCACTACAAGCACTTTTTACTAGCTGTTTTTACAATGTTGAACAAGCAAGAGTAACTGTATAATCAACCCTTAGTTATAGCTTATTCACCTAATTTCCCACATTATTCCGCTCATAAGCTTTGCAAGAAATGGGATTATTACTCGCCAAAATATACTTTCGAAAAGTATAGATATTCAAAAATATGCCTATATGCAATAGCCTTACTATTGCCAGGTGGCCAAGTTGGTTGGGCCATGCGCCACGCAAAATAGTGCAGAATCGTGCAGAATCGTGCAGAAAAACAAGTGTGGCGTTCCTCACTTGGGGTTTTGGTACTCGATTCCCGCTGTTGACGTTTTGGAGTAATCATCAAACGTTTTATTGAAATAAATCAGTGTTATCCAGGTTAATTTTATTTGAGAAAAAGAACCCTACAATTTTGAATTTTTTGGCCATACTAAGATAGTATTCATAATAAACAATTTTAGATTTATGAATAATTATTTGGTATATTGGAAAATTGCCAATTTTGACAAAATGTTGATTATTCAAAGTCATATTATAGAGTCTTTACAACAAACCAATCCATACCAAAATTATTTTTCTATACTCTTACGATCCTAGAGGTTTATACCATGTACTCTGTTTTGAGATCTTACTTTTATAAGTAATTAAAATTGTGGGAAAGTATCATTTTGTCGAAAATAACACATAATTTGTTAACAATCGTGTTTTGCACCCCTCATAGAGACTTTCTTTAGAGCTTGACGTTATTTCATACTTTTGAATTGCTTTTAGTTTTACTTGTGCTTTTTCAAGATTTGGATGAGCTTTTATTCTGTTCAGGGAATTCCTCTTCAACCTAAAGTTGCAAATAATTTAATGTTACTTTTATTTTTTATTGAAAGGATGTTCAATTGTGTTGAAAGAATTTTATTTTTGGAAGCTTAAATCGGGATCGAATTTTTAAAATATGTTTATTTATACAACCGGCTTATAGTTGTGCCCTAATTAAAACTACCTTGGACTTACCATTCTTATATTTAATAATATTTTGAGTGCGTCTTAATTACGTATATTGGAATTCAGAAAGGTAAATTGATTGTGAAGATTAGTTATCTAAGTTTTTTTGTCATTCAATTTGGGTCTAGTGGATCATCTTTAGGAACTGATTTTAGTTTTTATAATAGGTTTTTAGCTTTTTTAAAACTACCACTATTTTCCGCTTTAGACATAGGTCTTGTTCATTTCGTAGGTTCAGGATTTATTTTACGCTATTTACGTTTAGTGGTTTGATAAGCAGTGTAATCAATTTATTTTATACAAGGATCAAACAAATGATTTATTATATGTCCCAGTCACAAGGACAAGCCTCAATCCTCGGAAATTTAGTTGTTGACCTTCTTAACACTAGGTTTACATTGAAAAGTTATGTAATGAGAGTTAGTCGTAATGACTTGTTGAGTTTATGATGGAGACGGTTTTTTATATGCTGCTATTCAGAATTTAACATTTAATTAATAAAAAATACCTTCGATTCATGTCGTAGGTTTATAAATAAAGGTTAATATCAATTATGGAAGGTTAGTATCAATTATGGAAGGTTAGTATCAATTATTAAAGGTTGATATCAAATATGGAAGGTTAGTATCAATTATTAAAGGTTGATATCAGTTATTTAAGATTAATATCAATTATTCAAGAATAATATCAGTTATTTAAGATTAATATTAGTTATTTAAGAGTAATATCAGTTATTTAAGATTAATATCAATTATTTAAGAATAATATCAGTTATTTAAGATTAATATCAATTATTAAATGTTAGTATCAATTATTAAAGAATAATATCAACTCAACATTCTATTCGCATTGCTCCCCATTTCAAAGGTATTTACGACCAATACTACTACCACCCCGGGTTTCTCTTTTCTAGTCTCCCGTTTATTTTCAATTTTCACTTGACTTGCGATATTTCAACTGAAAAATACAAATTAGATAGAGCTGTCATTATCACCAGAATAAAGACCGAACAGAGTGTAAGCCAATTTTATTATTATTATTATTATTATAACTGTAATTGAAACAAGGTGTGAATAAATAGGGTTGAATTTGTTCCAACGAACGAGCCCATAATGCCAAAGAAAAATGGTGTTTCTCAGCCGGTAAGTATTGGCGATTTAGTATGGTTATACGAGCGTTAAAACTAACAATTTTTGTAGGAGATGACCCAAGTTTGTATGTATATTGATGCATTTTTTTTACGGTGTTGGACACTAACAATAAGCAGACCAGAATGAGTTTATGTTTGGGGAAGGAGGTGGTAAAGGTGCGTCGATAAATTCGTTTTTAAAGTCTCTCTCGCGATCAAATACAGGCAAACCGTCGACAGGAAGTGGACATTCCAGCAAGTCGGTGATTGCTGATGATCCAAAGGTTATAGGAGCGTCGTTTTCGCATTTGAACCGGTCGTCGTCGCAGCCTAAGAAGACACATTCGACAGCAAATCATACAAACAAGCCACATCATGGCCAGAAGCCCAAGAAACAGCATCCTTTCCAGAAGAACATATATATGGATTCTGACGACGATTGGGATGCAGATGTAGACAGGTCGATCTCTGACAGTAACCACAACTCGTTGGAGTTACCTAGTAGCCGTAGCGAGCTCAAGTTGTTTCCTGCGGCGCAAATCACGCCGTCAGTGTCTCAAGTTGGGTTGGAAAAGCCCCCAAATCTGGTGCAGTTGACGCTCCAGCGAGGCTCGGGCAGCAGCGAGGCAAACTCTGACAGTAGCAGCGTAGAAGAAGACAATACAGGCGCTACTATTCTTAGGAAAAACTACGGGCAGATCATAGAGGATCCAGTCTACATTTTGCAAGTGTTCCAGGGCCCCAATGTTTCCCGATACGACGAAAACTTGATTGGAACAAGCGGAGCTCGCGAGGAGCTCAGCGCGTCCATAGCTCGGTTCAATAGATTCAAAAAGGTCTTGTTGGAACGGCCCAATATCAATTTGGAAGAGTTGAAGAAGCTCTCGTGGAACGGTGTTCCTAACGAGCTCAAGGCTGTCATCTGGCAGTTGCTTCTGGGCTACTTGTCCACCAGCAGCGACCGCAGAATCAGTGCTTTGCAAAGGAAACGTAAGGAATACGCTGACCAAATTGCAGACGTGATGCTGGATGAAAAAGATACAATCACTTGGCATCAAATCACCATTGACATTCCGCGCACAAACCCTCATATCAAGCTCTACAGCTATCCTGTCATCCAGCGGTCTCTCGAGCGTGTCTTGTACTTGTGGGCGGTCCGCCATCCCGCCAGTGGCTATGTCCAAGGCATCAACGACATTTGCACCCCGTTCTTCCAGGTCTTTCTTGCAGCTTATTTAGACAACGGTAAGGAGAACTGCGTGGATATCGGCGACGTGGACCCGTCTGAAATCCCCGAGTCTGTGCTAGACATTGTAGAAGCAGACACTTACTGGTGTCTTACCAAATTGCTTGATTCCATCCAGGATAACTACATACATGCTCAGCCCGGCATCATCCGACAGGTCAACGACTTGAAAGACTTGACCAATCGCATTGACAGCGATTTGGTCAAGCATTTGGAAACCGAAGGCATTGAATTCCTTCAGTTTTCGTTCCGCTGGATGAATTGCTTGCTCATGCGCGAGTTGAACATGAACCACATCATTCGAATGTGGGACACATACCTCACCGAAGGCTCTAACGGGTTTAGCGAGTTTCACATCTATGTGTGTGCCGCATTCTTGGTCAAGTGGCTGGACCGCATCAAGGAAATGGACTTTCAAGAGATTATGATCTTTTTACAGAGCTTGCCCACTCGCAATTGGGACAACAAAGATATCGAGCTATTGTTAAGCGAGGCCTATATGTGGCAAACTCTTTATAAAAACGCCAGTGCCCATTTGAGATGATTGTTGGAAAAACTGTAAGGTTCATAGCTTGAAATAAACTGGTGGCTTTTCAAAAAACATTTTGTTTGGTTGAAACAGTGTAATTTTAATTATTTAATGTAAATATGAAAATATTTTGTGCAAAATGGTTTGAGAATATTTAATCAATGTTAATATGAAAAAATATTTTGAGAAATAGTTTGAAAATATTTGATTAATATCAATATGAATTGTGCAAAATGGTTTGAAAATATTCAATTAATGCTAATATGAATTGTGAGAAATAGTTTGAAAATATTCAATTAATGTTAATATGAATTGTGCAAAATGGTTTAATAAAATTCAATCAATGTTAATATGAATATATACTGTGCAAATGAAATTATATTATGCAAAATAGTTTGAGAATATTTAACCAATGTTAATAAAGAAAATATTGTTACAAATAGTTTGAAAATATTTGATTAATGTTAATATGAAAATATATTGTGCAAAATGATTTTGAAATACTTAATTAATGTTAATGTGAATTGTGCAAAATGGTTTGAGAATATTTAACCGATGTTAATATGAGTTGTGACAAATAGTTTGAAAATATTCAATTAATGCTAATATGAATTGTGCAAAATAGTTTGAAATTATTCAATTAATAATAATAATAATAATAATCTTATATTTCAAGCCCAGTACATATCAGTTTCGTATATACGCGCCATGTCTAAAGGGACTTGGTAAAGCCCAATCTTGTTCTGTTAATTATAAACTTTTCACTCGATAAAATGGAAAGTTTATTTGTCTAGGTTGTGCTTCAACAGTCGTACTTGCCTGCAAGATGACAGTAACATTGTAAAAGCCAGGGAGTAAAAAACGTTCGTGCTGGGAATCGAACCCATGTTCGAGTATTATCACCTAAAATATCCTGTCTTTTTCTCTTCGCCATCGGCTAACTATATAAATAGCCTATCTTAATAAGCTGCTGTATATACAACCGGACATCAAAATAGTGTAATTATTGGGTGGGCTATAGATCTACTTGAACATTACTGTAAGCCAAAATTGTATAGTTATAACAATGACTAGACATTGAGAATACCATACGAATATGACAAGTATCAGACCTGAACAATCCAAAATTATATAATCAAGTTACAGTTCTCTGAAAAGATCGTAATTCTTATCCAATAAATGTATTCTTTTAGAAATCTATAATATATAAATGCACTTGTTGTTGACACATCTATTCTACTTACAACTCAAAGACTCATTTTCTTTATAGTGCACCATTTCTTAATCACATTTCAGTACCGTCAAATCCTCACGAAAGAATTACCAAGTACAATGCATCACAATGCATAAACATACTGCAACTTACTAAGCGCTTACTAATAGTTTTTTTTAGTACATGATGATAAGCATATTTATGTATAAGTAAATTAGAACTTGATATCCCAGCTGTCCAATTTCATAGTGCCGTTCTTTTCAAAGTTCAAGTGCATCTTGAATGCGTCTGCAAGGTTATGCGGCTCATGTAATGCTTTCTTTTTCGAAACGTAGTGGACAGCTCTGTCAAAGTATTCTGTCAACTGGTCCTTATAATCAGGGTGTGCACATTTTTTGATAAGTTCAACAGCTCTTTCTTTTGGTGACAATCCACGAAGGTCAGCCAAGCCCTGTTCGGTGACAATAATATCCAAATCGTGTTCGGTTTGATCAATGTGCGATGCAAATGGAACAATACATGAAATGCCGGTTTTGTCGGTTTTAGAAGGACGTGCAGATGGAGTGTGCATGACAGAAAGCTTTGCATTTCTAAGGAAATCTGCACTGCCGCCGATGCCATGCAACATACGTGAACCCGAAACATTGGTCGAGTTTGCATGTGCATATATGTCAACCTCCACAGGGGTATTCATAGCGATCACTCCTAAGCGTCTAATAATCTCTGGGGAATTGGAAACAACCTGAGATCTGAGACAGAGTTTGTTCTTGTACAAGTCAAAGTTATCAAAGAAACGCTCAAAGCCTTTTTCGGTCAATCTAATGGAGGTCGAGGTTGCATAATTCAAAGTGCCTTTTTCAAAGAAATCAAGAAAAGAATCTTGAAGCACTTCGGTCCAAACATTCAAATCTTTGAAGGAAGACTCAGCGAGACCTTCTATTACGGCGTTAGCAATGTTACCAATACCAGACTGTAAAGGATGCAAGTTGTGCGGCATTCTGCCTTGCTTAACTTCATGCTCCAAAAACTCTATCAAGTGGCCTGCAATGGCGCGTGAGGTTGCATCTGAAGGTGTGTTTGGTGGAACCTTATCTTTCAATTTGCTTTCAACAATAGCAACAACCCTATTTGGGTCCACTGGAATGGAATCACGCCCCGACTTGTCGTCAACACGCGTATAAGGATATGCAGGTCTGAAAGGTGGGTTTATAGGCATGTCAATATCATGCAAACCCTCAAAAGAGGGGGTCTCAGTGTTAACTTCAATAATGACCTTGTCGGAAACTGAAATAAACTCCGGAGAACCGCCTACTGCAGGACCTGGCACAATAGAGCCGTCCTCCTTGATAGCTGTGGCCTCAATAATAGTATAATCCAACAAATCATTGCTTTTATTTTTTGTGTAGTAACCATATGTTAAGTCCTGTGGGAACATGGATAAATGCTTGTCGAAAAACTGTGTTCTGCCGTCATTTATAGCATTGGCAATAGGCTTGCCTACTTGATGCGGTGCTCTGCGCAAAAGCATGCTGTTGTCTGCCCATCTGCTTTCTTCAGGTCCTGCAGATGCACCAATGAACAAGTTAAAGGCTAACTTGCCTTGAAGATTGTTTTTCTCCACATGTTCCGCAATGGCGTTTGGAACAACCTTAGGAGACCCAACACCGGTGAAACCGGACCATCCAATGTATTGACCATTTTTGAAAAATGGGACACATTCTTCAGCAGTACGAAGCTTCTGAAGATATGGGGCGTATCTAACTCTTTGTTTAAGTATTGCAGACATCAGTGTGGGACGTGCGTGGAGTGACAGGGGAAAATGCTTGAGTGCATGAGGAGGGGTATACTGCACAGAGCGGGGGCAATGGGGGACATTCAAATCTTTATATATATAATGCATGCATACATATTGCGCGCGCAGTGTGACGGGATACACCACTTCTCCGCTAGACCGTTCTGCAACATCATGCTTTCGTAAGCAGTTTTCTCCAGCATATTGACGCATTACAGAACATCCACGGTCCACTTCTGGCCTACACTTCTGGCATGAACTACATACAGTCCACGCATTACAGTCTGCTGATGCACTTCTAGTGGGTCCCTATAATTTATTCTCATACATGGTCTCTACAAAAATATTTGAATATAACATATTACGAATAAATAGTTTATAGTCTCTGGTGTTATCATGACCCTTACTGGTCAATCGCATTCCATAGTATGGTCATTCCAATCGGAAGCGAGAACGGGTGGTTTGATCCCTCTACATTTCTACCATGTTCGATAATACATTACCAACGCATGGGCACGCGTTACACGCGTTCGTCCGAGAAAAAGGAGCCAGCCAGTAGCATGCATTGCATTTTAATCTTTTTTTTTTATTTGTTATCAGCTGACATGCGCATATAAATGCATATCTGCATCTATCAACTGATTGTCATATGCTCTTTGCAGTACCATCTATCACATTCCGATAAATAATTAAAATGTTGGCTTTATTTTTGATCAAGATTTGGAAATTCTAATTGAACAGATTTGCAAACGTTGTAAATGGTCTATGTTGTCTAATTTTGGAAATTGATCTTCCTAGTTGTAAATATTTCAATTTTTATATTGTTTTTTCCATTAATTATAAAACAATTGAATTCTATTTTTGGCTTTGTAGATTTTATAATAATAATAACATCGTATATTTCGAGCCCAGTATATAGCAGTTTCGTTTATTATTAAAATTATTGAAGTTTTATGTTATGTGATAATTTGATGGCAAAAAAATTGAGCTGTAATATGGGAGTTGTGGTATAGAATGGTGTAATGTAGTTGTTGAAATTATATTATATTGCAACAAGTTTTGAGTTATGACACTGTGTTTATCATACATTGTTATACAAACAACGGTTATTAGCATATTATTCGTGCATCGGAGATGTATTTTCAAAGCAAAGGTGAGCAGATAAGAATGTAGGAGGTGGACTTACATAGAGCCTAGCTAAAGGTTATCTAAGACTAGACGTAAATACAATCACAAATTAAGTATTGCTCATCATTTTATAAAAGCAATTTTTGATGACAAAATAATTAGTTTTTGCAACACATAATCTTGTCGGGGAACTTTTCTATAGCTATAGTTATACGTTTTGGTAAACTATACTCCACATTCATCTGAAACATTTTTTTATTTTATCTTTCAGACAAATAAATGCTTACTTTCCACTTTATTGAGTGATAAGTTTATAATTAACAGGACATGGTTGGGCTTTGCCTTTAGACATGGCGCGTATATACCAAACTGAGATGTACTGGGCACGAGAAGTACGATATATTATTATTTGAATTAACTATGTACAAAAATTTACTACATAATCACTCAATATTATTTGCTTATTGCTAATTTATTACATTGGGATCCATTATTTATTACTTTGATATTCCTTATTTGTTACTTTAGTATTTCTGATTTATTACTTTGAAATTAATTTTTTGTTACTTTGGGATCCATTATTTATTACTTTATAATATTAATCTTATATTTCAAGCCCAGTACATATCAGTTTCGTATATACACGCTATGACCAAGGGGAAAAGCCCAATTATGTCCTTTTGATCATAGTTGGCTCACCCATATTCCTGTTAGGTCTTGTTTTTCCCTTCTCCGAGAGCTCTGACCACTGAGCCAAATGGCCCAGTGGCCTTATTTATTACTCTATTATCTCTCTATATCATTGCTCACATTAAGTTTGTTCTCTTTCGAGTGCAAAATTTAACATAGAACTTTAATCTCCATTAAAACCTTGTTAAGCATTTGATAAAAACCATGCAAATAAACCCAATATCCAAAACAGTACAGATTGATAAACGTATGATCTTTGTAATCTTTTTTTGACACTCTGAATACTAGTGAGAGATTTTTCAGGAGATTATTACTTTGTTATGTTTAGGCGAATGGAAAAGACTTTGACTACAAGAGCAAAAGTTTGCATCAACAGTGATAAAACTAAAAATCATATGATTAATATACTATAATATAAACAAGCAGTTAAGACATTGCAGAATCATTAGGAGTATTGGTGTCGAGCTTATTATTAGCTGAATTAGCTACGGTGGAGGCACTGGTATTAGTTAATGTAGTTGATAGTGTGTTGAAATCTTCGCCTGGAATAGTGGTACTAGAGTTGGTGCTGTCGATTCCGGCGTTGGTGTTGTTTGGTAAGGAGTCGTTGGCTGTCTCGTATTCTTCAAAGGGTTTGAAATGGAAATACTCGCCAACATTATCATTAGTAGGAGTTTCGGTCTTTCCGGTCGGTTGGTTTAAACCGAACCGGAATGAACCGGTGCTGATTTTCCGGAAGTCGGTCAATTTGCGGTGCAAAGAAAACTCAAACTTTGATACATTTGGGATCTCAAAGGTGGTTTCTTCAGAGCGCTTTTCAGCTTCATTGTTGATAAAGGCGCCATTTTCATCAACCTGAACCTTTTTCACCGGTGAAATATTATTGTTATAGTTAAACATAAACAGGTCGGTTTCAGAAGTTATACTGGCAGCACTACTGACTGGATTAAGAAGGTAATTTTTCTTTCTACGCAGAGATACATTATCATTACGCATGCCAAACTTAAATTTTGGTCTGCTGGATTCCGGTGTTGAACCGTATTCGATGGCGCTTAGCTCAAAATGGCTTGCGTTGGGGTTATTGAAAATGATTGGCTTGTCGGAACTATTCACGTGGTTCTTTTTGAAGTTGAAAGGAGACGAATTGAATGAATTGGAAGCTTGCCGCTTAAGAGTAATGGTTTGATTCTCTATGATTTTGGTTTTAGAGTTGATAGATGTAGATACAGTTACATTGCTGAGCAGCACAGATGACGTGCATTTGTTGACGCACTGTAAACTCTTCCCTAAACCATTGGGCGTTCGGGGAGACCTCGTGCTACTACCTGGACTGCTGGGGCTGGCATTGATATTGATGGTATTGATATTGTCTCCAAGATAAAGAAACGAATTCATAAGGATTGTTTCAAATATAAAAGATTATTTTGTTGAAAAATCTAAATACCTCAAGTAATGCAATGTAGGCTGAAAGTTATGCGCAACTGCAAATATACTTCAATTGACAACCTGAGTGTTGTATGCTCAATATTTTTCCTTTTTTTTACCTATTGCAGAATGGCGATGGTCTTTTTTTTTTTCAGATTTATTTTCGTCCTTTTCAGATGAGATGCCGATGGGTGCAGTATGCTATATGTAGTGCTGCCGAGGCAAGAGAGAAGGAGGGAGCAACACCAGAGTTTTTATGTCTCAAAAGTGAACAGTATAAAAGCGTATCGGAGTGTAGCAAAAAAAAATGTAGGTACTGTTTGCAATGGCAATCTTTGAAGATTGACCAACTGTTGACTGTACATTTTGGGTAAGCGCCTCTGTAGTGAAAAATACAGTAACTATAGTTACTGGGAATCCAGAGGGTGCATGGCGATACGTGGAAGTGCGTGCAGCCGCAGCAGACCAGGTCTAGACCTGAACATGGTTACCCGGGCGAATGATAACAGTACTGGCTGGTACTGTTTTATGGGGGGCAAGCTGTATTAATTGATGGGTATACAATGTTGACAGATTGCCAAGACTGTTTAATGTAGTGCACATTACAGTTGGAAAGTATATAGATAATTAAATGAGTGAATACAAGGTTTTGTCCTTAAGTTGTATTCATCCGTTTAGGAATTTATTGTTATTTTTAGTACTTGAATAAAGCTTTGTTAGATCTGTGATATTGTATATATATTATAGGTAGTATAAGCTGTTAAACAATAAAATCTTATCGCCATGTATTAATATTCGAATCTTGTTGATAAGCTTTACCAAACATCAGTTTGACGACAAGTCTGCTTTCACGGAGATGGATTTTCAAAGTTATGAGAAATAAAGTAAATTATGACAGGTAATTAACCCAATTAAGACATTCGGCTTTCTATCGCTATGTAGTGACAATTTGGCCGGGTCATATTGTATCTTATACCTTACCTACAAGCCCACACCTAAAAATATATACAAACATATTACTAAACCACTGAGCCGTTTGGGTCAGAAGATAACTATATATAAGATTTCGATCAGATTATGATCAACTAGACACAGTTGGGCTTTACATTTAGACATGGCGCATATTTACGAAACTGATATGTACTGGGCTTGAAATATATGATATTATTATACTGATTTCAATGACAAATTAGTCCTAGCATCCTAAATTACCATAACCCTTTTACTTCTGCTTAGACACGTAGCAAAAAATGGGATTATTGCTCGCCAAAATATATTTTCGAAAAGTATAGATACTCAAAAATATGCCTATATGCAATAGCCTTACTTTTGCCAGGTGGCCAAGTTGGTTGGGCCATGCGCCACGCAAAATAGTGCAGAATCGTGCAGAAAAACAAGTGTGGCGTTCCTCACTTGGGGTTTTGGTACTCGATTCCCGCTCTTGACGTTTTGGAGTAATCATCAAACGTTGTATTGAAATAAATCAGTGTTATCCAGGTTATGAGAAAAAGAACCCTACAATTTTGAATTTTTTTTGCCATATTAAGGTACTATTTATAATAAACAATTTTAGCTTTTTGAATAATTATCTGGTATAACGGAAAATTGACAATTTTGAGAAAATGTTGATTCTTTAAAGTCATATTCTGGAGCCTTTACAGCAAACCAATCCATACCAAAATTATATTTTCATGCTCATTGAGATATAGGGTCTAATATTATGTAGTTTATTTTGGAATTTGGTTTTTATAAATTATTCAATATAGAGATAGTATTATGTTGTTGAAATTAACACATAATTTGTTAAAAATCGTGTTTTTCACCTCTTTGGGAGACTCCCTTTTTCTCTTGACTTTATTCCATAGTTTATGATTGCTGTTAGTATTATGTGTGCTTTCTTCGGGATTGAAAGGAGCTTTTATCCTAGAGAAGCGCCTATCTCAAGAGCTAGAAAAAGGTATGGCTGATTATAGGTTTTCAGAGGATCCGTATTGTTTTTATAAGTTCTGAGAGGAACTTATATTGATAATAATCATTATATATTGTCAAAGAAGCACCTCCAAACTTGCTGTATACATTAGCTATTTTTTTGCCAAAAATTATAAGGTAAATTTTAGTTTTTAATATAATAGTATGTCAGATGTGTTGAAAGGGTTCAATTGTTGAAAGCCTAAATTAAAATTGGAGCAAAAAACTTTAATTTTTAGATTATGCTTATTTATACAACTGGCTTATAGGCCGCTGGGCCGTATGGCTCAGTGATTAGTAGGAGAAGAGAAAAAGATTCAACATGGGTTCGATTCCCGGCACAAACACTTTTACTTGCTAACAACTACGATATTGAATAGCCAAGTATAACAGTCTGTAATACGCCTAGATGAAGGTACACGAAAGTCTAGTTAACTGGCTGCTATTTACGATTCTGAACTTGACTTTACAGACAAGTGCAACTGTCTGAAACATGAGATATTATTTATTATACACCTGTAATATTGGAAAATGGGTAAATTGTAACTGACTATATAAAAAGGAGAAAAGAAGGCTAAAGTAAAGGAGGAAAAAGAAGGCTAAAATAAAGGAGGGGGTAGAGTCTTAAATAGTGGCAAGAACAGTGAGGCACCTGAAACGGTACTCACCATGTTCTAGACGACTGTGTAGACTCGGCAAAGTAACGAAACAAAAGGAAAAGGAAACAATACTCGCAACTGTAGATGGAAAGCATAGAATAAGGGATTTACTGTATTTACTCAATCATAGTACTAGAAGCCTATAGATGATTACCACCTATGTATGATACAACCCTATCATAATATAAACTGCTTCTATTGTCTGGTTACCCGGCCTTGATGGTAAATATATATCCGGGTAACCGTGGATATTATAGGACTGTCGTATTTATTGAATATATCAGGCAGTGCTCGAACAACCATACAGTTTAACAGCATACGGGCCATAACTAACATCTGCCACTCTTGTACACGAACAACCATTATATAAATGCGTTGTTATACCATGAAATCCCACTCAACAATCGTTTTAGTAAGCCCATCACTCATAACTATCTACATCACGTGACCATTATAATATAGAATATAGTGTGGCAAACGGTATGGGCGAGAGAGAGATGGATGATTTTGAAGAAGAGAAGCAAGAATTGTATAGTGAGATTGGTTAAGAAGTGTAGAATTGAGTATAATATACGATGGCGACGGCTACTACGCATTATGGGGGCATTAAGCCATTTTTTGTGCAGAAGATTCAAGACACGCAGTTGAAGATTGAGCAAAAGACACACAATTTGAGAAGATTGGAGGCAGAGAGAAATATTTTGAACACCAATGTGCGTTCTTTGAAGGATGAGTTGAAGCTTTTGCAGGAGCCGAGCTCGTATGTAGGGGAGGTTGTGAAGGTGATGTCGCAGAACCAAGTTTTGGTGAAGATCCACCCGGAAGGCAAGTATGTGGTGAACATTGCCAGCAACATCAACATCAAAGACATCAAGCCCTCGTTGCGGGTGTGTCTCAAGTCGGACTCGTATGCGTTGCACCAGATACTCCCTAACAAGGTGGACCCGTTGGTGTCGTTGATGATGGTTGAGAAGGTGCCGGACTCGACGTACGACATGATTGGCGGTCTTGACAAGCAGATCAAGGAAATCAAGGAAGTGATCGAGTTGCCGGTGAAGCATCCCGAGTTGTTCGACTCCTTGGGCATCCAGCAGCCTAAGGGCGTGATTTTGTACGGCCCGCCGGGCACCGGAAAGACGTTATTGGCCAGAGCCGTAGCACATCACACCGAATGTAAGTTTATCCGGGTCAGCGGCTCCGAGTTGGTCCAGAAGTACATTGGCGAAGGCTCCCGGATGGTCAGAGAGTTGTTTATAATGGCCCGGGAGCACGCGCCGTCGATTATCTTCATGGACGAGATTGATTCCATTGGTTCTTCCAGAGTAGAGGGCGGCGGCTCGGGCGGCGGCGATTCCGAGGTCCAGAGAACCATGTTGGAGTTGTTGAACCAGTTGGATGGCTTTGAGTCATCCAAAAACATCAAAATAATAATGGCAACCAACAGATTGGACATTTTGGACCCTGCTTTGTTGCGTCCAGGAAGAATTGACAGAAAAATCGAATTTCCTCCTCCAACTGTCACCGCCAGAACAGACATTTTGAAAATCCACTCGCGTTCTATGAACTTGACTAGAGGCATCAACCTCAGAAAAATCGCCGAGAAAATGAACGGTTGTTCTGGTGCTGACGTCAAGGGAGTTTGCACCGAAGCCGGTATGTACGCTTTAAGAGAACGTAGAATACACGTCACCCAAGAAGACTTTGAACTAGCTGTTGCAAAGGTCATGGCCAGACATGATGACAATACCGCTGTGTCTTTGGCCAAGTTGTTTAAATGATTATCAAATATATGCTTTGAATTGATATTTTTTTGTATTCTATTGATAAATTTTGTATTTTATCAATAACATTTTGTATACTATTGATGGATTTTGTATTTTATCGAGAATCTTTGCTTTTTATCGATAATCTTTGTAATTTATCGTTAGTCTTGTATTTTATCAATAAACTTTGTAGTTTATCGATAATCTTTGTATTTTATTGATAAATTTTGTATTTTATCGATAATCGTTGTATTTTATCGATAGTTTTTTGTTTTCTGTTGATAAATTTTGTATTTTATCAATAATTTGTGAAATATTTCACTCTACACTATAATACATTTGAAATACAAAGAGATGATACGTATACTAAAGACATTCAGAGTATGCAACTAGTTAGCAGAGATAATTGCCAAATTATGGTTATTTGATTTATCAAATATATGCTTTGAATTGATATTGTTTTGTAAATTGGCTGTTTTTTCTATTTTATTGGTTGTTTTTTTGTATTTTATCAATAAATTGGGTATTTTATCGACAACCTACGCTGCTGTCACTACTGCTGATCAAAGTTCCTCATCATTTTTAGAAAATGATGTTGTTAACCCTTTTACAGCCACCGTTGCTTCGGTGCTTTTTTCTACGAGTTTTTTTACTTGGTTGATGGCTCTCGTGGCCCATTGGGATATGAATACCCTCTTAGATTTATCTCCACTCACCATTTTTATCAAATTATCCTCGAGTGAAAATTGGATGGGACGCGCAATCAGTTACTCATTTCGCGAGATGTTGGTTCTTTCTAGAGATCTTAGTTATGCTACTATTAAATTTTTGTTCGACTATGTTTTCAAAGGTAAATGATTCGAACCATCAATCCAATAACTCTTCGCGTACCCCTTGGTCACATTGGATTCCAAGTTTGTTTCGTAATCCTTTTGGCAGCAGCAAACGAACAGACAATTTTAAGGATATTCATTATCAACTTAATCAAACCGTCCTTAATAATGCGCTGAGCTTCTTTCCAAACTTTTCTACTTTCCAAAGATCTTGCGGGAACTTCGTAATGTTAATCAACATAAAAAACTATTCAAACATGTTGACCAACGGTCTAGACAAATTCGTTCTCAGTGTTCGTTATGGCTGCCCTGCTTGTTACTTCAACTTTATCTTACTATTACACTCTTTGTATTTTATCGGTAGGATTTTGTATTATATTGGTAAATTTTGTATTTCAACGATAAATTTTGCATTTTATTGATATATTATGTATGCTATGGATAAATTTTGCATTTTATCGAGAATCTTTGCATTTTATCAATAAAATTTGTAATATTTTACTCTACACTTTAATACATTTGAATAATAATAATAATAATAATCTTATATTTCAAGCCCAGTACATATCAGTTCCGTATATACGCGCTATGTCTAAGGGGACTTGGTAAAACCCAGTGAAAAAAACTCAAGTATGTCCCAGTCATTGTGAACTTCTCGCTGGCTTTTCTGAACACCCGATGGGTTAGAAAGTTAGCACTAGACTTTGGTCTAGGCCATCTTTCAGACAGTTGCACTTGCCTGTGAATTCATGTTCAGCATCGTAAAAAGCAGCGAGTAAAGTGTCGTCTTAAGAATCGAACCCGTGTTCCTATTAGGTCTTGTTTTTCTCATCTCCGAGAGCACTGACCACTGGGCCAAATAGCCCAGTGGCTTTATCATATATATGCTTTGAATAGATATTCTTTTGGACTCTCCACGTATAAGATAATGGTGTCGTCAGAAAGTTGTGGATTCTTCTACCATTTTTACTAAAAACAAAAAATTTCAAACAACTTGTCATTTAACAGTAAAACTAAGCAATTAAAAATAACAAAATACTGTAAAAATATTCCAATTTAGAAAAATCATATACAAAAAATATATCAACAACCTAACAATCTAAAAACAAAGCATACAAATTCCTCCTTCTGTCAACAATGTACAATTACAATGGATAAATAAACTCTTCGTTTTCCAAATCAGTCAAATCTAAAAGTGCCAAGTTGACTTTGACAGTTTGGCCATTGTTTTCAACAAAACCAGTATGGTCGTTGACTGGGTTTTGCAACTTTTCCAATCTGTGAATGTTTCTTCTTTTGAGAATAAAACGAATCACAAGAGCTATCAAAGGGGCTATGAAAAAACTAAGCACAATCTGGACAATCCAAGCTGGAATGTAGCGAGGCGCGTCTTTCTCCTGCCAAAGTTGTGGTGAGATGATATTGGCAATACCAAAAGCGACCATCACCATGGCATTTCTTGTGAGTTTTTTAGTGTATCCAGAAGCAGATGTCGCGCTCCAACTAAACATCAAGATCCAAGGAACCCCAAACGCCGGTGATGCCAAACAGAGCATTGCTAGTAAGGCAGTGCTTTGGTTCCAAGAAATGGTGGCAGAAGCTATGGAGCCCACAAAAGAGGGAATTGTCCAGAAAACCACTGAGAAGGCAGTGATGTTTTCCACATATAGCAAAACAGTTGTGGCAATGACGCAGCAGATTACGGCAAAGCCTCCCGAGGCCACTGAGACCAAGGTGGAGTCCAAGTTGGTGATACGCCCTATAGATTCAAAAAGCAAATTCTGTTGGTAAGGCAAGTTGTTTGCCAATTGTTGGAGAAGAAAAAACCCAGCAAACAACCAGCTGACAGGATCTTTCAACGCCTCGACCATCTGATGCCGTTTGAACACTTTGGTCTCTATAGAAGACCCAGTTGTTCTCTGCACTCTACGAATTGTCCAAACCTTCTCCTTCAAGCTGAGAAACTTGGCGTCTGTAGGATTGTTTGGATACACAAACATTAGAAATACTGCCAACAAGAAGGTCAAGCCTCCTATGATGATCATGAACAATTTCCACGCATGGATCGGTGGATGCTCCGCCTTCAAAATACCATAGGCGATAAAGCCAACAGGAATGGTCACACCCACACAGGTGGAATAGAAAACCGGCGCGGTCGCGGCCTTCTCGGTCTTGGTCAAAAACTGGCCCATGGTCGTGTTCAACACCGGTAACGCAAGCGACTCGGTCAACCCGAGGAAAAACCGGATGGCATACACACCTTGGTAATTCGACACCGCACAGTGGAGAAACACCACTGCTGCCCAGAGAAACGTCAACACTACCAACAACCGACCCACTGGCACCTTGTTCAAAAAGTAGATGTTCGCCTGGCCTATAATGTAGCCTACATAGAAGAGTGTGTTGGAGTTGTTGTACCGGTTCTGCGTCAACCCGGTGTCTTGCCAAAACTCGAAGATTGACGCATAGGACGCGACCGCCTTGTCTGAGTAAAGAAGCAAGTCCACCAACGACGTCATCCCCACTATAATCCACATGAGCTTGCGCCCCAACCGTTGGTCCTCCTCGGCACTTGGTTCCGCGACATCTGCGCCATGCTCCTCCAAAAACCGAAGCGTCACGTCCGCGTCCCTTGATTTGATCACCCGGTATCCCTCTAAACCGGTTTCCTCGAAAATTTTGTCTTCTACATCCGATTTGCTCGTCATCTTGCCTACACACTCACTACATCACCTACTCTTACAACTAAACGGCTTGTGCCAGTATTTATACAAAACCACCAACCGTCAAATGTCTACAAATCATAGATCAACGCTGATCTTTACCATATCTAAATAACTTTAACCATATCTATAATGTCTTGACAATCACATCATCCAGCCTACAAATGTCACCATCTTAGATAACTGGTTATGGGCGATGGCGACACGTTTGTTCTTAACTCCGAAGATATGTATGAATTTATACAGACAGGCACGACTGCGTGGGGCCATCAAGTAATTCCATTCGATTTTTGTCTCAAAACACTGAACAATTGTTGGCAAATCGTGGGCTATACTTTAACGGCATTTTAGACAAATATAGTTACTTGCAGGATGGTGCATTATAGTACAGCGCAACGCCTCATCATACAGCAAGAGTCATGGTCAGCCCTTAGCGAGATCTCTACAAGACATTGTCTTAATGAGCCTGTAAAACAGCCCATAAATGATTAGAGTAATAAACCCGTAATGAATGAAAACTGTGGCTTAAATAGTCCTCGTTTGGTAATTGATCCGTGTTCAAGTTTCACTGTTTTTACCATTTTTTTTTGCAAAACGGCGAATTAACTATAAAGTATTCACAATTTACGAGTTATCCATAGTTTCCTGTCATGGTAAGCCGTTTCATTGTGCTGAAATGCTCGGCAGTAGGTATGTGCAATGTATTGGGCGACGTTTAAATGGGCCCAAGGCGGTTGATGTAGTGTGGAATGGGATAATTACAGTTTAGTGTTTATTGGCATTTGTAAAAGAAGAATAGAAAAGCAAAAAAGATGTAAAAAATATTCAAATGAACAGGAAGGAAAGCAAACTGAAGATATATTTATTGTTGAAAGCAAACCGAAGATATACTTGTTGTTGAAAGCGAACAGAAGATATACTTATTGTTGAAAGCAAACAGAAGATATATTTATTGTTGAAAGCAAGCAGAAAATATACTTATTGTTGTAATTTTTTTGTTTTTATTGAAGAAATATTTCCTTTCGTTCAAGAACAGTGTCCTGCGAACGAATGATTATGAAAAACTTTTTGAACTGCTTTTGTCTGATTTGTCAGTTCACCTACTAGATACTATAACCAGATTATCTCAACAATTCTCTATACATCGACCTACTAAAAAGCCTTCACGCCCCCGAGATTCAATTAAGCATTTACAATCATAGCTATTGACCATTTCTATTCAATGAATATTCAGAGAGCACGTATATAAAGCTGAAATTTACTGGGATCGAGATGTATGATATTATACGAATATTCACTTTATAAGCATTATGAGCCCGTATACCCGTTAAGAGAGGCTTTAAGCAATAGGGTATCTTAACCCCGTGAATCTCGCCTAATATCACGATTTTGCCATATAGCGAAGAGCATCTCCAGCAGATGTCTGAGTTGTTGATACCTTTGGACTAGTGAGGCAAACTGTAGGTGTTGACGCTTCAGATATGGTTGACTGGCGGAATTTTGCATTTTGGCAACGCCGAGAAGGACATAATGAAGATGAGGTTCAAATCATAGAAGAAGATGAGATATCTATTGATGACGGCACAATAGAGGATTCTCAAGCAAATAATGATAGTGAAAATGAGTCTAGTGGTAACGCATCATCACAAGATGAAATGGATCCAAGTTTACGAAGACAAATCCAACTACAATTCCAGCGAGAATTTGTTAGATCATTCCGATATCATAGAGATCGAGTGATGAGACGTAGCAATGGACAAGCAGCTCTGAACGAGCTGAATGAACCGAATGATCAAAACGATAATGTTGAGGAAACCCCAAATAATGTAGACCAACAAGCCAATCCTCAGGATCCCAATGTTAGTCCTGCCACTGCGTTTTTCTCAGAACTTATAGATATGATCGGATTTTTGATCATTCCCATCGTTATTCTCCGTATTGTAAAAAATCTCATAAACTGCGTAACCTTTTCCAGCGATTACATCCTTGATATTAATAACTATTTCAATGTACCTGTGGAAATCCTACTCAATAATGACGTCAGTTTTGCTGATGTGGTTCTCAGTAACGTCTCCACAATTCCCCGGCTTCTCAACAGCACCCCAACGCTCAATAGAATTAACAATACCAACAGTAGAATCGTTCCCAGTATTTTACAGAGCGCCTTTGATACCTTTGCTAACAGCAGCATAACTGCTCCCAAGCCAGTATCTGCTGTTGGTTTGGCTAACAATTCAGGAAGAGCTTATTTAACGCCAGAATTTCTTCAAAAACTACCGAAATTGAGGAAAAATGCACTCGTATTCGATTTGGGTAACCACAAGTTTATTCTTCTCAATAGCTTGCTTATGAAGTTCTCAAACGCATTTCTTGTCAACTTTCCAAACTTCTTCAGCACATTTCCCACTGTTCTCAAACTTGTCAGCATCACATTCTATCTCCTTTACTCGTTGGTTTCTTCCAGTTATTTGATCTCCAGTTTTATGTTCTATTCAATTTGCTTCATGTTGCTTTCTGTTCGTAAATGGTACGAGCTTGACCAGTTTTTCCTCAAAATCTTGCAAGAAGGTAATGGTGTTTTTTAATTTTGTTTTCTCTTCACATGGGCCTGACTATATACTTTTATAGTTTACATGATCATAAGTGTTGATGGTTTTACTAGTTGTCACCTATGTTAGTAGTTATTTTTATGTAGAGTAGGATTTTTGATTATCTGAATCTAACTGTCCTTTATTTGTATTAATGTCAATGAAAGATCTTGTAATGGAAATAAAAATAATAATATCTTTTCACGAGAAATGAAACAAGGCAAAAGAGCACTCTTACGAGTCTACAGTATGGTCTGGAATTTTGATTAACTCTCCCGAATCACTAATTCCTTTGATTTAAACTTTTACTTGGCCTAACATTAGAACAACAATAATACTACTACTACTACTAATAATAATAATACTAATACTACTACTACTAATAATAATAATACTAATACTACTACTACTAATAATAATAATACGAATACTAATACTACTAATAATAATAATACTAATACTAATACTATCATATATTTTGCCCAGTACATCAGTTAGGTATAAAGGGACTTGGTAAAACTCGGTGGGGAAAACCCAATCATGTCCTGTTGATTATAATTTTCTCGCCCAACTGGTTGAAAGTAAGCACTAGACTTTGATCTAGGCCGTGTTTCAGACGGTTGCACTTGCTTGCTCAGCATTGTAAAAAGTGGTGTATGTTTGGGAATCGAAAACGTGCCTATTATGTCGCTCTTCTCTTCTACCAAAGGCCCAGTGGTTTTACAACAATGTTTAAATGAAATATTTTGAGATTTATTTGGATAAATCTGCTTGATACTTGTTTATTAACACGCAAATGCAAACTTATATAGAGTTGAATTATGATTAGATGTAACCAAAGAATAAGCAGTGGTTAATGACAAGACTTGGAAAAAATAGAATTAGAAGCACACATTGATGCTTTTACAATAATGAGATTCTGTCTGGAACATTAAAACAGGCTTCTTTGTACATAGTTGACTGGTATTTCTACAGCTATCAATATACAACTATAAATATAAATCAGCAACGTAAGACACTAGACCAGGTTAAAAAATAAACTGCAAGTTTACATCGATTGGATGGGAACTGGTCAATTGTGGTTTCTGCTGGTATTTGCCGGCCAAAACTTCTCTTGTGTTTTGCAACAAACTCAAAAAAGACTGGCGTTTTCCGGAATTCATGACTTTTATAAAAGCATAGGACATTGCGCCGGTAGCTTGGCCGCCTTCGCTGGCATCAGCACTGGTTTGGTCATCTTTACAGCCACTCAACATGATGACATCAGCAGGACTTGTTTTTGTTTGTTTAGTTTTCTTCAATGCGGTATTGTTGGAGCCTTCCATGAAGGTGCCCACAGCATCAAAAGCTTTGGTGAGGGCACTCAACTTGTCGCCGGTAATGTAAGAAGTGACAGCACTGAGCAAGCCTTCGCCTGCTTCGGCAGCCACATTGGGTTCTTTCTCGACACCTTTGGTGGAATATGTGTAAGGCAAGTCAAGAATAGAGCCAGAATGACAGCAATCAAACAATGCAGTCAACCGACAGCCAGGAGGCAAAGGTCTGACCATGATTTCGTGCATGACATCATCAATGATTTCGCCTGCACTTTCAAAGTCCATTGGGTAGATACACTCGTCGTATCCGTCATATTCATCACCGTCCTGATCTTCCACTTGGCCACCGTGTCCAGAGTAATGGAAAAACAAAGAGTCACCGTCCTCTGCACCTTTGACGAGCCATCTCATGGCATCAATGATGTTCTGTTTCTTTGGGAGCGCACGGACATTTGACTGGTCGTCCGTAAGGATGACAATATCGCTTTTATTATAGCCGTGTTGCTGCAAAAACCGCGACACATTGTTGACATCATTGATACATCCACGCAATTGGTTCTTGGTGCCAATATAGTTGATTCCTATCAATAGAGCTTTCCGCTTACCAGTACAGGAAGAATACTTGTAATTGTATCCTTGGACTTGCGAGGAAAACTGCTGTGGATTGTGCGAAGGAGCCTGGACATTGTACGCTTCTTGAATGTACACATCATGGTCGTTTTCTTCAAATACAGAAACAGAATTGGCTTGCTCCTGAACCTGCTCTTGGGTCCATCCAGGAGGAGGCCCAGGAGGCCTTTGATAGCTCGATTGTGATGACAGATCGAAATTTCCAAACTCGGAATAATTGTGAGGACGCGTATTATGTGTATTGTTGCCTACATTGAATCCTGGAGGTGGTCCATTTGGTCTTGAATAAGAATCATATGAATTGTTTGATTCATGTCTTTCATATCCATGGGATTCATGTCTTTCATATCCATGGGATTCATGTCTTTCATATCCATAGGATTCTGGTGGCCTTTCATAAGATGGTCTTTCATATCCATAGGATTCTGGTGGCCTTTCATAAGATGGTCTTTCATATCCATGGGATTCTGGTGGTCTTTCATAAGATGGTCTTTCATAACCATGGGATTCTGGTGGTCTTTCATAAGATGGTCTTTCATATCCATATGATTCTTGCGGTCTCTCGTATGATTCTTGCAGTCTTCCATATGAGTCTTGCAGTCTTCCATACGCAGATTGTCCTCCATAGGTAGCACCACCTTGGCCTGGAAAACCACCGCCTTGATAATGTCTTGAACGTCTATCATCCTCATCGTCCTCACGTCCTGGAGGTGGTCCACTTGGTCGTCCCCACATTGTGCTTCACTAAACTTCCAACTGCTTTATAACCAAACTATACAAATGAACAGAAACCCCTGTGCCCTTTATATAGCCTTCTCTAGAAAAGTGTCCTTTAACCATCACCTTCCTTATGTGAAACAGTCATGTGCCAAGTGTAAGAGACTCGTTCATACACGTGGAAGCCGTCTAGTACTTTCCATACGATAGTCATTGGAAAGGGTATATATACCCCTTTACAGCAGAATCACCAGCCAATGGTTTGGATATTAGTAATAAGACCAATCAATGGTTTGGGGAACAAAAAATAACGTAATGGCAACAAAAATTACCATTAGATAGACAACTAAGAATTACTGGATAATTATAATAAACATCTACCACTGGGCAACACTGCCACCTCCCTTTTTTCATTGTTTTATGAGTCTAGACAGTCCTCAGGATATTCGATTACCTTTCAGGTATTTCACTGTTTTAACCACTATTTAAGACTCTATTTCTTCCTTTATTTTAGTCTTCTCTTATCCTTTTTATATAGTTTGTCTACGTTTTACTCATTCTCCGGTCAATACAAACTCATTGTAATATTACAATATGCGCCATGTTACTTGATAAACACCAATCATGTCTGGTCATTACAACTTGATAGGTTGTAAGTAAGCACTAGGCTTTGGTCTATGTCGTGTTTTGAACAATTACTTGCCTGTTCAACATTGTAAAAAGCAGCGAGTAAAAGTGTCGTCTTGGGAATCGAACCTGTGTTCCTGTTAGGTCTTAATTTTCTCTTCTCCGACAGCTCGGACCACTGGGCCAAATGGCCCAGTGGTAGCAGTCAATAATACAGAAATAAATGTTTTATTTTCATTTGTTGCAAAGAAACAATTAATATTAAAGAGCCCTCTGAAACCCACAATACCGCCCAAAAAGGTGGTATGAAGCAGAACAACAAGTGCAATTGTACTGATTCTGTTCATATTGTATTAAAAGTAATTGAATATTTAAAAAAACGCAAATATTAAAATATTACAAAAAGACAGTAGAAAATCATTTATTGATAAAATAAATCAAAACAAAAAGAAATAAACTATATAATTAATTTTTAGGCATACTTGAATAAGGCATTACAAGAAAAAAGTGTCACAGTTGCAACTTTTACTTTTATGGACATTGCCACTTTGGTTTACAAAGGAACACAGCCCACAATTGAAAAGCAACTAGACCTGGATGACGAATACACGATCAAGAGCCACCAAGAGGGACAATATCTACTTTAAAACACCCAAATGTCGAAGGGAGCCAACACAATAGTCAGAAGTGCCACCAGAAAGCAAAAAAGTAGAAAAGCACGCCTACATATTGATAAATGAAAGAAGAAGCAAATAAGAACATGACATGTCAATTCACCGGATATCATGTCTTAGGTTATTTAAGAGAAAATGATACAACAATGGCAAGAACCCTCAAGTTCTGCTGATCATCTAGTCCTATAAACCAGTTATCAATATGAACATAACAGAAGCACAGACATGGTTCTACGATAGTTGAAGCTTTGTAACCTATTTGGAAAAGGTTATTAGATACTTAATACAAGCAAAAACCAGGATAAGAAGCTAAGGTGTGGCTATTATTATTATTATTATTATTATTATTATTATTATTATTATTATTATTATTATTATTATTATTATTATTATTATTATTATTATTATTATTATTATTATTATTATTATTATTATTATTATTATTATTATTATTATTATTATTATTATTATTATTATTATTATTATTATTATTATTATTATTATTATTATTATTATTATTATTATTATTATTATTATTTATTATCATACCAGGTCTTATTCTCTTTTTCAAGATTCCTAAATGTTAACTACCCAACTGACAAGTACTGACTGGGACTCGAAATATAAGAATACCAATTATGAGCCCGAGCTCATCGGAAAAAAATTTTTTTTTTTTATTTTTTTTTTTTCATAGTGAAAAGTGAAAAATATATAGACGAATAAATGATTAAGAGAAATACAATAGGACAAGGACTTGACATTTGGACAAAACAATGGTGGTTCAAAAGAGAACGAGTTCGGAAGCGGTGTTAGGTGACAAGGAGCTGGCCAAGCCGGCGAATTCTCTACTCAAAACGAGTGAGGTGTCGTTTCCTAGAGGTGGGGCATCTGCTTTGACACCATTAGAAGTGAAACAAGTGGCTAATGAAGCTGCTAGAGATGTTTTATTTGAGTCGCAGCATGACAAAGGGCATGGAGATGATGGCGATGGAGTTCCCAAGAAGAAGAAGAGAAAAATCAAGAAGGCTGGAAGTAAGACGGCATCTTCTAGCAAAGGAATTGATGACGAAAAGATCACAGTGGATCATCTTAGTTTCCGGAATGTGACACCAGGGTCATATGTTTTGGGTCAAGTGCAGCAGATCAACAAGTATGATGTTGCCTTGGCATTGCCAGACAACTTGGTGGGTTATATTCCTTTGGAGAACATTTCTGCGGAGGTTGTCAAGCAGGTTGAAAAGTATGAAGAAAGTGACGGTGAAAACAGCGATGAGGAGCCAGAAGATGAGGAGCCAGAAGCTGAGGGGCCAGAAGATGGATTTCCTGAGATATCCAAGCTTGTCAAAGTTGGACAATGGCTCAGAGCATTAGTGGTTGAACCTTCGCAGCGAAAGACCAAGAAAAAGAAGAATAGCAAGAGAATCGAACTCAGTGTTGATCCAATGGTTGTAAATGATGTTTTAGAGGACGGTGATTTGGTGGTGGGCCAGACGGTGCAAGCTTCGGTGAAGAGTGTTGAAGCACATGGACTTGTTGTCAATATTGGAAAGCATGAGTTGACAGGCTTTGTTTCCAAGAAGGAGTTGGGGAATGGTGGTTATGACATGAAGCAGGTTGCTGTGGGCGCCGTGTTTTTGCTTATAGTGGCCAAGAAACCTGCGAATTCCCGGGTTGTGAGTCTCAAGTTGAGTGGAGCCAAACCGCACGAAGCTGTTGAGAAGATTTCATCCTTGGACGCGGTTGTTCCCGGCAACATTGTGGAAGCCATTGTCAACAGTGTTGGCCACCATGGGATGACCTGCAAAGTGTTTGGCACCATTCCTGCGTCGATGAACCTTCCCAACGCCAATGTGTACAGCCTCAATGGTCTCAAGGACCGGTTTGAGATCGGCAGCAAAGTGAAGGTGAAGGTTGTGGCCTCGATCACCACAGAAGGAGAGAAAAAGTTGCTTGTCAGCATGTTGCCACATGTCATGGTGTTCAAGTCGGTGCAGAGTGATCCGTTGGAAGCGTTTCCGGTCGGATTCGCCTTGGATAAAGTGGTTGTCAAGGCCGTAGATGCAAGCTATTTGTATGTAGATTTGGGTGTGGGCAATGTTCTAGGCCAAGTCCATGTTTCGAGGGTTGCCGGTGGCAAGGACAGCATCAACACCAAGTATTTTGTTGGCTCCCACCATAAGGCCAAAGTGCTTGGTTTCAACACTGTGGAACACCAGTATGTCTTGACAATGGACCCCAAGTTGTTGGAGCAGAAATACATCAGACCAGTGGACATTCCGGTGGGAGAACTTGTCACCGGGGTGATCGAAAAGGTTTCCGGCTCCGAGGGCATCGTCTTGAAAGTGTTTGACACGTTCGAGGCGTTTGTCCACCCAAAACACGTCAGCGACATCAAGTTGGTGTATCCAGAACGGAAATACAAGGTCGGGTCCAAGGTGAAGGCGCGCATCTTGAAGATAACTGCCCGGGCCAAGGTGTTGGCCACGTTGAAAAAGTCCCTTGTCAATTTGAGCGACAAGACCTTGTTGACCGACTACAAGACAATTGCCGTCGGAACTCGGTCTGCTGGCACTGTAGAGGCCATTTTCCCAAACGGCGCCGTTGTCTCGTTTTTCGGTAACGTCAGAGGCTTTCTTCCAAAGAGTGAGATCAGTGAGACGTTTGTCAAGAACCCTCAGGACTATTTGCGAGTAGCCCATACCATTGCTGTGTCGGTGCTTATGGTGGACGTCAACACTCACAAGATGACTGTCAGTTGCAAGACAACCTCGACATCTGATTCCTTGGCCGGCTTGCAAGTCGGAAAGAGTATTGTCGCTGCTACTGTTGTAGAAAAAACTAAAGACAGCGTAGTGGCCACTGTGGATGAGGCCAAGGGCATTATATATTCGTCGCAATTGTCCGACGGCAACTATGAGCAGAACAGACAGCTTTTCAAAAGCATCAAGGTGGGTGACACCCTTGAAACAGTTGTTTTAGAAAAGAATAAAAAAGCAAAGTTGGTGATCCTCAGTGGTAAACAGTCCTTGATCCAAGACGCTAAGAAAAATAAGCTTCCAGTCGACTACAAAGCTATCCAGAACCTTTCCCACGACGTGGTCTTGCATGGCTATATCAAGAGCGTCTCTGACAAAGGGTTGTTTGTTGGTTTTGGCGGCAAGTTGGTAGGTTTGGTGTTGAAGAAATATGCCTTGAAGAGTAAAAACGACAGTTTGGACGACCATTTCAAGCAACACCAGAGCGTCGAATGCCACTTGTTAAGAACAGATGATGAAAACGAGCGGTTTTTACTCGCTCTCTATAACCAAAATTCAAACAAAAAACAAATAACCGACCATGATTCCGATTACAAGTTGCATGTCGGTAATATTGTGCCTGCCAAAATCAAGTCTGTCCATGACAGTTTTGTCATTGTGGAATTGGTTCAACGTAAAATCGGTTTCTGTTATTTCACAGACGCCTTAACCAACTACGATTCAACTTTGAAAGATGTCTACAAGGTGAAAAATGTTGTCAATGCCAAGATTCTTTCTAAAGGTCACAAATTCATTGTTTCCCTAAGAAACAACTTTCCTCAAGTAACCGACAAACAAATCAGCTCTATCGAGGACATCAAACAAGGTGATGTCCTTCGCGGCTTGGTCAAAAACGTCAATGACAAAGGTGTCTATGTATCTCTCAATTCCGATTTGTTTGCTCTTGTCAGAGTGGCTGATCTTTCCGACCAATACTTGAAAAACTGGAAAAACTACTTCAAACCAAACCAGGTCGTTAAAGGCAGAATCTTGTCTGTCAAAGGAGAAGGCAGAATTTTGATGACTTTGAAACAGTCCCAATTAACAGGAAAATTGAGTTTGACCAAAAGTTTTGATGACTTAAACGTCAACGATGTTTTTGACGGCACTGTTAGATCCGTCACTGAATTTGGTGTTTTTGTCAATTTGGAAAACACTAATGGCATCTCTGGCTTGGCCCATAAAAGCCAGATTTCCGATGACGGCCCTGTAGAGAACTTGAATGCTTTGTTTGGAGAAGGCGATAAGGTTAAAGTCAAGATTTTGGCTGTGGATCAAAAGAAAAAGCAATTATCGTTAGGAATGAAAGCCTCCCTTTTCGAAGGTGACGTTGAAATGGAAGATTCCAATATTTCCGAAGCTTCAGAAGTTTCAGATGATGAAATGGATTCCTCTGCTTCTGACGAACAACTTGATGAAGCGTTTGCACACGTGGAAGACGACAGTGATGATGATGATGACGACGAAGATGAAAAGCCGCTCGATACTCTTCCTAGCCTCTCGTCCGGTCTTTCTGGTCTTTCTGGCCTTTCTGGCTTGAGTACCAATGGATTCGATTGGACTGCTAGCATATTAGACCAGGTTGACGACGTTGAAGAAGAAAACGATTATGATACTCAAGTCAATGGAATAAGAACCAAAAGCAAGTCTAAAACAGGAAAAGCCATTGTTGAAGACAAAACTGCCGATTTGAACACCAGAGCTCCTCAATCTGTCCAGGATTTCGAGCGCTTATTGATAGGTGAGCCTAATCTGTCTGTTCTTTGGATGAATTACATGTCTTTCCAATTGCAATTGAGTGAGATTGAAAGAGCACGCGAAATCGGCCAAAGAGCTTTGAAAACTATTAATTACCGTGAAGAACAAGAAAAATTGAACATCTGGATTGCTTTGTTAAACTTGGAAAATACATTTGGTACTGAGGAAACTTTGCAAGAGACATTCAAAAAGGCTTGTCAATATATGGACTCTTTAGTCATTCATCAAAAGCTTGCTGGTATTTACATCTTGTCTGATAAGAAGGATGAAGCCGAACGTCTTTACCGCGTCATGACTAAGAAATTCAACTCTGAATTGGGCGTATGGATCAACTTTGCCAAGTTTTTGTTGGAAAATAAGAAAAACGAAGAGGCCCATGAACTTTTGGCTAAAGCTTTGCAAGTGTTACCTAAGACAGATCATGTGGAAGTGGTCCAGAAGTTTGGCCAATTTGAATTCAAAATTGGTGATCCCGAACAAGGCAGATCATTGTTTGAAGGCTTAATCTCCGATAAACCAAAGAGAATTGATTTATGGAACGTCTACATTGATCAGGAAATTAAACAAAATGAAAAACAAAAGGTAGAAGATTTGTTTGAACGTTTGTTCACCAAAAAATTGAGCAATAAACAGAAAAAGTTTTTCTTCACCAAATGGTTGCAGTTTGAAGAGGCCCAGAATGATGAAAAGGCTTGTGATTACGTGAAGGCCAAGGCCAGAGCTATTGCCGAGGGGGACAATTAAGATTGTTAGTCGAGATTAATATGGATGAAGTAAATTAACTCATTTTATAGAATGTTTTTCCGTCATATGTTTCGATATTTTTATTTTTTATTTTTGTTTTTGTATTTGTATTTATTATTACTTGTCATGTTGTTAATATAAACTTAGCATTTATGTTTTTTAAAGATACTAAAACCCCATTGGGTTTTGCCATTTCTCATTGGACATGGCGCGTATACACGCAACTGCTCGAAATATAACTAGATAACATGGTTTATACAAAAATATTGATTATAACTGCCACTCCTATGGTAGATTCCATTATTTAAATAGAGACTATTAGGCATATGGGCGAGGGAAGGCCGACATTCTTTTCTCTCGAAACAAATGACACTGTCAATACTAATTACGTAGGCACTAAAGTAGGAAATAACATTTAAAAATAAAACAAAAAAAAAGACTGTAAATTAGAATAAACTATAGTTTAGTGTATGGTTGTACATTAAATTATAGCTTTTTCAAATTTTGTTATTACTACTGTTTTCCTAAGTTTATAGTTGCTGTTTTGCCAAAGACTCTTCATTATATACCATGTAATAATCACAGAAACGTCTATAAGTCAAGTTCTGGCTAAGTTTTAAGTGAGATCTAATATTTACCTTGTTATCTGAGACTCGGCTATTGTTATGATAATGAATTGTCAATGGCTACTTTAACTTGATTCTTACTTTCCAATAGATGCGCCGCCTTCTTGATCTACCTAACAAGTCTATCCACGTACTACTTCTAACAGTTTTCCATCTTAAAGTTGTATATTTGCCTCCTTATCGTGTATTTAGTTGATTGACCTAGTAGCAGAGAAGCATGTTCTTCAAAAAATTACACACCATATATTAAAACTTGAAATAAAGAAGATTTCATGACTATCGTTTGATCCAGTGGAATAAATTTGCAATTAGGATTGAATATGAATAAAAAAGACAAAAAGGGAAAGAAAAATACAAGTGTAAAAACTGGGTACAGGACATTCATAGTACGCTATTGAGGTATAAAATTCATTGGTTTATTCATTCTCTCTCAAGTTGTTGCACAGTCTGAGGATTCTAATCTAAATTCAATCGGTTAAATCAGGGCTTTCCATATAATCATCCATGAAAACAGCAGATTTTTTATGTATTTCGGGCCCAAAAAGGCGCAACAAGTTGAAGGAAGAGATTTTGGCATTACTTTTCCAATACAGGGCTGGAACTTGGCCAAGCACGCCGTTTAAACTAGTAAATAGCAACAGATGGGTGAGTTTGACAGACTTTTCTTCACACAACAACTCTTCTGTCTTCCATAATGGCAAAGCGCCTAAAAGCACTGGCGGCAACAGCATACGAGGAAGCATCAAATCAGTTTGTTTTCCTGTAAACTGATTTTCTCTAGTTGAAAATACAGTACGCGAATCTGATTCCTTACAAAGTGAACTATGAAACCATTCTGTGTGTGCAGAAACTGAGCCAAGAAGCAATTCTTGCAATTTGCGAAAGTTTGGCATTGGTGATTTGTGAAGATCTCCGTCTCTTCCATACAACAGTTGCGCTATATTGACAAGTTTATTATTAGGTTGGACGAGCCAAGTAGATGGGTACAAGTCGTTAGTTTCAGCCACTAATTCTCTTTCAAAGACCTCTTTAGAAGCACATTCATATCTTTCCTGCAATACAAAAGGTTTTCCATCTACTAGAAGATTGTTTTTCTCCAAATAATCAAGACTGACAAACTTGTGATTGATAAGATCCAAGAGTTCCCCGCCAAACTTCTTTTTATAACTCATTTTGGGACAGTTTGGTATGTAGTATCCCAAGTAATAATGTGCTCTGCCCAACCTGTGAGTGAGAATCATGTCTTTCAACGCAGAAAAGTTCCCCAAGCCAAGATGATGGTAATCGGGATCCCAGATAAAATACACAGAAGATACAGAACGCGGCAAAATATCCATTACAGATACAGCAACCAACTTGCCATCTATGTAATAACATTCATGAAAAGCGCCGGTGACTTTGAATGGCTCGCTACGGTCTAAATACCAGTCATTCAACATTTTCACATCTTCGGCGCCGTCATTCTGCTGGAAAAACGGGTTTCGGCACAAGAACCGAGTAAAAGACGATTCATTGAGGTCCTCAGGCTTGTCTTTATGGACCTGAATCTGGTACTTTTTATACAACTCAAACTTGTCTTCCGAAAACGCTGCTACTTCAAACTCTGTTCGAAAGCTTTTACCGCCATGCTTATGTATATTCACTATTGACTGTTCTAAATCAAAGCTATTCTTGCCATTTTTCAAATCAGCACCCACATACTTGGCAACCTTGTTGATACAGTGCTTCTGATCCTTGTTGGGTTTGAAATGCGTTTTCTCAGACGCCAGATAGTAACTGGTACGGATGGTATAAATCTGACAACAATTCCGTAGAAGATCATTCCGATACAAGAATTTCCCCGACCGCCGGAACCCTCTATTCTCTAGCGCTTCATAAATATCTGGAGTACAGACCTCCATTTGCAACCCTATGGTGGACGATGGAACTATACGCAAATCATCAGGCTTGTCTTCAAGACCACAATACCCACAATGCCAGTCCTGGTAATATACAGCTGGATAACAGAGCAACTCTATTGACATCCTAAATGGTATCGATAGTCCGTATCATCTAATTATGCATACTACATGTATATTATGCATAATATCATACCAATATTTCTGACATCCCCTACAGACCCCATATGATTGATGCGTTTGATTGCATATTTATGCATGTAGATGCATCTCATGGAGGTGTATATTGACGTATTTTGTTATTTTCAGTGTGTATTATTATATTCTCCTTGCCATCTTCTAATGGCATTCTTATAATTTATAGTAATATCTTATATTTCGAGCCCAGTACATATCAGTTCGTATTTACGCACTAAAAAATTAATAATAATTGACAAGCCCAATACTACAATCTTGCCTTATCGACGCCAATATCAGTCAAAAATGCATCAGAGTTAGGCTCGCGACCCAAAAGTTCTTTTAGCATATCCAATTCGTCTTTTGTGCCTCCTCTTTTTAAAACCGTATCTCTGTAGCGTTTGCCGTTTGTTTTGTTGAAAGGATCTGCTTTGAAAAGCGAATAGTAGATATCAACAGCAAAGACTCGGGAATACATATAACCGTAATAGCCAGCGGCATAACCGCCTATCATATGGCCAAACGTAGCGTATCCTTTGGTGATTTCGCCGTCTGTACCCATCAAGCCAACCTTTTGTCTCAACTCGTTCCAAGCCTGATCGATGTCTACATTTCCATCTTTTGAATTGTGGAGAGCCATATCGAACAATCCCAAGTGAAGTTGCCTTAAAAGCAAGAGGCCGCTGTCGACCGACTTGGAGTTTGCCAAGGCATTGATTAAATCATCAGGCAATGGTTCTCCAGTGATATAATGAGAAGACAATTTCTTCAATTCGGGCGCCGACCAAACCCAGAATTCAAGCATTTGCGAGGGACATTCTACGAAATCACGGGCTACCAAGGTACCATGGAACTTGCTATATTTGACATCAGATACTATGGAATGGATTCCGTGGCCCAATTCGTGGAAGAATGTTTTCACTTCGCTGTGTTTTAACAATGCTGGTTTCCCTTCTTGAGGTTTTGAGAAGTTACAGACCAAAGCATTGACTGGTCGTACTTTGGTGTCATTCGTTTCATCGTAATAGCCGGCTCTCAATGTAAAACAAGCAGCATGTCCATATTTGCCATCTCTTGGATGCAAATCAAAATAGATATGGCCCAAGAAGATTGGGTTGTCAACGTCATCCATGTTCCAAATAGAAAACTGTTTAACATCTTCGTGCCAAACTTGTTTGTTTTCAATTTGCTCTACAAACTTTAGCAGAAACAAGGTTTCATAGAACCCAAGCATATTTGCAATGGTGGATTTCAACGGAAAGTATTCTGCAATTTTCTGTTCATCGACTTTATACTGGGTTTTCAACAACATGTTGTGGTAATACTGGAAATCCCACAAATACAATGTGTTTGCCTCTGTTGTAGTGACATCTAAGCCTTGCTCCTTATAATCATTGATTTTGAATGATTTCAAGACCTGAGCCTCGGCAAGTCCCTTTGGCTTCAACTTGGACCACAAGTCATTCTCAAAGGCTAAGACGGTCGCTGAATTTTTAGCCATTCTTTCTTCCAATGCATAATCGGCAAAAGTGGAATATCCCAAGACATGGGCCAACTCTGCTCTTTTCACCACAGTCTGTTTCAAAATGTCAATGTTTTGAGACACTTTGTTTTGGTTTCCAAGAAACGCAGTCTTTCTGGTGGTAGACTTGGTGGCATATTTGATCACAGGAAGAATATCAGGATATTTGTATGTGACTTTGAATTTACCGTCAACTTTGGCAAATTGCGCCATGACGTTCTCCGGAACGCCTTGCAATTCCTCTTCTGTGAATAGCAAATGCTCGGTTTGCTCATTCACATTCTTGGTGTAATCATTAGCTAATGAAGCCAATTCTTTGGAAAGCTGCTCGTTCTTTTTCCGTTTCTCAGTAGGCAAATCCAAACCTTGACGTTTGTATATCCTGTACTTTTTGTCAATATATCTCGCCAACTCTGGCTCCAAATCAACATCTTTGTTGGCCTCATAAACTTGTTTGAATTTGAGGAAAATGTCCTCTCTGTACTCTGATTCAATGTAATAATCGTCAATTCTTCTCAGACAGTCAGAAGATGCTGTTCGAATAGCCGCATCTGGCGATACCTGCTTGTAAAACTGTAAGCATCTCACAAGGTTTGAGTTTTCACTACTCCTAGCGATCCATGGTTTGAGGAAATTGTCTATTGTTGGTTTTTCCACCAACGCAAGCCAATCGTCAAATTCCTTGGCCTCTTTGATGAATTTGTCAGTTACCTTAACTAAATCCTCAGGACTATCGTCCCATCTTGGCGGCTTTTGCGTGAATTCAAACATTCCACTTGTCCTTGTCGATATCTGGTGACTTTTTCCTGTTCAAGAGGCGCCCTTCTATTATATCCATACGTAAACTAAAAAGATAGAAACGGACAATCTGCCCAAAGTGGTAATTCGACAAAATGCCAATCCAATCTGTATAAAAGCACCAAAAATAAGCGCGTACAATAATTACGCTGATACGTGCCATTGAATATTTACACATATATTTGCAAACATGTCATCCTGAACCATTAAAAATATACAACAAAATAAATTTTTTGAAAATTATATACCCAAAATACATCTTTTCATACATCTAGACTACTAACAAGCGATATATTGTCTCCTTTCAATAATAATCTTCCCAACTTTTTCCGGTTATTGCTCTTCAAATCAATCTCTAGCGCATCCCCAACCACAACGTTCATGAACTCGTCAAACCCACAGATTTTCCCTTGGATTTTGGAGCCATTCTGCTCGTAAAGCCATATTTCTACCGTCGATTGTTGTTGGAAAAATTTGAACAAAAGATTCACCGGCGGTACCATCTACATTATTAGTATATTCTTAACTCTCCATCAATTATTCTCCACCCTCAAGTCAAATACTTACCACCTTCTGCTGTCTTGCGGATGACATATTTGTTCTTTGTTCTTTGTTCTATAACTGCTTGTTTCCCTATCCTCCTTAATATTCTTGATATCATCATCAATTTTTCATAGTGTGAATATTTTCCATGCGCGTTCTCAACATGTACTCAACTTTTACCCGACACAGCACCTTGTCATCCTATACAACCTTTACCCACGCTTTGGCATAGACTGTTCAGTTGGAAATGGCCATTGTTCTTCGTAGTTGTAAAGATGGATATTTTATTTTGCTTGTAACAGCTTCTGAGCGTCCAGTTGTCAAGTTACAATCCAAAATAATGAGATACTGGTTGGTCTGACAAAGTAAATCAACGCAATACTTTTGACAGCTATACATAAATAGATACTGAGCAATATTATTAGTAAAAATCTTATATTTCGAGCCCAGTACATATCGGTTTCGTATATACGTTTAAAGGGACTTGGTGAAGCCCAACCATGTCCTGTTGATCATCATCTTCTCACTCGTGTTCCTGCTAGGCCTTTTTTCTCTTCTCCAAGAGCACTAAAATATTTGAAAGTAGCATTTTGAGCTTTACCACAACCCAAATTAGAAAATCATGTACTTGCATAACTAATAGTTACCTTAATCAAAAGTAGTTTATTGTAATTGGGGCAAAGTGTTTAAATTGACAAAAAAAACGACCTCGGTGAGGGTCGAACTCACGATCTTGCGATTAACAGTCGCACGCCTTAGCCAACTTGGCCACGAAGTCACTTTCTGCTTATCTTTTTTCACTCAACTATAGGCCATCCCAAATACAGGCTATTCACATGAAACTCGCACTCATCCTTCCATAAACGGCAATCCATGAATGGCATCATCTATAGTACTGCTCCTCCCTTCGAGTAGAAGGTTATAAACCATCAACAGATCAGATTTTCTTTGGCGTGTATGATGCCGTTATTTTCCGGTGACAAGAACAAGTACAAGCCTCTCACTGTGGATGAGAACACGCCGGAAACGGCAACGTTGGCTGGTATTGATGCTAACGATTTGCAAACCAATGCATTGATAAGCCATGAGGATAACGCTAACAGTGTGCTCACGGAAACAACAGCGGTTTATAGGGACCTTGACTCTATTGAGGAGACAAAACTAGGAGTATTTTCGATTCTTGTAGTGTGCGCTTCTGCAGTGGGAGGGATCCTTTTTGGGTTTGACACAGCGATCATTTCAAGTTGTCTATTGTTCATCAAAGAGGACTTGGGTCATTCGTTGAGCTCATTGGAGAAGGAGGTGATTACTTCGGTAACATCAATGACAGCTCTAGTGGGTTCAATAGCAGCTGGGTATCTTGCTGATATCTTGGGAAGAAGAAATGTATTGGCAATCTGTTGCGTCGTATTTATTGTGTCCAGTTTGGAGATGGGATTAGCCCATTCTGTAGTTGCACTAGTTGTAGGCCGTGCAGTTGTAGGGGTGGCTGTAGGTGGTGCTAGTATGGTTGTGCCTGTCTTTATTTCCGAGGTTGCTCCTTCAAATATACGAGGAAGATTATTGGCAGTGAATTCCATGTCCACCACTGGCGGCCAGCTTGTGGCCTATCTAGTTGCAAATGCCTTGAAGAACACGCAAAACAATTGGCGAATCTCTTTCTTGTTGAGTGGCGTGCCTCCAGTACTCTTTCTATTGGTGGTAAAATTTATCCCAGAATCTCCTCGTTTCAGTGTTATCAAAAACAGATTGGACGATGCGGAGCTTTCTTTGAGCAAGATATATCCATATGCTGAGCCACAGCAGGTTCGGGACAAAATTGCGTTGATCCAAACAGATATAAACAATTCTATTCAGTTGTATGATAAACCATTCTGGGAAGTCATCAGGAGCAAGAAAAGCACACAGAACGCCTTACTTGTTGGCTCGATTCTCATGGCTATTCAGCAATGTGTAGGTTTCAATGCCTTCATGTATTACTCCGCGACAATATTCAAAAACTTGGGTTTTGAAGACCCTATATTTGCATCCATATCAATTGCTTTGACAAACTTCCTTTTCAGTTTAGCTCCCTTCTTTTTGTTAGATAGAATAGGTAGAAGAAACACTCTATTGCGAACCGTGTGGATCCTCGGAGTTGCTCTCATCATAGCGGCGGCAATCTCTGCTTTTTCTGACGACTTTACCTCTCCAGACAGTGGTGTTTCGTTAGCTAACATCCTAACACTACTATCTATCATTGTATATGTAGCTGGGTACGCCTCTGGGCTAGGTACGGTTCCTTGGTCGTCCGTCGAACTTTTACCTTTGGAGGCCCGTGCAATTGGAGGCACAATCATCACTTGTTGTAACTGGCTTACTAACTCGGTGATATCGCTTTCATACTTGACTCTTTTGGACCGTTTTTCCACAACCTTCACTTTTGGCTTTTTCAGCATAATATGTATAGTGAGTTGGGTTTGGATATACAAGTTTTATCCAGACGTTAATGGAATACCTTTGGAAGAAATAAGCAAGATTTTCGAACATGGTGTTGATCTCAAACTTGCTGATGAATTGAGACAAAAATCCAAAGCCATCAGAGTTTCTTCTTTTGGCGTATAAACTTGACGGCGGTTTTTCATACTACAGACTTTTGTTTTCTTCAACTTATCAAAGACTTTTCATTTTAACTTATCGCAGGCTTTTCCTTTTTGGCTTATCACAGGCTTCCTTCCTCAATTATATCACAACTTTCAGTTCGACTGTATTTTATGTTTTATGTATTTTATGTTCATCTTTTTTATCAAGAAGTATTGGCTATGTATGAGGTTCTGAAGGACGTTCTGATGATTAATAAATACGACAATTCGAACGGCCATTTGAAATGTTAATCTTCCTTAAATCAAACCGCTGCACTGTACTATTGTAGGCCCCGTAATAATTAGCCATAGCATTCGATGTCCCTCCCAAATAAGCCCAGCAGATAATTATACCTGATAGTATGGATATACAACTTCTAAATATACAATGTTCATTAGATAAAAGCATATATTCATGCATGTTGGGAGTTGTCCAACACAAATGCGTGTAACAACTATCCTATCATATATATGGAATATACTACAGAATCTGGTAAACATAATTGGTCAAGAAAACTAGTTCGCAGACATTCGAGATGGCACTTCTCAGGATAGTTGTTGAAAACACGCATTATTATAAGGATATAATACATATTGTGGTCCGAACTGGCTTGATTCCGCTGACTTTAACCAATCTTCTGAATTCTTGGGCTGTTGAAGATACTGGAGATGTGCTTTTGGCCTTCTTATGGGTTGTGAAAGAGCTATTACACATTGTTCCTTGTGTTTTGGGTCAGATGGGTTTAATGTATTATGAGCCTATTGAGAAGCTACGACGTGAAAGAATCGAAGCTGTGAGCCGGGAGAAAACATATTATGGCAAACTGAATAAAGAGATTACAATTTTGTTTAATATGGCAATCAAGATCGTGAATGATCACAGTAGAGAAATGTACCAAACTTTGATAGTGCATTTAAATTCCCGGTTGAAAAGAGCACAAGAATTGTTAAATCTTTGGAACTTGACAAGACAAACCGAAAAGCAATTGTTACATTATCCAAAGTGTTTTCTGTTAGTTACATTCAATAGTATGTTTGGTTTAAACTCAAAAGATAAAGAACCAAACGAAGAACAAGTAAAACCAACAAGAAGAGTCAAAAGAAAAATTGTTGGAGCCAAAGATTTGCCGTCAACAAAGCTAACTTCAATTATTTTGAAAGATGACACTGATTTTGCTTTGGAAGACACTTTTATAAAGTCAAAAAGTCCAGAAGCAATTGTTACGCTGGAAAATGTTTATGAAGAACAAAAACAAATGCTTTCATCCACATCATTGCCCAGTTCTTTCCATTATGGTCATAAAAGCAATGGCGAAGGGCAATCGTTTCAGACAGCATTGAAAGAAAAACTTTGTAAAGATCTGAACAAAAGTGCTACTTGTAGAGTAGATTTCAAGTATCCAAAAGCAGTGGAAACAGATTCAAAACAATCAAAGAAACCCAGAAATAGTGATGATCCTTTCTATGATAAAGTGAGAAAAGCAATAGTGACAACTATGCAAAAGAAGGGTTTTGATGATGGCTCTTTAGGACCTGTTATGGTACGTCTTTGTTGGCATTGTTGTGCCACTTATGATAAAGCTACTGGAACAGGAGGGTCGAATGGAGCTACAATAAGATTTGAACCAGAAAGCAGCGATACTGGAAACACCGGGCTGATAACAGCAATTACTGCTCTTGAAAAGGTCAAACAACAGTTTCCTAAAGTCACATATGCTGATTTGTATACATTGGCAGGGGTGACAGCGATAGAGGCTATGGGAGGCCCAAAAATCGAATGGAGACCAGGAAGAATGGATTGCACTGATGATCGGTATGTGCCACCAAATGGTAGATTACCAATTGGTTCGAAAGACTCGGAACATATACGGGAGGTGTTTTACAGAATGGGTTTCAACGACCAAGAAATTGTGTGTTTAATGGGAACACACACATTGGGCCGAACACACAATTATTATTCTGGATGGGAAGGTAAATGGACAGATGAGCCCACACGATTTGATAATGAGTTCTACAAGTTGCTTTTGAATGACAAGTGGGAAGTTGGCCATGTTCCTGAGACCGGAAACCGCCAATACTACAATTCCAGAGACCATGCCATGATGATGCTCCAAACAGATATGGAAATGAAATTCAATCCAGACTTTTTGAAATGGGTCAAGATTTACGCAAAAGATAAAGACAGATACTTTGAAGACTATTCAAAGGTGTTCGCAAAACTGCTGGAGCTGGGGCTCGAAAGAAATGAAGATGGAATTGCTATAAAGAAACGATAGTTAGTTTGGTAATATAAATTGTATTGTTTTTTGTATTACCTCTTTGAGTAGTTGTATTCAGATCGGGGCGATTACTGTTTTAAGTAACATACCCATAGTCATGGAGCCATCGTATTTCAATTTTCATATTAAGCGCTAATTGGAAATGTATTGTTTAGGCAACGATGGAGTCTGTAGAACATTGCACGAGTATTAGAATTAGTTAGTTGGATGTGGCACTGATAATGGAGTTGACAACAACCGATTTGAAGCATTTGTTTGTCAGTTGGATGGAAGAAGCTGCAATCCAAGCAGCAATAAAAAACTCAAGATCAGCATTAGGACTTAATCAAGCATTAGACAATTTAAAAAAGTATAAGGAGCCCATACAGGGTCCGAAAGATCTTCTCAAGATCCTGAACATAGGCGACAAAAGAGTAGAGTTTTTAAAGAAGAAATTACTGCAGTACTGCCGTGTGGAAGGATACAATATTCCCAGAGAGTTCAAAACACCTGATGTAGCACAGCGGCGTGATTTGTATTGTAGTAGTCAAGACTCACCCTTGAAAGAAAAGCAGAGACCGGCCAAGAAAACTCGAAAGTACGTGCCAGCAAAACGGTCTGGCGGATACGCCATATTGATAGTGTTGGCAAAGTACGACAGAGAAAGGCATGGTCTCACCAAGGATGAGATCACCAGTAAGGCTGGGCCGTATTGTGATAAAAGTTTCAGTAGTAATCCGTCTACAAAGGCGTTCTATTCTGCGTGGAACTCTAATAAGACCTTAATATCCCGAGGGCTTGTTAAAGGCACAGGCAGGCCCATGCATTTTTACTTAACCGACGAAGGGCTAGAGTTGGCAGACGTCTTGTTGAGATCCGAGGAGGGTTCAGACGTTGTAGGTGGTTGTAAGCGTCCAAACGACTTTATAAACGAAAGCGATAAACGTTTGAAAAGTAACAGTGGGGCCTCAGAACCTGTTGAGGGTTTCTCCACATGGCAATCTAAGGACTTTGAAATAGTATTGGTGATCGACAATAGAGAAATAAGGTCCAAAAGTGAACGAGACTTTTTCTACTCTAAACTAACCCAGCTCGAGATCACAGTAGATACCAGGCCTCTAGCAGTGGGCGATTGTCTTTGGATTGCCCGAAATAAAACCACAAGGCAAGAGATTGTATTGGATTTCATATTGGAAAGAAAAAGATTGGACGACTTGATAAGTTCAATCAAAGACGGGCGTTTTTTCGAACAGAAAGCCAGACTTTCTCACACAGGAATGAATCATGTATATTATCTTGTAGAAGAACAATCAAGTTCAGATGTTGGCAGTTTCGGCGAGTCAATCAAAACAGGAATCTCCACCGTTATTGTGGGGAGCAAGTACTTTGTCAAACGTTGTAGAGATGCCGATGACACCGTCGCGTTTCTACACTTGTTGACAAAACGTATTGAATCGTATTATTACTCAAAAAACATTGTAGCTTTGAAAGTGCGGAATCTCAAAGGACAAGCAGATTACAAAATTGCTCTACAAGACTTGCGCAAACAATATGGTCATCTGGAATGCTTCTTTAGTTTTGAAACTTTCCAAACCATGTTGAACAAGAGCAGTTTGGTGACCGTCAAGGAGCTTTACGTGAAAATGTTGATGTCAACTAGAGGCGTTAGTCTAGACAAGGCATTGGTGATACAGAAACATTTTCCAACGCCCAAGAAACTAATTCAAGCTTACATGGAATTGGGGGATGACGAAAAACAAAAGAAGCTGTTGCTAAAAGTGGCCACAGCAAATGAGATTGGCCACAAAGCTTTGGGACCAAAACTTTCGGAAAAGTTGTACCAAAGTTGGGGAAAGTTGCAGTATGACGGGTAGGATTGGTAATCTAAAATGTAGAATCTTTTTAGTCAAAAGGTATTATCATGTAGATGACAAAATAAGAAAGTGAAACAATAATAATTATCCATGATTATTATAAGGTATACTACTGAGGATTTAATTCATAAACAACTGACATTCAACTTTCTACAATAAAAGTTGCCATGAACACGACTTTTCAGTGCAATATTTATTTCGAACAAGTTTTTTAAATTGGAAAACAAAAAGAAAAAAAAAATTTATAATATACATTTTTGATGGTTTCCCAAGAATCAAATTCATAAAGCCCCCAAATAATCTTCCTTAATACTACCAATGGCATAGATTTCGTTAACATCAGTTCTAGTACCTACAAGTTTCAATCTGATTCTGCTTCCTTTCTCGATAATCTGATCTTCAGATTCATAAGCAGGAGGGTTGGAGTTTGGATTGAAATGCATGTCGCTTGGCACCAAATGTTTGGAGATAAACACCGATAACGGGCCAGCATCAGCAATAACACCCATTTTGGTTACACTATTGACAACAGCATCCATAACTTCACCTTTGAATGGTTTCCAAACCACTGCTCTGTATTTGACTTCGAATTCGGCAGCACCAGATTGCGGTATAACCCTTCCTTTACCAACATCTATTTTCATGGAGTCCAACACACACACAATGTAACCAAACTGACCAGTACATGTTCCTTCGACATCAGTAAGCAACTTGTCGCGTAAATACTGATTCATCTGCGGTCCAAAGTACGATGGATGCAACTGTAAATTGAGCGAAAGATCCTTAATAAAGAACATAATGCTTATTGATTTTGTTATAAATCCAGATACCAGGTAAGCTGAAATTCGCCGTATAAACAACTGGCACAACAAGGAAGAGCAATGGGTGTTTGGCTATATCTCCAAAGGCTTTAGATACACACAACACACACACACACACTTCAGCCTTTTAATGATTTAATGGTGTAGTGTTGATTCATTCCCGTTTTAATTTTTCAGATTATAGCGTGGTGTAGGGATGTCTTGGTTGAAGTATATATACAGTTGTTATGGTATGAGAAGGCATGATTACCAGCTTATATCGAGCCATTATTGTGAATGTTTGTTAATTTTACTTGATTGATGTCTATCTGCTTTAATTTTATCACCGAGGACAACCTTTTATAACGGTAATATAAGCATGTTACTTTCCTTATGTATGAGAGGGTGAGAAACCCCTTGGAATACCAAAATACCAACACCTATCTAATTGAAAGATGATAATAATATATTTCGAGCCCAGTAAATATCAGTTTCGTATATACGTGCTATCATATATTTCGAGCCCAGTACATGTCAATCTCGTATATATGTGCTATGACTTGGTAAAACCTATTAATGTACTGTTGATCATAATATTCTCTCCCTTGAGTCTGTTGGGTCTTTGTTTTTCTTGTTTGAAAAGTAAATACCTTTATGCTAAATATTTTGGTTTTCGGGGACCTTTGTATTCCCAGCTTCTTCCACAATTGTTCATTCTACTAGCAGCGCATAAACCTTCTCATACAAGACTCCTTTGGAAACTTCTTAGCTCCCTGTGGCCCTATTTTCCCTGTTCATACGTCGTACAAAGATTGGCCATATTATTTACCAAAGTGTACTGTTGCAAAATAAAGATAGTCTGTCTTACTGGCAAACATATGTCTATATGTAATGCCTTACTATTGCCCTGTGGCCAAGTTGGTAAGCCTATCATGCGCCACCATGCGCCACGCAAAACAAGTGTGGCGTTCCTCACTTTGATTTTTTGGACTCGATTCCCGCTCTTGACGTTTTGAAGTAACTCCAAATGTTTTATTGATTTACTTAATAATGAGAAAGTATCATTCTGTCGACAATAACACATAATATGTTAAAAATCAACAATTTCGCCCTTTATAGATATCTATTTTAACGTTGTTCCGTAGTTTCCGATTGCTGGTCACCAACTTTGCACTTTTTGAGGTGTTTTACTGAAATTGTTATTATAACAACAAGTTTTTTTAGGGCTAAGAAAGGTATGGGCTTTTATAGGGTGAATGGAGACCATGACACTAGGTGTAACTATTTTAATAATAACTTGAGCCCAGTACATGTGTAGCTGTTTTAAATATGGCTTGAGCCCAGTGCATATGTAGCTATTTTGATAATATCTTGTATTGAGCCCAGCACATATATGGGTAAATTGTAAAATTCAGCTTATTTAGTTGCTATAGACTTGATAAGACCTTGTTAGCAAAGATTTTTATTTATTATAATTTACAGGCTCTTGACTAGTATAGAACACTTTAAAACTTTACTTTCAATAAATCACCATCATAGCTCACATTGTTTCAATATAAACTTTAATATGGTTACAATTACCATGACATATGTTGTATCTTTCCAGATTTGCAGCCACATTATATCCACTCAGAACTTACATTATTAGCTCTAATATTTTTGCTTCTTTTCCCCGGTAATATCCTTCAACTTTCTTAATTCAACACATTCTACCGTTAGAAAACGCTAATACAAATCTTTATTTTATTAGATCAACTACAGTATCGCATTTTTATATCAGTTTGACTACTTTCTATAGACATAAAGAATCTCTCAATTACATCTATAGTATAAAAAAAACACATTTCTACTACAGTACTAAACTCCTTTGCCCATCATCATCCTTATAGTATTCAGCCGTCCCCATATTTATAGTGCGATGTACGGATGTGTTCATAGTGAAAAATTATGCTGCGAACTTTCCTGATTCTTAACGGAGTTATACACAGAATAGTATTGACTTCAATACCTATTCTGTATTGAAATTTTATTAAATCTAGGCCGAATATGTCTCAGAAGATTGGAAGAGTATGTCATAGTATAGTGGAAGCTAAAATGGGCAAAAAAAGCCTTTTTTTGGATAGAGCGCCTTTATGTGAAAATTCTTACTAACATAGCAGACTGGAATAGCATTTGCCAGACTTTGGCATCATGTGGATGTTGCAAAGGACGAGAGAACACTAGGTAGACTCGCATCTGCTATAGCTGTTACTCTCATGGGAAAACACAAGCCAGTGTATCATCCAACCACTGACTGTGGAGATTATGTTGTAGTCACCAATTGCACACAGTTGCAGGTGCTGGGTAATAAGTTCCAACAGAAGACATATTGGTCTCACAGTACAAAACCGGGCCAATTGAAATTGGTACCGATGGACCGTATGGCAGCTAACAAAGGTTTTGGAGAGCTCTTGAGAAAAGCCGTAAGCGGCATGTTGCCAAAAAATAAGCTTAGAAAGGTCAGATTGGACCGTTTGAAAGTGTTTGAAGATGCCGAGAATCCGTATAAACAGAATCTTGTCGCCCACTGGGACCAGCAGGCACAGGTTCAGAGAATTCTCAAGGAACAGTCCAAGGAGTAGCTTAGTTGTTTTATATAGACAGAGTGCATGTAAATATATTTAAGTGGTTTGAAAAGTGATGATGTTGTAAGTGGGTTGTATACTGTATATTTCAACATTAATATGAAAAGTGGGCTGTATATTGTGTATTTTCAAAACTAATATAAAAAGTGGTCCATTTTTATACGCTTCGAGCAAAGTTTTGAATGTAGGAAATTAAACATTTGCACTGTCTGGTGTAACAATAGTAAATTACATGATTGACGTTCAAGTTTGAATAGTGATTTGGTAAGGAAGTGAAAAGCGAAAACAGATAAACTTTGGTGTTTACAAGAATGAAATATTTGCCAAACGGAATCTGAAGAAAAATCAATAGAAATCAGAGGTAGCAGTATCTACCGTTTAAGTTGACTTTCAGAATACAGCTATACAATAGATAAATAGTTTTGAAATGCCAGTTTTCATTATAATAAGTATTTGGGTATCATGAGGCCTGAAATATTGGTATATTGAGGTGCACTGACATTTAGATTGGCAAATAATATTGGCACCCTTCCATATTGTAAACTTTTCACAACTAACTTGTATCGATATTGACTATGAAACTTGAAAAGATATTAACAAAACACAACGAAACTTGAGTAAGTGCAACTGCCCGAAACATTGGTCCAGGAATTACGCAATATATAATATAGACAGGTGGTTGCAATATCTATGGAAACACCCATATACATCCTGCTCTGAGTAACCTTTTATTGCACTATACTTACTGATCATACATAACATACTTTTATTTTATTCGACTCGCTTATTGAGATAAAGTGTTGTTGATAGGATTACAATTGATTTGATTCCCAACATAGACATTTAATAAAAGTATTGTCTGCCTTCAATTTTATAACCATTACCTTGCCACAACTGTTTATCACTATCAATAACATATCCATCTCAACTAATGGTTGATGTGTGTTTTTCTAATATTTTCCACAACAATATTGCTCACATAGACTACTCAATAAACCTTTTAGTTCTGCTTACACATTTGGCAAAAAATGGGCATGCTAAATGCTAAAATATACTCACGAAAAGTAGAGATATTTCCTTTTTTCAATAACAATATGCCTATATGTAGTCCCTAACTGTTGCCAAGTGGCCAAGTTGGTCGAGGCATGCGCCACGCAAAATAGTGCAGAAAACAATTGTGGCGTTCCTCACTTTGGGTTTTGGTACTCGATTCGCGCTGTTGACGTTTTGGAGTAATCATGAAACGTTTTATTGGGTTAAATCAGTGCAATACTGGCTGTTTTAATTTGAAAAAAAGTACCCTACAATTTTGAATTTTTTTGCAACATCTTGGTACAATTTTTAGTAAAAAAATATTAGATTTGCGAATAAATATTCGATATAAGGGAAAAATGCAAAGTTTTGACAAAAAGCTGATTCTTTTGAATGTGCTTTAAAAGACTTTCTTTATTTTTCGACATTATTCCATAATTTTTAATTGCTTTCAATTTTATTTGTGTTTCCTCCAGGATTTAAATGTGCTTTTATTTCAAAGAAATGCGTATCTCAAGAGCTAGAAAAAGAATTATTTATTACAACACGCAATAAAATCAATGTAAATTCTTGTTCCTTAATAGATGATTGGAATTTATAGAGCTTGTCACCTGTACAAGTTGTCCAACAGTTTATATCTTTTGATTTTCACCAAGTATTTTTGTTACTTGTGAATTTGAATAAAAACAGTGTGCTGGAACTATAGGAGATATTGTTATTATTATCATTTATATCTTATATTTCAAGGCCAGTAATTATCAGTTTCGTATATACGAGCCATAGGCTTTGGTCTATGTCGTGTTTTGAACAATTACTGCCTTGCCTTTTCTTCTTCTCGGAAAGTGCTATCTGAATTATTTTGCCAGGTCTTCTTCTCTTTTTAGACAGTACTATTTGCTGAGTCATACCCAGCGACCACCAATATAATAGTAATAAAATTTTTTAGGCCATTTTCTTTTCTTAGAGAATGCTATTTGCTAAAATATTTTGCCAGGACCACTGGCCACTGCCCAGCAACCACTACTAATATTCATAATTACCATTATCATTTATTAACTGTCAAAATACAAAAAGATACAAATCGCACACCTAATTGGGCCCCCAGATGACTAGCTAGTATCGGTGTACATTCTGGGCGTAATATTCATAGCCATCAACTCCTGGAACAAAAGCTTGGCAGCATAAGGGATTTCAATCTGATAGATGTTTGTTTTATTCTTACAAGCTCTACATTCAAACTGGTTTTTCTTCAAGTTTGCGATGACACTCATCAATCCGCAGATACCGCAGATGTGGACTCTGAAAGCGTCGGATGCTTCCATCAACCGTTCTCTCAAGAACGCCGAGGTACCGTGGGCAATCATACAGTCACGCTCCATTTCCCCGAACCGCAAACCGCCGTCTCTGGAACGGCCCTCGACTGGTTGACGCGTCAACACTTGAAGAGGGCCTCTGGCTCTTGCGTGGATCTTGTCGTCGACCATATGTCTCAATCTCTGGTAGTACGTCGGGCCGAAGAAACACTGGGCCATTAACTTGCGTCCGGTATGGCCGTGATAAAGCAATTCAAAGCCTCTGGACTGGTAGCCGTGCTGGCGAAGAAGGTCGGAAATGGCCTCGACAGTGACGTCGGTAAACGGTGACGCGTCACCTTCCAAACCGGTTAAGGAGGACACCTTGGAAAGCAAACATTCAATCAAATGGGCGACGGTCATCCGCGACGGAATGGCGTGTGGATTGATCACGAGATCGGGCACAATGCCCTCGGCAGTGAACGGCATGTCTTCGTGCCGGTACGTAATTCCGATGGTTCCCTTCTGGCCGTGTCGCGACGCAAACTTGTCGCCGATTTGCGGCACCTTGGTGGTCCGCATCCGCACCTTGGAGAACTTCAAACCTTCCTGGTTTGTTGTGAGGAGCACCTGGTCCACAATCCCGTTCTCCGTGATCCGGAGTGCCGTGGACGCGTCCCGTTTTGTGTGGAACTTGGTACGCTGGCCGAGCTCCTCGTTGTTTGCCGGAATTGGTGCGGTCTTCCCGATGATGACGTCGCCGCCAGAAACTCGCACGCCCGGCGCAATCAAGCCGTCCTCGTCCAATTTCTCGTATGTTCCCTGTTTCAAGCGGAGCGTGTTGCTACGGAGCGGCTTTTCAAACTCTTCTACAAAGCTCATACCCTCGCGGCGTTCCTGGTCCATGTACGACCGGAAAAACAACGACCGGAAGAGCCCCCGGTCAATGCTGCTTTGGTTCATGATGACCGAGTCCTCCTGGTTGTAGCCGCTGTAGCAAAGAATGGCCACGATGGCATTCTGGCCTGCCGGAAGCTCTCGGAACTTGAGATACTCCATGGAGCGCGTCGTGGCCAACGGCTTCTGCGGATAGTACAAGATGTTGGCCATGGTGTCCATGCGGACGCCGTAGTTGGTGAGAAACACGCCCATGGCCTGCTTGCCCATCGCGGACTGGTACGTGTTACGCGGCGACTGGTTGTGGTCCGGGAACGGGATGATGGACGCGGCCACGCCGAGAATCATTGACGGGTGGATCTCACAATGTGTCCACGTCTGGTGCGATGCCGTGTGTTTGATTTTGATACGCTGAGCCGGGTCCGCTGTTGCTGGCAGTGCAGATGCCGCGGTCTCCAAATCTTCCGGCGACATTGCAATCATCGTGGTTTCCTCCTCCTCGGCGTCGATATACTCAATAATCCCGTTCTCCACTAGCGACGACCACGTGAACACGTCGTCGGACACGATGCCGTCGTCCATGCGGGCCTGGCTGTCGAGCAACGCGGCAACATGGGTCTTGTCAAGCCGCAACCGGCCGTCATCCACTACAAACAAAGGTCTGTACACACGGCCCGCGTCGGTGAAGATCTTGAACTCTTTGTCACGGATGCTACGCACAATGGACACCTCGGGATTGATGTCGCCTTTGCGCCGTAAGCCCCGAAGCGCCTCGTCAATGACGGCCGCGTCCTTCTGGACGCCGACCCAGACACCGTTCACAAAGATCCGCGTCGACCGGGTATCCTTGTGCGGCACGTAGTCCTCCAACGGATCCATGCCCCACTCCTCAAGATACTCGACGATGGCGTCGGAGGACGTACCCACGGAAATGCACGTCATGAGCGACAAGTTCTTGACCAAGCCGCACGCCTGGCCCTCGGGGGTCTCGGCCGGACACACCAAGCCCCAGTGGGAGTTGTGCAACTGCCGCGGCTTGGCGATCTTGCCGTCACGGCCAATCGGCGTGTTGGTCCGCCGCAAATGCGACAACGTCGACGAGTATGTGTACCGGTTCAACACCTGCGAAACGCCGGCCTTCGCCGACATGGCCTTCTTCTGCTCTCCCCAGTTGCCCGTAGCAAGCGAATACCGAAGCCCGTCGGTGATCGTCGACGGCCGGATAGCCAACGACAAGTTGAAGTCCCGGTTCGTCTCAACACATCTCTGCATATACCGGAAGATGTCACGTGACAATTTACGAAACAAGAGGCGGAACAATTTTGCTAGCAAAGGGCCAGCCAAATCCAACCGTTTTTTGCCAAAATGGTCTCTATCGTCTGGCTCTTTCCGTTCCAATGCACAAAGAAGCAACTTGTTCACCATATAACCGAGGAAGAACGCCTTACGAGACTCAAACCCTTCTTCACGCGTGATGTGAGGCAACAACTCCTTCTGGAGAATGTCTCGGGCGTACTGGATACGTTTTTCGCGGCGTATTCCAATGACATTACCGCGTCGTCCAATGAAATCCAATGCAACCTCGCGTTCCTGAATCACAAACGCTTCCTCAATCGACGGTTTCAACCACTCCAACATCTGCCAGTCGTTCTCGTCGTAGCAAATGTGCTCAATAATGTCTCCGTCAGGAACCACGCCCAAGGCACGGAACACAACCAACAACGGAACATCGGCTTTGATGTACGGCAATGCCACACGGATGCTGCGGTTCCGCATAAGTTTAATTTCCAAATTACTAATCAACCGCGACCCGTTGTCAACCGCAGACCGAACCTCCGCCACATACAGCACCGGCGACGGCGCCGATTTACGGAATACTTGCACAATATTCGCCGCCGCACGCTCCTGTGCAATAAGAACCTTCTCCGAACCGTTGATGATGAAATACCCGCCCATATCGTACGGACACTCTTTCAATTCATAGCATTCACGCTCGCTAAAGTCGCGCAAAACACAAAACTTGGACCGTAGCATGATCGGAACCTTCCCAATAGGCGCCAACTGGCCGGCAGAGTCCTCGGAACTCTCCTCTTCGACCCACTCCACTTCCGAGGCCGCCACAATATTGTTCGGATCGTCAATCGACACTAACACTCGCTTACTGATCTCTACTTGTAAATACGACGAATACGTCAAGTTCCGGAGCCGAGCCTCTTGCGGAAATAACTGCCGAACATCTCCGTCAGGCTCCGTGATGTTCGGCCTGGTGATAAATATCTTGCCAAACGTGATCTCATACCGTTTGTTTTTGTTGTCAGTCTCACTCATATGTTGAGCAGGCTGATCCAACACTAACGATGGATCCTCCCAGATCAACGATTGGATCGTTGTGCCTACAAACTCATCAAAAGAATCAATCTGCTGCGAAACCAACCCTTTTTCTTGGAAAAAGGCTGAAATCACCGCCCAACAATCTTCCGGTTGTATTTGTTCACTCTCATAATCATCATATCCATACGGATCTTCATATTGATCGGTAGTCTCTTGATAAACTAATTGTTAGTAAGAGTCGTAAATTATTAGTGAGTGTTGGCAGTCTTCATTATTGGTGGGTGTTGGTATTTTTCTAATTATTATTGGTATCCTTTATAATTAATTATTATTAATATTTTTCATTATTATTAATGTTGATATTTTTAATTATTTATCAGTGTTGTTGCTTTTCATTATTAAATACTAGTGTTGGTATTTTTCATTGATTATTGTTGTTGGCATTCTTCATTATTCAATATTATTGATATTTTTCACTATTTATTAATATTGATATTTTTCATTATTCCATTGATTAACAATCATTTCAAATCCCTTTCCTATTTCTCCACTTTTGCTAAACTCTCATTAATATTCATAATCAATATTCATAATTAATATTCACTACCAATTACCTCAACACACAACACACAACACACAACACACAACACACAACACAGAACACACAACACACAACACCACACTCTCGCACATCCTTACCGCCAATTCACAAATTACTTACCGTCTGCCATGATAAATCCTCTGCAATACAAACCAAGAAACCTAATCAATTTCTTGCCACTCCTTTATTCATCAACAATCTTCACCTTTTCACCGTTTTTTATATTTTCATTCTTTTCACATTTTCGCTGCCATTTTACACGCTTACCCGGACACGTCCTGGATTAAATTTAATGAAAATTTGGTTCTTTCTCCATAACATGTAGTAATGACAATGTAAAGTTTCCAACAGTGGACATATTTATTTTATTATGACCAGACTTACAGGAAGGACGTTGAATGTTGCCAGAAGGGCTCTTGCGACGGTTTCTGAGGGCATTTTGCCGTCCCTTTCCGTTGAATCCAGCAATAACAATGTTATGACTGGGCAGAATAAAGCCAGTTTTTCAGAGAAAATCTTGCAGTTGACAGAGCAAAGCCTCAAGACCAACGAGCCTCATTTCCGGGTCGGTGGTGACCAAAGATACTTTCCAAAGGCACGTGTGATACTTTTGCGCCCAAATGCCAAGCATACCCCGTACCAGGCCAAGTTTATTGTGCCAAAGTCGTTCAACAAAATGGACCTCCGGGACTACTTGTTCCATATCTATGGATTGAGAGCTTTGAATGTGACAACTCAGCTTTTGCCCGGAAAGTTTGTCCGGTCAGGCCGTAATCCTCGGTACAGAACCGGCCAGATCAAGAAGATGACCATTGATATGGAAGATCCCTTCATCTGGCCTTCTGAAGACACCCTCAAGAACACTTTAGTAGGAAACTCTCTCAAGTTTGAACAGGATTTGGCCGAGTACTCCAACGAACTTATCATGCGTGTTGGCTCCGATAAATATAAGCCTGTCAAGGCTTTTGACGGCATATATAAATACGACACTCGATACGTCAAACATAGCGCCGAAAGTTTCATTCCTACCTTGCTTGGACGTAGACTCAAGAATGAAAAAGCCATTGCCGAGCAGAACTATAAGAAAAAGGGGGACAACTTGTTAATAGAGAAACTTATACAGGCTAAACAAGTGGATCTTTGATTTGTTTCTTGCCCTTTTCATAGTTCCTGTAATAACTTGTATATATAATACAACATAGTTTACGAAACAATCTATGTAGATTGTAGTTACGGGGGCACTTGTTCTCAAATGGGGTTTTAAAATAGCCCAAACTCCTACAAACAGGATATAATTGAATTTTAATAATACAAACAGGATATAATTGAATTCTAATAATACAAGCAGTATATAACTGAATTTTGATAATACAAATAGTATATAGAATTAAATCCTAATAATACAAACAGTATAATAATAATAATAATATCTTATTTTTCTCTTCTCTGAGAGCACTGACCACTGAGCCAAATGGGCAAGTGGCCATAATACAAACTGTATATAAAATTAAATTCTAATAATACCGAGCCCAGCACATATCAGTTCTGTCAATACTCGTTAAGGTAACCCCACAAGAAAACAAGAACAGTCCAGGGCCAGATGATTAGTGCTCTTGGAGAGGAGGAAAAGACCAGGGGGATAGTTTGGTAAATAATGCTCTTGAACAGGCAGGATTCGATTCCTTACACGAACGATTTTTACGATGCTTAACAGACAAGTGCAACTGTCTGGAACACGACCTAGACCAAGGTGTAGTGCTTACTTCAACTAATTGGGTATACAAGATTATGATCATTTTATGATTAATAGGACTTGATTGAGCTTTACCAAGTCCCATTAGATATAGCGGGTGTATACAAAACTTACTAAACTCGAAATATAAGATATTACTATTATTATCAAAACACTCCAGACACTAGTCAAGCATATAAGATTTATGAGCGTAGGAATACCGTACTGCTTCTCAATTTGCGCCATGTGTCTGGAGGTGCTTTTCAAATATGTAAAAAAAAATCCTTTTGTTGGCAGCAGAACAAACGAGAAAAGAACGATAAACAAAGAGTTGCGAACGATAAATAAAGATTTGCGAAAAGAAAGACGAAAAGGAAAAACATGAACAGATAAAAACCCCACCCACCCCTAGTAATAACTATATAATTGAGGAATAACCAACTAACATATTATATAGTGAATATTTTGATAATCTATAGACTAATCGGCCTTTTCCTTGCTAACCTTGACCCACTCGGCACCGAAAAAGCTTGCAGCAGTGTCGTCATCATTCAACTTTTCATCTTTTGTAGCAAAATCAAACAAGGTATCGGTTTTTTCTCCGGTTTCGCTGGAATCAGAGTTTTTCGCAAGAAAAGCCTTTATTAACAAACTGGTATTACTATCGGCATCGCCCTTTTTGAACTGGTTGAGCAAGGATTCCAAATAAGTAATGTCAGAGTCTTTTTTCTGTTCACTTTGAGACTTTTCTGAAAGCCCCAACAGGGCAAGATACTGGTCGGAAAAGTAGCTTAAATAGCTTTTACGAACAGGGGCAGCAGGGGATTGCGTGCCTTTGACACCAAACACAAGATGAGTGACGGCATTCTTGAGATATTGCTGCAAGTTAATCAACAGTCTCCATGTGTCGTTATGCAACCTATCAATGAAAGCCTCGATTTCCTGCTCATGGTGCTTCAAAAGCGGAGCAACAACAGCCTCGTAAAGGAAAGGAGAGCCCTTGTTTTCCGGGAGTATGAGCCATATTTGGAAATAAAGCTTTATTAGAGAGTAAAAGGGAACCAAAGAAAGGACCCATCCAAATACATATTCAACCACAGCAAACCATGCAAAGACCACCCAGTATCTCAACCAGAACTTCAACAACTCAATGTCGTTGGCCTCTAAAGCTTTGAAGGAAGCGTAGGCTGGAAACAACACAGAAATGTAAAAACTGTCACTGTTAGTTACTCAATGAGGCTACAGGCTAGTCAAATATCCAGACACATACCTAGAAAGAAAAAAAAAGAGACCAAACATCCCGTAAATGTGTGCCACTATTCAAATGATGAGAATAGAAACATATAACAATTCAAAATAACCTGAAAACCACTTCTTGATAACAAGTCGTAAAAAACGGTTCCAGCAGATATTACAGATACAGCCAGTTATGCGCCAAAATAAAATATCAGCCAATCACTAATTAGACAGGGAGAATGACCTAAACTAAACTAAACATCGGTTAACACTTTATATATATAATGTGTCTATATATATGTGCAGCTGATCCGCTATATATATCGCCCCTTACTATAGGTCATCGCCCAAGGGCACATAACCACGAGGTGTCAACTGGCGATAGTTGGTAATATAGGGTTGTAATAGTAGTGGTATTATATGGTAATAGTGAAAAATATTTGATATTATTCAATAGGGATGTTATTTCTATAGTTTAGATTATTATGTAGATGTTTTGGGCAGGAGTTGGTAAAACCAGATTTATTGTTTTTGAATCTACATTGTAGTAAATAATGATGGTAGTTTAGCGCTGTAGATATTTCTTTTATAAATGTCGAAACTAGGTGAAACAAGTTAGGAGGAGCTATTCATAATAAGTCGTTAGCGTTACTTGATGAGCACACTCTGGGAAGTAGATAATACCAAAACATAAGAGCTTAGTTAAACCTTATCCGGTGTTTGATGTATCCATGATTATTGGTTTTGAAATACAAGGCTGTATCATTTTTTACTGTTGAATAAGGAGTTAGTTTGTTTGTTGTATACAAGCAAATTGAACCATATAATTTTATTATTCGTCAAGTCGTTTCCAATTATTTTGAGTGTTCAACTCTGAGTCCTCATGAAATTATCCGATTAGGATCGAAAATTCGTCCGAAAATTTTCTTGTATTTATAAAAGCTGTACATCCTGACATTATATTAGATCCAAGCTGAGGCAGTAAAAAAGGGTGAGCTCTATTCAACCAAAATAATGGATACAAAGAAACACTTGCCAAGTATAAGCCCCGTTTTCTTTTGAAAGCCCCTGATCATTGTAAAACCCCGAATATCAACCTGTAATATTAATATCAGTTTGTATTGAACAGATAATGTGTAAAACTTAAACTCATCTTAATATTACACAACCGATTAAAAATAATATCTTATATTTCAACTCCAGTACATATCAATTTCCTATATACGCGCTACGTCTAAGAGGACTTGGTAAAGCCCTATCATGCCCTGTTAGGTCTTATTTCTCTTCTCTGAAAGCACTGATTACTGAGCCAAATGGCCCAGTCTATGCATGCCCTGGAGAATATTATTTTTTTACTAGTTTAAAATGCAAAAAATCTTGCTTTATCGTAGCCTCGGAAAATATAATTTGCCTCAATTTGTCAGTGATATAACTTTTTAACATGTCTACTTCAGCTTGTCTGTTATTATCTTGATCACATAAACTTGGAGTATACTAAAAATCATGCTTCTTGAGATAACCAAACATTTGCCATAATAGATTATATGTACATGTAGCGGATTCCGCAACTTTGTAATTCAGACACTTACATCATGTTTCATTCTAGGACATTTTGTCTTTAGTTAAAACAAACCAGTTATATAGAGGCGCCTTCTGAGTCTTTTTGGCATATTTTTTTCCACGTCTTCAAATTATTACTACAATAGTTGAATGTGGGATCCCATGGAGTACAAAGGTTGGGTAAATGAATTTCTATCAACTATGAATCAGGTTTTGACAGCTCATTATTCAGTAATTTACTATTATATATTCAATTTGATGATTCTTTATTAGATAGCCTATTGCCTGAAAAATTCAACTTAGTAAACAGTGATAATGTCCATTTTAACCGGTTCATTACTTCACCTGAACTATACAATAAATGGTAGTTGATTGATCATTATATTTTACTAAATGGTATAATATAGTTGATATTATTTCATGTTGGGGCATCGTGTGGTTCAAAATTACCTTATTTTTGGTATACTGAAGTGACTATCACATGACATTTATACCATAGCCATGGTCTTATTAGTTTGATTGGTTTTCGTCTTAACTCAAGCCAATATATGATAGACTCAATTGGGCAATTACTAGAATTTTATATTCATTTAGTTCTTATTGAGTTGCTATTATAATGTATAAATCGTCTATATTGTATTAGTAATCGAATAATTATTATGAATGGTTGGCTTGATGGCTAAATTTACAAATGATCCACTTGTAGAGAAATAAATAATTGTCTTAATAATCATTTACTGGTCTATTCAATATCGTATAATTACTGATAATTTACTAGTCTATTTTATTACGACTTTCTGTATGTTGTGTCATTCTTATCAGTTTTTTGTTTCTATGTAATTCTACTCTTCAATATCAAACGGCAGTCATGTTTCTACAACTGAATCCGTCAATAGGCCGTTTTTAATTGATAACTACACATTAATTGGACTCAACACTATGATGGCAAACGTTCAATATATGACAACATTTATTGAAATGCCAACAAGTGTACTTACATCTATATATTGACAGATATATCAAGAATTCAATGATCATGGTAAATCCGTGAACGGAAATGTTGATTGCGCACTATTAAACGAAAAGTAATATTTCAATTAAGCATTTAATATATTTATTTAGTGCTCGATATCACCCAAAACAGCTTAAATATCACCAGATTCAACGCTAAACTACCATCTATTGTCTTCATCACATCTCGATACAATTGCCAATGTTCAAAACACTCAGATCCAAGTTGAATGGTAAGTTCTTTTCGTATTAATCATACATCCAATCAAATACTAACAAAACAGTGTTGAAAACGCCAGAAATCAAAGATGTTCAAACCATTCTCAATTTCAAACAGCCAAATGAACTTTCTAAAGTTTTGACCAGATCAGACAAAGAATTGGGTGGATTTTCAACGGTAAATTTGAATATTGATGAGAAGGAACAAGTTGCACACTTCCATGGATATTTGAATCTTGATCCGCCTGCAAATAGACCAGAAGTCACCCAGTCCGGTTATGCAATGTTCCGAACTAAAGATCAACCAGATACACTTTTATTTGGTGAGAATTTCTGGGATTGGACTCATTTCAATCAATTGGCATTGAGAGTGAAAGGCGATCATCGAAAATATCTAATCAATATCCAAGCAGACACTTCTTTGAAAACAGACGTTTATCAGCATAGACTTTACCTCAATAACCCGGGAGAATGGGAAACCGTCTTGGTATCATTAGACGATTTTGTCCTCACCAACTGGGGAATTATCCAGGACGAAAACGGTTTGGACAAGACTAAGGTGAAAACCTTTGGAATTGGCTTGTTGGATAGACAGTTTGGTCCTTACAGTTTGTATATTGATTGGGTGAAGGTTATCACCGGCAAGTCGCTTTCCAAGGTGATCAAAGAGTCCAGAGAGAAGGCCATTAGTACGGATAAAGAGCCATTCAGCGAACATGACCCTATTATTTGATTGATATGTATATAATGTCAACTAATCTATGTATGAGACATGACCCTATAATTTGATTGATGAAAATAATGTCAACTAATCTATGTATGCTGATATTTGGTTTTAAGTAGCATACTTGTAGACGTTCAAATATTGATAAACTAGATGCAAAGCCTGATAAAAAAATTTGATATTTGAGTGGATATTTAACAATAATTGATGGATTTATAAGTAAAGAAAAGCGAAAAGATGCCCGTCAAGCAATTTTTTTGATATCGATACCAGTTGTAGATCATCAAAATGTCATAATACCATATTTTTTATACTGAGGGCAGAAACAGGTCAACTAATGCTTGCTCTTTGTAAATCTTATAATAAATATTAACAATGACCAAAAGATCTTACAAGATGGTAGACACTTATGGCTATTGGACTTATATACATGGTTTACTACTATTTCAATATTTGATTTAGCAGTATAATGGTTACTGGGCTAGAAATACAGGATTCACTACAATGACTACCGGACTAAAAATACTGGATTTAGTACAATGGTTACTGGACTTATATACAGGATTTACTACAATTTCAATATTTGATTTATTAGTACAATGGTTACTGGGCTAGAAATATCGGATTTAGTAGTACAAATTAAATTGGCCTCTGGTTTTTCTTTACTTTTACATATATAGCGCGTATATAAGAAACTGATATTTACTGGGCTCGAAATATAAGATATAGTTATAATTATATCTACACACGCGCTATGGCTAAAGGGACTTGGTAAGCCCAATAGTGTCCTGCTTATCATAATCTGATCAAAATATAAATCTTCTCACCCAATTGGCTGAGAGTAAGCACTAGACTCCTGTCTGGGTCGTTTTCCAGACAGTTGCTTGTTCAGCATCGTAAAAAGTGTTTGTATGGGGAATTGAACCCGTGTTCCTTCCAGGACCGCCCACTGAGCCACGGCTCGAAATATAAGTTATTACATATTGAATAATAATGCAGACGTTGTAAAAGTGATTTTACCACAAAAGAAAAGCTTGTGGCTACTTCTTGCACCTTCATTCATTGCATCTTCAATAAACTGACAACCATTTGAACATTGGTTCACTACTAATAATTTGGGCTCTATGCATGTTGAGGCAGCTCCATGCAGCAACCGCATGCACTCGCAGGTCATCGGGAAAAAAAATTTATATGGAAAATTGTTCAGTTAGCAGCATAGACTGAGGAATAGTAGCTAAGGGCGATATCAAGATGAGCGAAGATAACAAGATCAAGGAGGTTGCTAAGAAGATAGAGTCGTTATCTGCAATATCGAGCAAGTTGGCAGATAATGATGTGTCATTTTATCGGACGGTAGACAGTGCTTTTGCAGAGAAAATTGATGCGAGTCTGCTGAAAATATTAGAGTTGATCAACACTTTGATAGGGTCGATTGATGAAACGGCAGACCGGATAGAGCCGGGCAAAGATGCGTTGAATGATGGCTGGAAATCTGTAGCAAATGTGTTGGACGGATTGTATGAAAAGTCGGATATTGCGTATGACAGCATGAAAAACGGCCTGGCCAAGCCAGTAGCTACTGTAGATGGTAATTCTGGCGTAAACACCAAGCTTCGGTATATGGAAGACAATACTGAAGGTGCTGTAGAGGATAGAAAGTCGAGAAAACGACAGGCCAAACCGCAGTTACAGTTCCGGGTTCCTGTGGACAATTCTGAATCAGGACCGTTCAAACCCAAAATCAAGACCAAGCCTAATGCGTTGGAACCGATGACGAAAAGCCTTGCTATAATACAGCCGGCGGACGAGAACGATCCAGCGCATTATAAACAGCCGTATGAGTACGAAATCGACAACCAAGAGTATCCGGAATCGATATTGACCAAGGCAGAGCCAATTCCTTCTCGTCCATGGCCCGACAAACAAGACGCTGTTTGGGTTGATACCGTAGACAAGTTGAACGAGATGCTTGGGGAATTGAAAGGCTGTCCTGAAATAGCAGTTGATTTGGAGCATCACGATTATCGGACATATTACGGAATTGTGTGTCTTATGCAAATCAGTAATAGAGACAAGGATTGGCTTGTGGACACACTTGCGCTTCGGGACGACCTCGCACCCTTGAATGAGATTTTCACAGATCCTAAGGTGGTCAAGGTGTTCCACGGTGCTTTTATGGATATCATTTGGCTTCAAAGAGACTTGGGATTATATATAGTGAGTTTGTTCGACACATATCATGCTTCCAAGCAGTTGGGGTTGCCCAAACACAGCTTGGCATATTTGCTCGAAACATACTCGAATTTCAAAACCAACAAAAAGTATCAAATGGCCGATTGGAGAATCAGACCGTTGACGCCTTCCATGAGACTTTATGCCAGAGCAGACACCCATTTCCTTTTGAACATTTACGACCAGCTACGAAACAAGTTGATAGACAAAAGCTTGTTGAACTTGGTGCTCCATGAGTCGAGACAGGTGGCCAAACGTAGATTTGAATATTACGGCTTTAGACCGGCCGACCCCTCCAGTTTGGTAGCAACTCCTATAAGCGACAAAATAGAACCCTGGAGAAATATCATGAAACAGCATAATATCAGCCTAATCAAAAAAACAGTTGGTCATTGATCTTTACAATTGGCGGGACAAAATCGCAAGAAGAGATGATGAATCCGTCAGATATGTCATGCCTAACCAGTTATTGGTTTCCCTTGTCACTGCAGCCCCAATAGATTCTCCTGGTGTTCTTGCTTCGTCAAACTATGTTACCGACCATGTGAGAATGAATTCCAACGAAATTGCTGAAATCATCCAAACGTCGCTCAGACGCTCTGAAAATGAAGACTTGCAACTTTTGAATGCTGCCGTTTATGATGAAGAGCCTGAATTGGCCGATGAAGCGCTGCTTACTGACAGAAATATCCATTCTTCTATAAGTAAATTCAATACTCTACAGCGTTCTATAAGCAACATTGCTCAATCGCCAAGTCTCTTGAAAACAGAATCTTCTTATTTGCCTTCTGCAATGTTCCCTACAAACACATCTCTGTACGTATGGTCTATCAATTTCAAAGATTCAACTCAACCTATCAACTATACCATTCAAGATTTGAACGCCAGAGGCCAAGCAGTTTACAACATTTTGAACACGAACGTTGAAAAGACAGTGACCGCTGAAATTCCGTTTGTAGCCAAGCCTGTCACTACCGAGGTTAAAAAGGCAGAACAAGCCCCCAAGGAAAATAAAAACGAAATCATTGTCATCCGTAAGAAGGTCGTTAGGGACAAATCCAAAAAACCAAAGACTAACACAGAACCTACTGGCGAAGTTGTGGATTACCAAAACGCTGAAAACATTTTTGCCCAAACAAACGATAGAAAACGTAATAATCCAGGTTATAACACCAAAAAGAGAAAGGCTTTTGACCCATACGGCCAAGACTATGAAGAACCAAGAGCTGCTAAAAAAGTGTACAATCCTACTCGGGGAAAGAACGTCTCGTATCGAAAGAAGCAGTAGACTTGTCAGGTTGAATTCGTCAAGTACATTTTATGGTTGTTTTAGAGAATAAACTGGATTTTAGTTTAAAACTTTTCTAAAAAAAATGTAAGTGTCCATACGTCAAGGTAGGCGATGATTTCATTTTATACTAATGTCATATATGTTAAGCTGTTCAATATCATAAATTGGTATATATCAGTAATAAATAACAATCACAATTTGACAGATTTTATTCTGATTGAATAAATTTTGGCTATCCTCGCCAATTTTATATGATAATGTCTAAAGTCCAAAGTTTATCAATAGATTTACAATTTTAAATTATCAAGAAAAGCTTACTTTCTCTCTAACCTACAATAGTTTTGTCTTCATTGATGTCCTCTTTCATATAAATATATCATTATATATACTTTACAAATACTACGAAGCGCTTAAGCATGATCCTAATCTACTGGAGATTGACGTCTCCAAGCCACTAAATTCAAATGAAACACTTTTGCACTCTTAAGACACCGTCCTATCATCCTTTACACCATAGTATACAGCCTCTCCTAATATTAAAAGGCTAGAATCTATGTCACTGTATTTACTAGCAATATTCAGCCCTATCTGCTTACACCTGACCCTCACATGCCTTTTTTCAATTGGACTGCTCATATGCTAATCCCGTGACCGCGTTTTCGTTTTTCCATCCAGACATACATACATGAGAACGGAGAGCAGCAGCAGTAGGCCAGAACGGGCTCTGAAAAATTCAATATACCACTATCCCAGAAAAAAAAAGAATATTAGAAACTCTTTTTGAGAAGTTTTACGAAGTTAGAACTCAGCAAACATCAGTAATTCAAAATGGCTAGAGGACCGTAAGTGGATGGTTATTGAGATCACGAACTGAACTTATGGAAATGATTGCTATGAAATGAAAGATTGGGAAAAGTTGATCAAACTAATGAAATTTCATCAAAAAACAATATGAACATTGAATCAATAAAATCAAGTATTATTCAAAGAAATGCCTATCTTCATCATATATCAACCGGTTTTCATTGACACTTTTTTCACCATAATGAGAATTTATCAATATGAGTCAATATGAAATTTTTCAAGTTTATATATTATCATGAATCATTCTTGTTCAGTTTGCAATATATTCTAAATATAACATACTAACCCCATACAGAAAGAAGCATCTTAAAAGATTAGCAGCCCCATCCCACTGGATGTTGGACAAATTGTCTGGTACTTACGCTCCACGTCCAAGTCCAGGTCCACACAAGTTAAGAGAATCTTTGCCATTGATTGTCTTTTTGAGAAACAGATTGAAGTATGCTTTGAACGGTAGAGAAGTCAAGGCTATTTTGATGCAAAGACACGTCAAGGTTGACGGTAAGGTCAGAACCGACGCTACTTACCCAGCTGGTTTCTTGGATGTCATTTCCATCGATGCCACTAACGAGAACTTCCGTTTGGTCTACGACGTCAAGGGTAGATACGCTGTCCACAGAATCAGTGACGAAGAAGCTACTTACAAGTTGGGCAAGGTCAAGAAGGTTCAATTAGGTAAAAAGGGAATTCCATACGTTGTCACACACGACGGTAGAACCCTCAGATACCCAGACCCAGCTATCAGAGTCAACGACACTGTCAAGATCGACTTGGCCACTGGTAAGATTGACTCTTTCTTGAAGTTTGACACCGGTAAGATGGTTTACGTCACTGGTGGTCGTAACTTGGGTAGAATTGGTGTCATCACCCACCGTGAACGTCACGAAGGTGGTTTCGACTTGGTCCACATCAAGGATGCTTTGGACAACACTTTTGTCACCAGATTGAGTAACGTTTTCGTCATTGGTGAACAAAACAAGCCTTGGATCTCCTTGCCAAAGGGTAAGGGTCTTAAATTGTCTATCACTGAAGAAAGAGACAAGAGAAGAAGACAACAAGGTTTGGCTGCTTAAGTGGATTTTTTTAGCCTCATAAAAAAATTTCTTTTGTTATCTATTTCCATCCAATAAAAAATTCTATATAATCAATTATAGGTTTTTTTAATGTAAACTTTCTAATTATAAATCTTTTTTGTAAGTAATTTGGCGTTGATAATGTCAGAATATTCATGTCTGATTTCAATAGTACTGTGTCAAAATCCCCAGTGGTAATTTTTTTAATATTTTAATAGACGTGTAAGATAAGCACATTCTCTTGGAATCTCTTTATAAGATTATGGTCAAAAGGATATTATTGGGTTTCCCCTCTGGGGTTTATCAAGTTCCTTTATACATAGCGCGTTATACCAAACTGATATCTTACATTTCGATCCCATATACTCGTTAAAGCAGGTTATGATAATATCTTATATTTCGAGTCCCTTACAGTTTCGTATATACGCACCATATTGACAAAACCCAGTGGGGAAACCTCAATAACGTCCTTTTGATCATAAAGTTCTCTTTTCGAGAGTACAATCTGTTAAATTATCCTGCTTATTGGCCGATAGTATATCTTAGCCAATGGTTCATTTTAGTCAAAGATATATAAATTTCAGCTTTCTTCAGATGAACATCCTGTCAGACCTATATATTAATCCAATCCTATCAGAATGTTCAGTGCTACCTCCTTTTTACTTGCAACAAATATCAGTTTCGTATATACGCCCTATATAGTAAGGGACTTGGTAAAACCCAGTGGGGAAACCCAATCATGTATTATAATCTCTTCATCGTGTTTTCTGTACACCAGGTTTGGCAAATTTTAATCTTTTTTGAAATGAAACATATAATAATAGTAATAGTAATCTTATATTTCGAGCCCAGTTGAAACATATAATGCAAAATTTATGTTTGAGATGGTTTACGAAGAGCGTTTAATTCGAAGCAAGCCTATCAAAACTTATGAATGATAGATACAAGTTTACAGTACATATATGCTAAACTGTGTTAATTAAAGCATGGTTTCTTTGCATTAAGACGGTTTATATACATTGTTCAAAGGTGTGAAGTATTATCTATTTATTGCTGACATCACACGCAAAACTTATCCTCTTGAACGTATATTTAGCCTTATTTATCACTGCTTTTAATGCTTTTGATAGCTTGGAACATTCTGCCATTTACTAAGAACCGTTAGCGCGTATTTACGAAACTGGTATTTGTTGGGCTCCAAATATAAGATATTGTCATTAAAAGAGCAGTTATAGCGCTTATATAAGCGACATATGAAACGCATTCTTTCTTAAGAGATATACGAAATTTACGACAATCTAAATACTCTTGTTAATCTTGGCTAATTATCAAAACTAAGCGAGATGTCTTCTAGGTAAGTTTAGATTGAAAGGCCACAGCCCATCATAGTTACTAACAAAGCAGATATCGTATTGAATGTATGTGATGACGTGTTAAGTGTGATATAACTCAACTAACAATATAGATGCGTTAAAGTCTCATCGCAGAGACAATTTTATTGAATGGATTAAAACATTATTGGCGGTATGTATTGAAATGCTGGCTCGACTTGCTGATTGGCATACTAACTAGTAGGTGCCATTTGTTTTGCACGCAGTCCACGGTTCATCGATCACTGGTGAAGAGACCAACTTGGCGGCTCGTAAAAGATACGCTGAGACATTTGCCGACATTGAGCGTTTGATTGATGATGACATCAAAGTATGTAGTGAAGGTAGATCGTATGCCTCTCGTTTGCGACAATTGGTTCCAACATTGGGCCAAATGTTCACGCCTCTTCCGTTGGAAGAAGCATTTCTTATCGAAGATGAAAGACGGTCCATCTCCAAAAGACGGTTTGTAAGTCCTAGTTTTAATGATGTAAGAAGCGTACTCAGAACAGCCCAGATTCTTGCCTTGTCAAAATATAACAAGAACAACTTGAGGCTTGTCACTTTTGATGGTGATGTGACTTTGTATGATGATGGAGAATGTATATTTGCTGATTCTCCATTGATTGACAAGCTCATTGGCCTACTTGAGCACAATATCTTTGTAGGCATTGTAACTGCCGCTGGTTATTCTGACAAAACCGGGGTAAAATATTATGAAAGATTGAAAGGTTTGATTGACAGTGTCAAGGACAGTGACAAATTGACTTCTGTTCAGAAAGAACAGTTACTTATCATGGGTGGTGAATCCAATTTCCTTTTCAGATATAGTGACGACACCAAAAGATTAGAATATATCAAGCACGAAAACTGGTTATTGCCTGAAATGCAGCTGTGGAAACAGGAGGATATCGATACTGTTTTAGACGTCGCTGAGAAGTCTTTGAACGATATGAGTGTGAAAATGAAACTTCATTCGTTGGTTATTCGAAAAGAACGAGCTGTTGGCATCATTGCCAAACCCGGTTACAAGTTGATCCGTGAACAGTTGGAAGAAATTGTGATTTCCATCCAGAAAAACTTGGAAAACAATGAAGCTGCTGCTAGAATCAAATTCTGTGCCTTTAATGGCGGCTCTGATGTCTGGATAGATATTGGCGATAAAAGTTTGGGTGTCAGCTCCTTGCAAAACTATTTGGGAGGCATTGAACCACGCCAAACATTACATGTTGGCGATCAATTCCTTTCTCTTGGTGCTAACGACTTTAAAGCCAGATTGGTCGCTTGTACTGCTTGGATTGCAAGCCCTTACGAAACAGGAAAGTGTATTGATGATCTTCTTGCATGGATTTGATCTTGTTGTTCTTAAATATTATGTGCTAAAGTAATAATCTTTTATAATACAATGTTTGAAGCTTTGATGAGTTTTGTAGTAATACTTGGAAGTTGGCTTTCCATGTGCTCCTTTAATGAGCTTATTGTATGTGATTGTTAGAAGTCTAAGAAAACTTGGGTTTACAGAAATGATTATAATAATATCATATATTTCAAGCCCAGTACATATCAGTTTCGTATGTACGCGCTATGTCTAAGGGGACTTGGTAAAGCCCAATAATATCCTCTTAATCATAATCTTCTCACCCAGTTTAGCTCAAAGTAAGCAGTATTGAGAATCATAAAAACACCATCAAAGCTGTAATATCACAATGAGTTTGTATTGATTGGAGAATGGGTAAAACATAGACTGACTAAATAAAAAGGAGAAGAGAAGACTAAAAAGAAGGAAGAAATGGAGTCTCAAATAGTTGTTGGAACGGGGAGATACCAGAATGGTAATCGAATGGGCTGACAACTGTGTAGACTTATAAAAAGAAGTAAGACAAGGGAATGACAGGCAATGTTGTATATCGACTGCTAAACCTAACCAAAAATAGAAGAGGGGCTAATGCATCTAGTTAATCAGGTCATATCACTAGAAGCATACAGTTTTACTACCAAAGAGCCCAAAAACCTTAACAATTATAAGAGTAACAGAAAACCGAATAGATAGACAAATAACGAGAATTAATCCTCTTTAAACTTTGTCTTTCAAACAGAAAGCATTAAAGTACCAACTACACTTTTTCATACATTTGGTCCACCCTGGGCTTTGAGCTCAATAAATACCACTTTCGTATACACGCGCCATGTCTAAAGGAACATAATCTTCTTAGAGAGCATTAACCACTGGTTACTTCATCATCTCCCTATATAACCTATTATGGGGAGCACCCAATTTCAGCCGCGCAACCTGCCGACACAACTTGCTGAAATTCTGCACAACTTGCCGCTGATGCAGCGAACAATTGCAATGTGCATACACATACATATATTGCTGTCGATGATGGAAGTTTGCTGGGATTGTTGTTGATGATGATCAACTTTTTTTTTTTCTTGTTTTGTAAAATATCGAATGTCATGATGGCCGCTTTTCTTCTTAGGTTGTTGTAACTTTATTAAACCGATAGAAAGATTGACATTGGACATTTTTTGGCAGTTGAAGAATTGTCAAGTTTGATTTAGTTAGATAAACCAAGGGCAAGTTGATATATACGGTGAATTTGAGATGGGTTACGAAAGACCAGCAGCACCGCCGCCAACGTACCAATCGCAGGGCAATCCGCAGTATCAACAGCAAGGGAATGGGCATAATGGGGAGCAGAACGGCTGGAATCAGTACAGGCAGCAGAATGACCCAGAAAACGGAAGTTATGTGAGTGAAAAGATGGGGACGGGCAAACCAGAGCGGGCAGATTCATTTGACGAGGCATTTAAAGTGGAAAAGCCAAAGTATCGGGACTGGCCGTTTGCAATATTCTTTTATTTGGTGCTTTTTGGGTTTATTGCTGTAGCAGTCATCACCATCAGAGCGTACAAATTGACCCATTCCAGCGCAGGAAATGGGATCTATGGAGCCAGTGGTTCTTCGCTCAACACCAACACTATCATCATGTTTTTGTTTGCGATTGCCATAGCTGTAGTGTTGGCCTCCTTGGTCATAACGTTTGCCAGAATGTTTCCTAGAAAGTTTATCACCATTGGTCTTATTTGCAATGTGATTCTAGGCTTGGGAACCGCAATTGCGTATCTTGTCTTGAGATACTGGTCTGCTGGTATTGTGTTTTTAGTATTTACCTTGTTCTGTGCCTGGTGTTATTGGTCCTGTCGTTCCAGAATCCCGTTTTCCGGAACGGTTTTGACCATTGTAATCGATGTGATGAAGACCCATCCCAGTGTTTTGTTTGCGTCTCTTATAGGAGTAGTGGTTTCCGGGGCCTTCAGTGTGTTGTTCACCTTTGTCATCACCTCTACGTATGTCAAGTTTGACAACAAAAGCTCCAATTCGGGCTGTGCTGTCTCTGGCGGTAATTGTTCCCAAGCCAAATTGATTGGTGTGTTGGTCTTTGTATTTTTCGCTGGTTATTACATAACCGAAGTGATCCGTAATGTTATCCATTCCACAATTTCAGGGGTCTATGGCACTTGGTACTATCTATACAAATCCGACCAGGGTGAGCCTAGACACCCAGCTTTGGGCGCCTTGAAAAGATCCTTGACTTATTCCTTTGGCTCTATCTGCGAGGGATCGTTGATTGTGGCCATCATCTCCTTGATAAGACAAGGCATCAACATTTTGCGCCAAAACGCCCTTGGCTCCAACGAAATCTGCCAGGCAGTCGTCTTGTGTTTCCTCGATTTGATTGTCATGGTCATCGAGTGGTTGGTGAGATGGTTCAATCACTATGCCTACTCCTACATTGCATTGTACGGCACTTCCTACACTGCAGCCTCCAGAGACATTTACGAATTGTTCAAATACAAAGGATTCGATGCTTTGATCAACGATTGTTTGATTGGCACCGCTTTGAACTTTTACAGCATCTTCATCGCGTATGTCACTGCCCTTTTCGTCTACTTGTACTTGAGATTGACCAAACCTTCTTACAACTCGTCTGGCTCGTTCTACGCTCCAATGGTCGCCTTCAGTTTCTTGATTGCCGGCCAAATCACTAACGTCACCACCACTGTCATCACTAGTGGCACCAGCACCTTCTTTATTGCTTTGGCCAGAGACCCCGAAGTCTTCCGTATGAGTTATCCGGAAAAATTCGACGAGATCTTCAGAAATTACCCACAAGTCTTGGAAAAATTGAACTTGCCAAACTCAAATTAACTTTAAATGCAATCTGTACGCTTCTAAAATAGACTTTTTTATATACTTTTCTTTTTAACAGCTGCTGTTTACCGTCCTTCTTTTAATAGCTAATTGCCCCTTTACTGATTATATATATATTATTTATTCAAAGTAATATGTAAGGACCACTGGGCCATTTGGCTCAGTGGTCAGAGCTCTCGAAGAAGAGAAAAATAAGACCAACTATGATCAAAAGGACATGATAGGGCTTTAACAAGTCCTTTTGGTGCGTATATACGAAACTGATATATACGCGCCAAAGGGACTTGTTAAAGCCCAATAATGTCCTGCTGATCATAATCTAATCATAACCTAACCATAATCTTATATATCATTATCTTCTCATCCAATTTGTTGGAAAGCTCTAAACCTCAGTAAAAAGCAGCGAGTAAAAGTGTCTTGAGGGAATCGAACCTGTGTTCCTATTAGGTCTTTTTTCTCTTCTTCGAGAGCACTGGCCACTGAATCATACGGCCCAACGGATTAGTAGATCTATAGCTAAGCATTTGTACATACTAGTAAGTCACAACACACAACAACATGAGTGTAGACAGTTACTTTAAATTTTGTACAGATGAGTCAATTATTAATAAAAGCTGAGTCAGTCAATAGCATACTTTGTAACGACTCGTCAATTTAAACGGTTCAACCAGCCTACTAACAATTAACCGGAATTCATCAAGGGTCATGATTATTAATATCAACCGAATACAAAGAGGAAAATATAAGGAAAACAAAGGAAAGAAACAAAATTGGTAAAAAGTTCGTGTGTCGTTTATAGTTCAAAAGCTCGGTAGAGCCTTAAACGGAAAAAAAATCTAATATGTGTTCTTGTTCAGCAAAAGTAGAAACACTAGATAAGCTAAAATACAATTGTGACGGGACCCAAGGCAATACTATCAAGCAAGCAAATCATGGATAAGCCATAACAACTCATCCTTGGATCCTTCGTTCTCAGGCACCGAATTATCCGCTGGAATGTGGTCCAGCGGTTCATTTTTTATGTGGATTGAGCCGTTGGCGGTCTCTAGAGGAGTGTCGAGGGATCCGAGGGTGCCAGAAGTGCCAGGGATTGTTTCATCTGGCTCACCGGAATATAAACCGGTCGTATTGAACTTTTCAAGGACCTTGACGGTATCTGGGTTGAGTTTCTTTCTTTTTAAATGGTGGCCGTCGGCATTATTGTTCAAGGGAAGCACGTCGACAATGCCGCTGCTGTTGATGGTGTCGAGCTTGTAGATATCGTCGTCTCGAAGGATCACCGTGGAGATGCGATCAAGCATGCCGTTTGGGTCAATCAAATGCGGGGTGAGCTTGAAGGTATCGTATAGATCTTCAGTAGTAAGTGTGATTTTCCGTTTCCGGTGAATTTCTTCCAATTCTTCCTTGCTTTTCGGAGTATTGCTAACTGTGGTGTTGGCAGTACCTGCTGGCAGCACAGAAGACACTGGGGAAGTTGGTGACGATGTGGAATCAACATCCATAGGAGCGGTGCCACTGTTATTGCTGTAATCAATGTCACCAAGCCCGTTGTTGTCGTACTGTATCTTGCGATATCTGACAGTATCTATAGCAGCTTCAATGATGTTTTTCAAGTAGTTTTCCAAGCCCAAAAGCATGATGTTTACAGTCTGATCATTGATGCTCCCCACCAATCCGTGTTCCCGCATGATGCCTACCATTTTAGACTTGAGGGCGTGCGAATCAGGCAACTCGTAGCTTTCAGTAGACAAAAGCGTCTGGAACCCACTCATGATTTCCTGTGTCCAGGTGGTGACATTGCCGCTTACAGTGGCACTGGTAGGGGTGTTTTGCCCATTGTGCAGCGCAGACTTCTGCAATAGATTGAGGTTTTTACTGTTGCTGCTTGCAGACGAGGCGTCGTCTTTGTCTACCAGTATCGATAATTGGTTGACGTTCTTTCCTTTGGGCTTCTTGCTGGACACGTCTGGTAACTGCTCCTTCGCCTTGCTGGCCTTTGCGGCTGTTTTGTTCGCAGGGTTGCCTTCGGCGGCCTTATGGTTTCCAGCACCATTTGGCACACCAGCAGGAATCTTTGGTATCAATTCAAACCGTTCTTGGGCCACCTGGCCTAGATGGAACTTTTTACTAACATGAACAATCTTGGGATTGGTGTTCTTGGAGATATTCTTTATTCTTTTTCGTTCCTTGATAGTCAAGCTCATAATATCTTTTTTGAGCTTTTCATGTTCTGTGACGTCGCTCGAGTTGAGCGATTTTGGGTTCTTTGCTTTATTCTTCCCACTGAGTGTGTTGAGATAGCCAAAACCATCGCTGGAAACACTAGCAGGATTCGGTGGGTCGCGAAATGCATTGGCAAGAGAAGCCAACAAAAACTTGTTATGATACTTGATGAACTTTGCTTTTAGCACAGAAACATCTTTCTCCCGGCTGAGTGTCTGGCTGGAAAAGGACGAGGAGATGTCCTTGTGTGTATTCAAGAAACTGTCTGTTATATAGCGATGGAACTCGTCCTTTGATAGCTTTCCCAATAAGAATTTACATAGCTGCAGATAATAATTGCTCCAGTTTTTCTCCCCCAACAAGTCTCTGAACTCCTTGACAAGTTCATCAAGCTCAATTCTACGTATTGACACCGCACCTGTGGTTCCACTGGCAAGGCCGCTGGAGGGCTTTGTAGCCGTTTTACCAACACCAATTCCAATGGAGTTCTTGGGCGATCCCGAACTGGGCACATTGTTCTGCGTTGCAATCATTATATAGCTCTCTGATCACCGATGGAACATCAATAGTAGCTCATATAAATCACGTCAAAAGCACTTTCCTGTACCCCACGGCAATGTTGAAATGATTCCTGCAGTATGCAAAAATGTTCTGATTCCTACTTATTACGTACCTTTTTCCCCGTGTCCTGCGTGGTGTTCGGATGCGCGGTCTGGATGTCCTGCTTTTCACCCCGATTTAAGTAAACAAGAGTGTCTCCAAGGAATGCCGCCAAAAAGAGGTCCAATCAATCAAGAAACAAGCACCAATCAATTGATTAAGAGACAGGTGTTAACAGACCTGCCAATTCTGAGTACTGTGAGCTAATTTATGGAGCAAAAATCACAGCGTGTGGTGCCGCAGTCGGTGATTAAAATAGCGGTCTCTGCCGTAGTCGCGAGCAGTTCCCGTCGCGCTATACACTATAATTACACTGTAAAATGAAAGAAAAAGAAGAAGAAACCGACCCGCCAGTGAAAAAAAAAACGACAAATTTGTATGCGCACGGGAAACCACTCACATATCATGGTTATGAGTGGTGGTGGGGGTTGCTGGGTATTAACTATGATTATTGGTGATGAATGGCTTGTTTTAGCTGAAGTTGTTGTTTTTTGATTGATTGAATGAGTTATTGGCGGGATTATTAAAGGGCTAAGGTGTTTGTAATGTTAATTGTTTTAAAAATTTTTTGTTTGTAATTGTAGTGATATGAAAATGTAAATTATTAGATAGTTGACAATTAATTATTCTATACTTTTGAATTCCTGAATGTGATTCCACAGGCAAGGGCAACTGTCTGAAATACGACATAAACAAAAGTCTAGTGCTTACTTTCAGCTAATAATTGGTATGGTAAACAGGACATTATTGGGTTTCACCAAGTCACTAGTGCGTACATACGGAGCTGAAATGTACTGGGCTTGAAATATAAGATATTATTATATATTATTATTATTTTACTTTTGAATTAAATGCATTATTTTTCAAAAATATGTGACATGATGTTTTTAATGCTATTTTTCGGCAACATCAAATCCAGTGATGTTGCAGTAGTAGTAGTTGATTGGATACAAATGATGTTTGTTTAAACGTATTTATTTTCATGTTTCTCACGTTTCTTAATAAAGCAAATTGTAATTTTCTTATTGACTTTTTTCTAAACCAACATCAGAGGTGAACAACTCTTACAAAATTACAAATTGTATTCAAGTAAAAGTTTAAGGAATTTATAAAAATCAAAACATTTTTGGCCACTGGGTTTTATCAAGTCCCCTTAGACATGGCGTGTATATACAAAACTGATATGTACTGAGCTTGAAATATATCATATCACTATTATTATTATTATTAAAGCATTTTGGAAAAAATAATCATCAGAGCATTTTTTTTCATGATATTATATATTTCGAGCCCAATAAATAACAGTCGTATATACGCGCCATGTTTAAGGGCATTTGGTAAAGACAACAATGTCCATCATAAAATTCTCACCCATGTTCCTTTCGGGTTTTTTATCTTCTCCTAGAGAACTGAGCTATAGTTATGGTAGACATTGATATTTTATGATCAATAGTCTCAAAATCACTTTTAATATCTCCTTTTACAAATAAGATTGAATCTTTCATTTTAGTGTTTAAATAAGTGCTAATTGACAATCTCTATTAGGTCTGAAACCAAATGACTTCTAATTAAAGTTTATTTCATTAATCATTTTAATGACTTGTTGAAGTAATCTATCATTAATAGTTGGAATACCTAATGGTCTCAAAATCACTCTTAATATCTCCTTTTAGCACCAGTCCATTTATATTGATTATTCAAAACATATTCTTTTAACTCCAATATTATTTTCCTAGTTGATGAATCAAGATCTAAATTATCTGGGCCAATAGTTTTACTACCATTAGTAGATATCCAATATTTTTACTACTATTAGTAGCTTTGATTTTAAGATATGCAGCAAATGGATTGTTTTCTAATTTTAAATAACCTTTGATATCATAAAAGATACGTTGAGGATTGTTTTTACAATTGTTCCAATTTTTAGCTAAGATTTCAAATTCTTTAGAATGTTTTTGTAGTTGTACAACTACAGAGATTGCTTCTCATTGAGTATGACTTGGATATAATTTTGGTCCAGCGACCACCAATATAATAAATAATATCATATATTTGAAGCCCAGTACATAACAGTTTTGTATATACGCGCTATGTCTAAAGGGACTTGGTAAAACCCAGTGGGAAAAAGCCCAAGTATGTCATTGTAAACTTTTCGCTGGCTTTTCTAAATAAACACCCGATGGGTCGGAAAGTAAGCACTAAACTTTTGTCTAGTTAGTATTTCAGACAGTTGCACTTGCCTGTGGAAACCACGTTCAGTTGTGGGATGAAATTAATATCATACATTTCGAGCCCAGTAAATATGTGTTTGCAGCTGTAGATTAATATTATAATAGCATAATCCATGGATATGTACTGGGCTTGAAATATAAGATTATTATTATTATAATCGCGACAGTGTTTTGTTCAGCAGTACTGAGAGAAGCCAAAAAAATTGACACAAGTATACTCAAACAAGTTCTGTAAAAAGACTGTTAAAAACAGCCTTATCTATGTATATACACCAAAAAACTTGTAATAAAAGCCAAAAGCCAAACTAAGCAGATATTAAAATGAAAAACCATATCCATTTTGTCTTGAAATTATGAAGATGAAAAGAGTTTTTTTTTTATATTTAATAATAATATCATATATTTCAAGTCCAGTAGATAACATTTTTGTATATACGCACTATGTCTAAGGGAAAAAGCCCTATCATGTCCTTTTGATCATAGTTGGTCATATTTTTCTCTTGTCCGAGAGCAATGGCGCAGTGGCAACAAGTTGACAATACAAGATTTATAAGAAAACAGATTCATTGAAAACTAAAAGGGATAATTAAATAAAAAGGATAATCGCTAAAAGTATGATTCAGAAAAGACTGGAGAACATAACATGCTACTATAATACCAGAAAAAAGAGAAAAAAAGATAATCAACTGTTGATTTTGTAGACTTGGTCGACCTCGTTTTGGACGCTTTGCAAGATTTTTTTTCTTTGCAACTTGTGGGCGCTGGTGACGAAACCGTTTTGAGGGGTCCATTCGTGGTCGACGAGAACAGAGCCCAAGATGAGTTCGATGCCGTTCAAACCGTCTTTTTTACCTTGGGAGACCAAAGATTTGGTGACGGCGTTACGCAACTTGTTGTCGTTGACCCATTTGGACAATTCAAACTCGTGTTGAGATTTGACGAGGCCTTGGGAAACGGCGAGTTTGGCTAGATTGTCCGGGTTTGGAGCAACAATGGCGATAGGTTTGACCTTGTTTTGGTCGGCATAGCAGCAGATGTCGCCTACCAAAGGATTGGATCTGTAGATGGCTTCGATTTTCTCCAAGGCGATGTATTCGCCGTTCAAGGTTTTGACCAAGTTCTTTTTACGGTCGATGACACGCAATTGGCCGGTGGAGGTCCATTCGCCAACGTCTCCGGTCTGGAACCAGCCGTCGGGGGTGATTGCTTTGGCAGTTTCGTCGGGGTTTTTGAAATACTCTTTTGTCACAGGATAGCCCTGGATCCAGATCTCGCCCTGGTTGTTTTTGGCAAAGTAGCCCAACTCGTCAACGTCGACCAACTTGACCTTGATGGAGCCAGAGAGGATGCCCTGGACGCCGATTTCGAAATGGTCGGGGCGCACGACGGAGGTGTTGGCGACGGTCTCGGTGAGCCCGTAGCCAATGAGCATCGGAGCAATCAAGGTGGAGATGAACTCCTGGGTATCTTGGGAGATTGGAGAGCCGCCGTTCAAAACCAAACGGAGCTGGCCACCGGTGGCGTCTTTGATTTTGGAGAACAACAACCGGTCCAAGATAAAGGAGCCAGGGATGTGGAAACTGGCCATGACTTGCTTAGACTTGTAGCCGGCCCAGAAGACCTTTTGCAACGCAGTGGGCATGGCGGAGATCTTTGCGACAATTCCCTTTTTGATGGTTTCCCACACCGCGGCCACAGCAACCATGATGGTGGGCTTGAAGGTGCGCATGTCGCCCAAACAGTCCTTCATCGAGTTGTCCGTGAGGGTCTTGACGCTGGCGTAGCCGATGGTGCCGCCCCAGTAGAAGATCAACAACTCAAAGGTCAACTCGAAGATGTGTGCCAAGGGCAAGAAGGCAATGATGCGGTCCTTGGGGGTCACAATGCCTCTGTCGATGATTGCCCCGACGCCTGCGACGCCCGCAAGGATGTTCTGGTGGCTGAGAACAACGCCCTTGGGGTCGCCGGTCGACCCTGACGTGTACATGATACAGGCCACGTCCTCGGGCTTGGGGAGATGCAATTCTGCTGCCGAGGCTCTGCCCAACGCAATAACCTCGTCCACGGAGTAGAACTGGACGTCCGGACGCTGCTTGAGGATCTCCTGCTTGGCATCGTTCGCCTCGCTGTACAACTTCCCGTTCTGTCTTCTGTCCTCCGGATCGAGCCTCTCGGTGTGGATAATGTATCTGACATCCTTGGCCTGCTTCAAGGGATTCACCAATTTGCAGATCAACGCATTGTCGGTGAAAACCGCCTTGGTTTCCGTCTGCAAAATCGAATACGTCAACCCTTTCTCGCCCAACGTGTCGTACGCTGTAACAATCGGAATCGACTGGCTCGTTGCTGCCAAAAAGGTCTGCATCCATTTCGCTGACGTCGACGCAAACACATGAAGCCGTTCCTCATTGCTGTGTTTCAAGCCAATCTCTACAAGTCCCTTGCCGTAGCTGTGGATCAACTCTCCAAGCTGCTTGTTTGTAATATACTTGTAGTCGCTCAATTGATAGTACAACCACGTCTTCTCAACATCCGTCTCCTTGCCGTCAATGAGCTTCTTCACCGTTTTCTTCTTTTCCACAATATCAATCAAGTCTCTCTGGCCCATCACTTTGCGGTTTGGGTTTTGCGAAAGACATTCGTCAACAAACTCATACAAAGTGCTGCCTTTAGTACCAATGGGCCTGGATATCGGTAACTTTTCATTCTTAAGAAGCCCATTCACTCTAGGCGCTGTCTCACCCGCTTTGGCATCGCCAATTGGAACATTTACTAGTTTTACCATCTTGTCAGTATCGTTTTTTGCTGCAATTTCAGAAATTTAGCAAGGTTTGGTAAAATGGTGAAATGGTGAAATTTGGTAGAATTTGGTAGAATTTGGTAAAATATAATATTTTAACAAAATTTACCAAATTCAAGAATAATCAATAATAATCAATAATAATCAAGAATTATCAAAAATAATGACCAAAATTCAAGAATAATCAAAAATAATCAAGAATTATCAAGAATTATCAAAAATAATCAAAAATAATCAAGAATTATCAACAATTATCAACAATTATCAACAATTATCAACAAAATTCAAGAATAATCAAAAACAACCAACCAAACAACAACCAAATCAAACAATCAAGAAAAACTACACTATTCAATCACCTGAGACAACGGAAAAGATGCTCATCCTTCCATCTACACCTATACAAAGTGGGCGTGCCGGTTCCGAGAGCCGCACCAGCAATTTCCAAGGTTGCTGGCTGGGGTTGCCAGCCTCACTGTACATGGCCATGCGTATTATAGCATGCCGCCACAGGATACGGCAGAAATCGGATCTCTTCCTCTTGTAAAATGGTATGTTTCACATTCACCGGGTTCAACGTCTTTATTTCCCGCCTTGATCCTCAAAACGTTTGGTTTTCCAAGGGCGGTTTTGTTGGGTCATATTGCCCAACAATTTGTTTCCGGCCCGGATCCGGCGGGGTCTTCAAAACCTCCATAAACCAGCACAAGTCACATGGCTCATCATGCCCACCGTGTGCCACACCAATGGGTCAACTACCCTTTATATCGTCTCTCATGCTAAACGGGAAACTCTGTCTATGGCTCTAAATAGCTTTTTACAAGGCTTTTTGTATAGTGTGCTTTTAAATGTCCCCCCGCTTCAATCGGCTATATTCAGACTCAAATGATTATATTCTGCCCGGGTCTGACATCCCAATGAGCATCACTTTTGTTGGCCTCTGTCAAAATTATCAACATGTGCCTTGTCAATTAACACCGCCTCAAGCTGCAGATCAACATAGTTCATCTATTTCTTCCTATTCTAATAATCTCTTCCTCTTGTTTGTTCTATTTTGTTGTGCCAAAACATGCTCATGTGTCAGAGCATCCTTCTTGTCTCTTTCATTTCCATCTCATTGTTCTTTTGTTGAACCTTTTGTTGTGTATCTTAATCCCTCTTTTGTTGTGTCTCTCGCTTCCTACCTACGTGAACAACTTACCCTTTGCTGCTCTTATCAATCTCTCCCCTATTGTCTTATACCCTGTCAACATCTCTCTGCCGGACTATCCTCGTAGCCCCGGGGAAATATCTCCCATCTGCGCCCCCTAAGAAACAAGGGGCCAGGGTATCTTATTCTACAGCTTAAAAGCTAAACCTAGTTCCGAAATCATCTCTATCTACCGCAAACCCTGCCTGCCTTTACCATATTTTCTAAAAATAATCCCACTGTCCAATGCACTTTTTTTTTTGCTTTTTTTTTGCCCTTAAAATAAATCAACCTATCAATTTCTTCAAATCTTGGCTCACCATCTCCTTATACTCACCCTTATCCCCTCCAAATCATCATTCTGTCACCATTTACCACTTGCCCAAACCATCATCTTCATCTTCATCTTCATCCATCATGTAGAACACTGCACGAATCACATTCTTACATGCATGTATCATGTGCTTCCTGCATATACTGGTTGGGAGGGAAGAGAAAAAAAAAGAGTATTGATATTACTATGTAAGTATAAAAGAAGCAGTACAGTGTTTAATGGGACATGTATATATAAATATATATAAAAATATTTAAAAGATTCGTCAATATCACTTAAACATGACATGGATATTTGGTTCGAGTACGGAGAATACAAAGCCTCCAAGTAGACTGACCAGACAGAGATGTTGGGATCATAGAGACAAGTTTTTCACTTGTCTTGATAAGATTAATGTAGACAATGCATTAGATGAGGCTAAACAGGCTGATATCAAGGCCAATTGTACTGCCGAAGAGAAGGAATTTAATGCCAATTGTGCTACTAGCTGGGTAAAATATTTCAAAGAACAGAGATTTTATGCCATTAAAAAAGAGCGTTTCATGAAAGAAATGGAAGAACGCGGCGGAACGGAAATACCTATTGGTAAGCCGGTTACCAAATAAAATAGCAGTGTTATAGTATAGTGTGAGTGTATATACAATGAATTAACGGATGTAATTATGGGTGGTTATGGCTGATTGTAGATAATACGAGATGGCGATGTGTTTTTCGGGGGAAAAACACGGACTTATCTTGAGTAGGTAATGATCCGTTTGATTTGATTTTGACCAGTGGTGGTGGTTTGTAAAGTGAGATTTATTGAAGATTCTGGCCTATAGGAAGCTGACCAACCAACACTGGTATAATATTGAGGATTCTAAATCAAGATTTGCTGCAAAATGATGAAATCTTGGAGAAATGTTATCAAAATGCCGTCTCGTTTAATATCTACTGAGCAGACAAAAAGATGGAATGCAATCAGAACAGCTAAACCGTTCACGGATTTCCTTACAGACAACTATAGCCGCAAGCACAGCTATCTCCGCATATCTATCACTGAGCGGTGCAATCTCCGGTGTCAGTATTGTATGCCTGAAGAAGGCGTGGAGTTATCTCCGGCAGAGAACCTTTTGACTACGCTGGAGATTGTCAAACTTGCCAAGTTGTTTGTTTCTCAAGGGGTTCACAAGATAAGGCTTACGGGAGGTGAGCCTACCGTACGTAAGGATGTAGTAGAGATCTTCAAGCAGCTCAATAGCATTGATGGGTTGAAAGACATCTGTATAACGTCCAATGGTATAGCATTGCACCGCAAGTTGCCGCAGCTAGCTGCTAATGGGTTGACAGGTCTCAATCTCAGCTTGGATACACTTGTAGATGGTAAGTACACTTTGCTCACACGTCGGCAGGGCTTGAAGAATGTATTGCGCTCTTTGCAGACCGCCTTGGATTTAAAGATACCTAAGATCAAGATCAATTGTGTGGTGATGAACAATTTCAATGAAGACGAAATCCTAGACTTTGTAGAGTTGACCCGAACCCGTCCTATTGAAGTACGGTTTATCGAATATATGCCATTTGGTGGTAACAAATGGTCTTATAACAAAATGTTCACTTATCAGCAAATCCTAGCCATCATCAGACAGAAGCACGGCTCCAGTTTCTCCAAAATCAAAGATGCAATCGACGGCGAAACCGCTAAAACATGGCAAGTTGACGGTCATAGAGGAAAAATAGGATTCATCACTTCCATGACAGAAAACTTTTGCTCCACCTGCACCAGACTTCGGATCACCTGTGATGGCAACTTGAAAGTTTGTCTTTTTGGAAACAATGAAGTCAATCTACGAGACTCCCTCCGATCTGGCTATTCTGATGACCATATATTGCAAATCATCAGCCAGGCTGTCAAGAATAAAAAGGAAAAACATGCGGGCATAGGCGAACTAGAAAACATGCCCAACAGACCAATGATCTTGATCGGTGGCTAGTCTTCAATGAATCCAGAATTACTAACAATTATCAGCATCGAAAAAGCACCAATCAAAACGCCATTTTTCAACATCTACAACATTGTATACTACAAAGCTTTCTCATGTAAACGAAAAGGGAGAAGCCAATATGGTGGATGTTTCTGAAAAATCAATTACCAGTCGAAAAGCCATGGCAATAGGAAACATTCACTTTTCCAACCCAATTGCTCTTTCCCAAATCCGTGAAAATAGCAATAAAAAAGGTGACGTCTTGTCAATTGCTCGTATTGCCGGAATCCTCGCTGTCAAACAAACCTCTAACTTGATTCCATTATGCCACAACATTTTTATTCTGAAAATCAATGTTGATTTTCAAGAAATTCAAAACGGTATCAAAGCTAGTTGTGTTGTCAAATGCGACGGTAAAACCGGTGTGGAAATGGAAGCCCTCACCGGTGTGACTACCACTCTTTTGACAGTTTACGATATGTGCAAGGCTGTAGATAAAAAAATGCTCATCACAGGCATCCAGGTGGTCGAGAAACAAGGCGGTAAGTCTGGAGATTACAAGGTTGATGATTTGACATGATTCGGTTTTCCCCACTGGGTTTTACCAAGACCCTTTAGACATGGCGCGTATATACGAAACTACCACTTGCTGGGCTTGAAATATAAGATATTATTTAACAATTTTATATGTAGTGCCTTGGTGTTGCCATGTGGCCAAGTTGGTTGGGCCATGCGCCACACCAAATAGCGCATAATAGTGCATAATAGTGCAGAAAAACAAGTGTGGCGTTCCTCACTTTGGGTTTTGGTACTCGATTCGCGCTGTTGACGTTTTGGAGTAACCATCAAACGTTTTATTGAATTAAATCAGTCCTCTCCAGAACATTTTGTTTCAAAAGACATAGCTCAACATTCTAATTTTTTTTGCTATACTATAGTGCTATTTATAATATTAAAAATCAGATTTTCGAATAAATATTCGATATAATGAAAAATTACCAATTTTGGCAAAACGTTTATTCTTTCAAGTCATATTCTAGAGCCTTTACAGCAAGCCAAACCATAAATAAAATATATTTCTATACTTTCCAGATCCTAAAGTTTCATATAATGTACTTTGTTTATAAATTTGGCTTTATATAATATTTTACAACGAGCAAGTATCATTTTGTAAAAAAATAAAATATAATTGGTGAGGAAACATGTTTTTCACCTCTCAGAAACACTTCCTTTAATTCTTGATGTTACTCCATGGTTTTTTATTGCTTTTAGTTCTATTTATGCTTTCTTCAGGATTTGAGTGTGCTTTTATTCCAAAGAAACGAGTATCTCAAGAGCTACAATAACATATTATTTATTATAGGTTCCCAGAGGACCTTATATTCGATACTAATCATTATATAATGCTAAACTATCATATTGCAACTTCCACTATACTATGTATATTTTATGGTGCTCGGTAAAGCGTAATGTGCTTATTAATAAGCTTTATACCTCTGCTTTGGGGAGTCCGTTTTTTTAAAACCTTTTATTCTTATTCAAGTAAAATATTCAAATAGTTTGATGTTACTTTGACTTTAGGTTTTTGTTCTTTCGCTGTTCTAGTTTGTTATTTGCTTTATTACATTCTTATGGGGGTTATATATTGACTGCAAACTGGTGATAAACTTTGGCTGTTTTTTTGTCAAATATAAGGCAATATTAAGTTTATTATTAATATTTCGCTTAGTTGAAAGCATGTAATTTTGTGAAAACAAGATGTTGAGTTAGGATAAAAAAAGACTGTAATGTAAAACTCCTACTAGCTACAACTGGCAGTAACATAACTCCTGCCAAGTACAAAGGACTTTCGTAAAAGTTTATGCAAAAATAATCAAGTTTCGCTTTAGGAATGGGTTTTATTTCATAGATGTTTGAATAATTAAAGAGTATTTTGTTGTTTATTCGTTTTATTTAAATGAATAATTTTATATAATTCTTGATATTAGCCAGCTGCTATTTCAAATATTTGAAATTACCATAATTCAGTTTTTAAACAAAAGCTTTACACTTACACCAGTCCCCTAAAAGTAATCTAGCTGTTGCAAGATATGGACAATATGTAGAGGCCTGAAGATATAGTATAAAGTAAAGGGCATAGTTTGTCCAAATTTACATTTAGTATCTTCTCGCTCTGAATTTCATAAAAAACTACCAATAATAGAGTACTTTGATTATTTATTTCAAATAACACGTTTACAATCTACAACAGAAAAGCATCATAAATGAAGCAAATAAGAGCAGTTATTTGATACTGAATTCTTTAGAAATCAAACAAGAGCAATAATTCATTTCTAAATTCATTGCCGGTCAACAATTATTCTGGAGATAATCTACAATCTCATCAAGACTTAAACAATTAGTATAGAGCCCCATATGTCTTCCAACATTTCAATACTTACTTGTCAATAACATAATGTACTTGGGGAAGCTGTATAAGATGCTGATTAGCTTCAGATGTGATGAGAATGGTGGAAAACCCTGCGCTGTGGCCTGCCATCATGTCGTCAATGGAATCGCCTACCATTATCAAGTTTTCTGGAGCCATGTCCCACACAGCAGCAACTGTTTTTAACGGTACAGGCGACGGTTTGGTCGGAATGAAATCTCGGGTGATAATAGGCTTATTCAACTTTATGTCAGGCACAAAGTTTTTCAACATGTGGTTTACAGGGTCCTATATTATGTCAATACATTGTCTTTTTTTTGTCTTTTTTTACACACATCTGACAGCTACTTACAATATAATTTCTAGTACAAATGGTCTTGTTAATATTATGCTGTTCTAGATAGGTTAAAAGTTGAGCCAACCCTTTGCGAGGCTTCATTTGATGCATTGCTTTAAGCTCAATGTCTTCAATAGCACGCCGTGCATTATCACGGTCAGATTCATCAGGAATTGAAACAATATGGGCAAGAATATCAGTAGAACTGTCAATACCCAACACACTTCTCATTTCCCCAAACATCCAGTTCTGAGGCTCTGTAAGAGTGCCATCCATATCAAAAACAATTCCTCGGATCGGCGAGATGCGCCTCGACGCCTTTCGCAACGATTTCGTCGACATTTTCTTACTGAACCGTGCTCACTGAAGAACTTATAAAGACCAATATGGACACTGATCAGATTATCATCATATAGATGCCATGCACCTTCTGCAGCATCTCGTGCATTGACTTGCGCACCACTGTGCATGGGCGGGTAAACCAGCTTTAGTTAAGGGACTTTATTAAAAACCCCAGCGAAGAAACCTCATAAATGTCCTATTTATTATAATCGGCTTATCCAATTGGTAAGAAAGTAAACGCTAGTCTTTGGTGTAGGTCGTGTTTCAGATATTTGCACTTGGCTATTCTGTCAGGATTTTTTCTCTATTCCGAAAGTACTAGTCGCTGAATTATCCTGTCCAGCGGCTTGATAATAAATTGTAGAATAAGACAAAAGATTGTGTATGTAGTAGCCTTTTTCAAATAGGAGAGCAAATCTTCAGCTATCGTAGTGTCTTGACCAAGTTCAGGACCATGTCTGAGTTTATGTTGTTGTCGCTCATTCGTCCATTTTCTGAATGCGTAGGTGATAATTTTAAGGATGTTCATCTCCACAGTCCTGGCATTCTAATAAGTCAGAATTCAACGTTTTATAATCCTTGGCAACACCATGTTTATTCTACTGGCAAGTTTTCTATTGATTGTCGTAACTTGCTTTAATTATTTTACAATTTGTGAGATAAAAATTATTTTTAAAGAGAAACTTGGGTTATTTTGGCATGACTTTTTATTAGGGTCCTTTGTAGCTGGTACAAGTTGGGTTACTGCCTTTTGTAGCTAGTAGGATTTTCATATTACTGTTTTTTTTCATTTTAACCTATCTTATTTTCGCAAGTTTACACGCTCCCAGCTAAAAGGATTCGAATTAACAATCAACTACTCTTTACTTATTCAACAACTAGTGAAATAAAAATTATTTTTAAAGAGAAATTTGGGTTATTTTTGCATGACTTTTTATTAGAGTTTGTAGCTGGCAGGATTTTGTAATACCTTTTATTTTAACTTGATATCTTGTTAAATTAGTTTACTTGCTCGACTTGAAGTTTTGCAATTACAAAATTTTTAGATTTAATCACATCACTCTTACAATGATAATGATAATGATAATGATAATGATAATGATAATGATAATGATAATGATAATGATAATGATAATGATAATGATAATGATAATGATAATGATAATGATAATGATAATGATAATGATAATGATAATGATAATGATAATGATAATGATAATGATAATGATAATGATAATGATAATGATAATGATAATGATAATGATAATGATAATGATAATGATAATGATAATGATAATGATAATGATAATGATAATGATAATGATACTTATATCATATAATTCAAGAGCAGTACATATTTCCCCCACTATTGAAAAAAAATAAAACCAATTACGAAACAAAATGTGTTTTATAAAAAAACCCAGAAAAACATAAAGATGGAATAAATAACCAGACTAGCCAGACATTTTCTCTTCTGCGAAAGCCCAGTTAAAGGCGACAAAATTTATAGGTATTTTCCAAATTCTGACAACTTTATACTTCAACTACACCATGGCCACCAGAAACTTGTGAAACCAGGCAACCAACACCAATTACATCTAGTCGATCAAATCAAACGACTTTTATCAATACAACCTTTGGGTTGTTTCCTATGCTTACAGAATTTCTGATTCGAAAAAATTAACATTTATGCCACAGGAGAATTCAGAAATAAGGAAATAGTACTCTCGAAAAAGAAAAAAAAAAAGCTGGCAAGATAATTTAGCAGACAGTTTGGAGAAGAGAAAAAGACCAGGCAAGATAATTTAGCAGATAGTTCAGGCCAAAGGGCGAGTCGATTATGACCAACAGGTTATTATTATGGTTCCCTCACTGAGTTTTACCAAATCAGAAACTGGAGCAGCGAAAAAACAAAAAACAAAAATCAAAGTAACATTAAACCATTTGCAACAATAACTTATAAGGATCAAAAAGTTTTTTTAAAACGGCCTCCCTTGAACCAACATATAAAGCTTGTTAATCAGCATGTTACGTTTTGCCGAGCCTGATAAAATATTCAATATAGAGAGAAGGTTAAAATATGCTCGTTTAACAATATTTAATGATATTTATCCAACATAATTGCCTCAAAGAACCTTTAATAAACCATACCTTTTTTAGTTGTTGAGATAGATGTTTCCAAGGTGCAATATTTCATTTAGTCTTGACTAAAGCATGATAAAAACCCTAAAGGTAAACAAAATCTATGGAATATCATCAAGGATCACTTCCTGAGGAATGAAAAACAGATATTTGACAATTTATGTGTTTCTTTCAACAAATGATACTTTGTCACTATTAAATAATTTTCAACAGCCAAATATCAAAACAACGTATATTGTACAAAACTATAAATTGTAGAAAGTATAGAAATATAATTTTTGTATGGTTCGGCTTGCTGTTAAGACTCTAGAATATGGTTTAACAAAATCAACTTTTTTTCAAAATTGGAAATTTTCCGTTATATCAAATATTTGTTCGAAACCTTGAGATTGTTTATTATAAATAGTACTATAATAAAGCAGACAATTTTAAAACACTGGTGTACGTTTTTTACATCAAAAGAACCTGGATAGCATAGATTTAACTCAATAAAACGTTTGATGATTATTTTAAAACGTCAACAGCGCGAATCGAGTACCAAAACCCAAAGTGAGGAACGCCACACTTCATTTTCTGCACTATTATGCACTATTCTGCACTATTTTGTGTGGCGCATGGCCTAACCAGCTTGGCCACCTGGAAAAAGTAAGGCGTTGCATTTGGGCATATTAATAATATCTTATATTTCAAGCCCAGTAAATATCAGTTTTGTATATACACCCTAAAGGGAGTTTTTAGAGCTAACAAAGTCCAATAATGTCTAACAATATCCAATAATGTCCTGTTTATTATAATGTTTTCCGAGAGTACTATCTACTACATTATCGTACCAGGTCCTTTTGTCCTTGTAAAGCTACTGTGTGGATAACAAGCTATGTCTTATATAGTGTGTGCTGACAAAGGCAGAATGGAAGTTTTTGTAGAATATGAATATTGAAGATTATAGGAAAATAGCAAAGGACATGAACTGAAATTCCGATCTAAGATTTGTTAGACCACAAGCATTGTGTGATACGCATTGAATAGTTGATATAGGCAAAAAATAGTTGAGGTGAGCATTAAATAAAATAGAAATGGTAATAAATAAAATTTGCAGTAAATAAACTAAACCACAGGGCCATTTGGCTCTTGGAGAAGAGAAAAACAAGACCTAATAGGAACGGGTTCGATTCCCAAGACGACACTTTTACTCGCTGCTTTTTACGATGCTGAACGTGATTTCACAGGCAAGTGCAACTGTCTGAAAGATGGCCTAGAAGAAAGTCTACTTACTTTTCAATTGAGTGACAGAATTATAGAGTTTTTTGGGTTTTCCCCACTGGGTTTTACCAAGTCCCCTTAGACATAGCGCGTATATACGAAACTGATATGTACTGGGCTTGAAATATAAGATTATAAAATATAAATAATAATAATAATAATAATAATAATAATAATAATAATAATAATAATAATAATAATAATAATAATAATAATAATAATAATAATAATAATAATAATAATAATAATAATAATAATAATAATAATAATAATAATAATAATAATAATAATAATAATAATAATAATAATAATAATAATAATAATAATAATAATAATAATAATAATAATAATAATAATAATAATAAGGAGTACTATCTGCTAAATTATAATTCCAGGTCTTTTTTCTCTTCTATGAGAGCACTGACCACTGAGCCAAATGGCCCAGTGGTATCAATCTAACCACTATATCCCATTAGCTAATCAATTACTAAGCAAAGGAATACCAATAGTCCAATGAGAAGAGGAGATAAACGACGAACAAGTTTTTAGTTTTATTTATTAACTTGGCAATTGCATTGAGCTATGAGTCATGGAATATGAATATGAGACGATACAGCAAGCGGAGGTTGAGGCGCTCAAGGCGATATATATGGGGGATTATGTAGACCGGACGATGCCGTCTGCGTGGAACCAGAGGCCTTCGCCGCGGTTTCTGATCAAGCTACGGTCTGATCCGGAGAAAGAGCCGGTGTTGTCGCTAGTTTTGGATGTGGAGATGCTGTCGACGTATCCGCAGTCTGTTCCGAACGTGGGAATTCGAGAAATGAAGAATGTGTTGGCCAGTCAGGCGGAGCAGATGCGGACGTATATCAAGGAGACGGCCAAGGCTTTGAAAGGGTCGGAGATGGTGTTTGATATAGCGAGTGGGATCCAAGACATGTTGGAGGACTTGCAGCAGAATGCGACGAGCTATTCGTTGGAGGAGGAGCGGTTGAAGCGGTTGAGCCAGGAGAAACAGAGGTTGGAGAAACAGCAGAAGGATATGGACGCACGGTTGACGGAGGAGAAGAAGAAGGAAAAGGAGATGTTTGACGAGATGATCCAGAAGGAGCTTGAAAACCGAGATGGATACGGGGAGCGGGACGCGGCGGAGGACGTTTCGGAGCTCAACGAGGCGCATTTGACTCCGCCGCAGGCCATGGTGGACACCGGCGACGCGGTGGTTTTCGACACCGTGATGGAGACGGCCCGATACAAGTTCAAGGCGGTGACCGGGTGCTTGCGGCTTCCGAGGACCGGAATGCTAGACTTTGGCGACCGGTTTCTTGTCAAGCCGTACTTTGCGGCCTCGGTGCCCCGTGCGTTGGCCAGGGAGCTCTACGAGTTGGTCGTGATCGACCTCACCAGCGAGTACTGGACCGGCTCGCATGCGAAGCGGGAGCTACGGGCGCTTGAGGACGAGTTCCAGGCGTTGACAAGGCTCCGCCACGAGAACATCTTGACGTTGTATGCGTTCCAGGTCGACAAGGTTGGGCAGGGCGACCGCTATTTGTACCGCGTGAAGATCTTGATGGAATACACGCCTTCGGGGACCATCGGCGATCTTCTAAGCTCCATAAAAGTGGTGAATTTGCAAACCGCACGCATGTGGATCATGAAGTTGATTGATGGCGTCGAGTTTCTCCATAAAAACGGATTTATCCACCGTAGCATTGGAACACAGTCTGTGGTGCTATTCAATAACGAGCCCACCACTGTGAAGCTTGCGTATGCCTCTTTTGGCTATGGATTGAACGAAATGTTTGCTGCAAACACCCCCGACGGAAAACCGCACCGCCATTCTGCCCTGGACCGGTTGTGGGTTGCCCCAGAGTTGCTTCACGGCAGCAAACCGCAGCGGAAAACAGACGTGTGGAATATCGGCGTCTTGTTTGTAACATTGATGCTAGGAACCGACGAAATGGCCCAGTATTCCACGCCATTCGAGTTTCTAGAAACTGCCACGTTGGAACAGCCCGTCAGAGAGTTTTTGGCCAAGACTTTCCAGAAAAAGCCTGCCAAACGCTCGTCTCCGTTCGACTTGCTTCCCTGCACCTTTTTCCGAACCAGCGTCCTGTCCAGCAGCTTTGGGGTCAACAGCTCTGCCCTCGTTAGCGTCCCCGACGCCAGATTGGAGTCCGACACGTACTCGCGCTACGAAACAGACTTTGAGGTCGACAGAGTGTTGGGAAAAGGCGCCTATGGCGAGGTGGTCAAGGCCAGAAACAGATTGGACGGCCGGTTCTACGCCATTAAGAAAATAAAACATAGTGCTGCCAAATTGGACAGTGTTTTGGCAGAGGTGATGTTGTTGTCGCGTCTCAGCCACCAGTATGTGGTCAGATACTTTGCAGCATGGACCGAAAACGGAGAAATGTCTGATTCCGAGGGGTCTGAAGACTCAAAGTCTGAAGACTCTGAGCAATCCAATACTTCCGAGGGGTCTTCTGAGCAATCCAATACTTCCCACTTTTCCCAAAATTCAAACATACAATACGACATGTCGCGTAGTCTAGACTTTATATCCAATTCAATCCCACCATGTAGTGACTCGGAAAGCGAGTCTTCCGACAGCAACAGTCTGGACTTGTCCATTGCTTTTGAATTTGAGCCGGACCTGATCCGTAGAACCAGCGTAAGAAGCAACCGGGCAACATTGTTCATGCAGATGGAATACTGCGAAAACCGCACATTGTATGATCTTATCACCCAGGGATTGCCTCTGAATCCAGACGAGTACTGGCGGTTGCTCCGGCAGATCCTAGAAGCTTTGGAACACATCCATTCTCAAGGAATCATCCATCGTGACTTGAAACCAATGAACATCTTCATCGACGAAGCAAACAACATCAAAATAGGTGATTTTGGCTTGGCCAAAAACGTCCACCAGCCTGCGGCCGTTGCTGGCAGCTCCGTAGGCTCCTACAGGCCCTCGGAGGACCTCACCTCGGACATTGGCACCTCAATGTATATTGCCAACGAGGTTGTGTCTGGCCAAGGCAACTACAATGAGAAAATCGACATGTTTTCCTTGGGAATCATTTTTTTCGAAATGACATATTCGTTTTCCACTCTCATGGAACGTTATCAAGTCTTGACTGCTCTCCGGCTGTCTAGTGTTGAGTTTCCGCACGATTACCGTGCTGAACGCGATTCCAAAGAACGCAAGATCATCAGATTGTTGTTGGACCACGACTCTTCCAAACGGCCTGGTGCGGGCGAGTTGTTGCAATCCGCATTGTTGCCCGTAAAACACCAGGACGAGGTTGTCAAAGAAGCCTTGAAAAGTCTAGCCGATCCTGCTTCGCCCTGGCAGCATCAAGTCAGAGAAACATTGTTTTCCCAGCCCTACAATGCCGCCAAAGACGCCTTGTTCGATAGACATGCCAGTACTGAGACTCTGGAGAACACACAGCTTTTGAAATCCATGATGATCTCCGAGATTTTCAAGGTTTTCAAGCTTCATGGAGCAGTGGAGTTTTCAGAGTATCCCAACATGTTTCCGAAATCGCCGTTTTACAACGCAGAAGCCATCTACGAGGTGTTGAACAAAGACGGTTCGGTATTGCAATTGCCATACGATTTGACCTTTCCATTGGCTCGTCTGCTCTCCAAATCAAACACGTCCTTGTTCAAAGTGTTTCGCTACCAAAACGTCTACCGTTCCACCAATATCAAAGGAATGGAGCCCCAGCGTTACGGGGAAATCGATTTCGACATTATCACCAAAAACAACACTGACTCCGCAATGTACGAGGCAGAAACCATCAAAGTGGTCGACCAGGTAATCGACATATTCCCAATCTTTGAACGGAACAACGTGTCCTACGTCATCAACCACTACGACATCATCGACACCATCATGGAATTCTGCAGCATCGACAAGACAAAACGTCACTTGTTGTTTACTTATTTGGCCAGAAACGATTTCACCGCCTCCATGAATGAAATCAAGTTGCAACTACGCTCCACCTTGAATCTCCAGTCCACCGCCTTGAACGATCTCGAAGCCTTCAACTTCAGATTGCCCTTTGCCGAGGCCAAGAAAAGATTGCACAAACTCATGATCGACAGCCCCTATCTTTCGGTCATTGACAAGCTGTTGAGTCATATATGGAACGTCTTGGTCTATCTAAAACAGTTTGGCATTGAGAAGAAGGTTTACATTTCTCCTTTGGGAAACTACAACATAAAATTCTACCGAAAGGGAACAATGTTCCAAGCCATCCACGAAGACAAACAACACCGTAAAATCATTGCTGCCGGAGGCCGTTACGACCATTTGATCTCGTATCTTTCCTCCAGCAACTTGATGGCCAAAAACAACACTCTGGCCGTGGGATTCAGCTTGGCCTGGGAAGCCATTTTCAACCGCATGCAGAAACGAGAAAAGTCTTCCAAAGGAACCAAGAAAAAATACTACAAAAACTCCAAAAACATTAATTGGAAACCTTCTAGATGCAATGTGCTCATTGCCACCTTATCCCATTCCCCTTCCTCCAAATTGAATGGTACAGACATTCTCCGTCGTTTATGGGACGCTGACATCTCCGCTGATTTCCTTGTGGACTGTCAATCCATGGAAGAAATCGCTACTGCCTCTCAAACCCACGGAGCAAATCTTCTTGTCCTTATAAAACAACAGCCCACCATGATGCTTGCTAAGAAAAACTACAAGCCTCTAAAAGTAAGAAACATGGAGTCCAACACCGACAGAGATGTTTCATATGAGGAACTCATCGATTATCTCAAATCAGAACTAGACAAATCGTCAAACCATCGCCAGCAACAAGAAGATATCTCTCCAGCAACATCCATGGACAATGCCGAAGATAACGAGCTCATCGAATTGACCAATAACTTTACCATCATCCCTAATAACACCCCAAAGAGTAGAAAAAGTAACCATATGCAAAAGTTTGAGAAAACAGCGAAAAAAGCTACCCAGGAAACCGTCAACAGTATCGCGAATGCTCCCGTGTTCACCGTCGATTTGAAAGAAGATGTCATCGACATGGTAGTCATCACTTCCCTCCAACAAAGTGAGGAATTCATCCGTAAGGTCGGAGGCGTTTCCTCAAACACCCCTCGTAGTTATATCATAAACCTCTATAAGGCCTTACTGAAAGAAGCAAGCAAAAACACAAAATGGGCCATCTTGTATAGCACCAAGACCGACCAGACTTATATTATAGATTTACAGAGATGAAATTAGAAAAGTGTAATAAATTGTATTTATAATTGATTGTGCCTCCTACTTGTAAGTTGTATATAACTGTTTTCTCATTGGTTTTCACTCTTCAGTTATCAGATGGACAAGTTGTTAATATTATATACAATACGTTGAATAAGCCCTCGGGCGGTATGGCTCAATGGCCAGTACTCTCATAGAAGAGAAAAAGACATGGCAGGATAATTTAGCAGATAGTACTCTCATAGAAGAGAAAAAAGACCTGGCAGGAACATAGGTGAGAATACTATGATGGACATTATTGGGCTTTATCGTATAAACAAAACTGATATGTACTGGGCTCCAAATAGAAGATATTATTATCACTGCTTTTTATTTAGCAAAATGAATACTGGTGCACTAACGTGGTTTCCACAGGCAAGTGCAACTGTCTGAAATACGACCTAGACGAAAGTCTAGTGCTTATTTTCCAACCATCGGGTGTTCAGAAAAGCCAGCGAGAAGTTTACAATGACTGGGACACTTGGGTTTTTTCCCACTGGGTTTTACCAAGTCCCCTCAGACATAGCCCGTACATACGGAACTGATATGTACTGGGCTTGAAATATAAGATTATTATTATTATTATTATTATTATTAATATTGGTGCCCTAAAAGTAGATATATATTAGCACTAAACAACTTCTACTTGATTGAAACATGATGGATATTTCGTTTGAAAACCAGTAATATAAAAACCATAATCAGTTTATCATGTTTAAAGGCCTGACATTATATTTGATGCTCTTCATGAACGGAAGAGCCAGTATTGACTTGTTTGAAAAATCATAAGTAAGGCTTCATCACGAATGAGCTATTGACACGATCAAATACCCAATGAACTACAATTTACAATCACGTACAAGGCAACTCAATGACAGATTAAAATTTAAAAAAATAAATTTTTATTGATGGCATTAAAAATAATAAGTGAACAAAGGAAAAAGATGAACGAGTACTTTAACGTCTTCTTCTGGAAGTAGTCTTGGTGTGTTGACCTCTAACCTTCAAACCCCAGTAGTGTCTGATACCTCTGTGGGCTCTGATCTTCTTCAATCTTTCCAAGTCATCTCTCAATTTGGATTCAACACCGTTGGCCAAGTTGTGGGAGTCCTTACCGTCGGTGAAGTCTCTTTGTCTGTTCAAGAACCAGGTTGGGATCTTGTATTGGGTTGGGTTTTGCATGATGGTGACAACTCTTTCCAATTCTTCTTGAGTCAATTCACCGGCTCTTTTTTTCAAATCGACATCAGCCTTCTTGCAAACCAAGTTGGCGTAACGACGACCGACACCCTTGATGGTGGTCAAGGCGTAGACGATCTTGATTCTACCATCAACGTTGGTGTTAAGCAAACTAAATAGTTAGTAATAATTCAAATAATTATAATTAATTCAGGTGGGATAACTTCATAATCTGGGCCACATTATTAATAAATTGGAGATTCTAAACATATTTATGCATTTGGGATTTTCTTTTCAAGCATAATTTACATTAAACCATTGATTAATATCCATCTTTCTTTGAAAAATTCTATGATTATATTATTCTGAAATATTATCCATATTATGATTTAAAATACATCGCTTTGATTCCTGCTAATTCGTTTCTTCATAATCTGTAATATACACGTTCCTCATAATCTTCCCAGCTCATTCACTATCTTCGAAACACTTGATGTTCTCTTGAATTTACTTTCTCATATTATTCTCCATCTCCGGGCCTCCAGATACAAAATTATATTCCCATCTTGATCCACTAACAAACGTACCGTAAAATGTGTTGGAAACTACCTTCTTCTTGAACAACTAAAGACATCTTGGCTGATTTGGTTTATAGTCCCTAACAGTATGTATGGTTCTATCAGATATCTTGTATTTTCTATAATTTGAACAATCTTCAATAATTTTTCCACTACCACTGTACTGTCCTGGGGCAGGTTGCAGCCTGAAAATTTCAGGAAAAAGCCCGATTTTCCGTGGTCACGTCCTCGCTCGTGATATTCAGCTGACATAATATAGGGCTACACAAATCAAAAGGAAAATATAATATGTGTGTTTGGTGTGCCTGATGCGTATTAGTGCATGTTTATATCTAAAAGTATTAACATGTTATTTAAAGCCTAATGAAAAACTTAAGTTTTTAATATACATGCTGTGGTTTGTTGTAAATAGTTGGCAGTATTTTTGTTCTTTTTCACATAACTGCGGCTTTCAATATAAATTCAATGCTATTATAACGTGTACCAAGGTCAATTATCAAAGTAGTTTTATACAGATTTATTAAGCTCCCTCCACATTAAAACTGCAAATGTGATGATCGCGGCGCCAGTAAGTATGGCTCAAAGTAAGCCATGTGGAATAGTAAAAACAAACAACTGGAAATATAAAGAAAGGTGAGTTTATTGTAAAATGTAGTGAGTATCCCCTAGTGTTTGGAAAAACTTGTTGTTTTCTGTCAATCTTGTAAGTATTTCTATACAACAACTTATTGGCACTTTTTTGTCTTGTCGATATACTATATAAGACTAAAATCTAAAAAGCACTACAGAATTTTATCTGAGTCAAACCAGGTTTACCGTCAAAGTTTGTAATAGTACTTGATAATTATCAGTGTGGTGTAATTTGGCTGTGTTTTGAAAGAGTGTGTGAAGATTAAGATGTTTCTGTCATTATAAGAAATTTTCACCCTAACAATTATTTAACAGTAAGAACGAGTCTCAGTCTTCTGTACTCAACAATAGTATATTAAATTGATACTGCTTGTTCATGTAAGTGTTAAAATATTGTAAAATTAATTTTATTAACCATGAAATAGACAACCTTCCTATATTTCAAGGTTTTTTCAAGGATTTGAAGCATGTTATGCATGGCACAACATTAAACATGCGAAATTTGGATGCCATGAACGCTTTAGACATCCAGTTTACTTAACTTTTGATGAGATGTATACATATATAGTAAAGGGAATATCATAGTCGAATTTTTCACAAGATTTGAGGAGACTTAAAAAAACTAGATAGTAGAGTCTTCCAGTAGTTTATGTGAAAGACAGAAACGGGCAGTAAAACTGTCAACAAACGATAATTGATCTAACCATTGAATTTACAGGGCTAGGAGCATAGATGTGTTTTGCCCAGTCTCCTGTTTAACGCGTATAATGGTTACTGTTATATGTTGAGTTTAAATAATAGAGATATCTTCATTATAGATAGAAACTGTTTTTACTTTTTTGAATTGCTGAGTATTTTCCTCAAAATAATTAAAAATGGGTAAAAAAAAAGTAGATCTGACTCCTGTTTCAGCAGGCATTTTATAGATTACTTATTTTTCCAAAAGCTGTACCCATTTGTAAAACTAACCAATAATTTTTTTTTGCAAATTCAGCCATATTAATGATTATATACGCCAATAACTTTTATAGGAATTAATGGTTGAAATATGGTATTGCTGATAATAACTGTATAACCAATTTTTTTAAACACTCTAACAATGTGCTGTGTTTCTTTAAACTTCTACTTAGCCTCTGCACTATCTACTTAGATTTAAAACTCGAACTTTTTATCATAGTTTATATCAAGGAGCTTTCTAATATTTCAAGTTTGTAGTTGTTAAGGACATTTCCTTTCACAGGGTCAGCAATCCCTACAGAATCCATACGAACACTCGATTGATCAACTACATGTTCAATCTTCTCCAAAATGAATGTCAGCTAATACACGTTTATATTTTAAAATAATCAAATTTTGGCCTTTCAGTATTATATGGGTTAACATTCAGCTCTAAGAGCACAATTGTTTAGATTACTCAAAAAATTGTAATTATTACACCTTATTAAATTGTTAAAAATTGTCTAAAGTTTTGACAGTATGTGAAATAAATAGTACGGTAGGAATATATGAGTATTGAGCCTTATACTACACTATAAAGAGGGGATATCTGGGGATTTGTTAAGGTTTTGATGTATGTAATAGTCATCATGGTATGACCCGAAAAATTGGTTTCCACTTTCAATAAGGACGTTTGGCCGAGTTGGTCTAAGGCGCCCGACTCAAGAATTATTAATTCTTACGGCTTCACAGCTGGGTTATCGGGTCTCATTCGAGGCGTGAGTTCGAATCTCACAGCGTCCATTATTTTTTTGCATGATTTTTTTTACCTTTTATTTACTGATGTGTTTTTCAATAACTATCACTGTGTGTCTTCATGTCTGTTTTTGATGCCCGAGTATTTATGGCTTTACAGGGAGATAAAACAAAATGATATGTAATAATGTTACGTAGTGATCATATTGGAGGAATCAATCGATCCTCAGAAGCAGCGTTATCGATGATGTAGTGGTAGACGTCGAACCTACAATACGGACAAACAACGTTGAGTTTTCGGGCATCTGTAGAGGAGTCTTGTGGGGGAAAGAACCAGGTGTGGATGCATTCTTGGTGGTAGAGATGGTTACAAGGGAGTTTTTTAACTAAAGAGTTATTGACAAACTTGTCAAGGCAGATAGGGCAAGAGGGATCTTCAAAGGACTCCTGTGTGGTTGTTGAAGTGGTTTCAGTAGGAATGGGCTGGGTGATTGGTTTATTACCGAGCCTATGAAGAGTTTGATACATTTTCAGAAAATTGAACCTTTTGAATTTTGATTTCACTTTCTTCAAGTTGTCAGACTTGACAAATCGGTTTCGTAAGTTGGTTTCCAGTGTCTGAGGGTCTGATTTGAAGATTGGTTTACAATATTCTTCACTGGGTATTACTTCTTCTAGCATATTTTTAAAGTTTATATATAACGATTGATAGTAAGCTTCCTGAAAGGAGCCAAAATAGCCTCTGAAAATGGCAGCTCTTCTACGGTTTTCCTCGCGTTCTAGGAGCTGTGTGGCAAGATCGTTTGGATTGATCTGGGTCCGGAAAGGATCCAAATCGTTTAAAAGTATATGTGCTTCCTTAGCCTGGGAGGCCATCAGATAGATAAAGCAGTAGATTATAGCAAGCACCAATACAAGTGCAAGAAAATTGATCAACCTTTCAGAGCCAATCAGTTTGGTATCAATATTGATACCCAATGTTTTGAGCAATTGTCCCATAATAAAATGGTAGCACAGTCGTTTTACTTAAAGTGGATCACTCGAAAAGCCGTATTCAACATTAATTAATTCATACAACATTAATAATCTATAGAGCACTCGTCAAAAAAGAGCTACATGTCAAATATAACAACTTGTTGTAGATATATGGTATGCCTATATAGTATTGTATCACCGGGTAATCGATGCTATGATCGCACAATCTATAACTATGTCGATGAGATGGATCAACTATTAACCAGGCAGGTGGCGGTATTTCGGATTTGATGTTGAAAAGTGATTGAAAAGGCTAACAAGATGTCAGCGGAAGCTATGGATATAGATAGTGAGTATGGATGAATGGCTGATTGAATAAAAAAGGGTTTTGTATTAACAAAATAGCCAATCCGGAGGAGCTTGAACAAGCGCCAGAAGTTGAAGAATCAACAGTCCAGAAGAACACGACCAAAAAGGTCACGAAAAAGCCACGTTTTGAAGTCCGTAAATGGACTGCAGTTGCATTTTGGTCATGGGATATCGTAGTTGAAACATGCGCCATTTGCAGAAACCATTTGATGGAACCTTGTATTGAATGCCAACCAAACAACATGAACTCGTCAGCAGAAGATTGTATAACCGTATGGGGCTCTTGTAACCACGCCTTTCATATGCATTGTATCTCTAGATGGTTGAAAAATCGTAATGTTTGTCCATTGGATAATAGAGAATGGGTGTTTCAAAAGTATGGAAAATGATGCATCACCATACAAGTTGTCTTTCAGGTTCGTTATAGATATTCAATCTATTTAATTTCTATTGTTTGTTTTGTTTCTTTTATCTCTTTTTACTGTTTAGCCAAAAATATTCTGTTTTGCATTGGTCTTTTACGATACACAGATCAATAGGTATAACCGGGGATTCTGCATTGCTATTTAATCTACATTGATGTTTGATCTGTTCTTGTAGCGGCTGTGTCTTGACGTGTATTCAACAATTGGGTTTCAAAAGATGTTTGATGATTTTCAACACTTTTGGTACTTTTATTGAGATGTTTGATGATTTTTATTAATTTTATCGATGTTTGATGATTTCTATTAGTTTTATTAAGATGTCCAATGAGTTTTGTTACTTTATTGAGATATTTGATAATGATCTTTACTTCTATTAAAATATTTGATAAATATCATTACTTAATAAAAGAAATTTGATAATCATTACTTTTATTGAGATGTTGAGCAATTATCATAACTTTTCCTAAAACATCTAGTAATTGTTATTTATTTTATCAACATATTTAATAATTTGTGTTACTTTTAGTGAGATATTTGATATTAAATTCCTTTTATTAAATAGAATCTGATTTAGTTATGATATACTTGTAACAGTAATTTAAAATTATTTCTGAAATGTAAATGTAAATTGAATTATATTGGTTTTCAAAATTTTAAAAAGACCAACTTTATAAGCCATTTCTATTTCACCAAAATATGGGTTTCCCCACTGGGTGCGGAACTCAAATGTACTGGGCTTGAAATGTATTATTATTACTATTATTATTACTATTATTATTACTATTATTATTAATGATATTATTATTATTTTTATTATTTCACCATAATTGTGTTTCAGCGATCATATTTCAAGAAAACTTTTCATCATCTACAAACTAAAATGCTTTCAGAAAACTGCTTGCCATGACTAAATATTCACAAAATAAAGTATTATAACAGTGTAAATACAATGTACCAAACCTACTGTAGATTTGGTTTGATTTTATTGTTGAAATATTGCGGGTTTCTTGGAAATGAACCAATGATTTTCAATTCTATTACGGATTCTTCAAGTTCCCTTAGACATTGCTGGACGTTATGATCTTGGTTGGAGTTTCCCCAGAACTCTATGAAGAAGATATATTGCCATTTGACAATTTGTGACGGCCTAGTGGTGATGGAAGTAAGGTTGATGTTATGTTTTTTGAAGATGCCCAAGGCATCGCATAGAAAACCTGTATTTTCATTCTGGATACGAATTGCGATAAAGGTGATATATAGGCCTATACTTTGGGCAGTACTGTCCTTAGGAGTGTTGGTGATATTGTTCAATATGTGAGTAGACTTTTCCTGAAGCACTAGAAACCTGGTGGTGTTATTACTATCGTCTTCAATATTAGTTTTTAGCGCTTTTAAATTATATATCTGGCTAGCTACAGGGCTTGATATGGAGGCAGTGTTAGTAATACCGTTGGAAATGTCTTGTAGAACAAGCTGGGTGGCTCTGGAGGTGGAGCTGGTATCAATCTTGTCAACATGGCTTGCTTGGCCGTATACTGTGCTGAAAAAATGGGTGCATTGGGACCATACTTGAGGATGTGAATATATCTTTACAATCTTATCTACAGAATCACAATGGGTCAACAAGTTATGATGGATAGCGACAAATTGTTCGCCAGTTACTTGAAGAAGTTTCTTGTTACTGATATTTGTCTGATTCAAGTTGGAATGGAAAAAATGATTCCGCAATAAGTCATAGCTAAATGCTACTTGTCCATTAGTCGAGTTTTCCAATGGAATCACCGAATAATCAGCCTTTTGACTCTCAATGGCTGTGAAACAGTTTGCAATAGAGCTCTGCGGAACGTACTCCACATTATCTTTTTGAAACTGTTGAAGTGCCGCCTATTCATTGTTAGAATTTTTGAGAAAAGTAAAAACCACCTCCTTTTCATTTCAAGTTTTATATCAATTACATACCTGATGTGAAAAACTACCGGCTGGCCCTAAAAAAGCCACCTTTATTGGTGATTTGTCTGAAACCGCCATATTGCAGCCTTTTGGTCGCCTACTACTATATATTTCCCGAAAACTTGAAAGTTCTATTGAAACTGATGTCTGTCAACAGCGTATTATGGTGTTACACTGGTCATAAACTATCAGATTGCATTACTTATCGGTCATATACAAGTTGAAAAAAGTTCCTAATATGGAGATGCGCGCCGAGGATTATTGATATATGATATCTTATATTTCGCGCCCATTACATACCAGTTTCGTATATACGCTCTATATTTGAAGGGACTTGGTAACACACCGTAGGGAAAGCTGATATATCATAATAATGTATAATATTTCCAGCCAGTACATATCAATTCCGTAGTATTGATACATTAAAAGTACTAGCCTTATATGGGACGCTCAGTATATCATTGACGGTACACTTCTATATGCTTCTGGCTCTATGGTTTTATTGAAAAGATACATTAATTCCCTTATTGTATGTTTGCTCTATCTACAATTGCAATCCTTGTTTCATTTAGTGATTCTTATTGGCTAGACTTATCAGTCAGTTATTTAGTAATTACTGTTTTCCCATTGTTTAGTTATTTTCTCGAGTACACAGTCGTCTAAAATCTTTGAATTCCTTTTCAGGTACCTCATCGTTCTAATCAGTATTTGAGACTCTACTTTATCCTTTATTTCAAACTTCTTATATCCTTTTATATAGTTACGTTTTTACCCATTCTCTGTTCGATACAAATCCATCTAAATTTCCCACCCAATAGCTTGGTTTATAGAGTGTTGTATATCCTAATAGATGCTATTATAAGACAATTTGAATACAGTGTAAAAAAAGCCAATATGCCTCGTTCACTGACTGAAAATTTACATACTTATCTGCTTAAACAGACATGTTTGAAAACACTTATTATAAATGCCATTTTTGAAAACACTTATTATAAATGCCATTTTTGAAAAACATTTCAAAAATACTTCAAAAACGTATATTCTTTCGGAAAAACAAATAAATTCTACCCTCCTTTCTTTGCCTTGGTACTTGTGATTATCAATTCAGAATCAATAGGCCGTGTTTCAGCATCCTCACCATCACCAGCAGCAAAATCATCATCACTATCTACTCCATTACCAACAATACTTTCGGAAGAACTTTCGTAAAGTTCGTCAGCCTCTGCAATGCTCTGTTCCAACGTGCTATTGTCTTTTTCTAGAAACTCTCTTAGAGGCTCAGGAATGTTTGTGTCTATGGCGTCATCAAGAGCTGCTTGTTTGGCATATATCAACACAAGGGTATCGGTGAGTCCATGTTTGGTCAAGTTTTTGACATGCAATTGTATATTTTGGAAATATGTGGCTTCAGCGGTGAAATTGGTAGTCTTTGGATCACCTTCATAGCCCAAATGGACCCACACATGAGGAAATTTCTTGTTTGCGGCACTAAGAAGATAATAAAACTCACATTCATTGATTATCACCCCCGTAAGAATATAAGGCTCTTGTAAAATATTCTTTACAGTGATATTTTGTGAATGGTGATTGTTAGTTGTATTCTCTTTGTCACCAATTGGATTATTCTCATCACAATGTTTAATCTCCTTATCACTATCTACTTGACTGAGATGATTTAATTCATTAATTTTTTTCAAAATGTTATCGGAATCCATAATGTTAGTTTTCCTATAGGACTCTTGGAGTTGGAATTCTTCGTGTTTCAAAGCAGCAACCTCCTCTTTTATGCTATATTCCAAGTTGGTTAGATCAGCCAAAGTGCTAGTGAGCGTTTCGTCCGAGTTGTTCTTTGAAAGAGTCTCTATATAGTTTATGGAGTTGCCTAGCACAGAATTGATTCTTTTACCTTGGAAACTTATCAAACTGCTTGACTGGTTGGACAAATGTTGTAGTTTCTGTTGGATGTCCTGGTGTTCTGACAAAATATCCTTCATGAAAGGAATACAGTCTTTGGTGTATATTTGGGGATAAAAAAGCTCTTCTATGACAATGCCAGGAAACAGATGGTTGGTTTCATGGTAGGTGATGGTGACAATGTCGGACAAGGTTTCAAAATAGGTAGATCCCAAATCAGAAAAGTCGTCTTTCCAGAAAAGATTATGGAAACTTTGATATAAACTTGGTCTGACGAACTCTGACTCAATTTGGAAACTGCTGGTGCTGTTGGTTTCACCATTGGTGACAATTTTAGACTCAAATAACAAAGTTGCATCAACGTCCGGATTAAGCACATTGAGTTGATTGGATAATACCAGATAAAATACAGGAAATACATCGCTAATGAATTCGCTTTCCAAAGCCATGGCCACGTTGCTAGGAATAGCCCGTGTGAAGGATTTTGTAGCTGCAAAAGACCGTTTCGAGACATGTCCATCTAGAAACGCCAAGTATCTCTGTGTTTCCAAGAGAAACCTTAGCGATGTCTGGTCAGTAGCATTAGGCCTAACTACATCTACAGGAACCGAAATGAGCTCGTCTTTCCACCAGTTTGGCCGGTATCCATAAGTTTCAAACCCCTTCTGAAGCATAATGTTGCGAACAAGCGGAATCTCGTGGATAATCACCACCATAAACACGAAATAGTTTTCTAAAAACGTTGTGTCCGTAGGAGTGATAATCGTCGGAGCTTCTTCGTTCTTGTACTTTCGGGGATCATCGAAAATCGACTGTCTACGCTGCAGAACTACAGGTGGCATTGGCTCCTCGGAATGCTCATATTGGACGGAATCGTTCTCATCCCATCGCAGAGGCAATTCTGGGGCTATTCCCAAATTTTCTTCTGTTTTATCTTCATACAATTTGTCTTCATAGTCCTTTTGTTTATCATCATAATCCTTTTGTTTATCATCATTCTGAATCATTAGTATATTAACCCAATTATTGGCCAATCATAGCAAGTTTTTCCTCCTTTTCCACTCAACTAAATCAACATACCAATTGAGGATCCGAGGTAATAGACCCCGTAAGTAACAAATCCATCGCCTTTTGAAAATCACCATCGGAAACCTGATTGTTAGTTACTGTTTCCTGAAACTCATCTTCTAATCTCCAAATTACACACCTTTATAGCAGCCTCTCCTTGCGCTTGGGTAAACCCCATATCAACTATCAGCTTTAAAAGCTGCAGAACATCATTTCCAAAAGCGCCATCCATACTCAATCTTCTTCAATACGAAATTGTGATCTGTTTCAAAACAGTTGTCATCGTTAATAGGGTACTTCTACTTGTTAACGAATCGGGACAGGGTTCATAATTGATGATGATGATGATGATGATGATGATGGTGAAAATAATTTTAAGGTCTTTTTAAGATTAATTTTATTATATTTATCATTATTTATAGATATATCTTTATATATATTCAATGCTTTTCCACTCCATTTTAATGATTCAAACATACATCTTGGTTTTCCTTCACTAAAAATAAACTTAAGAGAACCAAACAACCAATATTTATATATTCCAATCCATAGAGTTGTATAATCTACTCGTCAAGTCCATCTTAGAGAGTTGTCAGTATGATTAATATATAAACAAATTTCTTATGCGCGTCTTAATGTGTTGTCAATACTAATCTCACCGAATGAGACAAAGTCTAAGATTGCTTATCTTTCATCAAAATAAAAATAAATTAAATTTCGAGCTCAGTAGCTATCATTTATTGATCAAGTATATATCAGAGTTACAAGATACATCTGCCTTTACTGGCGACCTAACAATATATTACGTTTTTATTCAATAAATACACCAACGCTGTCATCAGTGCCTTTAACAGAACTAACAACTTAACACGGTAAAAAAATGGAATAATACTAGTATCACATATTTCGAGCCCAGTAAATATTAGTTTCGTATATACACGCCATGTCTAAGAGGACTTGGTAAAACCCGATCATGTCCTGTTAATCACAGTCTGCTCACAAAGTGAAACAGTAGATTATGTTTAGCAAATTAAGCAATAAACTTTGGTTTAGGTCGTGTTACACTTGCCTATAAGTTCACACTCAACAATATAAAAAAATGTTCGTAGTAGGAATCGAACACATGTCTTTTCTCTTTTCCGACAGTACTGGCGACTGAGCCATATAGCCCAGCGGCCTTATTATTATTATTATTATTATTATTATTATTATTATTATTATTATTATTATTATTATTATTATTATTATTATTATTATTATTATTATTATTATTATTATTATTATTATTATTATTATTATTATTATTATTATTATTATTATTATTATTATTATTATTATTATTATTATTATTATTATTATTATTATTATTATTATTATTATTATTATTATTATTATTATTATTATTATTATTATTATTATTATTATTATTATTATTATTATTATTATTATTATTATTATTATTATTATTATTATTCAATTTAATAAGCAAATAAAAATATTACATTATCAACTATTAAATTACAAAGACTCTTTGAATTACAACCAACTATAAACTCAAAATGGCGGAAACGCAGCCTCCAACTGAGGAACACAGTCTTCCAATGCTTTTCTTTCAACCAAAATGATACTCAATTGTGGATCAATACCATAATCAGTAAATACTCTTCTGGCATCAGTCTCTTGAAGCTTGATGTCGTATTTGAAATGGCCATGTTTAAGAGACGCCTTTTCCAAAATCATGTCTTCGTAATGAAAGTAATCAAACTCTTCCTGGTTTTTTTTATTCTTTTTCACTTTTTTCGCTCTGGCAGGCTCTCCATCGGAGTCTGAGTCCGAATCATCACTTATTTGACTTTCCACAAGCTTGTACACTTTGGAAATGATTATAAAATATTTCAAATCTGGCTCCTGTTTATTGACTTCTTCAACCAAAAACTTGAACAATGGCGGAGTAACCTCTACAGGAACATTAATGATTCTTTCATTGAATACAAGTCCCACTTTCTCGCCGCTGTTCATGTTCAAAACCTTGGATAACAAGATGTAAAGTTCTGGCTGAGACTGACTTTTCTTCAAAAGATACTCAACCAATGTGTTCAAAGGCTTCTGCAGTTTGTAATTTTTCAAACTGACAAGTGCCAAAAGAGCCAATGGATCGCCTTCCTTGCCATCTGTCTTGATAGAACTTCCAATACTCGTATGCTTTGGATCTAAAATGATGTTTGCAAGCCCTGAAAGATCAAATTTCGAAAAATCATCGCCAAACAATTGTTTGAGAAATGTCTTGAGCCCAAGAAAATCAACCTCCGGGTTCAAATCGAAAAAATCAAAATCTACATTTATAATATCTTCCTCTCCATTGCCCTTATTTTCATTATCTGAATCATCTGAATCATCATCCTCAGAGTCACTCAACTCAATATCATCCTTAATCTTCGTGACCCTTGTTTTCGCAGTATTATCCTGCTCCTCCTTCTGCGAGACAGTTCTCTTGCTCATTGTGGTTACTGTCAATGTAGCAATTGTATTGATTAGTAGAATTTTCACCATCTTGAAAATTTCACTATATGACTTTTTTCTGCTGTAGATGATGCATAATGGTACATAATGATGCAGGCTATTACAGTATATAGAGTCGTACTGTTTAAGCAAAGTAATGAAGAAATGTCATTATATTGGAGCTCAAAAATAAGATTTCTAGGCTGTCATTATAATAATAATATCTTGTAATTTGAGCCCAGTACTTCGCTGTTTCGTATGTACGCGCTATGTGTAAGAGGACTTGGTAAAGCCCAAAATAATGTCCATCATAATATTCTCACTCGTGTTCCTTTTAGGTCTTTTTCTCTTCTCAGAGAGAACTGGCTACTGAGCCATACGGTCCAGCGGCTATAACAACCTATTTATAAAAAGAAAGCTATTCTAAAAACATATATTTTCAACTTCTAAATTCCATAAAAATTGCTTCAAAATGCTTCAAAATGCTCTATAAAAACCAAATTCAAGCACTCGCTCTAACTTAACCTAGTACAAAACCCAATTTTCAAACCCTTAGTGATTAACTATTATTCAAATCAACAAATTGTCATGAACATGTCTTAATATGTAGGGGCGACGCGCATGCCACACGTCATTACATTATCCCGCATACTATCGCATAGATCAGGTGGTGGGCATCGCATAATTTCCAAAAAATTTTTTTTCCACATTTTTCACTTTTTATTTTTATTTTATTTTTATTATTTTTTATTGATTATTAATTTTTATTGATTTTTATCAATTTTTATCATCTTTTATCGAATTTTTTATTGACTTTTTTTAGTTAATTTTTTAATTAATTCAATTTTTCAAATAATAGAAAAGAAGTCAATTTTTTAAATATATCAAAGGTATTAAATATATAAGGATGGGAAAGCAAAAGAAGACGAGAAAGTTTGCGCAAACGAAACGTATTATATCGACGAAAGATGCACGTCTTAAGAAGAATCAAGTAAAAGTACAGCAGAAGAAGGATGAAGAATTAATAAAAGAAGTTCCCCAAGTGTCTTCTGCGCTATTTTTCCAATTTAACGAGGCTATAAAGCCGCCATATCAAGTGTTGATAGATACAAATTTCATAAACTTTAGTATCCAGAAGAAAATAGATCTTGTCCGTGGTATGATGGATTGTCTCTATGCGAAATGTATTCCAATAGTAACAGATTGTGTGTTGGCAGAATTGGAAAAGTTGGGGCCAAAGTTTCGAATTGCTCTCAGACTAGCCAAGGATCCACGGATCAAGAGACTCAGTTGTTCACATAAAGGCACTTATGCCGATGATTGTATGGTGAGTCGAGTCATGCAACACAAGTGCTATATAGTGGCAACGAACGATGCGGATCTCAAGAGAAGAATCAGAAAAGTTCCGGGGATCCCTATCATGTACGCCGGGAAGAAGAAGTACGAGATTGAAAGATTACCAGATGTGTTTTAGAGTATTATATCCCGATTTAGAAGGTCATGGTTTCTATTTCTTTTTCATGTTGTCATATATTATTACTAGTTGCATTATCCAGTTGTTTTTTGTAGATGTGTTGTTTTTTGTAAGATGGGGAAAATGAGTACCTGTTGGGGGAAGAGTAGCACCAAAGTATACATTTCTTTTGATATAATATGCTAAAGGGACAGTCTTTGTATGGTTTTGATTGGTTGATTTGGATCATTTGCACGCATCCATTTTCAACATCCATGATAATATCCGATGTACACACCAAGTTATTGTAGCAAGCACTGTCCCACGGTATTTTCATCCAATGACAATAGCACAGACATTGGGACGTTTTATCTTTATCCTTTCCAGACCAATAATCTGTAAACGGTTAATTGCGATAACACCATTTCCGGCACATTGATGTATTGGCAATATTCGGTGGGAACTTTGCTATTCCTGAGATGGTTTTACTTGGAATGGCGTGATATAGGAAAAATTAAAGATACTTTGAGATAATTTACTGATGGAATGCAATGAGCTTACTGAAAAAAAAATCAGAAATAATGATTCGGAGTAGTAATTGGTTATTCAATAATAACTGATGATCATTGATCGTTAAAGTCGCGAATATATTACAATAAATTTATAACTAGCATTTAATTAAGCCTTTTGATATGTGTATTCAAACTATAGTACCAATGTCCTTAATTTTATATAAGCTTTATAGCATGTACAATGTATTTACATGCAACCCTTTATCAAATAAACATGTATTTTTGATAATGAAGGATTGACTCTTGCTGGAAACTATCAAATATCAACAAAGCAGACTTGCCAGGATTCACAAGCCACTGGCTAGTGCTCTCGAACAAGAGAAAATGACCTAACAGGCTCACGATCTAGACCAAAGGTTAGTACTTACTTTCCAACCTATCGGGTGTTCAGGAAAGAGACGGTCAGCAGCTTATAATGACCGGGACATGATGGGGATTTCCCACTGGGTTTTACCAATTTCCTTTGGGAAAAAGCATTGTTGCGAGAATAAAAGCAATATAGTGCTTTTACTGGATAAAACGGGTGAGAAATGTGGTTTAATGTGTGCAATATAGGTTGAATAATATATAATTATATTTTTAAATAATTCCATTAATGCTTAGTTTTTATTACATGAGCGTTTACATAAACGTTCAACATTTAATGTCCATAAATATTTATAAATGTTGGTATTGATTTACATTCAATCATTTAATATAGACTAAAATATAGACTTTTTAATTTCGGTATCAAATTTTTTTTTGTTGTTGTCCTTTTTAGTCACAGTCAGTTCTAAAAATCATAAACACACGTCATTGCAATGTCTCATCAAATAGCTTGCAAATTCCACCTGCTATTTAAAAGACACGGCTTCAACGCGGGGCCAAACCGTCACTGCCGATAGAAAAGATCCATCAAACACCAGATCAACAATACCATTGGCACAATAATAGACCAAGTATCTGGTCCCGTATGATGTAATTTTGCGTTGAAGGAAAACGTTCATGGAGATTGACTTGGACCATGATAGAGCGCAGATCTTTATTGTCACCAACGTCATCAGGCGTAGCCGAATATAGCGCCAACTTGGTGTTTAGTAAGTAATTATGGACATATAGATTTGAGACGTGGGACAGTGATATTAGTTGGTTGTGTTTTGATTGATCAGCAGTTTTCTTTTGCAAAGAAAATTGTGCAAATGTGATTTGTATCGTAATGAAAATTGTCATTATTTATCTTATGCAAAACTTACTAGTTTGGTGTTAATTTTGACTTTGTCTTGGTGAAATTCCTGACATTTTGAACAAATTATCTTGACATAATCTTTGAAATTGTTCAGCAAAATTGATTAAATGTTGTCTTTTAAAAATGTGCAGTCTTTTTTACAAATATTTGTATTATTTTGTTTCATGAGTAAAATGCCATAAAAAATTAATGCTCCATTTTATAACTGTATATAATAATATCATATATTTCAAGCCCAGTACATAACAGTTTCGTATACGGCCCAGTGGCCTGTATATGATATCAAGACATACTTGACAAATTATCACTAGAAAGAACAGATTTGCGTATATTTAGAATAGTGTGATGGAGCTGACGACACTATTGTCGGAGAGCACTTCCCATATACATCTACGGAATCCGTAGAGTTTGCTCTGACCCCATTTCAGGGGCTCGTGTTTTGCTTGTGGTTTAGGCGATAGAGAGCTGTCGTAGAATTCTTCGTCGTCGGAGATCAAATCTATTGGTTCGTCATCATATGTGAGCAAATTGTTACGATCGATAAGTACAAACTCAGAGGGGTCGAATGGTTTGCTTTGTGAGGCAGATTTAGCTAGTTGGCTAGTTTTAAAGTTTTTTTCGTTGATTTCATGGAAATACATTTCCGAGGTTGCCAAGTTTACATCAGTTGGCGTGTATTCAGTCCAAGACCAATTATTATCATGCTGAGGACTTGACTGGGCCGTGTGTGGGAAGAAGATGTTCAGCATTTGACCAGCAGGCTGGGTTGGTTCATCTACACAAGATTCGGCGGGTTGTAAGTTGCCGTAGCCTTTCATGAGCCAGTGTACCTTGCGGTACTTGTTGAAATATAAAGAGTTTGGCACGTTGTTGTGGATAATGACTTTTTTAGCAGTAGAACCGTACTGGTTGTTGGTGCTATACAAGATGTCGAAGCCTAGTCTAAAGTAGTTGTGGAAAACCTCATTGAAATCTACACTGGTGTTCATTTTACAGGCCAGAGCGTTGACTGGACGCAAGTTGCCGCTGTCTCTGTAGATTTTGAACCGAGAGTCTGTTTTCAAGTACGTAGAGTCGGGCTCGCCCAAATAGTACAAGACATTCTGCTGTTTGGTCTTGTTAAGCTCCAAGACAAAGTATTTAAAGTTCTTGTAGTGGTACGAGAAGTTGAAGCGGATTAGGCCATGCTGCAAATCGATATCGATGACCGAAACAGAGATAAAGTTTTTCTTGCTTCTGGCCAATGACAATTCGTACTCGTTCAACGGCAGCTCACGTAGCTGCAAAAGCCGCTTTCGTTTCTGAACAGTCGACGGCTCGCCTACATTTAACACCCACTGGCTAGCCCATTGCTGGTAGAACTTGTCCCACGGCACACTACGACTGTCTACACCTACGCCCTTGTCGTACACTACAATGCTTTCGCACGTGACATTCTGCTTAGTAAGCTCAAGTATGAGTTTTTCCTTCGCCGCCAAGCCACCGTTCCGGAACGGTTCCGTGTCCGGGGGCAAACCAAACCGAAATGCAATCCCCGGATAGCTCAAAACATACGCGCCGTCACCAAAATACGCCTTCCCCGGTAGCGTAGGCCCCAAAAACCGGTTGTAGATGTCGCTGAACACAGGCAGAACCCCTCCCCGGTTCAATACATACTTGCGCTTGTTTGCACTGTAGCAGAACTGGACCAATCCGAACTCAATCGCCTCTATCAACACTAGCTTCTGGCTCACCGGCTCGAAAACAAGCCGGAGCCCGAGACTCTTTAGATAGAGCACTATCGGCGTCTCAAACAACCTGCCGCTCGAATACACAATCTTCACAAACCGGTAAACTGTCTCCAGCTTCTGGAAATGGTTGATGATGTCATATAACGAAGCGCCAAGTTCTGATTGGTTAATAAATCTTCTGGAAAGCTCCAATTCAACTCACCCGCTACAAATTTACTCACTCAAACTCCCAATACCGCCCCCTGGCACTATAGCCACACTAGATATCGGATAAGAGGTCATCGCTCACTATATAACCGCTGCTTGCAGGCAAAAAAAATGAAAAAAACTCCTAGTCAATATCCCAAACACTTCTGGACCACTAATTTCCAACTTGTAGCTATTAAAACTCTCTTGATCATAACTCTCTCCCTCTTTTCTTCGATATTATATCTCATCAGTATGTTGTTACTTGACACCTTATCGGGTCATCGGGGGTTACCCGGCTAATTTATGTCATTTAGTAGTAAACGGTTACCCGAAGCAAAATGTGGTATCACATGACGATTACATACGCTAGCATATTACTGCATATCATCACATATCGCACGACGAAACGTAGTACCGTACATGTACGTCATGTAGCAAATTGTCGCATATACGATTTTCTGGTTCGTTAGAACAAGCTTGCTCAAACATAAGTTACGGGTGTCATCTGTTGTTAGTGGTGACTGGTAAAGTAACGTAATCTGACAAGTTGTGGGCATCATACAATGTCCCAATAGAGCAAGTTGAAAATTTCAACATGAGGATGCTACTTGCTATGCAAGCGCATAAAACTAGCTGCATGATTATTCATCATAGGACAGTCATGACGAGCTCTATTGGATAAGCTTAAAAGTAACACGATTGCTCCTGCCAACTACGAGAAATGATCGATATCAAGCATTGTTGCAGACCGTTAAAACTGCCCTTATCAAGTACTATAAACTAGGATTGCGGATAAAAAGTCGTGGGCCCAGACGCTTGCACAAGGAATGCATGAAAGATAGATGGAAGCAAAAAAAAGAAACAGGCGTACCAAATGACCAAGGAGGTCCCACGGCTGTGGGCAAGTTGAGATACGTCTCAAAACCTCACTGGCATTGAATTGCATGTATGCAATGCAATCATCCGCACTTTGACAGGACGCTAATACCTGTCAAACCACATTACAGGTTGTTTTGACTTGCCGTGTCATGTAAGCGTTTCGAGGAACTGAGTCTTGGAAGTTGACGTGTTGGAATGACTCGGTTTTGGATCCTAGGAAGCTGAAACGAGTCTGTAAAAGCACGTTGTGGGACAGTATGTGTTGTGGAACAGTATGTGTTGTGGGACAGTATGTGTTGTGGAACAGTATGTGTTGTGTGGGACAGTATGTTGTGGGACGGTATAAGTTGTGTGGGACACCTTGAAACGACCCGCGCCAGCGGGCCGTGACCTTGTAAGCGACAAACAAAGCAAACCCATTGCCATCTGCATCTGCAGCGTAGTGCATTTCCACCCGCAGTGCAATGCATCCGCAGTGCACCCGCAGTGCATCTGCAGCCAGGCCTTCCTCCAACATTACAAATCTGGATCAGCGCAAGATTAGTACTACTTTATATAACTAACAAATAATATAAATACATCTTATTCTGCTCTCAATTCGAAGCAATATCTTTTCTCCTGTAAACTATTATTACAACAACAACTTACAAACTTTTCAATAACAACTCAAACGAAAAAAAATATCAAATGTTTTCTCCTATTGGATCTGCTTATTCGTATGGTGCAGCAGGCGGATATGTGACCGTGACGCTTCAAGGTTTTGCATTCAGTGGAATGAACCACAGGACAGTTACAGTTCCTTTTGAACAAGCGGCAACGTACCAAAGCTTCCTTTATGCATTGGCTAACATGTTGCCAATGACCGTTTCTAAACATATATATCAGGGCCGTTGTCAGTTTCTCTCACCAAGAACAGGGTCTTACATTTCCCCGGCCAACTGGGATTATTGCATCAGACCAGGAATGAGTCTCGTGATGAGAAAGACAGACCACGTGATAGGTACAGGATACGGCATGGACCCATACATGGGGGGTATGATGACCCCTCGCTCTATGGGCGATATGGGGATGGTTGGTGGTGCTGGGGCAATCCCTGGTGGATACTATGGAAGAAGAAACTCGATGGGGTTCAAAACCTGGATGTTATCTTGATTTGACGATTTATGAACAGCCAGTCGATTGGGGGCTGTGTGTATTACATATTCCTGCGTTTTTGTCATTATATTATATTATTAAAGTGTTTTTATTGGGTTGTGGGCGTTTATAACCGTTTGTTTTTAGTTTATTATAGATTGTTTTGTTAAATCATTGTAGATAGTGGAGCCGCAGGGCTGAATTTATATATATTGACTGAAGAACGAAAAATTGTTCATAGTAAATTGGATATTCGGTGTGTAGCATATGATTGTCGCGTATTCTTGCATTATATCATAGAAATGGGCCAATGTTTTGTAGTTTGATAAGTTGAATGTCTTACCAATCGTTTGGGTAAAGTTAAAGTGAGAAAATATTGCAGCAGTTTGTTTGGTGTTGTTCAAATTGAATTGTTACCAATTATTGTTTAATATGACCTAACAGTGTCATCAATTATGGTTTAAATAAAGAATGTGTAGTCTCTGTATGGGCGTTGCTGGTTTCGTCATAGGTATGGGTTTTGGTTTTCTTTCCAAAACAAAAGTTGGCTATTTAATGTGCCATATTGGCTTGTTTCCACTGGTTTTTTGCTTTGATATTTATTTCAACTAATGGTTGATGTGCTGGTTTTCTAGTCTTAAACACTTGGAAAATTAATGGGCATATCAACTGCCAAGATTATTCTTGAAAAGTAATGATATTCACAAATATGCCTCACTATTTCCATGTGGCCAAGTTGGCTCGGCCATGCGCCACACAAAATAGTGCAGAATAGTGCAGGATAGTGCAGAAAAACAAGTGTGGCGTTCCTCACTTGGGGTTTTGGTACTCGATTCCCGCTCTTGACGTTTTAGAGTATTTAGCAAACGTTTTTTTGAATTCAGTCAGTGCTATCCAGGGTTTTTTGATTTAAAAAATCATAAAATAACAATTTGAATTTTTTTCCTATATTCTAGTTCCATTTGTAATATAAAATGTCAGAGTTTCGCATAAATAGTTGATATAACAGAAAATTGCAAATTTTGAAAAAAAGGTTGATTCTTTTAAATCATATTCTAGAGTCTGCACAGCAAATCAAACCGTACAAAAGCTATTTGTATACTCACCAGATTCCAAAGTTTTATACAGTGTACTTTGTTTGAAAGTTGGCTTCTAAAAATTATTTAATAGTAATCATTATATATCGTCAAAGTAGCATATTTTGACTTCCGCTATACATTGGTAATTTATGGGGCTCAGTAAATTGTAATGTGCTTATTAGTAAGCTCATTACCTCTGTTTAGGGAAGTCCGTTTTAAAAAAAGTTTTCGCTCCTTATAAGATAAAGTTGCAAGTGGTTTAATGTTACTTTGATTTTTGATTTTTGTTTTTCGCTATTCCAGTTTCTGGTTTGCTTTATTACATTCTTGTGAAAGTTGTATATTTACTGTAAAGTGGTGATAAACTTTGGCTGTTTTTTTTGCTAAAAATTAAAAGGCAATTAATACAAACAATGTCAATTATATTGAAAGCCTAAACTAATATTGAAGCAAAAAATACAATTGTTAGACTATGATTATTTATACAACTGGTTTATAGTTTGTAATATTATGATGGATTTGTATTGAACGGAGAATGGGTAAAACAATAGCTGACTATTCAAAAGGATAGAAGAAGTCCAAATAAAGGAGGAAATACAGTCTTAAATAGCGAGTAGAGCAGTGAGGTAACTGAAAAGAGTTCAAATGATCTAGACGACTGTAGACTCAAAAAAATAACGAAACAATAGGGAATGACAATGGTCTGAGGATTGACTGATAGGTGGAGCCAATAATAATTAGTAAAGATAGTACGAGGCTTGCAACTGTAAGAGGAGAAAACATAGAATAAGGGCTTTAATGTATATAGTCAATCAAAGAATAGGACAAGAAGAATAAAGATAATAGATTATATAGTCTTTACCATAAAACTGATATTTACTGGGCTCGGATTATAAGATATTATTGGTAACCCCATTTATGAGTAGAAACATGCATTTTTAATCCAGAGAATTTTTCAATTCTTAGCAGAGTTCCAATTAATGAGTCCAGTTTGATTCGAAATATATGATATTACTAATAATATTTATTTGTAAGAAATTGTGACAATTTACACAATGTCTTCAGAAGTATTTACAATTTACCAGAAAACCAAAATATTCATAAAACTGATCAAGCTACTAAACTGGAAGTCATCAAGCTCCGTTTATTATTTTTGTTTCTTATTTATGGCTCTACGGCTTTGATCTTCGCTTCTTAGAGTGTAGTTCTTTCTGATTATTACTTGCACTGTCTAGAATTAAACTAATTGACGGTTTCCTTTTTCTCAATATACATTAAAAATCTGATTTTCATGGCCACTGGGTCGTATGGCTTTAAACATAGCGCCTATATACCAAAATATTTACTGGGCTCGAAATATAAGATATTGTTAATTTCTTTAAAGGCTTTTATCAGTAAATTTCAACCAATATATCATAAACGTTTTATCACCTATGATACACCTTTTAACAAATATCACCTCCCCCCTTTACACGTGATTTCTGATTATATCAAAACTAGTTCAACTTGTCAGGACCCACGACGTTGATCAGTTTTACGTCACGTCACATCTTGAACAACTAATTATTTAGGCTAAAATAGCACTTGTCTGTCATACGGCGCATGCATGCGTGTTATGTGCGGGACATGGCTCGCTTACAACAAATAACGGATGTGACGTAACAGCCAGCACATCGCTCATAACGAGGGACGTTCCAGCAAAATGGCTCTTATTTTGTCAGCAAAGATGATTCAAGAAGCAATTGCTTTGATTAAATGTTTTCAGATTGCTATTGCTATGAGACGTTTCACCAGTTGACTAAACACATACCTCAAGCAATAAAACAACAACTGTCCCGCATGACTATGAGTATTTGGCACACATATACCAGTGGAACGGAGACATCACGTGCTATTGCAAAAGAGTGGCATCGCAGCATGCATTGCATATATATACTTTCAGCAGTATAAAGATTAGTAAAGAGGATGAAAAATTTTCAGCATGCACAAGCAGGTAGGTTTTTTATATATATAAAGGTGAATGGCATTCATTGCATTTGCATTATGTAACAAATCTCAAATGTTGGGAACAGGGGGTGAACATACTACAATAATATGACAGATTACCTGGTTAATGATGAGGATCAGCAAAAGTCCAGCAAGAATTCAAGTAACGTGCTGACAAGTTCGAACCCTGTTGCTGTAGGGACCGTGGTGAATAGTTTAAACCGGTCGTTGACGACGCGGCATGTTAACATGATAGCAATAGGGGGTACGATAGGAAGTGGGTTGTTTTTAGGTACAGCCAAGGCGCTTGCACATGCAGGGCCGTTGTCAATGTTGATATGTTATGCATTGATAGGGCTTGTTGTTTACATTACATTGCTTTCTTTAGGCGAGATGAGCACCTTGTTACCTATTTCGGGATCGTTCTGCACGTTTGGACGCAGGTTTGGTTCCGAATCGTTGGGGTTTACCATTTTGGTAAATTATTGGTTCAATGACGCAGTGTCCGTTGCTAGTGACTTGACTGCTTTGCAGCTTGTGCTTCTGTATTGGACAGATTTCCATTTTTGGGTAGTGTCATTAATAATTTGGGTGTTTTTACTCAGTTTAAACATTTTTCATGTGCGTTTTTACGGGGAAATGGAATATTGGCTAGCCTTTTTGAAAGTGGTTACTATTCTTATCTTTTTCATAATCAGTATAGTTGTCAATGCAGGACATAACAACAGCCATGCATACATAGGGTTTAAGAATTGGTCGCTAGGTGACGCACCATTTGTTGACGGGTTCCGCGGCTTTGCCAAGGTGTTTGTCACTGCATCTTTTGCATATGGCGGCACGGAGTCGCTTACGCTTACAGCAGGAGAAGCAGTGAATCCTGCAAGAAACACGCCCAAGGTTATACGCACGGTCTTTTGGAGAATTCTCATATTCTACATATTCACAGTATTTTTCATCGGGATGAATGTGCCTTACAATTACCCAGGCCTCAGCAATGGCACTATCATGACATCACCCTTCACTATAGTCTTCCAAATGGTAGGCGCCAAATCTGGAGGCGGGTTCATGAACGCAGTCATCTTCACATCGTTGATCTCTGCAGGAAATCACGCGCTCTATGCAGGATCCCGCTTGCTCTACACCTTGGGCACCGACGGGTACCTCCCAAAGATCCTAACCGTCAGAAACCGGTGGCAGGTACCCTACCTTGCGGTGTTGATCACGTGGCTTGTGGGAGGGTTATGTTTTGGGTCGTCCTTTATATCGGCGGGTGTTTTATGGAGTTGGCTACAGTCTTTAGTTGGTGTGTCCAATCAGCTTTCTTGGTGGACCATTGGAATCACGTCGATTCGGTTTCGCCAGGGGTTGAAAGCTCAAGATAAAGAGCATTATTTGACTTTCAAAAACTGGACGTATCCGTATGGAAACTATTTTGCTGTAATCTTTATTTCTGTCATTGTATTAGTCCAGGGCTGGTCCTCTTTTGCCCCCTGGGATGTCTCGTCTTTTTTCAGTAATTACATAGAATTGGCGGTATTTCCGTTCTTCTATTTTGTCTGGTGGGTCTATAAAAGAGATTCGTGGGTCAAACCAGAAGACATGGACTTTGAAACCGACCGTTATTTTGAAACCGATGAGGAAATGTTGATAAATGAGCATATTGATAGTTTGACCGGCTGGAAAAAAGCTAAGTATAAAGCCACTGAGTTTTTTGTTTGATTGGTTTATCAATTTTTGGATTTTGTGGAGAATTGTACTATAAAAATATAACTTTACACTTATTATTAACTATTTTGTAAGGCTTAAATGGGCATTGGCCAATTTAGCTTCTTTTCTGGCCTATAAATACTGAAATGGGCATTGGGCCGTATGGTTCAGTATAAAGCCACTGAGTTTTGTTTTATTTGTTTATCAACTGTTGGATTTTGTTGAGAATTATAATATAAAAATACCACTCTACACTGGGCTCGAAATAGGATCTTATTTATTATTTGTTGAATATTTACACACATTATATTTGCAATATCGGTGATTCAATTGTGTGGCATCTTCAATGATGAAGATTGCAAAAAAAGCATACATTGTTTATGTAAATTATTTTCAAATATAAATCTCATAAGCTGGTTCAATACATATGCTTGAAATATATGATATTATAAATTGACATGTTGCTGTAATAAAAACTAGAATTTGTTTTATAATTTTTGGAAAAAAACAGCTTCCCCTGGATCAAGGTATAAAGCTTACCAATAAGCACATTACAATTTATTGAGCCCCATAAAATTACCAATGTATAGCGGAAGTCAAAATATGCTAGTTTGGCGATATATAATGATTACTATCAAATACAAGTTCCTCTGAGAACTTATAATAAACCATACCTTTATTTAGCTTTCGGGATACGCGTTTCTTTGGATTAAAAGCTCCTTTCAATCATGAAGGGAACATAAATGAAAATAGAAGCCTTCGAAAACTATAGAATAACGTCAAGAAATAAATGAGTCTTTCGGAGAGGCTAAAAAGATGATTTGTAACAAATTATGTGTTTTTTTCAACAAAATGATACTTTTTCACTATTAAATAATTTTTAGAAGCCAACTCTCAAAACAAAGTACACTGTATAAAACTTTAGAATCTGGTGACTATACAAATATAGCTTTTGTACGGTTTGATTTGCTGTGCAGACTCTAGAATATGATTTAAAAGAATCAACCTTTTTTTCAAAATTTGCAATTTTCTGTTATATCAACTATTTATGCGAAACTCTGACATTTTATATTACAAATGGAACTAGAATATAGGAAAAAAATTCAAATTGTTATTTCATGATTTTTTAAATCAAAAAACCCTGGATAGCACTGACTGAATTCAAAAAAACGTTTGCTAATTACTCCAAAACGTCAAGAGCGGGAATCGAGTACCAAAACCCCAAGTGAGGAACGCCACACTTGTTTTTCTGCACTATTCTGCACTATTCTGCACTATTTTGTGTGGCGCATGGCCGAGCCAACTTGGCCACATGGAAATAGTAAGGCATAATAATAATATCTTATGATTCAAGCCAGTTAATATCAGTTTCGTATATAGGCGCCATGCCTAAAGGGACTTTGTAAAGCACAATCACGTCCTATTGATAATGATCTTGTCATTCAATTGACTGGAAAGTATGCACTATTAGTATAGGTCATCTTTAAGACAGTTGCACTTGCCTGTTAAACATCGTAAATTTAGCTAGTATAAAGTGTTCCTGCTGGGAATCAGGCCTGTGCACCCGGCTGGCCTTTTTCCCAACTCTGAGAGTACTAACCATTGAGCCATCTGGCCAGCAGCTTAAATATCCTGTTTTGTTCCAAAGTTTTAAAAACCTTGATAGAATTCACCTTTCCAGATTTGTAATTGTAAAAAATACATAGGCTCACCTTTTGATTCGTATCTAATTTGCTGATGAGGCCCCTTGTAGTAAATTATAAGAGCTGCAGGTGCCTCTGCATCTTTGTTTTTACTGTTTTTGCTAATTAAAAGCTTATCAACATTCCATAGTTTCAAAACAGTTGAAGAGCCAGATGACTTGCCAATGGTGCAAAGAGTTCTTATATTATTTACATTAGAGTGGCTTAAAAACGATAGCGTATACCCATATTTGAACCTTGTGAATTGATGCACCAAATTGAACTCAACAAGTACAGCTTATGAAATATATACCGTTCACTAGGATATTAATAAGATATTTAAGCGTTTTTCCCATATTGTGATTGAGCTTGATCATATGATATTTTAATCTAGAAAGGAATTTTCTGACTGACATTTGTACTTATCATTTATTTATGCTATTATTGTATATTTCTATATTTTTGTTTTTTACAACTTGAATATATACAGTTACTTTGGTTTCAAACAATATCTTTAAGTAGAGGTAAGTTATAATGTAGCTGCATTCTTCCATTTCCATAAAACTCTGGTTCAACACATCAAATAACTGAAATCGACCTGCTAGCGATTTTGAAAACAAAGTTCAACCATGAAAAATGAATAAATGTTACACAATCTACCAGAATAGCTATAAAAACTAATAAATGTTAAAGAGTCTACCAGAATAGCTATAACAACTAACAAATATCAAACAATACACTAGAAAAGCCTTTAAAAACTAATAAATGTTAAAGAGTCTACCAGAATAGCTATAACAACTAACAAATATCAAACAATACACTAGAAAAGCCTTTAAAAACTAATAAATGTTAAACAGTCTACCAGAATAGCTATAACAACTAACAAATATCAAACAATACACTAGAAAAGCCTTTAAAAACTAATAAATATCAAACAATACACTAGAAAAGCCTTTAAAAACTAATAAACTATTATCAAACCATTGCAAATATACTTTATCCAGTAAGCTTGACCAGCAAAAACGTTTCCGTAGCTTCCACCCAGATAAAGTTTCAATCTATAACACACTTTAATTAAAGTTTATTCTCAAACAGCCCACTAACAATAACTACGCTAACGTATCAACTTTTTTGCAAGCTGCTGCAGCTGGCCCGAAACGGAATGCTTAGTGCAGGATTCATGCAGGAGTCACGCCTATACTGCGTTTGGGTATAGACAGTTGAAATATGTTTGTTGTATATGGGGGGCACAACTGGGAAGTATAGGAAATAAAGATAATCAAACTACATAGCTAGGGAAGAATGATTGTAGATGATTTTGACATTGTTCATTGAGAAGCAAAGCTTGAGTAATTATTAAAGCGAATGTGGCTGGCGTAGGATGAAGAATTGAATAAAAATAATAACAATAGAAGAGAAAAACAGCATATATAAACCAAGGAGAACAAGAACTGAAGATGTGATGTAAATGTGAGACTAGTCAATAGTGTAAGAAAGGCCGATTGCAGACGACGACGAATAAGAAGAAGGATAACAAGAAGAAGAGCGAAGATGTAAAACGAAGATAATTTTTTTTTGTTTGAAACCAATGTAGTGAAATGTGATTAAGCATGAGTTCTGATTGAAGGATTGTGAGCATTAGCAATGTTGAAATGTTTTAAGTTTTCAGAGCTTACAGAGACTTTGATAGATTTATGGATGCTTGGCGGTTGAGCCAAGCATTTGATGGTTGTTATATCGGATGGGGTTTTGTAAGAATCGGAGTTTCCATGTTGGAGTTGGTTCAATTTTGTGCCTGAGCGTTTCATTTTCGCTTTGAAGGTGCTGAGGGGAGACATCAATTTGGAGGAGCTGGAGTTGCTGCGCAAGGAGGAGTTTGAAGAGATTCTGTATAACTGAGGAGAGTCGCTAGATTTAGGCGAAGCACCAATGGAAGTGATTCTTGCTAGGAGGTTTTTAGGAGATTGGAAGATAGAGGCGGGTTTGACGGCAATAGGAGGGCCAGACAAATAGGCATTGACTGGGGAATAAGAGTTTGTGGTGAGAGCCTTTGCAGGAGGCTCGACGAAGCTGAAATCTTCTTCTATCATCTTCTTGGTGAGTGAGCTGGTGGAGGAGTTATTCAAGGAGTAGGTGGATGAGGCGTTGGACTGGTAGGTTGAGGCAGAGTTTGTAAGAGAAGGAATGGAGTAGTTTGGGTTTTTGAGGTTTGGTTTGACAGGAGAAGATAGGGAAGACAACGAGGAGTTGTTTGAAAGCGATTGGGATAGAGAAGAAGAGGAAGTTGGAGAAATGGAGGACTCGGAGAACACAGTAGAGGTTGCAGAAGGCGGACAGAGCATTTTTTTGATACTGCTGATAGAGGCATTGTGTTTTAAAGATTTAAACGTTGGTTTTGCCAAGCTGGAGAGTTTCAATTGCTCTTCTTTATGTTGTTTCTTCAACAATTCCTCCTCCTCTTTGATTTTCAACTTGTTTTTGATCGGACTGAGGAAATACGAAAGCGATTCGTACAAGTCCTCATTGGTGATGGTCAAATCCCAGTCCAAATAGCTGAGGACCTCCACCTCAATAACATTAAGCTCCTTGACCGATAATAGGCCGCTGCTGTATCTGGCCCAGTGCTTGTTCAACGGCGACGAGTCGTTGACGTACTTGGCGGTCAAAATCAAACAGCCAATAAATATACGATGGTGAGTCGTTGCTATTCCGTAAATTTGGTCGGATGGAAGAATCTCTTTCAATCTGTTCAAATACACAAGAGTGGCCATCAACGTGGGAACCTGAACATTGGAGTATCGAATCAAATTGATAATGAATGATTTCAACGATACAATCTTCTTGGACCCTGGAGACGCCGGTGGAGAAGGATACGCCAGATTCAGGTCCTCGTCGGGGGTCTTCACCTTTATTATCGAACGTGTGGTGTTCACAAGATAGTCGACCATCTCAGTGGTGACATGTTTTCTCACAAAGATGTCAAGTGCCTCTTTGTTGGACATGCTTGGATTGTGCTGTTTTGTTGCCGGTATCACAGCCTGTTCGAGAAACAAATATCACAAATCCCCAAGGATTTGCCCAGCGATATATATCAAGGCTGTCTGCTGCTTGCAATAGTAGCCACTTGCTCGCTGTGTGGAATGTGCCCCCTGGAAAAAGGTGGAAAACGCCTTGTACTAAAAGCAATTCCTCCTACGATACCACCCAGCCTTTCTCTGCTGCTATTGTTTTATATGGCCGGCTTTATTTTTAACGTCCTTAGTCCCACTTATGACAGGACTCTAGATTACCAATGTTGAGTAGCTGCAGCTGTTTTACCCAAAGTGCTTCTTGTCGGTAACTGTTCCTGTCTCTACACGGGTTTCTCGCTTTCCTTATATACACTACTTTAACTACAGCCACAGGCCTCCTCACGGCTCCTTTTCCTGCCCTTTTCCTGCTCATTGCCTCTCTATTTCCTATTATTCTACCTATCATTACATGTCAAGCCTTCCTATACGTGCCGCAGCTCCATTGCGAAACATGCATGCAAGTGCAGCATTGCACAGTAGCCTGCAGGGGAGCCGATGTTTCAGTTGCAAACATTATCTTCACTCTCTTTGCCATAGTACTAGTCAACGGTACTGCGATTTTCAGGGAATTGCTGCCACCAATCTCTGCAGGAGCCTCGCTCTAGCTGTCTGCTTTTACTATATTTAGAAAACATATAGCTTCTCTTCAAGTTATGTAGCTGTTTTCATTTCAACGTAGTGCTGTTTCGCTTAAAACTCGTCTGGGTTTTCTTGCCCATACTTTTAGGCCTATATTTGAATGTCTGTTCATGTCCTGCTACATCTCTATCAGCGTAGTACTTCGGCACTACTGAGCCGCCTCCTGATGGTATTTAACCATCTCAGTTTAATATACTCACAATACAGTCTAAACCGTATGCCCTGGACGCTCGCCCATTATTCTATTGTATTATACGCTTTCTACATGGATGCAAATTACCATTCCATTTTTTTTAAACATTGTTCAATCACGCAACTTATCAAAAGAATGCTCTATGGGCCTCAAAACACGCACACAGCTCCCCATTTTCAAACACATTATACACTTTTTATTTTCAACCCTTTGGCCATACCTGTAACCCATCTGTTTTTCCACACATTTTTGCCTCGCAAGTGTTTGTATGGCGCAGCGGTAGCGCAGCAGATTGCAAATCTGTTGGTCCCCAGTTCGATCCTGGGTGCAAACTTTTTTTTTAAACATCTGGCCATTTGGCTCAGTGGTCAGTGCTTTCGAAGAAGAGGAAATAGACCTAACAGGAACACGAGTGAGCCAACTATGATCAAAGGACATGATTGGGTTTTACCAAGTCCCTGTAGCGCGTGTATACGGAAGTATTACTGGGCTTGAAATATATGATATTATTATAACATCAAAAATGTATTAGATTTCATGGTAGATGTTTTTAATATCTTATAGGTTAATACATAGTTTTTGCTGAGCTTGAAAATAAGCCTGTGAGGTTGAAACAGAGAGTGTTATAGCGTTTAACCAACAGAAGATACCACTCACTATTTAAATGGACTAAGCAATCAAAGTTGCGTAATGGATACGGTTGAGCATCGAGATATAGAGTTTAATTAAAACTACAAAGCCCTAAAACAGACCAATGAGCCAGACGGCCCAGTGGTCAGTGTTCTCGAAGAAGGGAAAAAAGACCTAACAGGAACTAGGTTGAGCCAACTATGATCAAAGGACATGATTGGGTTTTACCAATTGTTTATAGCGCGTATATATGAAGCTGATATGTACTGGGCTCTACCAAGTCCCTGTAGCGCATATATATGAAAGTAATACTGGACTTGAAATATAAGTGTATTATTAAGATGGATTTGTATTGAATGGGTAAAACAATAGCTGATTATGCTAAAGAATAAAAGATCTGGCACGGTAATTTAGCAGATGGCACCCTAGGGAAAGAAAAAAAAACCTGACAGGATAGCTTAGCAGATAGTACTCTCGGAAAAGAGAGAAAAGGCCTAGCAGCCACTGGGCCATTTGGCTCAGCGGTCAGAGCTCTCAGAGAAGACAAAAACAAGACCTAACAGGAACACGGATTCGATTCCCAAGACGACATTTTTACTCGCTGCTTTTTACGATGCTGAACGTGATTTCACAGGCAAGTGCAACTGTTTGAAACACGACATAGACCAGAGTCTACTTACTTTCCAATTGAGTGACAAGTTTAAGTAGTTTTTTGGGTTTTCTCCACTGGCTTTTACCAAGTCCCCTTAGACATAGCGCGTACATACGGAACTAATATGTACTGGGCTTGAAATATATGATATAATTTATTATTTAAAGGCCTAGCAGGTATATTGGATCGATTCCCAATACGGTCACTTTTACTCACTGCTTTTTAAAATACTGAAGGTGACTTCACAGGCAACCTCTGTTGTCCGAAACACACCATAGACTGAGGTTTAGGACTTCTCAGCCAATTGGCTGAGAAGATAAAGATATATAAGATTATGATCAGATTACGATCAAATTACGATCAAATTACAATCAGCAGAACATTATTGGACTTTACCAAATCCCCTTAGGCATAGCGCGTATATACGAAACTGATATGTACTGGGCCTGAATATATGATATTATAATTATTATTATCAAATCTATTCTCAGAGCTCGAGAATTGTATCTATTAAACGACTACTTTTCAGAATATCAACTACTATCAATGCTATTGCTTGAAAAAAAACTTTCTTCATGGATATGTGTAATCAAAATCAATAAACCGAGTATATTTGCACTGAATATCCAATCAACAAGTGTCGAAAATATCCTTCCATACTTGTTATTATTCCCAACATGCATGTTAAAACCATCTCTTTGGTATATGATGTCTGGATGTATATGGAATATGATGGTAGCACGTGATCGCTACATGCGATGCGAATTTTTTTTTTTTTGGGAAAATTTTCACTCTGCATGAAAAAAAAAAGTTGTGAAATAATAAATTTTCAGTATGATAAAATTTTCAATAGCTGAAGATACGGATAGATATTGAGAAGAAAAGCGGGTGAAGATGGTTAAGATTGATTTTCTTCTTTTTGAGGAGCCAACTGGGTATGCTATATTCAAGGTTAAGGTTCAACCAGACGATATTAGTTCTGATTTGAAGGAGGTACAAAAGCAGTATAATGATTTGGGCAAGTTTTCAAAGATTGTTGATTTGGTTTCGTTTGCTCCGTTCAAGGGGGCAGCACAGGCTTTGGAGAATGCGAATGATATTTCCGAAGGCTTGATGTCAGACTATTTGAAGTCAATTTTAGAGTTGAATATTCCAAAAGGGTCGAAGAAGAGCCAAGTTACGCTTGGTATTTCCGACAGAAACTTGGGACCAAGTGTGAAAGAGGAGTTTAGCTATATAGACTGTATTTCCAACGAGGTGGTGCAAGATTTGCTCAGAGCGGTGAGATTGCATTCCTCGAAATTGCTCCAGAATTTGCAAGAAGGAGACATTGAAAGAGCCCAATTGGGATTGGGCCATGCGTATTCCAGAGCCAAGGTTAAGTTTTCTGTCCAGAAGAACGACAACCACATCATCCAGGCCATTGCGCTTTTGGACCAGTTGGACAAAGACATCAATACCTTTGCTATGAGATGCAAGGAATGGTATGGCTGGCATTTCCCTGAGTTGGCCAAGATTGTTCCAGACAACTACAAGTTTGCCAAGTTAATTTTGTTCATCAGAGACAAGGCCTCCATAAACGACGAGTCCTTGCACGAGATAACTGCCATTCTTGACGACGACTCTGCTGTTGCTCAGCAAGTGATTGATGCCGCCAGAATCTCCATGGGCCAGGACATTTCTGAACAAGATATGGACAACGTGATGACCTTTGCGGAGCGTGTTGCCAATATCTCCGACTACCGTAAACAATTGTACGCCTATTTGACCGAGAAAATGAACACGGTTGCTCCTAATTTGTCTGAATTGATTGGCGAGGTCATTGGTGCCAGATTGATTTCTCACGCTGGTTCTTTGACCAACTTGTCCAAACAGGCTGCCTCCACTGTCCAGATTTTGGGTGCCGAAAAAGCATTGTTCAGAGCCTTGAAAACTAAAGGCAACACCCCAAAGTACGGTTTAATCTATCATTCTGGCTTCATAGGTAAAGCCAGTGCTAAAAACAAAGGTAGAATATCCAGATATTTGGCCAACAAATGTTCCATTGCCTCTAGAATCGACAACTACTCCGACGCTCCTTCCAACAGCTTTGGTAAATTGTTGAAAAAACAAGTCGAGGACCGTTTGGAATTCTACGACACCGGTAAAGCTCCTATAAAAAACATCGATGCCATGCAAGAAGCAATCAAATTGGCTAAAGCCGATATCGATGAAGACGACAACGAAGCTGACAACAGCGATGCTGACGTCACCATGAAAGATGCCGATGCTTCTGACGAAGAAAAGAAGTCTAAAAAGTCCAAAAAGGAAAAGAAGGACAAGAAGGACAAGAAGGAAAAGAAGGAGAAAAAGGAGAAAAAGGAGAAAAAAGACAAAAAGGAAAAAAAAGAGAAAAAGGAAAAGAAAAAGAAGAGTAAATCTAGTTAATTTTGTTCTTTTTTTTTCTCTGATAGTTTGTAATTTCCTCTTTTTCCACCTTTATTTTTTGTCCTTCTGGTTTCTTCTCTTTTTTGTTTCCATCTGGCTATTTTTTCTAATCATTTCACCTTTTTTTATTTCCATGTAGTCATTATTTTTCTTTTCATTTCCAGTTTTTACATTTTTTTCTTTAGCACATTTATTGTGTTTGATTCACGTATACTGTCTTATACATCAAAGAAACGTTTGTTCATCGACTTGTTTTGTAAGTGGCCGTAGTCAGGATTTACTACCAGCGGGAAGGAAAATCACTTTTATATTACAATACGCGTTTTTATGGCCACTGGGCCGTATAAACCGGTGGGCTTTACCAAGTTCCTTTCGACATGGCGCCTATATACGAAATTGATATGTACTGGGCTTGAAAATATAAGATATTATTATTATGCCTTACTATTTCCTTGTGGCCAAATTGGTTGGGCCATCATGCGCCACGCAAACAAGTGTGGCGTTTCTCACTTTGGTTTTTGGACTCGATTCGCGCTCTTGTCGTTTTGGAGAAATTATCAATGGTTTTATTGAATAAAGTCAGTGGTATTCAAGTTGTTTTGAATTGAAAAAGTATATCTTGAGATTTTGCATTTTTTACCTATATCATAGTACTATGTTTTATAAAAAATTTAAAATTTGTGAATAAATATTTGATATAACGGAAAATTGTCAATTTTGACAAAAAAGTTGATTCTGTTAAATCATATTCTAGAGTCTGCACAGCAAATCGAACCATACAAAAGTCATATTTCCTCCTAAAGGTTTATAGTGTGTTCGTTGTTTTGGGACTTGGCCTTTATATTTTATTTAATAGCGAGCAAGTATTATTTTGTCTAAAACAGCACATAATTGTTAAAAGTTCTGTTTTTCACCTCTAAGAGAGATTCTTTTTATTTCTTAAAGTATTTCCATTATTTTTGGTTGCTATTAGTCTTACTTGTGATTCCTTCAGAACTTTAATGAGCTACTATTCCAAAGAAACCCGTATCTCAAGAGATAAAAAAAGTATTGTTTTCAAAGGAGCTTGTAATCGACATAAAATCATTACATATTTCCTAACCAGAGATAGTTAAACTTCTTGTATATATTGAATGTTTTAAAGGGCCCGGTAAAGCGTATTGTGCTTCTTAATAAGCTTTATACTCCTGTTTAAGGGAGACCCTTTTTTTAAAAACGACTAGTCCTATTCAATAGAAAATTGCAAATGGTTTAATGTTACTTTGACTTTTGTTTTTGTTGTTCTTTCGCTGTTTCAGTTTCAGTTTTATTTCATTACATTTTTTTGAAAGTTGTACATTAACTGCAAATTGGTAATAAACTTTGCTTTTTTACGATAAATCATAATGAAAACCAGGTTTACTAGGCTTTAAGTATATGAAACGCGACATAGATCAATAGTGCTTACGTTTCAATTAATTAAGTGAGTTGAAATTATTATTATTATTATTGATAGTATTAAAACAGACTACGTACTGGGATCGAAATATATGATATTATTATTAAAGCAAACTGTTTTTTTTTTTCGGTGACTTTTTAAAATCCATACAAACTCAGGATTTATTCACTACTGCCTATTAAATACACTTTCAAACATTGTCAACTCTTCAGTTACACCAATAATCACCTACCCCAATCGACCTTTATTAGGAGTGGTGGCGCTTATATTCTGCAAGTCACGCGCAGCATGTTCAATCGAAACATTTGATAGTACGTCATACATAGAAGGTATGTTTTTTCAAACATCACTACTATCAACACCAGCTATTATTAACAGCAGTGCATTATTAGCACCGATGGCAACCCAGCTTCCGAAAGAATGGCTTCAATGGCTATATAAAGTGCTACAGCCGGTAAGTAAACGTATGGATATTACGTAACAGGAGTCAAACTAACAGCTACAGGAGTATAAAAACCCCCAATTTACGTACCAAGACGTGGCTATCACACTCCAATCGTTTCCACTGCTTAAAGTGCGCACCAAAGTGCATACAAATGAGGTGGGTGTGCAGGAGCTCTTGCTTTCTCTATACGGCACGATTCCGTCAACCTACAATAATGCGATATACAGAATCCCTATAGAAATATGGGTTCCTAAAGTGTATCCTGAGATGCCGCCCATCATCTATGTGACGCCTGCCAGCGACATGATGATCCAGCCCGGCAATTTTGTCGATAACAATGGTCGATTTTACAATCCGTACTTGAGCTATTGGAAACCCAATGATCCTGCTAGTAATTTGATTAAACTATGTAATCTTCTATCCGATTGTTTCAGTAAAGAGCTTCCAGTATTTGCTCGTCCTCAAAGGCAAATGCCGTCTCAAACAGCGCTGCAAATGCTGCCCGTTTCTACAAAAACAGCTTCTCTTCCTCTGTATACGTCCTCAAAATTCCATTCGCCACCGCCTTTACCTGCTAAACCACAGCGCCAAACAAGCGCTTCTAAAAACCAGAGTAACGCTCAATTATTGTCAGAATTGCAGCCTAAATCGCCTCCCCCATTGCCACCTTTACCAGAAAAACGGCGTAGTCATCCATCTCCAGTAAACAATCTCGCCACTGCAAATGTAGAACCCATAGACTTGATGGATTCTATAGCCACTAATGACACAGGCGCTGCTGAGCACATTCGTGAAAGTGTGACAGCAGCGCTTATACAAGAGTCTAAACAAGAGATTGAACCATTTTTCATTGCTCAAGATACAAAACTCAATCAGATCAACCAATCCATATCACAATTTGAATCAATTGTCCAATATGAGAAAAACATACTCAACAATTACTTGAACGATATCTCAGTAAACGAAAACATTCTCAAACAAAAGATCTCGGAAACCCAGACTGTTTTGCGCCAGGCTGAAACGTTTCAAGAGCCACAAGTCGACGACATTGTATGCGCAGAAACTGTAGTTTATAACCAATTGTACGGACTCGTAGCAGATATCAAAGCAATTGATGATACTATATATAGTTTGGCACAGCTTCACGACAAAGGCAGGGTTTCATTGGACCTTTTTATGAAACATTCAAGAGCCCTTGCAAGAGAACAGTTTGAAAAGAAGGCGTTGATCAAGAAGATTGTTGATGCCAAGTAGCTGGGGAACAATCACAATAATAAATCTAGTTTTCAAGCTCAACAAGTATCATTTGCTTATATAAACGCTATATTTGCAATAACAATGAATAAATTTTATGTTAAAATGTATGAAGATTGTACATTTGAGTTATATTGCTATACAACCACTCGAAAAAGACTATAACTGATTATATTCTACATTACCACTGGGTCGGATGACTCAGTGCTCTCAGAGAAGTGAAAAAGACCTAACAAGAACGCGGATTAGAAGATTATGATCAACATGACATTATTGGGCTTCACCAAGCCCCTTTGAACATGGCATGTGCATACGAACTTGATATTCAATGGACTTGAAATATAAGACTGTGCTATCGATTCTTGTTGGCTAAACTTGTTAACTGATACCCAAAGCACGACCCTTTTTTAATGCTCTTTAATCTACACCATTGTCCAGATCCTTCAATTACCTTTTTAGGTATTGCACAGTTCTAAAAACTATTCAAGACTATATTTGTTTCTTTATTCTTTATTTTAGACTGCTTCTATCTTTTTATACAACCAATTACGTTTTTACCCATTCTCCGTTCAATACAAAATCATCTTATTATTCCATTATGCTTCTAGCCCTATATTTTGATTAATTAGATACAGTAGATCCCATTATTTTATGTTTTTTCTTTTTATGTTGGTCTCCTTTTTTCATTTTATTAATTCTTATTGGATAGACTTATCAGTTGGTACTCATAGCCACTTGTTTCGATATACCTACGAGTCTACAGTATTGTCTATTGGAGAGTATCATCCGCTAAATAATAATAATAATAATAATAATAATAATAATAATAATAATAATAATAATAATAATAATAATAATAATAATAATAATAATAATAATAATAATAATAATAATAATAATAATAATAATAATAATAATAATAATAATAATAATAATAATAATAATAATAATAATAATAATAATAATAATAATATTATTATTATTATTATTATACATTTCGAGCCCAGTACATACCAGTTTCGTACATACACGTAATGTCTGAAGGGAGCTGGAAAGACCCAATCATGTTCTGTTGATCGTAATTTTCTCACCCTTGTGCCTGCCAGGTCTTTCATTCTCTTCATTGACAGTGCTATCTACTAAATCATCCTGCCAGATCTTCTTTCTCTTCTCCAAGAGCATTGAGCCATCCGACCCAGTGGCCTCAATTTGTCCCTGAAACTTATAACAACGCAAATTGTTGTCAGTGCTACTTTTCATAATTATAAAATATTCTCACTACCTCACAAGTACAAATGCCTTGACTGTGCCCTTTGTATTATATCACATCTTTAGAAAATAGAAACCATTTAGTATTGTTTAAAACAATGCATCTCTCAATCAAGTAACCAAGTTCAACAACGGTTCAAAACCATTAAAGAGGACTAACCAACTTACACATGTGTAGAGCTTTCACCCTATACACTGGAAACTACAAATATGCAACGATGCTACTGTATATTATGGGACAACATAAAGATTATTGGATAGCAGCATGATTCACCTGGCCTGTTAAAATACTAACAATATTGTCTTCTATTCTCTTTTCAGCAGTGGCACCCAAATGTTTCTTAGGGTCCTGTTTACCGACATATCTGGTTTTTAACTGGTCTTCAGTCAACTCTTTTTCTTCCTTGATACGATCAGAATACAATTTAGCAATTTTGACCATGTTTTCAATGTCTTGCAAATTCTTCTCGTCCTTCTTTTCGTAGTCATGTAACAACAAGCCACTGGACCAGTTTTGCTTGTGCAAATTCAACAACATGTTGACTTCCAAATCGGTTTTTCTATAATCAATATTCAAAGAATAGTAATTTCTATTGAGACCATGAATCAAAGCTTGAATACTAGGCTTATTCAAATGGCCAATATTCGATGTGGTTTGACGAGGCTCTTGGCCCATCATCACGCTAGCACTGCCAATCAAACGGAAAGCATCAATAACAACTTTACCTCTGACAGATTGAATAGGATCAATGACAACAGCCACAGATCTTGGATTTAGCTGCTCAAAAGACTGTTGTGTATTGACATCCACTGACGACAACCAACATCCAAATCCAGGATGCGAATGGTACCATCCTACCACTTTTTCATCACGTCCAGTTTGTCTCAACATATCCATCATCTTGGTCTGGAAAACAGAATCAACCGCCTCCACAGAAACCCCGGTACCAGATTGAGGCATAGCAAACACGTCAATCACATGAACTGTATATTCATCAACAAATTCTCCCAACATCAAACCCATTACTTCCATTGGAACACCTGCAGTTCCGTGCTTTAACATCTTCAATAATGCTAAACTCGAAATATATATCGTTTCCTTATTGTCGCTTGTTGGAGAGTCTGCTATTGGTGCACTTGCAAGACCTCCTTGGCCTAACATTCTTTGCAAATTGGAGAAATTGTTCATCTTATCAATCTGTCTTTTTCAATGGTTCAATTAAAAAAAATCCGTGAATGGCGCTTGCAATATTAATCGCCCAAAATAATTCCCAAACCTGAATTTGATAGAAACACTGATTAAATTGAATTAAAACAAAATATCAACCTGTTAATATCCGATGGCAAATACACTTCTTGAATATTAATGACACTTGCAAGTCATAGTGGCAATTTTTTAAAGTGGATGCGCGGGCTCATAATCGGTGGTGGGTGTGGGTTGGTTAAGAGGTATGTGATGATAATTTATATAGATGATATTATATATACAGAGTGATGATATTTTATATAGAGAGATAATATTTTATATATAGTGATGATATTTTATATAAAGAGATGATATTTTATTTAGAGTAATGATATTTTATATATAGTGATGATATTTTATTTAGAGAGATGATATTATATATACATAGAGATGATATTTTATATATAGTGATATTTAGTGTGATGATATTATATTTAGTGTGATGATATTTTATATAGAGTGATGATAATATCTTATATTTCAAGCCCAGTACATATCAGTTCCATACATACACGCCATGTCTCAAGGGACTTGGTAAAGTCCAATAATGCCTTTTTGATCGTAATTTTCTCGCCCTTGTGTCTGCCAGGTCTTTTTTTTTCTAATCTGACAGTGCAATCTACTAAATCATCCTACCAAGTCTTCTTTCTCTTCTCTGAGAGCACTGACCACTGAGCCGAATGACCCAATTGATTACGGCCCTTGTATGTAGATAATTATGATAATTACTTTCTCACTGATTACATAACCCTAATCAAACCATACAATTGACAAAACTTACATTTTGATAAAATCTATATTAGACGTAATATTACATGTCTTAAATAGCGTTGAAGCGTAAACCAAAAACCATACAAACAAAAAGAAAAGTAAAAGACAATGCTAAGCAGCAAGGAAAAATGCGTTGAAGCTTTTTGTAGCAACGAGTAATAGTATAAGAATTGAAAAATGTGCTATTCATCATACTACTAAAAAAAAAAAAGAAAAAACAATGAGATACACGCAATTAGAGACCACTCAAGTAAGACAACAAGTCCACCTTGGTAACAACATGGATTGGGACCAAGTTTTTGTCGGTGACAATTGCAGCAGAATTTTGTTCGAAGAATTTGTTCAAATTGGACAATTTGGTTTCAAGAGTGATGGATTGAAACTTTCTTCTGGTAAACTTACTTTTCTCGTTGATATCTTTGGATTTATCAAAATCGGTCAATTTTCTGAAATCAAAGAAAATGTTAGAAATGTCATCGTTGAGAGACACCGTTTTCTTGGACAAGTTTTTCAACAAGTTGCTCAAGGTGATCAAACCAACGAGTTTTTTGTTGGAAGCATCCAAAACTGGCAATTGATCAAAGCCGTTAGTTTGTAAAATCTTACTAACTTCGGCAACCTTGGCGGTGTAAGGAACAGAAACAACTGGTTTCAAATTCAATTCCTTGATAGTTTTGTTATCAAATTCGTCCTTAGTTTCGGTGTCGTCCAAGAAACCGTTAGTTTTCATCCAGTCGTCATCAGCAAACTTGGTAAGATAGGATCTGATAGAGTCAGGCAAAACAATGACAATAGAATCGTTTTCAGTCAATTCTGGATGCTCCTTAGCATACTTGACAGCAGCAGCCAAAGCAGAACCAGAAGAGCCACCAACAAGCAACCCTTCTTCACGAATCAATCTTCTGGCAAAATAGAAAGATTCCTTGTCTTCAGTCTTGTACCAAACATCAATCAAGTCTCTATTCAAGGCATCTGGAATGAAATCATACCCAATACCTTCCACTTGATACTGAGTGATATTGGTATTGTTCAACGATTCAGGAACAGCCAAAATCGAGCCTTTAGGATCAGCAGCAACAATTTGAATCTTGGAGTCTTGTTCTTTGATATATTTGGCAATACCACTGATGGTACCACCAGTACCAGCACCAGCCACCACAGCATGTAAGCTGCTTCCAGCTTGTTTGTGGATCTCATAACCAGTGGTGTAATAGTGAGCCAAGGGATTGTTAGGGTTACCGTATTGGTCCAAGATGATGGAATCCTTAATTTCCGCATTAAGCTTCTTGGCAACCCCTATATGGGATTCCGGCGAGTCCCATGCAGCTTCTGTAGGTGTTCTTACAATCTCCGCGCCAAGGGCTTTGAGCACAGCAACTTTTTCATTCGACATTTTCTCTGGTAAAGTGATAATGGTTCTGTAGCCCTTGACAGCACCCAATAAAGCCAACCCAATACCAGTATTACCACTGGTTGGCTCAATAAGAGTGAAGCCAGGCTTGATGGTACCGGCTTTTTCGGCCTCCTCGACCATTCTTTTGGCAATTCTATCCTTTACAGAACCTCCAGCATTAAAATATTCACATTTGGCAAGAATCCGTGGCTTGATCCCTAAAGATTGGGGAATTTTGTTTAATTCAACAAGTGGTGTGTTGCCAATATGTTCAAGAACATCATGGGAAAGACTCGGAAGTTGAGATGGCATCGTGAAATTGTTAGTATTGTTAGTTATGTCACTACAGAAGGAAATACTTTTAATTAATCAGCTCATTTCTCTTTATATAGAGTTCTCTGCATTTTTTTTTCGAAGAATTTTTCACCGGGTCACGTGGAATGGGATGAGATGAGATGGGGTGCAAGGGGTGTAACTAATAGGAGGCATTGAATAAGTTGATTATGGTGAGTATGAATAAGTTAATTAGAAAGAGGCATTTTGAGTGTACGGGATCATTGTAAGGAGCGGTTGTAGGAGAGAAGATTGTAGGAGCTGAAGAGATTGATGTTATTATGAGTAGCGCTAAATAGAGTAGCGGGTAGTAATTGTTTTTTCAATTGTTTCTTTCTATAATGTGAGAAACCATTAGTTTGTAATCAGTAGAATAGGTGAAGTGATATATGAGGGCAATTACTTGATTGGTATTGGCTTCTGGCTTTTTATGAGTATTATAATGATCCATGATTTTTAAAAATACCAACTCGCTTGATCATTCTTGCGTCTATTAAATGAACATTCCATGTGCCATTATACTTATTTCATATTAACAGTTTGGGTTTAATTCTTATCAATAATTACCTTATATATTAATAGTTGCCGCTGGGCAGAGTAGTTCGGCGGCTAGTAGTCTCTAGAAAAAAGGCCTAACAGTCAGGGTCGAACCCGACTGCTATGACAGATTACTCGCTGCTTTTACAATGTTGAACAGGCCAGCGTAGCTTCTTGAAATACTACCTAGACCAAAGTCCATGTATACATAGCGCGTATATACGAATCTGATCTTTATGGGGCTTGAAATATAAGATACTATTTAGTAAGCCTTACTATTGCCATGTGGCCAAGTTGGTAGGGCCATGCGCCACACAGAATAGTGCAGAATAGTGCAGAAAAACAAGTGTGGCGTTCCTCACTTGGGGTTTTGGTACTCGATTCCCGCTCTTGACGTTTTGGATTAATCATCAAACGTTTTATTGAATTAAGTCAGTGCTATCCAAGTTTTTTTGATTTAAAAAAATATATCTCGGCATGTTGGATTTTTCCCTATATTATAGTACTATTTTTGATAAAAAATGTCAGATTTGCGCATAAATAATTGATATAACGGAAAATTTCCAGTTTATCCAAAAAGTTGATTCTTTTAAATCATATTCTAAATTCTTTACAAATGACCAAACCATACAAATATTTTATTTTCAAACTTGTTAATTTCCCAAGTTTTACCCAATGTGGCTTGTTTCAATATTGGGCTTTTATAGATTATTTACTAGTGAGAAAGTATCATTTTGTCGAAAATAGCACATAATTGTTAAAAACTACGTATTTCACCTCTCAGAGAGACTCCATTTATTTTTTGACGTATTTTCATGGTTTACGACTGCTTTTAGGTTTAGTTATGTTTCCTCCGAGATTTGAATGTGGGCTTATTCCAAAGAAATGCGTATCTCAAAAGGTAAAAAAAATATTGATTATTATAGGTTTTCAAAGGAACTAGTAATTGATATAAAATCATTATATATCGTCAAACTAGTATATTTCAACTTCCTGTATACATTGAATATTTCTTAGGGCTCGGTAAAGCGTAATGTGCTTGTTAATAAGCTTTCTACTTCGGTTCTGGGAAGGCCGTTTTGTTCCTATTCAACAGAAAGTGGCGAATGGTTTAATGTCACTTTCAATTGTTGAGATGAGCCATTGGGCCGGATGGCTTAGTGACTATTGCTCACTCTCCAATTTATTAACTTAGAAAATCATGATGAATGGCACTGGGTTTTTCCCCACTGGGTTTCACCAAGTGCCTTTATACAGCGCGTATAGACGAAACAGGTATGTAGTGGGCTGGAAATATAAGATATTGATATTATAAATGGTAAGTAAAATGGTATGTAATGGATGTTGTCTCGCTGTTTATATGTTAAACTGTAGCCAGTTATGGGTTGAAAACGTATAAACTTTGTTATCATGGACTAGAGAGCTAATTAGCAATTTAAATGCTGATAAAAATCACTAACCAAATATATGCTTGGCAATAGTTTGTATTCTTGCCTTTACAAAGTCATGACCAGTCCGATAAACGCGGGTTTTCAACAATGGCTGTCTTTAAATGGTTTAAATCAAAACTTTTTGAAAAGGGGACCCAGATTGTTTAATAATAGCTTACATTTCGAGGCCAATGGCCACTGAGCCATACGGCCCAGGGGCTCTTTACTTACCATTCACAGAAAAGACCTTATGGGAAATGTATATTATAGTATATGAATACTATTGAGCAGAGCAGAAGCAAAGCAGAACAATGAACACGTAAATAACATCAGCACCGCAAGACAAGGCAGATGGAAACAAGAAAACAATGACAATAGCAGGAAATAAAGAATAAAGAAACTGGAGAGATTAAGAGGGGTATGGAAACATTGACAACAATGGAATTGTGCATATGAGATCAAAGGGAAACAGAACATATATAAACGTTTTTGATTATTTGTTTTTGTAAATGTCCACTTCGTACTTGTAACGTTTTTTGGTGACCATGACATCGTCCAATGCATCATTATCGACAAACCAGCATACTCTGCCGGCGGCTCCTTCGTTAACAATGCTGCTAGGAAGAGCTTTGTCTGGTCTTTCAAAGACGGTTTTCAAAATAGGAGCTTTGGTGCTGCCTTCTACGACAAAGGTGACTCTTACTGAATGGCAAATGACTGGTACGGTTAAAGTGATTCTGTTAGAAGGAGGCTTTGGAGCGTTTTCCACTGGCATCACCCACGCCAATTTTTCTCGAAGCTGTTCTCTGTTAGGAAAGAGAGATGCAATATGGCCGTCAGGAGCACAGCCAAGTAGGAACAAATCGAACATAGGAAGCTTGACGGAATCTTTAAAGGCGAAATTCTTGATGAGGACTTTCTCGTAATCGTCTGCACATTCATCAGGATCATTTATTAATGATTCATCGATATGATACACTTTAGGAAAACCGTATTGTTTACCGGACTTGGAATCAGAGATAAGATCAAACAAATTACGTTTAGCCAACCCATAGTTGGATTCTTCATCGCTGAAAGGCACCAACCGTTCGTCAGCAAGATAAATGTCCCATTTTCCCCATACGACGTCTTCTCGTTTGAGAAGACCTTGATTAAGCACTGATATTAAGGATCCGCCAGAAATGGCGATTTTGAAGCGTTTTTCCTGCTCTTTCTTGTCTTTTTTCTTCTTCTTGGACCTTTTGGAGACGTTGTTGGACAGATTGGCCCCATTGCTCACAAAACTGTTGCTATGGGTATTATTGATGGTCCCTGGATCGCCCTCAATATGCGGATTCGGGCTCAAACCCTCTTCCATGGACCCAGCATTGAGCTTGTCAAAATTACTGGCGCTCCAGCTTTCTCGTTTGTTGAAATGGTGGTGGCTGTCTGGAAACAACACATTGTTCTGCGCGGCAATTATATGGTCTGCCACAGCATCAGCAACATCGTCAAACTCCTGGAACGCATAGATTTTAGGAACAGTCGTTGTCATCTTGATTATGTTATAGCCTTACTGATGTCTTGTATTAAATCGTTAATTCCGTACCACACTAACAATAGATCGATCGTATTTACAAAGCCTTCTAGTGTATTAGCCTCAATAACCTGAATACTCTTCTATCACAGGCGTTTTCCGTCTACCGCCCTATTCTAGAACCTTCTCAATTGACGCAACGGGGGCAAATTCTAAACAAAATAACACACACAACTATCGTGCACAATGGCGCAACTTTTTTCAACAAAAATAACAAATGTAAAACAAAAAAACAGACAAATAAAACTAGCCTGTCAGTTTATAAAAAGAAATGGTCGCTTTGTATTATTATGTCCTCTCAGTTGCTCAACAATAATTGGTTATGATTAGACAGCTTATTGCGAAAAGTTGTGGTGGTCTGTTGATCACAGTGATGACACGCGAAAATAGCTAAACGCGCGCAGTTGTTAGATGTAATAACTGTAATAATTGAATAATATTTACAATTAAATGGAATGATATATTAAAATGTTGAAGATTGGGTGTGTAGATAGTAGCTTAAATTGGTAAAAATTATAATTTTATATTTTGAGCCGAGTACTTATCAGTTCCGTAGTAATTTGAATTGATAAAAGTTGAATAATAATAGGATTGTTAACAAAAATTATTTCAATATCTAAATATCGAAAGGCCATTGGGCCCTTTGGCTCAGTGGTCAGTGCTCTCGGAGAAGAGAAAAAAGACCTAACAGGAACATGGGTGAGCCAACTATGATCAAAAGGACATGATTGGGCTTTACCAAGTCCCCTTAGATATAGCGTGTATATACAAAACTAATATGTACTGGGCTTGAAATATAAGATTATTATTATTATTATTATTTCAAGCCCAGTACATATCAGTTCCGTATGTACGCGCTATGTCTAGGCTTGAAATATATGATATTTTTATCTAAATATTGAATAAATTTCTACGCAGTTTTAACTGTAGCCAGTTTGATGTAAAAATTTAAAAGATCCTGCATCGTTGAGGGAAATATATATACAATCTCAGAATAGTTATTTCAAGTGAATAATTACCAATGAGACATTTCATTGAAATTTTTATAATTATAGCAAAATAATAGCTGAAATCCTATTTTAAAAAGGTTAGTCCATACAAGTTGCATCATCTTGACCAATATAAAGCTGAGGTGTATCCCTAGTCTTCTTACCTCTAGTATCCTTGGTTTTTATTTTTGACCACCATAGTAAAGGTATTTATATCTTGGAATAACAAACCATTGAAAATAAATGAGTTTTATGTTTTTCTAGCTCAGAGGCTGAAGGATACGTTGCAAATCAAAACACTCAAGCTCATACATGATTCCAGACATTTCATTCATATATTATTACTTACAATTTCATTTGTATCAATAATCCATCATTATATCGTCATCTTCGGTATTTAAAACCCTCTCGTACCAGCTGTGCCATCGCTGCCATAACAATAGCTGTGGATTGTAATACCTTACTAACGAATAATTCTCGTCCATGTACATGTTATAATAGATTTCTTCATTAGAGACAGTCTCGTGCTTGTGAGCTCTTTTCTGCCGTTTTGAATCGACTCCACTATCGATATCCATGTAATCCTCTGACACGCTATCATCAGAGAAATCACTGACTATATTGTTCTTACGACCTTGTTTTCTCAAGCTGATAATCCTGTCATGATGGTACTTGACGGCTTGCTGGACTTGACTTTTATTTTCTGTCTTTTTAAGTACTAGAAGTGGATCTAAAAACTTTTTAGAAATGTAGTATTTCTGCTTTCTGGGTTTCCTACGAGCTTCATATTCATAATCGCTATCAAATTCGCTGTCACTTGACCCATTCAAAGACACCTCCAGCTCGTTTCCGCTATCTTCTTGCAAGTATTCATCCATTGAAGCTATAATCTCCGTTGGCTGCGCTTCCGCACGCCTATTTTCCAAATCCTTGGTTATGCCATTACTGGCTTTATTGCTCAATACAATACGGTCTTTATTATGCAACTGAAGGTCGCTAAAGAAATCTACTAGGCGACGCTTGCGAGACTCTCTGATGCTCATCGCAGCCTCTTGAGGAAATTCTTGACTTAACGTACGCTTCTGACTCATGCCCATTTGCCCTTTTTAATATACCAATTTGATACAATCATTGTTTCCCTTACAATCAAATCATATAATTATTTACCCCACAATTATACATCCATCTACATGCTCTAGTTGATCTTCTTTCCATAACCTTCCAGAGCCTCATAGAATCTCCACCTATATTATAACAGGTCAGTAGCCCGGGATATGGTTAATAGCCCCGGCTATTGTTTACCCATGGCAAGTGTTACTAACCCTGAGTATAGTCAATGGCTATTGTTTAGTAGCGCTGTATCGAATTTGTCGGTAGCTTCAGGTTATTATAAACAAGAGATTATATTACTTGATTGAAAGTATATAAATTATCAAGTCTATATAAATCATCAAGAGTATAGATATGTTGACCACGCCGTTAGCAGATATAGATCCCGAAATCTCTAAAAATGAGAGAAGTCTTTCATTGTTAGACCGTATTTACTGGGCATATTACATTCATCTTCCGTTTTATCTTATGACCAGTGGTGAAGCCTTTGTATTGCGTATGTATTATCGTGTCCTCATTTCCATTCAAAATTACGTACTAACTTGGTAAGACCTGATAATGTTTTTGTTTGTTTCCATGATACTTTACGGTATAGGTGTTTATTTACCAAGTTCCACTCTTTCACTATGTGCCAGAATCTACTACTACTTGACAGGCGAAGACTTGTTGTATTCCGTTAGAAACCAGTTGCCTTACTATTCCAAGCAGTATTTATCGTATATTGAACTTCCATGGTTCAATATCACGCGCTACATTGAAAACGTGATAAGTTGATTCTGTTCTTTAACCTTTTGATAGGTTTATTTATTAAAGCGTAAGCTTTTTTTCATTTTATTGTTTTGTTTTACCATCTGCTTGCCAATTGCTTATATTTGTTCTATCTTTGCGGCTTGTATTTAGCTTTTACCTGTCTTGCATTTTAATTTTGTCTGTTCATGGTCCATCAATTTAATATCCCTTTTTAATATCTTACAATTCACACGTTTTTCAAAGGTAAATCAGCTGGCACTGTAATTTGTATTTCAAAGAATTGTACATTTTTAATTCAGCAGATTCTTAATTCAGTAGATTTTTAATTCAGTAGATTCTTAATTCAGTAGATTCTTAATTCAGTAGGTTCTCAATTCAACAAGTTGTTTTGTTTTATCAGTTGTATTGCGGCAATTTCAGGTACCTTTTTTTAATATGATCTTATAAATTGACCAGTACTGGTAATAAAGAATTTTTAAAGACTATACTAAACAATTACCAAATCAAATTGAGTAAAAATCTACAAAACTTGCAGCTTCATCGGAAAGTAACTATTAGATATTTGTATTTGCCTATGGAATTACGGACAGCATTGTAAAACCAGCGAGTAAAAAGTGTTAATGTCGGGAATTGAACCTCGAGCCCGTTAGGTCTTGAAATACTAAAGGTAAAACTATGATTTCTATATTATTCAGTGGTATTATGTAGAGTGAATGGAGACCAGGACACTAGATGTATATATTTTAATAATATCTTATATTCTCTACCCAGCACATGTATAGTTACTTTAATAATGTCTTATATTTTGAGCCCAGTAAATATCAGGCTCGAACCTATAATAAACGATCAACTATTAATACTATTGTGTAATATTCAGATAAACTTAAAAGTGTTTTCAAACGGCAATATAGCTTTACCATACCGTAGACCAAACATTCAGTATATGGTATAATTACTACAGTAATGACAATTAAACACATAAGTCAACGAGAGACTCTAAACGTAACCATAAAAAGATTCAGTTCTAAAAGATGAAAAATAAAAAAAAAAGACTAACAAGTGATAAAGTAAAAGAAAAGCTTTTGAAAATATAATAAACTAAAATAACAAGTAAATAAATAAACAATTGATAAAAAAAAAATTACAAAGACTCGAAATAAAATTTTCCGGCCATTAGTTTGTAGATTGATGATTGTGATGACTGCTTAGAAAAGATTTCATTTTTTCTTTTCTGCTTCTTTTCTTCACATCTTTGGCTGAATTGTGGCCATCTATTGAACTGGAGCCATTAGTAGTAGTTTTGACACGCCTCAGGGCAATATTAAGATCTGGCTCTTTTGAGTCGTCATTTCTAATGTCTCCAATGATACTGTCACCGTCTTCGGAGTCACTAAAAATATTACCCAATTTTTTTTTAGTGGTAGCATCAATTGGAGACACGTAATTTTCCACTGGGGATTTCTTCAAAATGTTACCATATGCAGGCATCTTTTTTGGCGGTGGGGATTCCAACGGGTTACTACTGTTACTATTTGTACGTAACTTGAGTTTGGATCTTTGAAAGGTTCCGGAGAATCTGGACTTTTTAGGCTCCTCCTTACGGAATAACATATCTACAGGACTTATTGGAGATTCCCCACCAATGTCAGGGCTACTTTTATCGAAGGACGATGACTTTTTTCCAGGCATTCTTAGCATAGGGATATTATCGTTGTTTCCAAATTCGTCAGAGGACTGTCGTGAAGGCGAAACTGAATGTTTTGCTTCCTTAATACCACCGGAATGAGCACTTAGTCTGCTTTTTGTCGATTGGATTTTGGTCAAATACTTTTCTCCGTCTTCTTCTTCAACAGCAATTTCATTATCATCAAAAGACGAGTTGGACGACAAATCGACTTCCACTTCCTTTTCAGTGGCATTCAACAATTCTCTTATTTTCAGTGATTTGGTATTTGGCAAAGGCGGTTTCATATTGACCATAGATGTTGGGGATTCAATGTCTAACAAATTGACAGAAGAATGCTGTTTGGTGTCAATCGATAGATTATTAAACTGTTTATTCAACGATTCATTGTGTTCTGGCCGTTTGTCGTCAAATGATACCCCATCTTCGTTATCAACCATGCCATTAACTATATTCTTAGTACGCAATAACAAATCATTGATTTGCTCTCCAGTTTTTGTTGGCTCGTTTTTCGACGGATTGAAAACAGGAAACGGTGTCTTAACTTCAGGCTTTGCATTAGCCCAGGGGTTCTTAGGGTTTCCTGGCTTGAAAGCAGAATCAATTAGAAATGGATTATTTGTAGTCTTTTGCGCTGGATTGTAAGTGTCGTCACTATCGAAATCAAGTAAATTGTGAGCATCTGGTTGATAAGAAGGGTTGTGGGATGTATTATAATGGGAATTATCAACAAATAGAAAATCATCATTATTGTGACTGATATCATGCGTATTGGAATGACTATAGCTATCATTATTCTTGGTAGAGCTAAGACTTTTACTAGAGTTAACACCGTTATAGCTTGTGCTAGGAGTATTGCTGTAACTAGTAGTATTTCCTTTTTCATTATACCCCGCAGCACCGTTTTGTTTAATATCATTATAATTGTCTCTGGTATCATTATACTTTTGACTGTTGATATTATTGTACATTTGGTTGTTGGTGTCATTGGTATAGCTACGACCATAATTCACACTGTTATCGCCAGTTATGATATTTTCATTATAATTTGTACTCAAATTACCTTCAGCAGCACCGTCAAATTGAGAGTTTAAATCAACGTACGACAGTGGGCGAGACTGGCTTGTTTTACTTTTGGTGGATGGCTGTCGTGAAGGTTCTTTTGATGGGTCTTTTGATGGCTCTTTTGATGGTGACGATGTACGTTCAAAGTTGTATAAATCGTTTGAACTATCATTAGTTTTAGTCAAATTGATAGAGGAAGAAGAATTGTAGAATACGTTATTGCCACTAGTCTGGATAGACACATTACTTTTGTTAGGCACCAATATGTTAGCACCCGGGGTAGCCAAGTATTGTTCCTCGGGGACTCTGTGGTTATAATTATCGTACTGAGGATATTGTGGAGGATAATATTGCGAAGGATAATTGAAGGAAGCGTGGAGTTGGTCGACAGAAGGATATCTTACTTCAGCTGAGTTTAATAAATCATCAGAATAGTTGTTGTCCAAGTTATTTACATTTTCAAACCTGCTGCCATCATTCAACTCAGCCAAGTTTTGGGCAGAAGTGTTTTTCTTCACAGACGGCGATAACTTGGGCGATTCTTCTATCATTTCAGTGGTTCTTTGTAGCAAGGTTTGAGTCAACGACTTGATATCGTTTTGGTTTTCCGATGGTTCTTTCTGAGCCTGTGGATATACCGCTATTGGGTTATTGAGTTTTGGAAACCCAGGAGGCAGATTAGCATAAGCACCAGCAGAAGGAACCGGGATTGAAGGCTGATATTGTGCGGCAGGAGGATTACTAGCATATTGATTAGGAACACTATACGGGATTTTGTAAGGACCCTCGCCATACTTGTCGTGTATAGGGACAGTCAAATTGCTGATTTTACAGACAGCATCTACAACTTGGTAAATGTTGGGTCTGAACTTTGGATTCGCCTGGAGCATGATGATAATCAAGTTCTTCAAACTAGGCGAGAACTTAGGGGCGGCAGGAAACTGGAACGTGGCACTCAAAATAGCAGCCTCGCCATGTGTTTCGAAAGGGGTTCTGTAATAGCACAATTTGTAAAGAAATACGCCCAAGGCCCAAATATCGGACTTTTCGTCTATTGGAAAGCCTCTAGTGAGATCCACCATCTCGGGACATCGGTACTGAGGCGTTGTTTGGTATATAATGTCTTTATACAAGCTTTCAAGCTGGGTTTGGTTGCGTGGCGGTGGAATTACATGGCATGTTGAGCCAAAATCACACAATTTGAAATTCCGTTGCGAATCTATCAACACATTTTCGATTTTTATGTCTCTGTGGATCAACGGTTTGGGCAAGTAGTGCAACTGGGAGACTGCGAGAGAAATATCATACATAATTTTCAAGATTTCAATCTCTTTGAGCTTAGTTTTGAGCCGGGTGTTCATGAAATGCAATAAGGACTTATTGGGACATAATTCCATTAATACTAGCACCTCATAGCCAATACTTTCATGGGAATCAGCCACAGAGAGCCGCGAGGCATGGGAATCATAATACTGCACTATATTCGAGCATCCTACCAACTTTTGCATCACTTTCACTTCTGTCCGAAGTTGACTAAGCCCCGTCTTGTCCTTCACCAACACACGCTTCAAACACGCAATATCACTGTTGTTCTCCGGTGGGCTTATCTGCACCTTGTATATATGTGCAAACCCGCCCTCTGAGAAGTAATTTATTATTATACATTGATGTGTTCCTACTTTAAGCTTTGTCCCAGGACTAAGCTTCTTGAACTTGTCCATATTCTGACCTCAAACACTCTTGTCCTCGACTACAAATTCTATTCCCAGTATATAGAATCAGCCTTTAATACTTGCAACAGCTCAATAATAATTAAAAACCGTACTATATCTTCTATCTCTCCTCTGTATACACCTCATTATCATCATCAAACACTGATCTCTGCTTCAATGCTGTCATTCTCCAGACCATCACGTGAATCGGCTGACCCGTAGATTTGGAGCGGGTGCAATAATAGGGGTGTGACTGTTGATAGCAGTTGCTTATTATAACCGATGATGGTAAATTTGCAAGGTATTTATTTCTTTTGGTAGGTAAATATGGTAATGTCTACTGGGTCTTGATAAACTCTAGAAAAAGAATTTACTTAGTGTTATTCAAGATGAATATTGCGTAGGAAAACATGGATTGTTCTAATTGTTTATAGTTTAACACAGATTGTTCTTACAGTTCGTAGTTGAAATCAAACCCTTGAGCCGGTTTGAGAGCGATAACTGCCAAACCATCCGGCCCAATGGCTCATTAGATATTATTATTATGCCTTACTATTGCAAGGTGGCCAAGTTGGTTATGCCATGCGCCACACCAAATAGTGCAGAATACTGCAGAATTGTGCAGAAAGACAAGTGTGGCGTTCCTCACTTTAGTTTTTGGACTCGTTTCGTGCTCTTGACGTTTGGAAGTAAATATCAAAAGTTTTATTGAATTAAATCAGTATTATCCAGGTAATTTTAATTCTAGCAAATAAAACCCAACATTCTAAATTTTTTTACTATATTATAGAACTGTTTCTAGCAAAAAATTACAGATCTGTGCGTAAATATTTGATATAACGGAAAATTGTCAATTTTGACGAAAAGTTGATTCTGTTAAGTCATATTCAAGAGTCTGCACAGCAAATCAAACCGTGCAAAAGCTATATTTGTATACTCTCCAGATCCTAAAGTTTTATAGCGTGTAAGTCATTTTGGAATTTGGTCTTTATATTTTATTTAATAATAAGAAAAGTATTATTTTGTCGAAAATAACACATAATTGTTAGAAATTGTGTTTCCCACCTCCCAGAGAGTGCTTTTTTTATCTCTTGATAATATTCTATAGTTTAAGATTGTCCTTATTTTTAAGTATGCTTCCTTAAGGTTTGATTGAGGCTTTATCCCAAAGAAACACACATCTCAAAAGCTGAAAAAAGGATTTTTTATTATGTTTTCTCAGAGGAACTCGTATTTGATAATAATCGTACTATATTGTCAAATTAGCGTATTTCGAAAATTTGTATACATTGAATATTTAATGGGCTCGGTAAAGCGTATTGTGCTTATGAAGAAGCTTTATACCTTTGTCCAGAGGAAGCCGTTTTAAAAAAAACAATTATTCTCAATATGTTCAATTACCTCTATTATAATAAAGACTACATAACGAAATATCAGAAGGCTGATAATCATAGAAGGGTTATATCCGTCTTTCTTAAAAGCATTTCTTACATTATTAAATTTTTGCTTCTTATATTATTAATAATACAGACATCATGGATCTCAATATTAGTATTTGAATTACTACCTTAACATGATTTAAGGCAAGTTTTCGTATTGAAATGATATAATGAATACTAGGCTTGATTATCACTATTATTCTTATTCTTATTAAAATATTATCAACTGAAGAATGCTATTTACAAATTTAATACTACTCGTAATATATTATGAACGTATCGATGGCTCATCGGCCAATACTCTCGGAAAAGAGAAAAAGACACAACACACTCAATGATTACGATCAACAGGACACTGGGTTGTCCCCAAGTCGCTCTAGAAATAGCACATATATACACAAACTAATATTTACTGGGCTCTAAATATTATCACTAATATCACACGCTATTTTGTATAATATCACCAAAATTATATATATATATACACATCCCAGCTGCTTCCTTATACCACAGGTTATGAGCACCTGCGGTTGAAAATTTCACTATAAACGAGTGCTCTGGTTAGCGGTGATTATAAGTTTATGAGATTGGGTAGAGAAGTAACGACAATGGAGTATAATTCTGGGTTTCAAAATAAGCGGATGAGGACCGAGGCGCAGACGCGGTCTTATCAGCAGAATATTGAGCAGCAGCTTGCGTCTCAGCAGCGGAAAACCGCCCATAGAAGAACAGTTGATCATGGGAATACAGTTGGTCGTTGGATTATGCAACGACAAATGGGATTGAGGACTCCTCGGTTAGGAAAAGTGCGACCTGAGGCGTCCTATTTGATAGATGTGATGCCGCCTGCTGCCTATAAGGAGCAGTTTCCGATTATTGATGTTCAGACGAAATTTGTGCATCTTAGTGCCAATAAGGCAAGACATGCCATCAACACTATCAGATGGACGCCGGAAGGAAGACGTTTGATCAGTGCAAACTATGCAGGAGAGTTTACCTTATGGAATGGGATGACATTCAATTTCGAAACAATCATGCAAGCTCATGATTCGTCTATTCATTCATTATGTTATTCCCATAATGATGACTGGTTGATATCGGGCGACCAGGAAGGAATAATCAAGTTTTGGCAGCCCAATTTCAATAACGTAAACATTGTAAATGGCCATGTGGATGCTGTGAGAGATTTGGCGTTTTCGCCAAACGATTCTCGCTTTGTAAGCTGTTCTGACGACCGGTTTTTGAAAATATGGAATTTCAATACCGGCGAGGAGGAACGCTCGTTGAAAGGCCACAATTGGGATGTCAAATGCTGCGATTGGCATCCTAGTTTAGGGCTAATAGTAAGCGGATCCAAAGATAATTTGCTAAAGCTTTGGGATCCTAGAGCCAGCACTTGTATAAATACGCTTCTTGGTTTCAAACATAATGTTACCAAAACAAAGTTTCAGCCAAACGGCACACAACGCTTGATAGCTAGTGTATCTAAAGACAGATCTTGTAGGGTCTTTGATCTTCGGGCTATGAAGGATTTGTTGATCATTCGAAGCCATGAGGCTGATTTGTCTTGCGTCGCTTGGAATCCGGTCCATTCATCAATGATATCCACTGGTGGGTATGACGGATCCATGAATCATTATTTAATCAATACCAGCCAATTTGATGTTCCTCTACTGGACACATTCATTGATGATTCCAAATCGCGTCCTGATCCTAATTTCGCTTCTAACAGCTCTTTCTACCAAGCTCCTTCCATCGATCCTTGCCATTCTATCCCGTATGCTCACGAAAAAGGTATAAACTGTCTTGAATATCATCCTTTGGGCCATTTACTTTGTTCTGCCGGTGCTGATAGATCCGCCAGATTCTGGTGCCGCTCAAGACCTAACGATCCAAACGCTTTTAACGACGAGTTGTACACTAATGTCAAGATTGGCGCTTGGCATTACGCCATCAATAATAACGTCAATGCTGTCAGAGAGGCCATTCCTCCTCCTACCCCTGCTGCTATAGCCGCTGCTGCTGCCCAGCGCAACATGAACTCTAACGATAATAACAGAAACTACCGTAATGACCAGGACAACCGACAGAACAATAATCCTAACCTGATCACTAATGGTAATTCTGCTGCTTACGGAAATAGACCCGATGATAGACCTAATATCGATCCTAGAAGGTCATACAATCGTACCCCTGACTCAGGGCCTCTTCCACAAGCTCCTGAGCCTCCTAGAAATGACCGTCCTCCAAGTTTCCTTCCAGGTCTTGGAAGAAGACAGTAATGTATCTTTAGTTTAGTATTATAGTGTTTTACTTATAATGGGGATTTTTAACGTCATTACATTATCGTAATTTGCCATCACTACTGTAAAGTTGCAAAATATATCTCAAACTAACCCGTTAGTGACAAGATATACGCCTGGTATTGATTACAAGTATTGCCATTAATGTAATATAGCCATTAGCCGGGACTGATGTCTCCATAGCTCAGTTATTTATGTTATGTGCCTTGCGTTTTTTCCCATGCTCACTTTGGGCAGTGGGGCTCAATTCGCACAGGGGCCATTCTGGGTTATAAGTTTAATGCTTTTATTGTGTTAAAGTAAGGTTTAGGAGTATTAGTTTTGATACAATAGGTTTTAAAACTAGAACTTTTTTGTCTGGTAATTTCACTGAAAAACAAACAAAAAAACAATTGTGTGTAATTTGAATTATTCAGCCACTGTTTTACAAGTGTCTAAAGCATTTCGAATAACTCCATTATTGATAACATACTTTTCACTGTTGAGAGTAGTTTTTACTTTTGTTGTTTTATCTTTTTTTATATTTTATTTTTTGTTTTTTGTTTTTGCTTTTGACACTTTTGAATTTCTATGACATAGTGCCAATATCTCGAAACTCGAGATTATTTTTGATGAATAGCTTCAGAATGACTACTGGAAGCTTTTGATGAGAAAATACATATAGTAAATTTATTGGAATTCAAGAATCTACTTTGTTACGTCTAGAAGATGTAAAATGTTCAAGAAACATGTAATTTATTACTGTCTTCATTCTATATTATCAACACGGAGTGTTCAGATTGTCTAGTTGACAATATAGATGAGTGAGTTTGTAAGAATTATCTACAGCTGGTAAACGTTTAATTATTGAAATCATTACATTCTCTCAATAGGTGTTTTAAGTAAATGAATAATGAACCAAATGTTGGGAGTTTTTGGTTTGATATTATAGCTTTTACTGGTTATTTATCTTTAACAGGGTTTTTTCATGAACTACGGTTTTTATCAACTGCAGTTAATTTGTATGAAATCCAAGTAATGCTTTAGAGTATAAACCAATTGGCTCATTGAGATATTCAAAATTCACTCAACAACATTAACAATTGTCTTTAAAATACACACTACCATTTTCATCCATGTTGAACCGTGCACGGCTTAACAAGTATCTCAAACGGTAATATTTTTCAAACCCGAGTCAATTGGCCCGAGTCAAAAAGTGAAAAATTTGATATTGGTGAGCAAGAATGACTCTTCTATTGGCCCGAGTCAAAACTTGGATTTTTCATATATTTTTCACACTCATACAAAATTATATAGAGTACGCTTTGAAATATATTGGTGCATATAAAAGTAGGCCAATATCTCTTTTCCAAAGAAAAGAAGAAATTAACCAAATTTTGAAATTGGAGTATTATTACAATATATTTGCATTTAGCAACGTTTCCACAATGTCTTATTCTTTGCCTGCTTCCCATAGAAATCTTGTTGAAGGTCATCTTGAAGAGACCGATCCAGAGGTTGCTCAAATCATCAAGGATGAAACCGAGAGACAAAAACACTCAATTGTGTTGATTGCCTCGGAGAATTTCACTTCTACTGCTGTTTTCGATGCTTTGGGAACCCCTATGTGCAACAAGTACTCGGAGGGGTATCCAGGTGCCAGATACTATGGTGGTAACGAGAACATTGACAAGATGGAAATCTTGTGTCAAGAAAGAGCTTTGAAAGCATTCAATATCACCTCTGACAAATGGGGTGTCAATGTTCAAACATTGTCTGGTTCTCCTGCCAATTTGCAGGTTTACCAAGCCATCATGAAGCCTCATGAAAGATTGATGGGTCTTGATTTGCCTCACGGTGGCCATTTGTCTCATGGTTATCAAACCGATACCAGAAAGATCTCTGCGGTGTCCACTTACTTTGAAACCATGCCTTACAGAGTTGATTTGGAAACCGGTATCATTGATTACGATATGTTGGAGAAAACTGCTATTTTGTACAGACCAAAGGTTTTGGTTGCTGGTACCTCTGCTTATTGTAGATTGATTGATTACAAAAGAATGAGACAGATTGCTGACAAAGTTGGTGCTTATTTGGTTGTTGACATGGCCCATATTTCTGGTTTGATTGCTGCCGGTGTCATTCCTTCTCCGTTTGAATATGCTGACATTGTCACCACCACCACTCACAAGTCTTTGAGAGGCCCAAGAGGCGCCATGATCTTTTTCAGAAGAGGCGTCAGATCCATCAATCCTAAAACCGGAAAGGAAGTCTTGTACGATTTGGAAAACCCAATCAACTTTTCCGTTTTCCCTGGCCACCAAGGTGGTCCACATAACCATACCATTGCTGCTTTGGCCACTGCTCTTAAACAAGCTGCTTCTCCAGACTTCAAAGCCTACCAAGAACAAGTGTTGAAAAACGCTAAAGCTTTGGAATCCGAATTCACAAAGTTGGGCTACAAGTTGGTCAGTGATGGTACTGACTCTCATATGGTTTTGGTCTCTTTAAGAGATAAAGGCATTGACGGTGCTAGAATTGAAACTGTATGTGAAAACATCAATATTGCCTTGAACAAAAACTCCATTCCAGGCGACAAATCCGCTCTTGTTCCAGGTGGTATTAGAATTGGTGCTCCAGCCATGACCACCAGAGGCCTTGGTGAAGAGGATTTCAAGAAAATTGTCCAATACATCGACAAGGCTGTCCAATACACCAAACAGGTCCAACAAAACTTGCCTGTAGGCGCCAACAGATTGAAGGATTTCAAAGCTGCTGTTGCTCAAGGCTCTCCAGAAATCGCCTCTTTGAAGAAGGAAATCTACGAATGGGCTGGCCAATTTCCATTGGCTGTCAACAAATGGGCATTGTCCAACTAATTGTTTTGTAAAAAAGGTATATACATACAAAAAAAAACTGGTCTTTACCAGACTTTCTATATCACTCAACTGATTTTTTCACGAATACTTTCCTGTTTCCATATTATCGTTCAACTGTTATGTTTTATTATATTGTTTTAGCTTTTCTTTTGTAGTACAGTGTACTTGTCAAGTATATAGGTGGTTTTAATGTTAGTTTGGTACCTATTCTTGGCTTTTCATCTGGATTGAGAATTTCTGCATTTGCATCTTAGTATAATATTTTGTAAATATTTGGTACATTGTATATTCGATCATGGCCACTGGGCCATTTGGCTCAGTGGTCAGTGCTCTCGGAGAAGAGAAAAGACCTGGCAGGATAGTTTAGCGGATAATACTTTCAAAAAGGAAAAAGGGTGAGCCAGCTATGATCAAAAGAACATGATTGGGCTTTACCCCCTTAGACACAGCGCGTATATACGAAACTGATATGTGCTGGGCTTGAAATATATGATATTATTATTATTGAACTCGATCATAGAGTTTTCGATCAATCCCACTTGTAATCGGATTCTACTTGATATATAGTAATTTGTAATCTGATTCTACTTGATATACAGTAATTTGTAATCTGATTCTACTTGATATATAGTAATTTGTAATCTCAATCTACTTGATATATAGTAACATTGTAATGTAATCCTGGTTGTATTGTCCTTGGTTAATGAAATCTAAAGCCAATAAAGGATATTTCAAATTCTTGAAAATTGCAATTGAGCAGCAAATATTTGACAGCAATCACTTGTATTGTCAACAATATAAATAAGAGTTGTCACACAGAAAAAGTATGAAATCAACTATTATTACAATTTATACAATATTACCAAATTACGCCAAATTACAAAGATTGTGCTAATAAGTAGCTTTTATTGCTATATTTTCTAACAAGCTATTGACAAAAGAAAAAGGTGTTTTTCTACATGACAATTTCCAACTTTGCATCGGTCTTGATTGCTTTATCAGGCAACACGACACAATTCTTGACATACACGTCGTCAGCAACATGAGTGTTTGAAGACAAGATTGTAGCTTTAGAGAATTTGATATCATGGACTTGAAAGTAAGTGACAGGATCGTTGACTTGGATTTTGGAACCTTCAACTCTGACCCATTTGCCAATTTTGGTGTCTCGAGAGATGATAGAGTACAAGACCAAGGAATGTTCATCCACTTCAACGTTATCCAAGACGATGGAATCTTTGATTCTCACGCCCTCATTGATGACGGTGTTTGGGCCGATTGAGACGTTTGGGCCGATTTTAGCAGAGGCAGCGACCTTTGCAGTAGGGTGAATGAACACCGGCTCAATGATAGTGGCTTTTTGAGCACTGTTGTCGTATTTGGCATTAGCCAAAGCAAGATCGTTAGCCGGTAAAGCACTAGCGGCTCTCTTGATTTGTCTCCAGTAAGACGAAGACTTGTATACGTAGAAGGAGCCATCGTCAGGCAATTTTGCCAAAATGTCGTTTTCCAAACTGATGACATCGTTGTCAATGGTGTCTACATTAGTAATGTCGTCAACCAACTCATCCTTTGCATGTTTGGTTTGTGCAATCTTGTTGATGATATATTTGGAATTGAATAAATAAATTCCGCCATTGATCACGTCGGAAATCTTGGATTCCGGCTTTTCTACATAATGAATAACCTTGTGGGTTTTTTTATCAGAAACAATTGCACCAAAGGTGTGAGGATGCGATGCTAGATACTTTGGAACATCAATACCAAAGATAACAGCCTTGGCTTCATTGTCATCATAGTAGTCCTGCTGTTTTGCATAAAAGTCCAAAATCTCTGCAAACGGAAAAGAACAGATAATGTCACCATGAACAACAAAGATCTTGTCAGGATTGTTTCTCTTGATTTCGTCCCTGAAATGGAAAAGACCGCCAGCTGTTCCTAGCGCCTTGTATTCACGCAAGTACTTGATGTTAAGGTTTGGATACTTGTGTTTGGCCTCATACAAAAAGTCGGTGAACACAGAATTCTCATAGAACCCAATGATCAACACATCGCGAATGCTGCTGATTTTGCTGATAGGGTCAATAATATGCGAAATCAACGGCTTGCCTCCAATAGGAAACAACACCTTTGGGGTGTCTAGAGATAACGGTCTGAATCTTGTCCCTCTAGTGTCGCCTCCAACCTACAATGTCAGTAATTGTTCTTATCACTAAATTTCCAACCTGTCAAATACTTACAAGAATGACAGCTTTGGTGGTGTAATTGGAATTTGCCATGGTAATACAGTAATACTTCAGTACTTGTCAAATAAACGCCTAAATCAAATTTCCTTCAATACCACCAAATATATGGCTTAAGCAAAATACTCCTATATAGCAAAAGAACAACTACTCTCTAGCAAAAGAACATTATGGAAGAATCAACGTGCCGGGGGTGTCAGATCAGCTTATGCAGTAAAAATCCAGGGTGTCATCCCATCAAAACATAACACTGCAGATTAATACATGGTTATGTGCGATGGGTGCTCGAGGTGTATAACATGCATGTCGTCATTTTGAATGAAGTTAGTATAATGAAAGGTATAAACGATGGACGTGGACTAAGGGGTTTAACAATGAAAATGCCGAATTAGGGCATTCTATAGACCAGTTATAATTATAGATTTAGTTTTTCAGGCTATGATTGTTTTCCTCATGCATGGATAAAAGTAGACTAAGCGGTGGACCCGTTGTTTAGTAGTTTATGATGGGCGCATGCCATTGCAATGTTTTCTCTTAATAATAAGACGTAAGGGCATTTACCATTTGCAGTGGAAACATTGCTGGCATATATGGTCTGGCTCTGGTATGTTACAGTAGAAACACACTGCCTCTGAGTTGCAAAACGTTGTAAAAAGAATCAGATTCAAATTATCATTCGAATGAGTCAACTAATTGTCGATTACGCCGTGAGAATGATATCTTTTTGAGTTTTGGCTCAACGGACTTTACTAGTAAGCTAATTTATTGAGCCAGGCATCAAGATTAGCTTGAGTTACCCAATTAGGAAAACCTCATACCGGCACTAGTGCCAAAGCCTTTATATACTATTGGAATTGCCTTACGGTCCACATGGAGAATGTTAGGCATTAACACATAGTATGAGGATTGGGCGCAATTGATGGATTGTGTGATAGGGATGTTCTTAGTCAAACAAGTTGTGGAATTATGCCTTGTTATAAAGGTAGATTGGCTCCCTGTTTTCTTTTGCTCGTTTTCTTTTCTGATGGTACACTTTATACACACAACACACCATAAACACGCCCAGCAGTAATGGTTCCCCCAGTTCCTCCAAAAGGGAGAGTTGTTTCCATCAAGAGCAACGGATATTATGTTGCTTGCAACAACAAGTACAAGAATGAACATGAGGAGATCTTTTCGGAAATTCTCGGCGAAGATATTGATAAGAAGATTAATCTTTCAAGAAAGCTTAGAGGAAAGCAGCCTGACCAAGAGAATAAGCTTGAAGAATATGAGAACTTTGCAAGTGCAGACACTATTGAGAAAGTGTTTAATGAGCTTCATAAAAGACTTTCCACCAACAGTAAGCAAATTATGGCCCAATATCAAACTCCAGATTACAAAAAGTTGTCTGACAAAAACGTCAACATTGATTTGAAATTGGATCCTCAACCTTTGCAGCCTTCTTTTGACTTGAATTTCAAGAAAACCGATTTTTTCAGAAACAAGAACGAAATCAAAAGATTGAACAATCAGATTGAAAAAGAAGCTGAGCAAAGAATCACTGAATTGATTGAGAAGTTCCCTAAAGCCAAAACCAACACTGCTTTGTTACAATATGCTCACAAACTATCCAGAGAATTTCTCAGAAACAAGTATTTGGAGCAAAAACACCAAGAGTTTTTAGCCAAAAACGAAGTCTTGAAAGTCAAACAAAACACCACTCTTGAGAGCATAAAATCTAAGGAAAATCCTGCTACTGGCGGTTTAAACATTTCATTGAAACATCCTTACAATAGAAAGTTCAAGGCAGGCAACGACTCGTTTAAAATGGATGCTCATAAATATATGGAAAACACATCCCAGCCTGGTGATGACACTGAAATTAACAAAAATGGGGTCAAAACAGTTGATGTCAAAGTCAAATCCAGAACAGCCAGTTTATGTTATGATGACAGTAAATGTGGCACCGTCAAAATAGGCCCTGTTAGACGCTCATTAATAGATGGCACTACTACCGCGGCGCCTGCTTCTTCAAATGAGACCACGGTCACTGGTACAGGTCTTTCCACCATCGCTGGTAGTCCAAATGTTTCTGCCAAAGTTCCAGTTCCTACAGCCACTCCTATGGCCATGGCAAATGGTGCTCTTAATGCCAACGTCAGTGGTGGCACTATGGACTCAGGAAGACCAAACTTGCATGTTTCCACCTTGAGAACCATTCCGGAACAAATGAGAATGATGAGACATACATACAGAGGAAGCTACAACCATATGGCTACTTCCTATGGCAATTTCCCTATGAGCGCTTCTAGTACTGGTAGTTTTGACAGATCCCACAGAAGCTTGGCTTACCAATCCAAAGCCATAAGATACAGCCAACTTTGTCTTGCTAGTGAAAAGATTGAAAAGCCTAAAACCTCTGGAGAATTCAATGATACAATTTCTTTTCTCAAAAACCAAATTGCCACTGTTGATCCTCTATCTAATCTCAATAGTCCTGTCACTCCTATCCGTGGCTCTACCATGTCTCTTCCTCCATTGAAAACAGATTTCAAACCAACTTCTAAACTCGCAGATTCCACTTCGTCCACCCCAACAACCGCCATGTCGTCTCAAACACTTCCTACGCCAGCTTCTACAGTCCCAACTTCGGCTATCCCATCCAGCGCTTCTACCTTGAGCATCAATTCCCCAAGAAGAGAAAACATGCTCAAGAAACCAGTGGCAAAAAACCCTCCTAAACGCCAGGCAAGATCAAAACTTTCAGAGTCTATCAGTGCAGATGAATTATACAAAGACTTGGTTGAATGCGAAATTGAAGACGAGTCTAAAGCCAAGGAAATCTCTTCTAAATTGGAACCAATTGTTGAAGTTGCTTCAATTGCTGAAAAACGTAAATCAACAACCCTCAAAGGTGCCGAAGCTGAATTGTTTTTGACTACGGTAAACTCATTGGAAAATGCTGAAAAATCAAGAGAATATGGTATCAACGAAATGAATAAAAGAATGTCTATCAAATCTCAAAAGAAATTACCTATTATTTCAGAGTCTTCAGTTCCTGCTGCTGCTGCTACTGCTGCTGCTTCAAATAATACTTCCATTGCTTCAAAAGATAATGCTCCATCTCTTGCTGCTGCTCCTATGATAGAATCCAAATCGAAATTGTCCATTTTCAAAAGAGCAAGAAGCAAATCCAAATCAAAAGTTAAAGCTCTTCCTACCAAGATTGATGATGAATATGCGGATGTCAATTCTTATGATTCCCTTATTGATTTGTTGACTGTTGAATCTATTGCTGGTACAATAGAGAACAAGGATTTCCTCAATGTTGGTGACGATACCATGAGAAGATTCTCGAAAACCTCCAAAACGTCCAGATCAACAACTATTCGTAAGAATAGTGCTTTGGGTATAATCATGCAGGGAGACAACGAGTCTGAAACAGAGACATCTGACTCTGAGACCGATTCCAACTCTTCCTATTTCACAAACAACGGTTCTAGTCCAAATACCATTGCTTCTGATTTCTCTAACGATGAAGTTTCAGACATTGAAACCCAAGTCGATTACGCCAGTCTCATTGGAGCCAAAAACAAAGTCCCTGATTCCAAATATCTTAAGCCATTTAATAAAACCAAGAGAAACACTGCCATGAGTGCTTTAACTGAATACAATTTTTTCACTGAAGAAGATATCAAATTGATCTTTGATGATGAAAAATTTGACCAAGATTTCATTACTTTCAGCCGTAAAAGACAAAGTTTTGACATTTTTGAAACCTACATGATGGCACTTGCTAAGATGAAGGTTTAGTAATTGTTGGGGTTGTTTTTCCTTTCTAATTTATTATCTCTCTTTAATTCTTCTTCTAATCCTTTAACTCTTCTTCAATTCTTCAACACTACAAATTATACTCTTCAGTTGCCTTCAATCATTTTCTACTTTGGCCTTCTGATTACTGTTTCACTATTCATTTCTCCACTTTTCTTGTTTCGTTCGACTGGACACAGCCAGTTTCTTTGCCCCTGGTGGGTGACTGTATTTTTAGTTATATCTCCTAATAGGAAATATGTACACTATATTTCAATTGCTTCTTATATACATTAATCAACTTAATTACAATATATTGTTCAGTTTGTAGGAGCTAATTTTACAATAGGATTTAGCTGCTAAAGCCGCTGGGTCGTATGGCTCACTGGCCACTGCTCTCGGAGAAGAGAAAAAAAAGACCTAATAGGAACATGAATTCGATTTCCAACACGAACGCCTTTACTCGCTGCTTTTTTACAATGCTGAATGTGATTTCACAGGCAAGTACAACGATCTAAACCAGAGTCTAGTGCTTACTTTCAACCAATTGGGTGAGAAGCTAACGATATATAATATTATGATCAGATTATGATCAACAGGACATGATGGAGCTTTACCAAGTCCCCTTAGACATAGCGATAATATACGAAACTGATATGTACCGGGCTGGAAATATAAGATATCATTTATTATTACTTATCAATACTCAAATGTTGTTGCCTTAAAACCCACTTGAAAAAGCGGCCTGAAAATAATACGCATTACTTGAAAAATGTCCGTTTAGTATAGTATATGGGTTATAGCTTTCATAAATAGCCCATTGCTTTAATTCTTTTACAAAATGAATAGTTTTTCCCACCATGTAAAGACCGAAACACAAGTATTACCGAGCTCTGAGGAGCTCAAGGTTCAAATCACGGAATTTGTAGACAAGTTGGTGATTTTCTTAAGTTATAACGGAGAAATGGATACCACCTACAGCATTCGAATTCCCGACAAGAACATTCTTGCTAGTATCCAAGGATCAGCTGTATCTAATGAAGAGTTTGACCAAGGGCCCGACGGATCCCAGAAACAGCACTACGATATAGATGACGATGAGGAATACGATAATGAACACGGATTATCAAGAGATTTACTTGATCAAACCAGTAACATTGAGCCATTCTGTTTGATGGGTAACTCAGCTAACATCAAATTGAGAGTATTGTGTGGACAGTTGCTAGCTTTATTGCTTTCAATTAATAAAAACGAAGCCCGCAACGTCATTTTATCTGTGAGTTCAAAAGTGTTCAAAGGTAAAGAAGAGTTACATGGCGAAGATTTTGATAGATTATTGATTTTAATGCAATTGGTTAAGAATTGCTATTTGCAAAAAGGGGCTTTATAGAAGTCATAGGTATCAATGCACTATATAGATTCGGTTCAAAACAAGGATTTCAAACTACATATCATTCATCTAGTAGTAATTAGGAATATGTATATATAAAATGTAAGGTAACCATCTACTATTGGTCACGTCATTTCATGGGTAGTTACTACTGGTAGTGTTAAAACAATTCTCCATTTTATTGGCTCAGCAATAATACAAATATTGTTCAATCGTAAAGTCGTGAATATTGTAAATAGCAAATATATATAAAGATGCTAGCTACCGAATCTTATAACAGCTTTATAATAGAAATACAATTGACAAGTCATTCTCCTTCAAAATAAACATTCAAAAACTGTTGTTTAGACCTAGCATCGGTAATCAAATTGAACTTTCTCGCTAGTTTGAGTCCCGCAAAGCTGGGTTGTGACCAACTGAGTTGGTATTTGTTTAATTTCATTCCATATACAAGCTCATTCAACGAAGTATATAACAAGATCAATGCAATGTTGTTACGACGGAACTTTTTTAGCACAAATATTCTAGAAATGCCGTATAGTGCTTTTGGCATTTTTTTAAATAAAAAAGAATTGGGGTTTAAGACCCATACACTTTGAGTATCAACATCCATTATTTTAGGCCTATTGTTAGATTCCTCGATATTTTCCAAGCTGACAAGGCCAATTACTTTCCGATTATAAATATATACAAACACTTTGCCTGAGCCAATGGCCAACTCAGGGTCAAAACGTTCTAATGAAGAACCGTACAATGCAGTAAGCCAGTCGTCAGGAGCATTTAATTCATTGTTGATCATTTTCAATAGATTAAGAATAACATTCGCCTGACTTTTCTGGCCCAAGTTGACTTCTCGAATATAGCCATACTTCTGTACTAGGGAAGAGCTCTTTACAATCTGGACTTTTACCGGTGGTTCCTTTTTTGCAATATTTCTGCCCCATGAGTCGTTCCAATTTAAACCCTCTAAATAACGATGATGGTACTGTTTATGCAACTGTCCATCTTGCTTGACATTAGACATATACGACATGAAACATTCTTTACAGGTTATCTTCTTACTTTGCATGGACAGAAAATTTAGTTGGTACTGAATCTTTGGCTTGCGCTTGAAAAACACGTCCTTGTCCTTGATGAGAATGTCGCTGTTGTTGAGTCCAGGTTCTGGATCCTGGTGCTTGTTTCTAGATGGAGTGGGTGACGTCAAGGGTGTGAGGATTTCCGATACAGAAAAATGACATGAAGAAGGAGGAGTGTTAGGAACTTCAAAGTTCAACATGCTCAGGTATTTCTGAGGTGTGTCATAACTAGCACTAGTAAGACTATCATTACTGTCTGGAACGTTTACATTCGAATTTCCATTTGTTTGTTGGTTGGTTTTCCCCTCTAAAAGAGGTACCTTGCTACAGATATTGTCTGTATCCTTACAATTGACTAAAAGCTTGTCAACATCAATAGCTTCAAACTTCTCAGCATCATTTATCATGTTAGACACGTTGCTCTCTTCAAAAACACTATGCTGATCCACTACTGGTGATTTCATCGCATTCTTGGCTTTACTAACTTTGTGCTGGTCTACAGATATCTGTTTCTCTACATGCTCGTTGGTTATTGTCGATACAACTTCAATATCAGAATCATCAGAAAACAGTTGTTTTCGAAGATTGGGTTTCTTTAAAGCTCGCTTAGACTTGTTTGCATTTGTTTTCTTCCCAACGGCCAATCGCTGTTTATCGAAATTGAACTTGTTTCCTGGTTGGCCCTCAACAATCAATTTGCCATCTAAAAACTCATCTTTTTTTGGCTTTAAACCACCATTATTCTTCGTTCGTACCAAATGCTTTGAATTACACGTTTCCCCTAATGAACGCTTCTTCAATGCATTTTTCCTCTTCAAAAGCCCTAAAATGTTTAACGGATCCTCGTCATCTCTTGAAGAAACTTTTCTCTTCTTAGGACGCGCCATTACAATCTACTTGCAGTATATAAACTTGCCAATATACCTTAACGTGTCTGGCGATGCGTTTAATATATGGAAAGTAATCACGTGCGTTTGATTTATTCAATGTCTGCCAAGCATATCCATATATTATAGCTAAAATGTAAGGAGGGCTGAAAATATCAGTAATTTGATAATAAAATAAAGAAGCAAAACTGTATCATTATAACTATGTATATTTATATAGGATTGTTTTTGAGCACCAATCATTACCAATTATACCTATATTTTCAAATCAGAAACTCCGCAGAAGAGATAACTGGAATTTTCAGTATAATCTAATGTACAACATAACAGTGACATTACAACATAATAATCACAGTACAACATAACAATCACAGTACAACAAAACATAGCAAAGTACAACACAGTACAACACCATATAGTAAAGTATAACATTATATCAGGGTTGCACGTGAGCCCCGGCGCCCCTATTTTTCAGTATCGGCGCTTAATGAAATGGTGTCATTACCAGCAATTGCAACAACACCAAGACAAATTACCGCTTATTAAGGTGATATATGATGTCGTCAAGTATGTTTAAACGTTAAGCTTCAGGAGTGATAGTTGAATTGTGCACAAAGATGCTACATTTTCTATTGATAATCTAAAAATTGAGTACTAACCAATCAGTCTCCAATGGAGCTTTACCAAGCTCTTTTCAGCCATTGACGCTGGAAGAAAAGAAGTTGTACTCCAAAATATTCAAATCGCTTGATCCTGAGAAGCTTGGATTAGTTACAGGAGAAGTAGCTGGCTTGACGTTTGAGAAAAGTGGGTTAGATTCGCAGACCTTGTACAGAATTTGGGAATTGTCTGATTCTGAGGGTAATGGGTTTTTAAAACAATTAGATTTCATCAAAGCAATGAGATATATTGGCCACGTTCAAAACGGTAAATCACTTTCAGCAGAGTTGGCCAACATTCCGGCTCCTCCTCCAAAGTTTCAAGGTTTGTCTCCAAGCATTACAGGTCCAATTAATTTGAATCCACAAATTTCCAGCTCTTCTGGAGTAAATCCACAACTTTCCGGATTAAACCCCCAATTTTCCAATTCTTCTGTACTGAATTCACTGCTACCCCCTATCACTGTTACGGATGTCACCAAATTTATCCAATTGTTCAACCGGCACGTCTCTGGCCCTGCTGCGTCCATTTCCGGCTTGGACGCAAGAGAAATTTTTTTGAAGGCCAGATTGCCAGAAACCGTCTTGGGGCTCATTTGGAACTTGGCTGATAGAGGCGGCAAAGGCAGCTTGCTGAAAGACGAGTTTTGTTTGGCCATGTTCTTGATCCAATTTGTTTTAAAGGGTAATCTGGTTCCGGCAGCGGTTCCGGAATCAGTATGGACTCAAATCAATCAGATCTTAATCTCTATAAACTATGGAAACAGTGCTCAGGCCAAGGCTGTTCAGCAACAGTCTACAGGAAACTTGTTAGGTTTGAACAGTCCAGATTTATCTAGAAGACATTCTACTGTTTCTGTTCAGCCATTAAGTACTGGAACAGCAACCCCTAATAGCATTGTTTCCAATGCTGCTGTTTCTTCCCAATGGATTATCACCCCGCAGCAAAAGCAGCAATTCGACCAGCTTTTCGATTCCTTGGACAAATCCCATAAAGGCTCGTTGGGCCCTGGGGAAGTAGCACCTTTTTTGATGTCGTCAAACTTGTCGCAGGACGATTTGGCTACAGTGTGGGACTTATCGGATATCAACAATTCGGGTGACTTTACAAAAACCGAATTTGCTATCAGCATGTTCTTGGTTCAAAAGAAACTAAGAGGAGAACCACTTCCAAAGGTTGTTCCTCCAGAATTAGTCAACAGTATCAAGAGTGGGGCAAGTGTAGAAACCGGTAATCAAATAAATCCATTATCGTTACCAACTACAGGTCAATCAGCACAACCGCCACCTTCATTGCCAGCCAAGATTCCAGACACCGCCATAAGTCATCCTCCCCAACCAAGACAGTCTTCTCTTAACGATTTGGTTGATATCTTTGGCTCAGAATCCCCAAGCAGCACTGGCCAGATGGCTAATACTGGACAAGTGCCAAGTAGCACTATTTCTCCTTCAGTGACCGGTCGAAAGTTTAAGCCTACGAGCAGCTTTGGTCAACAAATTATACACGAGCAGAAGGCGGAAGAAGAAAAAAAAACATCATTACTACAGTTTGACGAAAGTAAAAACGAAGAAGATAGTGGCGATGATAGTGATATCAGCTATTCTTACAAACCAGATCGTTCGGAAGTCAAACAAACACCACCTCCACCACCACCACCGGCTACCCGGCAACCTGGTTCACAACTTAACAACACTTTGAACCAATTGGAAAACCAGATCACTCAAGAACATCTTGCAGTGGCAAACATTACATCGCAGACAAAGTCAATTGAACTGCAGACAGAGCAATTAAAAGAGAAAATTGCCAACGCAGAAAAACAACTAGCTGCAGTTAAAGAAGCAAGAGGTGCCTACGAAAGTAGATTGACTCAGGTACGTGCTTTATTAGAAGAGGAAACTGAGCAATATGAGTCTATCAAGAAGTCTGTGGTGGAGTCTCAGCAAGAAAATGAAAGCTTGAGACAAAAATCGTCTATCTTAGAAGCACAATATAACAACCACCAAACAGAGTACCAGTCGTATCAAGCACAGTTGACAGAAAAACAGAATGAAAACGCTGTTTTCAAGGAGAAACTAGGCACTTTGACCGGTGAGCACAACGATCTACTCAAACAGTTGGAGGATATCAAGAAGGCACTCCATCAACAGGTGCAGTTCAATAGTGTCCAGGAACGTCAGATTGAGGTGCTAAAAACAAAAAATGTGGGTTTGCAAAGCGAAATTTCACGTGCTACAGAGGATTTGAATAAAGCGAAGGACATTGGGCATGCAAAAGAATTAGAGGCTAAACTGATAGCTCCAGAAACTTTGTCAAGCAAAACTAATGACTTGGGAAGTGCTTCTGTATCTTCTACTAGATCCATCAATCCCCCTGTGTCAAGTGAACTTACGGATGCATCCAACACAGTTGCCGGCCCCTCAGAAGCAGTAGGAACCGCCGCCCAGACGTTTCATAAGCTCACTGGTGAGCTGGATTCCGGAAGATCTACACCGGTAAAGAAAAACAACCCGTTTTTGGGTGGAAACTTTGTACCTGACTTTTCACAAGAATCCGAGTTCCCATCAGGCACACCACACTTCCCATCGGGCACTGCATTGCCAGCCGGAATTCTAGACCTTCCGTCCGGTACTCCAGAACCTCGAGACTCTTCGCCAAACACCCCGGAGACTGAGAAGAGCAACAATGTTGTAGACCAATACGGCAAAAATGATGAGTTGGAACAGTTTACGGATTTTCCGTCACAGGCTGATTTCGAGAGCCGATTTGACACTGATGCATTCAAGTCACCTACAAATACCGAAAACGCCACTACCATAAATACTAAGGAGACACCGGATACTTCCCCACCTGCTTCAGATTTCCAGTTTGGTATTCCGTCAACTGGTCTTCAGTTGCCTCCCTACAACATTCGCCGGCCGGAATCATTAACGTCCTCGGTACAAAACAACCCTCCGTTGTCTGTTCGCGGCGATATCGATGTGTCTGCTCCGGAATCACCAGCAAGAACCATTGACGATCCTATCCGGCGACCAGCTACTGATCAGAACACCACGCCTGTGCTTAATTTTGCCCAGGATGAAGAGCCCATGGCCGGTTTTGCTCGGGAAACTGATTCGGCGAGTAGCTCAGGTTCTTCTCAAAAGTCTTCAAAGAATAGAGAGTCGTCTGATTGGTTTGAAGATTTAGATAATAATAGAAACGATGATTTGAATATCACAAAAGACATTACTTCAAAGAGACATCCTTTCGCCCAAAATCTTGTCGCTGACAACTTCCGTACAAATCTGATCTCCACAACTACGTCAGATGAGTTTATTGATGCCAAAGAAGATCTAGTGTCGCCTACTTTTGAGAAACAATGGAAACCTGACGATTTAAATCACGTAATTAACAGTAAGGCTGAGGCAGACAAGGAGGCAAGTAGCAGTAAGGGTGTTTCGTCTGTCTCTGCGCCATTCACATTAGAAAACAGATCTGCTTCTACTTTATTAGATAATAATGGAAAAGCAACTGCTGATTTTGATGACTTTGATGCCGCATTTGATGATTTGAAACCAGCTACTAATGAAGCCACTACTGAAGTTCCTAATGGAGCATCCAATAAACCTCTTCCTTCTGAGCCCCCATCATATAACCAATCTAACGGTCTTGATGACTTTGATGCCGCATTTAGCAATCTTAAAGTTGCTCAGAATGATGGTTTCGATGATTCAGTGTTCGATGATTTGGAACCTGCTGTCGTTGAGAATAAAACCGTTCCAATCACTGATTTTGATTCAGCTTTCGATGATCTAAAGCCTGCAGAACCAGCTAAAGAAGACGATTTTGATGAAGATTTTGAAAATTTGGCTCCTTTGCAAGATAAATCTGCTGATGATGTTAAGTTTGATGATGATTTCGGCACATTTGACTCTAACTTTCCTGACTTTAGTAAAAACAGTTCAGCAAAACCAAAAGCTAATGATAATGACGAGTTCGATTCGGCATTTAACATCTAGTGGGGCATAAGTGTTTTTTATATTTATCAATCTTCTGTCCTTATCGTTTTTTTTGTTAATCGTTTCTTTTTTATTGCACATTCCTATGTATTGTTCATCCGAGTATTAAATAAATACTTTTTACTCGTATAAATTTGACCTGCACTTCTGAAAGTTTCAAAAATATCTTAAATATTCAACTCATGGGAAATATTTGAACAGCTACTGGCTATACAAGTACTATAAACTAACTAGAACCACTCCTTTCTCAACTTCATGTGATGCAAAAGTGGTTGTATTATGTCATTCCCCAATAATTGAATGAAGCTACTGGTTCGGTGGATAATTCTTTTAGAGAAAAGGGAATGACCTAACAAGCTGGACGCTTTAGTTCCCAACTACAGACACATTTTACTCGCTGTTATTAAGATGATGAATGGGATTCACCTGTAGAAGTGACGATCAAAAGGTATTTGAGTAGCACAATTCAAGGCGTAGTATCTCTCATAGATTAACCAATAATGACTATATTTCTGCTTACACACACGGCAAAAAATGGGCCTATTAATTGCCAAAATATATTCTCGAAAAGTAAAAAAATTCTCTCTTTTTAACAGAAATATGCCTATATGCTTTACTTTTGCCAGGTGGCCAAGTTGGTTAGGCCATGCGCCACACAAAGTAGTGCAGAATAGTGCAGAAAAATAAGTGTGGCGTTCCTTACTTTAGTTTTTGGACTCGTTTCGTGCTCTTGACGTTTGGAAGTAAATATCAAACGTTTTATTAACTTAAATCAGTGCTGTCCCGGTCATTTTGATTCTAACGAATAAAACCCAACATTCTAAAATTTTTTACTATATTATAGAACTGTTTCTAGCAAAAAATCACAGATCTGTGCGTAAATATTTGATATAACGGAAAACTGTCAATTTTGACAAAAAGTTGATTCTGTTGAATCATATTCTAGAGTCTGTACAGCAATTCAAATCGTGCAAAAGCTATATTTCCGTACTCTTCAGATCCTAAAGTTTTATACAATGAACTTTATTTTGAGATTTAGCTATTGCGTAATATTTAATAACGAGAAAGCATCATTTTGCCGAAAATAACACATAATTTGTAAGAAATCGTGTTTTTTACCTCTGAAAAACACACCATTTATTATTTGACATCATTCTATATTTTCTGACTGCTTTTACTTTTAGTTGTGCTTCCTTCAGGGTTTTAACAAGCTGTTGTTCCAAAGAAACCTTAAAAAGAGGTATGGTTTATTATATGTTTTTAGAGGAAGCTATATCTGATAATGATCATTATATATTGCCAAATATGCTTTTTTCAACATTCACTACTCATAGAATATTTTATAGGGCTCAGTAAAGTGTAATGTGATCAATAATAAGCTTTAGATCTCGATTCAGACGACTCCGTTTTGAAAAACTTTTATTCCTATCCAGCTTAAAGTTGTAAAAGTTAAATGTGACTTTGACTTTTATTTTTTGTTTTTTCGTTATTCTATTTTCTGACATGTTATATTAGATTCTTTATGACTATGTATATTGAGTGTGAATTGGTGATAAACTTTGACTGTTTTTTTTCTAAAAGATTAGAAGAAAAGTTTTTGTTTTGAATACAACGACATGTCAAATGTTATAGAAGAGGTTTTTTGTTGATAGTTTAAATTAATATCAAAGGCAAGAACTACAATTTTTATATTATGCTTATTTGTACAACTGTTTATTGTATGTAATATTACGAAGGATTTGTATTGAACGGAGAATGGGTAAAACAATAGATGACTATGTAAAAGATCAGAAAAAGCCTAAGATAAAGGAGGAAATAGAGCGTTAAATAGTGGCTGGAACAGTGAGATGCCTAAAAGAGTAATCGAAGGTTATGGCAACTGTGTGGACTTGTAAAGATAACGAAACAATAGGAAATGACAATGGCTAGAGGATTGACTGATAAGTCTAGCCAATAAGAATTCGTAAATAGAAAAAGGATTGCAAGTGTAGACAGAACAGACAGAGAACAAAGGCTTTGAGATATCTAGTCAATCAAACCATATGACTTGAGGCATATATAAGTTTATCGCCAATGATAGACTAGGACTCAAATATAAGATTAAACATGTATCAATACTACAGAAATGATATATACTGGGCTGGAATATAAGATATTATTACTATTGTTATTATCACATTAACCGGTCGGCTGTTCAGAAAAAAGACTGTGACCAGACTATAATGACCGGGATAGATTCTCCCTACTGGTTTTACCCCTTATTATTATATAATCTTTTCATCTAGTCTAAAATTTCACCCTGGTAAAAGTTGTACACGTGACCTATGTTTACCATTTTGGCTGTTTTCGGAAATCAAAATAAACAAGAAGAAATGTCAACAACTATTTATAATATTAAGAATAGAGAAAAGAAATAAATCTATTTCTTTAGGAAGTTGAGCAATTTGAGATAAAAAATTTGCTTACAAGATGGCACTGAACAACACTTTAGAGACGTTATCGGAAAATTACCAGCAATTTAGTTTTCAGAAAGATTATGGCAAGTACCGGGCCAATTCTGGGTTTTTAAAGCTACAAAATGAGGAAGAAGCAGTAGAATTCGAAGCAAATGAAGAAAAAGAAGAAAAAGAAAAGAATAACAGACTCCCATCGGTTTTACAAAGCGGTTTTACAGATGAAATGGGGGCTAAACTGGATTTGAATGAGAAGCTGACCCATAATAATGGTTATAATCTGGTTCGGAAGAATACATTCAAGTACAACAGTTCCAAATTTGATAATTTGCAATCGATATTACAGAATGACACGTATCAGAGTGGCAGTGGGACAGTGATCCAGAACCAGTCTTTGAATTCTTATGGAACTACAAGAATACAGCCTAATAATATGGACCATGAATACGAGAAGGAGAATATACCAATATGGCAAAAGCATATCAAGCTTAGAAAAGCACAACAGCAAGACGACGGTTTGAAAGGAGGGTTTCAATCTAGTATCAGCTCAACCACCTCGGATTCGAAATCATCCTCTGTAAGCCAGCGTAATAATGAAATAACACCAGTATCTTCTTTGAACAAATCTCCTACGAACAACAATCGTTTGTATAAGAAAAACGAAGAGCCGATCACTCACTCGACGGCGGTATCCACGTTCAATTCCAACCAAGGATCTTCTAATTTCAGTTCTTTACAAAGCGGCCAACAATCACCATTGAAACTCTTTTCTTCAGACCAGTACAACACGTATACGCAGAAACGGTTCGAAAACTTGATCAGTCAGTATGATGAAGATGAGCGGAAGAAAGATGAGAGTGACAGCAGTATAAGAATCCTCAAAAACCAGAATAGTAATGGGAATCTCAAGTTTTCAGGCAAATCATCATATCAGCCATCCAATAAGCTTGCTAGCATCAACGAGGTTCCGTCAAACCATACTAGCGTAGAATTGTCGCCAAGCAAGCCGGAATTGAAGAGCCATAGCAGAGGCAATAGCAAGAATATCCAAGGTTTGAATACTACCAATACAAAACAAATCAACGATTACTTGTTATTTGCCGATAATATCTTTGATAAGTGCTTGCAAAACGGCCCGGGGGTCTCTAGCAAAGAGTCATTACATCCAGAAAGCGGGACTGCCAATAGTGGTCCATTCATAGAGGATACTGCCAGTTACACCAGTGATGACGGCTCATTTGATAAAGGAAACTTTTCAATCCGAAAAGGTCAAGGAAGATTATCACATCCAGAAAATGGAGGTCGGGGTAATCTTCCACGTTTCAATAACATTAAATCTTTTGAATCTCAAGGCCGTTATGATGATAGCCAAAACGTGTACGACAGTCAAAATCATCATGATAACCAAAGCTCGTACGACAGTCAAAATCATTATGATAACCAAAACCCGTACGACAGTCAAAATCATTATGATATTACCTATGAAGAGACCAATACCAACACTTCTATACAGAATGTGACAAACAACATGTCAACATTCAACACGCAAGGAGATCTTCACCACGAAGAGCCAGAAGACAATATTTACAACGAGACGACAGCAATTACGCACAATTTCATGGACAGTTTCATAGAGCCCAAGCTCAAAACAAAGTATCAATCTGGAAACCCTGAAAACTATGACTACGATATCAATGAGTCGTTCATGGATGAGATAAGTGAAGGCAAAGAGAACAATATAGGAAAAAGCAGTTTCAAAAGCAATAACCAACGAGTCAATTTCAAAAAGTTGTTAAAGTTTGCTCCTGGAGAAATTGAAATTCCAGACAAATATAATGGCATGGTATTTGATAAAAGACTCAATAAATGGGTCAAACACACCCGCAAGTCGTATGATGAAAGCGTCTCGTCCAGATCCTTCAATGTTACAAGAGACGACGAGAATGTAAATGCTTTGAATGCTATAGCTGATTTATCAGTAGCCAATTCGGGAACCAAATATACCGGAAGTTCCAATACAAGTGCCAATAGCACAGATCCACATGTAACAACAGGCAACAATACAATGATGAACAATGAAATCACGTTCGATCAGCTTCCTAATGTGTCAAATATTTCCCAGATTGACACAACGTTTTCTGCCAGCAAAAAAGCACTTGTTTCCATCCTTATTGATGTAATCCAGAAGAACCGCAATTGGGACATGGTCAAGGATATCACTGTGGCCAATAAGGGATTATCCACACTAGTGGAGTTCAACCAAATGCTCCCTAATCTAAGGGTTCTCAATGTGGACCACAATTTGCTACGCAATCTAGACGGTCTTCCAGATAGGATAGATAACATATCTGCCCGCTCCAATAAACTAAATGGGCTTCTTTCTTTGGAACGATATCAAGATCTCGAGATTCTTGATGTTTCCGACAATTTCTTCAAAACCCTTTCGACCTTTGAAAACTTGTTTCATCTCCGGTATCTCAAAATCAGTTGCAATTTGATCAACAGCATCAGTTCCCTAAGCAAGCCCAGCTTTCAAAACCTCTTGAGTTTGGATCTCTCAAATAATTTCATTAGAGGCTCTGTGAACTTGAAGCGGTTCAAATACTTGCAAAACTTGCAAGAGTTGGATTTGTCTGATAACTTTATCAATACCTTGGACGGAGTGAAGTTTTTGCCCAAATTGATAATTTTGAAAGCGGACAATAATCCAATGAAACGCTTCAGCTATAATGTTGTGGATCCTAATGACACTTCGTATCATAAATGTTTGAAAAAGTTGACTTTGAAGAACAACAACTTGCTGGAAATCAACCTTAGCCATTTCAAAAACTTGCGGGTTTTGAGGATCAATGACGCAATACAGTTTAAACATTTTTCCAAACTTCACAAATTGGACGAGTTGTTGCTCAATGGTGATTTTGAATCATCTACAAAGAAAACAAATTTGAATTACGTCATATTGAAAGATGCAATGGAGTATAATACTATCACAACATTGAATATCACCAACACCGGAATATCCACTTTGAAAATCCAACAATCCCTGGCTCTTGAAACTTTATATTGTTTGTTCAATAAAATTAGTAACTTTCAAGTTTTAATGGAAGACATCAAATTTTTTACAAACCTCAGAAGACTCGATCTTCGCTTCAACCCTATAACCATTGAATTCTATCTGGTCGGCAACAAAAAACATCTATTGAGTTGCTATTACAACCATAATATCGCTAAACAGGACGAAACCTCGGAAGACCAAGACTCTGATTACAGCACCCTAGAGGAACATCCCTCAGCTTTGAGCCCTCAAGACATCTTCAAAGGACCATTGCAGCGCAAATGGCAGCTCCAAGACGAACAGTTTGTGGAAAGTTTAAAGTCAAACAACTTGAGCATTTATAAAAAAAGAATTTACTACCAGGGTTTGATCTTGTCCATCTTCCGCAAGTTAAAATATCTCGATGGTTTGCTCATATCCTCCGAGAAAAGATCACAGATCATGAAAGAGTTTGATTTGCATTTTAAACAACAAAGATAGTTTAATCTTCACAGCGTTTTATCTATAGTTCTAAATTTATATCTATGTGTTATGCCTTCTAAACAATGTATTCTTTATTTAGTTTTCAGGGCTAGAATAGTTATTATTTGGCCCAGTGGTATAAAAGTTCTGTCACCTTTTTATCAAGTATGACCAATACCCAAATCGATTTTTGTAGCATTGGAAAATCAAAAAATGCTTATTATAAGTGCAAGTTGATCACAGGTGTTGATTTCAATATTTGCGTTTCTCCATTTGATCTCTTATATTACCGGCTCATAGTTAGCTTGATAATTAATTGAATAGGCAAGAGAGGAAGTATAAGATGGATTGCTTTAGTAAAGTAATAAGGATATCAAAAACCAGAGATTCCTTGCGCTATTATTGTTCTTGTGTTTGATATTATTTAATAAACAGTACCAAAATGTAAAGGGCAACATACAATGATGGCTCAAGACTAGAAAAAAATAGTAATATTATCTGTAATAGTACATACTTGCGCAGTATAAACTTTGCAGGTAAATGTTCTTGTAGAAATGTAAGTGACAATAAGTGTGTCATTTCGTAAAAAGAGTAGCTTCAAATTCTTAGCTGAGATTGTAACTCAGAGAATAATTTAAATATTCATCAGTTAAGCTGGATATCTTGAAAACCAGAAAGAAGAAAAAAACGTTTTATTACCACATTTACTGTCACTTTTCAAAAAGTAAACCCATCTTATGTTAGAATATAGCAATAACTCTACAATCTACAGCTGCAGTCTCTAAAACTTGTACCCGTTATGTCTATAAAACTTGTATACCTAAACTATTTATTTTTACCGCTAAAATCCAACTTTTCAAAAGTTCTGCTGGCTTTTTTGACAACGTCATGGACGTACTGTTCCTCGGAAATCTTTACAGTGGTCACACGGGTGTCCTCGTCAATCAAATGATCAGGTATGACGATCATGATGACCATGTTGTCAGTCAAGTTGTCTAGATATATGTTTTTAGAGTTGGCGTATAAGGTGAGAGATCTGAAACGAGCAGAGATTTTCTCAACTGATTTTTTATAGTTTTTTATAATTCCAGAAACCCGTTGGGTAATGGAGTTTAGATTGTCCAACTCCTCTTGAGGAACGTCCGAAGGATAGGTTGCAATGGAAAGAAAAGTAGAGGTTTCGAAAACCATAATTGTTTCTGCATTTACAATTGAGGCGAAATTCTTCAAATGCTTTTGCATTGTTTGAGTTTCTGGGATTAACGACCCTACAATAGCAGACCATGCCCTATATAAGGACTCGTCCCAAATGGACGTTCCTGCAAAACGTATCTTATCGAAATAGGTCATGTTGGAAGCGCCTTTTCGAAGTCCAAACGTGAAGTCATTCATCACTTTTAGCCGCTCTTCTTCGCTCACCAAATCCATCTTATGAATAAGAATAAAGATTTTGCATCTAGGGCTAAGATTTCTCAATGTATTCAAGATAAGATTGAATATCTCTATATCTTTAGGCTGGGTGTCTTCAATATCAAACACATAGATCAACAACTCTGCATTGTTCAACTTGGTGCTCCCCGTCTTGATGTAGTTCAACATAAAAGCATCTTGCCCTCCACAATCCATGAGCGACAAGTTCAAGTTGTTGAGAAGTCGTATTTGAGTTCTCTCAACATCAATAGTAGCCCCTAGCCGTCTGGTGTCAATCGCAGAATAGTTTGAAAAGATCATGTTCCGCATCGATGACTTCCCTGACCCGCTCTTGCCCATTAATAGTATATTCTTGTAGCTCATTGTCGTCTTGTAGATGTTCCTTTAAGCGCTGTCATAGCATAGTCAACTCATCTAACTGATGTCACTATATAAAATACGCCCTTGGTAATGTAGGGTGAAAGTGTCCGGGATGGTACCGGACAGGGCCGGACATACACCGGATCGGTAGCGGAATGGTTGGACGGTACTCATGTTGTGTTCCATTATAGGTTTGATATAATAGTGATTATTCGTGATGAAGTGGATATCAATAAGAGAAATATCAATAAAAGTGTACGGAAAAGTAAAATTGTATTTCGCTACAAATTTATTTTTATACATATGAGTGAGATTATAACATTGGTGCTCAACTCTTGTATGCTTGTAGTCCTATAATTTAGCTAACTAGAAACATTTGGTTCTGTCATTCTTTGTTCTTTAAACAACTTTCATTTTTGGCCAGCTAACTATCGGTTTGGTTTTTAAAATCGTTGGTTTCGGGAATCGAACCCTTGAGCCTACCAGGTCTTTTCCTCTTTTCCGAGAGTGCTAAACATTGGGCCAGCCGGTCCAGTGGCTGTCAGACCTTAATGTAATGAATTTTTGGACTGTAATTTGCATGAGGATATTTTAGGGCTTTGCTGAAAGTTCTAATAAAAGACCTAACAGGGTGAGATTGTGATCAACAGGACATGATTGAGTCTTATCAAGTCTCTTTAGACATAGCGTGTATATACGCAATTGATATGTACTGGGCTCGAAATATAAGATATTTTTTCATCCACAACAACACTGATCTCATAGACAAATCAATTCAAGGCATAGTATATTTCATAAATTACCCTCTAGGCCATCTTATTTTCTATTATACATGATATTAATTGCCAAGATATATCCTCGAAAAGTAAAGATATTCTGTCTTTTTAATGGAAATATGCCTATATGTCTTACTATTGTCAGGTGGCCAAGTTGGTTATGCCATGCGCCACACAAAATAGTGCAGAATAGCGCAGAAAAACAAGTGTGGCGTTCCTTACTTGGGGTTTTGGTACTCGATTCGCGCTGTTGACGTTTTGGAATTTTCATCAATCGTTTTATTGAGTTAATTCTATGCTATCCAGGTTAATTTCATTTAAAAAAAGGACACCAGAGTTTTAAAATTGTCTGCTATATTAAAGTGTTATTTATAATAAACAACCTCAAGTTTTCGAATAAATATTTGATATAACGGAAAATTTTCAGTTTTGACAAAAAGTTGTTTCTATTAAACCGTATTCTAGAGTCTTTACAGCATACCAAACCATGCAACAATTATAATTCTATACTCTCCAAATCCTAGAGATTTGTTTCGTGTAAAATTTGTTCATTATTTGGCTTTTATACATTATTTAATAGTGAAAAGTATCAGCTTGTCGAAAATAACACGTAATTCATTGAAAATCGTGTTGTTCACCCCTCAGAGGCTGTTTGGTTATTTTTTGACAATATAACATAGCTTTTGACTGCTTTTTTTTTTTATTTGTGCTTCCTTTAAGATTGGGATGAGGTCTTATTCCAAAGTAGCACGCATCTCAAGAGTTAAAAAGAGTATTGTTTATTATGGGTTCTCAGAGGAACTTCTATTCAATAATAATAATTATATAATGTAAAACTAGCATATTTCAACTTCATGTATATATCGAATATTTTGTAGGGCTCGGTAAAGCGTAATGTGCTTATCAATAAGTTTTATATCTCTGTGCTGGGCAGTCCGTTTAATAATACCTTTTATTACTATTCAAATTACAGTTGCAAATGGTTTAATGCTATCTTGACTTGAGTTTTTTGTTCTTTCGCAGTTCTACTTTCTGAATTGTTTTCTTACGTTCTTCTGTAATTTGTATATTAACTGCAAATTGGTGATAAACTTTGGCTGTTTTTGCCAAAAATTATAAAGTAAGTTTTAATTTTGAATACAACGACATGTCAATTGTATTAAAAGAGTTTTATTGTTGAAAGCGTTAATTAATATTAGAGCGAAAAACTCCAAATTTTAGATGACTGATAATTACTATCATAACATGAGCTCAACTGGTGAGGAACACGGGTTCGATTTCCATACGAACACTTCGCTGCTTTTTAGGATAGTGAACGTGACTTCACCGGCAAGTGCAACTGTCTGAAACACGGCCTAGACCAAACTCCAATTGGCTGAGAAGACTATAATTAACAGGACATTAGTGGGTCTTACCAATTCCCTTAGACATATGTAGCAAACTGATATGTACGAAATATATGATATTATTATAAGATTCTACAAAAGATTTGTTAAATGCTCATCAACATGCAATACAGCATTGTGGATATACTTGTATTTTTCAGTCAATAGTGCACCAAAAATCTTATCGATATCTGGAAAAACACATTGCTACAAATGTTCACAACTAATAAATAGTAATGAATAGCTAGAGAGAACCCTATACACCTTACCATATTGAGAACCGGGTAACCATTACATAATCACTTACGGCATCGTCATAGTAATGGGTAAGATGAAACATGGCTTGATGATGATCTGTATATAAAGGAAATATCCAATATTTTTTTTATTATTATTATCATTATCGTTGTAAGAGAGGCCGAGTTCAAATAAAGGTTGAAAGATGGGGCTATTTAACAGAAAAAAGAAGGAGAAAGAGTCAAAGGAAGCGGAGGATTATAATCCGTACACGGGGACTTCTATGCCTCAACGTGAAAAGAAGTTTGATGCTTTCAAGGACTATGCTGCGCAGAAGAACAAGTTTGTGTTTAAACCGCGTGGGGCTGATGAGCCAGTTGAGGAGAATTACAATGACCAGTTCAATAACAATCCAGAGGGGCCTCGGGGACCAGGAGGACCGTCTCGAAAGGTTGGTGGGGGCCCATATAGTGCTGCTCAACAGGGGCCTGAATATGAAGAGACGTACCAGGAATACAAGGCACGGATGGCCAGAGAGAAGGAGCAGAAGGACAAGCTTGACAAGATCCGGAACGGAACCTATAGAAACAATAGCATGGGATATGATAATGCTGGAGGAATGCCTGTAAGTACTTATGACGAAGATGATTTGAATGCTCCTGCCGGAAACTATAACCAGTACGACGCAGACGATTTGAATGCGCCTTCACAGCCAAACGGCTACGGCGAGGAGCACGGCTATGAGCAGCAACAGCAGCAGATACAAGAGGAGACAGAAGAGGAAAGAGCACAACGAGAAGAGGAGGAGGAAATCGAGGATATCAAAGGAGAGCTTTCTTTCACTAGAGACAAATCGCTTGCTTCTACCCAAAGAACCTTACAAATGGCCCGGAATGCTGAGATTTCGGGCCAAAACTCGTTGGGTCTTCTTGGTTCTCAGTCTGAACGGTTGTATGATACAGAATCCAACATCCGATTGGCCCAGACACAGAACCGCATAGGCACCGAAAGAGCCAAGGAGCTCCGGACTGCTGGCAATGTGTTCAGAGCTCCGCAGAACCCGTTCAATAAGAAACACCGTCTTAGAATGAAAGAAGAGAAATTGCGTGCGGATTTGGTCCACGACCGCACTGTGCAAGACCAGCAACGTAAACAGTTTCAGGAATCCGAACGTAGAGTCAAAGAAAACTTGTATACCAGCACCAAGTACGGAACTGCTCAGGAACAGAAAACTAGAGAAGCAGCTTTGCATCAACACAAACAGTATTTGTATGATGACGAGGATTCAGAAGAAGAAGAGAAGGAGTTGCAAATCGGCCATAATTTGAAGGAGATCCATGGTTATTCCCAAAGATTGCATAAATTGGCTCTTGCCCAAAGTGATGAAATCGAGAAACAAAACTCAAGACTTAATTACTTGGCTGAGAACATGGATGAGCTAAATATTGGCGTAGAACAGAATAAAGAACGTTTGCGTATGATTGTCCATAAATAGTCCGTCTTGTTTGCATCATACTCTCATTTGCTTTGCTAATATTTTAGATTTAGAAGCTGTTGACCCGTTACGATGCCACTTTTTGTTTTCAATTGTTTTATACTTTTTTAATATATTAGCATTTTGCTACTCTTTTGTAGCATGTTGGTTAGATTTTGCCTTGGAATCAGTAGTGCCGTTATCGTAAAGTAGGCTTGAGCAAACCCTAATATACCATTCACTGAAACTACAAACGTTTGGAGAATCTGTTTATTTATGAAGAATATAAAATTAAATATTTGAGTATTGCTGCTTTTTACGATGCTGAATGTGATTTCATAGGCAAGTGCAACTGTCTGAAAAACGACCTAGACCAAAGTCTAGTGCTAACTTTTCAATAGTAATATGCCTATATGTCTTACTATTGCCAGGTGGCCAAGTTGGTTAGGCCATGCGCCACACAGAATAGTGCAGAATAGTGCAGAAAAACAAGTGTGGCGTTCCTCACTTGAGGTTTTGGTACTCGATTCGCGCTGTTGACGTTTTGGAATTTCCATCAATCGTTTTATTGAGTTAAATCTATGCTATCCAAGTAATTCTCATTTAAAAAATGTACACCAGAGTTTTAAAATTGTCTGCTATATTAAAGTGTTTTTTATAATGAACAACCTCAAGTTTTCGAATAAATATTTGATATAACGGAAAATTTTCAATTTTGACAAAAAGTTGTTTTTATTAAACCGTATTCTAGAGTCTTTACAGCACACCAAACCATGCAAAAATTATATTCCTATACTTTCTAAATCCTTGAGATTTGTTTCGTGTAAAATCTGTTCATTATTTGGCTTTTATACATTATTTAATAGTGAAAAGTATCAGCTTGTCGAAAATAACACAAAATATGTAAAAACTCGTGTTTATCACCTCTCAAAACATGTTTCTTTATCGCTTGACAGCATCCTGTAGGTTTATATTGCTTTTTGTTTTATTTCAGCTTGTTTCAAGATTTAGATGAGGCTTTATTTCAAAGAAACTTGTACTTGGTATTAATCATAAGATATTGTCAAAAGAGCATATTTAAACTTACACTATACATTTAATAAGTTATGGAACTAGGTAAAGCGTAATGTGCTTATTAATAAGCTTTATACTTGAGTTCAGCGGATGCCGCTTTTAAAAAGCTTTCATACCCATTAACTTGAAGTTACAATTGTTTTTTCGCCAAAAATTATAAGGTAGGTTTTAGTTTTTGATTCAACAATATGTCATTTGTGTTGAAAGTGCTTTGTTGCTGAAAATAAAAGTCAAAATTGAAGCAAAAAAGTACAATTTCCAGATTATGTTTATTTATACAACCTGCTTATAGTTGTACCTTATTTAAAAAGAACGTTGAATAATATCATGAATAGTAGGCTTGTAATATACTAAACATTACTATAATTATTATTACAAATTCCGGACACGAACATTTTTTACCCTCTGCTTTTGTAAGATGTTGAGCAGAAAAGTGTAACAGTCTGAAATACGACCTAGATCAAGTCTAGTGCTTAGTTGGCAATTTATTAGAATAGAAGTTTATGATTATTGGACATAAGTTGGATTTACCCACCAAGTTTTACCACAGCCCTCTAGACATAGCGCGTTTATATGAAACTGATATTAACTGGGCTGGAAATATAAGAAGTTATTAATATAGAGTGGTTTGGTAGGGGCATTAAATTTTTCTTCAACATGCATTAATTATGTATCTGGCAATTGAAAAGCCCAGGAAAAGTATTGTAAAAAATTCAATGGACAAACCTTGAGTTAATCGTTCTTGAAATAAGGACTACGGCAATTCAAAAGTGTCAAATGCTTCCTTTCCATATTCCTGGCTTACTAAATTGATTGGTTTCTTTTTTCTCCTTGATTGTTTATATACTATTATTGATCTTTATTGGCCAGTCAACAATGCTTGATAGTGAATGAACAAATAGTGATATTATATATGTAAAGCCCAGTACATGTCAGTTTCGTATATACGCGCTGAGTCTAAAGGGACTTGGTAAAGCCCAATGCCCATCTTTTGTTCAGGTGTGGAATCATTGAGAGATCATAAGACATTGATTTACAATGGTTCAATAAACTGAAATACATAAGTTCACTACCAAACAATTGTGTAAAACTATTAAATCATCTAAATACATAAAAAAAAAGATACGATTATGTTGAGCAATAAAACAAGAAAAAAAAAGATAATCTAATACAAAGGTTTGTTGAAGAAATCAGCAATTCTATCGAGAAGGGTTAATTTGGAGCCATCTTCTTTATGATGGTAATCTTCATTCTGTTGTCCCTCAACACAGTTTTGTTGGTCACCAAGATAAAAGTTTGTTTGGAAGACAGCACCAATTAACATGAGGGAGCTTACGCTGACGGCCATGATGAAAAGGGTATGGTTGACTTCCTGGTAAGCTTTGATAGCGCCTAATCTAGGAGCAGAGCCCCAAGGGGTAGAATGGATGACAGTGACGTCTTCAAACATGGAATCAGCCAAATAAGCGGAGGAGACGTATTTTCTCAAGGCGTGTTTCAACTTGGAGCTCCAGATGGCGGCGGTTATAGCGGAGCCCACAGCGGCGCCGATGCTACTATATAAAGACAAGACAGACATTGTGGAGGCCATATCTTGATGGGGAACGGCAGCCTGGGCGGCAACTTGGGTTCCCATGACAGATGCGGCATCACCAAAGGTTTCGATGATCAAACCAGCAATAAGCCAAGACATCTTAGGAGGGGCTGTGGTGGAGGAAGCTCTGACATAAAGACCCATACCAATGAGCTTGACGGCGATACCTGTGACTTGGAATACTTTGTAGCGGCGGAAGATTCTGAAGACGACGCCCCAGAAGACGCCGAAAAAGACAAGGCCCATGGTCAAGGTGTTGGAAAAGTAGACCCAGTCCTGTTTGTTGAGGTCGAAAACAGCGTAGGTGTAGGAGGTGAAGTACAAGGTGGCAAAGTAGCCAGCCATTTGATAGATGAAGTCAATGATGACGCAGCAGATAAACGTTCTGTTGGTCAAGGTTCTTTTAGGCAACGAAGGGAAAGGAGCTATCCAGATTTCGAAAATAACATATATAAGCAAGAACACAGCGCCTACAACAACCATTGCTATCATACTGGGGTTTTTCCAGCCGCCGTCAGCGTAGGAATACAAGGAGAATGGCAACAACAACAAGGTGAAAGCAAAGCCCAATAGAACCAAACCAAACGCATCGATTTCAATCATTGCTTCTTTGAACAAGACCAGATAGGCTTTGAAAGTAGCAGCATTGGATCTCTGGACCTGCTCTTTTTTCTGATGGAAAGGATCAGCACCATAAGGCACCATGCCCTGCTTGTTGGCTTGGTGGTCCAACCAGAACATCACACTGATAGCAGGCACCAAGGCTGCAGGGGTGATGATGGCAAACATCCCGTAGCCCCATCTCCAGTTGGAGTCCACAATCTGGTCCACAATATAGCCAGAGACCCAGGTGGTGACCAAGTACGGAATGTCCAACAACGAGGTCACAAAAGATCTCCATTTCAAAGTGGTCATATCAGCCACAACCACCGAGTTCAACAAGCTCACCCCCGACTGGCCAATGGCAATAAATACCGAGCCTATCACATACGCAGCAATGGTGGGAGAACACGCTACTATGATGAACCCCATCACATACAACACCAACACGAGCACATATGTGATTGGTCTGGACGTGACATCCGAGATCTTGGCAATAAACGGCTTGGCTACGGCTCCTATCACCGACGTTGCAATCGTCAATGTCGACAACATCGAATGCCGGTTGAAAGACGACGTCGCATACGGTTGGTAGTTGTATGTAGTACTTGAATCCAACGTCGCCATCCATGCTGTCAAGAAAATCGAGCCTGCGAATATGTAAAAGTACGTTTTGCTCATATAATCCTTCACCACCTCTATTCTGGCCACTCCTCTCGTTTTTTCCGGCCCTCCATCCGGCACATATTGCTGCCTTTTCTCTTCATCGTTAACTGCGGACACACTGTCGCTGGAAATGGCCTTCTCTGGTCCACTAGACATTTTCATGTTCCTTGTGTCGCTCTCATTGTCTCCAGAAGCACCGCACCCTCCACGATATCCACTGCTATTTATACGTCTCTGCGTAAAACCGGAAAAGTTGTTCATTTAGGCTTTCTCTACTACGCCAAGACGATTTTCCTGCATACACTTGCCGTTAGGCAATCGCTTTTGCTAGTGCAAAAATAATATTAAAAATAAAAGTAAAGCTTATTCTACTTCTGAATACATAACTCGCTCCCATCCAATTATAGATTACTTGCTTTATTCCCATACATTGACGTTTATCTAATCAATCTAATCTATTTAATCAGTTGTACAGCACTCATACGTGTGCCTTCCTCATTTTCATTCCCCTAGTTCGCCAAAAATGCCCATTTACTCCTCTAAAACCTCCCCAGATCCATTCTCGCTCAACTGTTGGCTTGCCAGTGCATTCATAAACTGCCTTCACCATCTGACAAATCCCCGAAAATACTCATGCAGCTACATGCAGGCAAATCTAAATCCTAGGGTGTGGTTTAAAATCGGTTTTCAATAACCTTATATAATTCAGTAATGTTTATACGCCTGTAAAAAGACGTGATAAAAAGCAAAGGGTAAAAGTTGATTCGTTTGCAAAGCTAAATTTATGGCCGTTTGCAACTGGTTCAACTTGTAGACCAAAAGCGGAAAAACAGGATCCTGGGCGGTTTTTTCCACTTTTGGCCAAAACAATTATATCAGACTTGTATGTAATAATAGAATGAGCTTTGGTGCAAGTAGGTGACAAAAAAAAAGCGCACCATCTTTGGCAATTTTGCCTATTTTGCTCTATTCTCTTGTAGACACTGGATACAAACGCCGAGACATAATGTTCCACTCTAGTCAAGTATTAAGTTAGAGATCATACAAGCGATCTAATCGATCAAAAGCAATAAAATATAGATAAAGTAAAGGTAAATCTGTACATTCTAATAAAAGATTTTTGCATTACCGTTACGGTATATTGAATAAATTCTGACTGTCGAACCTTCGCATTAGGTTTCCTACCAATCATGTTAGTATCGGTGATGTTAGCAGTAATTGTGTCATTCTTTCACTGCCAATTAGTCTACTAATCAGTTGGCTATACAAATAGAGGGTGCAAGATAAATAGATCGATCCATTTTGGGTTTAAATGCTTGAAACGGAAATCCCGTCGGAGAAATCCTTCTTGGCATGAAAACTTTTCTTGATAGGGTCATCGCCATATATTCTATTATTCAATACGCTGTGCCAAGATGTTTCCGAATGGTCTATTGTGCTGCGGCATCAATGGTGGTACAGAATAGAACATTGAAATATCATGGTATAAGCCACTGAGCCATCCGACTCAGTGGTTAATCAATCAATATAACTATATGCCTCCTAGATCCTTTCAAATTCTAGACAAATCTTGTAAAATATGTAATATACAGAACTCGATATATTACATTATTATTAGCTAGTCCGAAAGCTAAATTTAAAACATCTACGCTTATTTTGCTAAAAAAGCATTTTTAATGGTGATATGAATTAGTTTCAACACTTGCGAACATTCAAAGTTAGTACATGTAAATTATATACTTGTCGTGCTCAGTATTATGTAATTGTTCACTCAACTTCTCAAATGTTATATACCTGGACTGGCCGGTTTGAATAGCAACATGGCCCAGTTGGTTAAGTTATGAGCCACCGTTAGCGTTTTTCACAGGCGGTCATTGGGGTTCAACTCGCGCTGTCGCTAATTCTGGATATAATGAAGATGTGATAAACAAAAAAAACTTTTAGGTTATATAATTAAGCCGGTATATTATTCAAATATTGACTTTTTGCTTGAGCTGTTATAATGGCATTAACGTGTAAAATCCTTCATGTTCGTTGTAAAAATACAAAGTAAGAAGATGATATATTCTACTAAAATGATGTTTCTTCTGAATGGTTGATTATCAGCCAGTAATTTATTAGAGAGCCCAAAATTGTAACATTACAATTTGATGCTCCAGAATTTATGATATTGACAGTGAGGGGGGTTGATCTTTCAAAGTGGCGGAGCACTAGTTGACTTTAAGCACTTTGAAAATCAACCAGGCTATTAAATAATGCATTTTATTTATATTTCGAGCCAGTACATGTCGCGCTAAAGGGGCTTGGTGAAGCCCAGTAGGGAAAATCCTGCCAGGCTTCAACCACGCTATTAATACCCAACAAAAGTATAATTATATCAACTACAAAGTTAACAAATATAGCCACAGCCCAGTTCAACAATAAGCAAGGTTTGATTTTCCAGATTCTAACCTAATCACCTGCACACGCTTTATCGAAGAAATAAGCTGACCATTTTCCAATCGGGAATTTAAACCATTTTCAAATACTCGTTAAAACAACCGTAAAATGGGGATCATGTCTGAATAACTAAACCTTTTTCAGAAGCTAATTTGTTCAATTTAATGAAAACATCATTCCACAGTTTGGGGGTGCTACTAACAGACATGATATTAGAAGGCGAGCAAAACAATTCTCTGTCAGCGCAAACTTTAACAGTTTTCAAAACTTGTCCTAATTTGGAATACTGATGCAGTTTCAACAACTGGTGCGAAAGAGTGACAAGCCAGCTTTCGTGCAAAGTATTTGGATTTTCCTTCATTAGACGTTTAACATTATTGCAAAGTTGTTTAGACAGAATGTCGGGACTAAAGTTTGCAATTCCTTTGTTTGTCATTCCTCTGCCGAACGCGTTCAAACAGTAGCGACCCAACAAGGCCTGCGGGCTTGTGATTTTATTTTGTGTGGAGTTTTTTCTTTTCATGAGTTTTTTCTGCATTTTCAAGTTTATTTTTAGATCCACTTCGTTCTTGTCCTTGAAAATGAATTCTTGCTTTTTCCATTCGTTGACCAAATCAGTCCTCACCGGCGTGGACAACTCGTTGTAAACTGCCGTGTCGATAAGAGGATTATTGATAAGAAACAACTCCTGTGTAGAAATCAAACTGCTGACATCACTCTGGGAATTAATGGTGATTGCTGTTCTGGCAAGGGCAGGGCTTTTGCCCTGGTGAATATAATTCTGTGTTGGTGATTCTTGTTTACGTACATTATGTTTTTCGTTGAACCGTTTCGACAATTTTTCGGATTTTTGCTGGGCCTTGATTTCAGCCTGTATTTCTTTTGGAAGGTTATTGAAAACATCTAAATGATAGTCTTTAGGAAGCAGGAAACTTATTTCATTACTCGGCTGTTTTACGTTGTCAAAATCTAATTTTTGCTGTGGCAAAAAGTCTTTCTTTTTTCTCTCGTCTACAAGTTTACTGATTTTCACACCTACACCTCTTAGTTCAGGAAGCTCTACGCCAACCATTTTTAATAAATCTTTCACTTCGGTCAACAAAATACCAAAATCGTTGGTGGGCAATCCGATTCGCGAGCTTTTCGTTATTAGCTCACATTGGCCCATGCCTAGAAACTTGGTGGTCACGGTATTTGGGATTTTCTTCATAATCTTGAGGGTTAGCAACGACCCAATTTTCTGGTAGTGAGCCATACGTTTCACTAGCTCGGTGGTAAGATCGTATAAAAACAGGTCTACCTGGTTGTACGTTTCAAAACGAATTCCCCAGTTCACGTCTATGGAGATGGACTCTTTGTTTAAAATATGGTTGTGGTAGTCAGATCGTAGATACTTGATAAGAGATTGGTAGTCGTCTGATCCTTGGAGATAATTATGAATCTTTGTGCCCATTTTAGTGCCAAATAGTTCAGACAACTGTTTGACACTGATGTGTTTCTCATAAATGTCGCTAATCAGTAGCTGTTTATATGATTTTTCAGGGAAATAAACACTTGTTAGTTTCTTGGCAAGACTAGGCCCCACGCCAGGCAATTCCTGAAACAAATGAGCCTGTAAAAAAGGTCTAGGATCCTCTTCTGTAGAATTGATATAATATATTCCACGCGGTTTGGCCTGCTTAAGTGCTAAACGAGACAAGATCCTGTTATTAGCTATTCCTATACTGACATCACAGCTGGTGAGCCGCTTGATGTCTTGCTGTATTTTCTCTGCTTTTTCTATGGAATGTTCTCTTTCCAATGATGGAAATGTCACCTCAATGATGCATTCATCCACCGATAACGGTAACACACAGCTCACATCAACATCGCCAAGTAAATATTCGTAAAACTGCCGGGAGATGCTCTCGTATGTTGGAAACTCGTATTTCAAACATATCAACTCTGGACAAAGCTTCTTAGCATCTCTGACCCACATCCCATTGCGTATACCAAACGCACGCGCTACATAGTTACAGCTGCTGATATCTGAAGTCAACGTCCCATGACTAACACACATTGGAAGAGTCTCGAAGTCCACATCTGGACATTTCAACGACGAAGCCCGTACAAAGAAACAGTCAAAATCCAAATAAAAAAGCAATGTTGATTCTTTGCTGTTGGAACCATCGTACTTCTCAATGGATTTGATAGTATATTCTGTCTTTAAATTCGATCTCCAGGTGCTTAAATGATGCAACCTAGAATTCTCGAAAAAATATTTCAAAAAATTAGGGTTTCTCGAATCTAAAGGATGGTTGGAAAACCCTACTGGAATGGGGGTTTCCTGAACCACTGCAGTCATATTGGATTGCTCAGTGTTCTCATCGACAATTAAATTGCCTTCTAACGAGTTTGGTAGTTTGTCATTTGATAAACTGCTATGGTTGACATAATCATTATCACCGTCACTGGTTTCTTTACCAAACGACAATTCCTTTTGGCCATAGTCTCGTTTATGAACAATACAATAAGGTCTCCAATCTAGCAATTTGTTTTCTTTAACAGAATCCACTATCCATTCTGGTTTTACCACTTTATAGTTTCTGAACTCAATGTGTTTACGAGGCGTCAATTTGCTGGCTACAATGTGCGTTACGGCAGATTTCCTTGACATGTGGTGAAGAAACGTTCCCCCATTCAATATCACAAGCTTGTGGATTTCATTGATACTAGGAACTGTATAGCCATTGACATGTATTATACAGTTTTCAAACACCTTTGATTCCGCTATTATAGGCTGTGTTTGTTGCTTTCGCTTTTCACCAGGAGTTTCTATCAAATTCATAAAGTTGATCCTTTGCTTATTCCATTCAACATACGTTTCATCAGCTTTCTGTTGTTTACGGGTTTTCCTACGGAAATACGACTCATAATCACCAAACTCTCCTTCTTCTTCTTCATCGTCCTCGGTGATTTCATGTTCATTATCCTCTGCAACGTCTTGTTGCTTGAATAATAGGTTGAATTCTTCTTCTATACTGTCTTTATTATTGTCATCATCATTGCTAGTGTCGCCATTATTGGCTGTTCTTAACAAGGAGCTAACCTTTGGTGTTGATGTATACTTTGGAGTAGAAGTAAACTTAATAAGCTCTTCTGTTTGTTTGTCACTACAGATTTGTTGTTTACCACAGATTTGCTTTTCAGCACCACTTTTTTTTTTACTAATTGTCTGTTTCTTACTAGGAGTCGAACAAAAAACACTATTTTCTAAGTCCTGTTGTTGTTCTGGACGGGTTGCCAAAGGTGTAGCTATTTTTCGCTTACGACTTTTAATATCACCAAAAGAAGATGGAGAAGGGGAAATATAATCTTGGAAATCGTCCAATTTTCGAGTCTTTTCTGGACTTGGGTACTTTTTTGTAATAAAATCAAAGAGAACTTCGTCGTCATCATCTCCAAATGAGCTTACTACAAACGAAGACTCGCTGAAACTTGCAAACTTGTGAAAATCCAGAATATTCTGTTTACCATTTACTTGTTCCTTTTCTACATCATTCTGCCGGCGCTTTACGCCAGTCAAATCATTAAATGCTTCTTTACCAGCCAAAGCATTAAGCGCCGCTTTCTTTTCAACAGTTTTAAACTCCCCTCCAGCTTGTTTTAACCTGTTTGCCACTGACTTTTTCTCATGTTCCCCAGGCTTTTTAACAAACCGGCTTTCAATCCTTTGAAAAAGATTATTCAACTCTTCAGTTTCATTAGTCAACTCGCTGATACCATCGCTTTCAAAACTCATCTATCAGATATACTACATCAAACATTAGTCTATAATATAGCCATTCAAAACATCTCATCGCCCATCATTATATTCGAGAATGAAAAACCCTTACATGTGAACATCCGTACACCATCGCCGGGGAAATATGCACAGAGCATATTTTGGTTGTAGATTATATGCAAGGTCGTATTATACAATTTTTCAACAACTGTCTGAGTATATGATTGGTCGATTGACGAATTCGATATAATGCCTATTGGGCGCACAAATTCGGTGTGTAGAGCTCAATATCTTTTTTCCTGCATTATCTGGCCCGAGTCAATTAGTCACGAGTCGAGATCCGAGTCAAAACTTTATGACTGATTTAGCGAGAGTATTTAGGTATGACATGCATCATACTATAATAGATATGAGCAAATTTCCAATATAAAAGCGTTAAATAACAGCTGTTGTCCGTCAGTTTTACCAGAAATGTATTGGAGAGAACCATCACAATGTCTAGTAAAGAAGATATCATAGAAACAACAACAGACTCCAAGTTGCAGCGGTTTATCACCAAGCTTGATTCGTATGGAGTTGAATCAAGAGGTATTGAGCGGATTGCTCCGTTTGAAAGAGCAACTGATAAAAGAAAGGCTATATTGCAAGTGAGTGGGTTATGGTTAGCAGCATGTGGTGGGTTGTCGTCGTTGTCGTCGTTTATTCTTGGGCCGTTGGTGTTTGAATTAGGATTGAAAGATTCGTTCATATATGGCTATTTTGGGATGTTTGTAGGATGTTTTGTTGCTGCTTACTGCTCTATTATGGGCCCTAGATCTGGCTGTAGACAGATGGTGAGTGCCAGGTATTTGTTTGGCTGGTGGCTTGTAAAAATTGTTGCATTAGTAGCAATTATTGGGGTGATGGGCTGGTCGGTGACAAATTCCGTTCTTGGGGGACAGATTTTGATGTCTGTTTCTGATGGAAAATGTCCTGTTGAAGCAGGCATTATCATTGTTGCTTGTGTCAGTGTTGTGGTATCGATATTTGGCATCAAACAGCTTTTGAGAGTGGAAACATTCCTAAGTATTCCCATTCTTATTTCCTTCTTCTTGATGTACATTTCCATGAAAGATGAATATGGTCATCTTGCGTTTTCTGAATCTATTGGTGATTCTAGAACCGTGAAGGGCCACCAGCTTTCGTTCTTTGCCCTAGCGTACTCTGTAACATCTACTTGGGGTTCCATTGCATCTGATTATTACATAGTTTTCCCAGCCACTGCAAGCGATGTTGAAGTCTTCACAATAACTCTTTTGGGGGTTTTGATTCCTACCAGTTTCACCTCGATTTTGGGCTTGTTACTTGGTAATATTGCGTTTGCTTACTCTGTATGGAATAATGTTTACCAGACAAATGGCTTGGGCGGCCTTTTGACCCAGGCTTACAGCTCGTGGGGAAAAGGAGCTAGAATCTTTCCTGTGCTATTGTTCTTGTCGCTAATCACTAACAACATTATCAACAGCTATTCTGCTGCTTTTGGCATCCAGTTGGCTGGCGCTTGGCTAGCAAAAGTTCCTAGATTCGTCTGGGTCATTTTCGTAACGATCTGCTATCTTGTAGCAGCATTGGTGGGCAGAGACCATTTCAGTGAGATTTTGGGAAACTTTCTCCCCATGATAGGCTATTGGATCTCCATATATTTCATTCTTCTCTTGGAGGAGAACCTCATATTCAGAACAACGTATCTTTACACCCCTCTGCTCTTTGTCAAAGAACACCAAGTGCCCCACGATAACAATAACCGCAGATTCTCCCGAAAACAGTACTACAATTGGACAATCTGGAACGATTACGACAGATTGACCCATGGTTACGCCGCCACCTTGGCATCTCTCTGTGGAGTCGCTGGCGCTGTTGTTGGCATGAACCAGACCTATTTTGTAGGCCCTATAGGCTCGTTGATCGGTAACAATGGCGGCGATTTGGGCATGTGGCTTTCAATGGCCTTCTCTGGTCTTATCTATCCTCCTGCCAGGTATATTGAGTTGAAAACCTTTGGCCGTTAATGTGTTTACTTCCTGTTATCAGCCACAGGGCCAGATGGCTCAGTGGCGAGTGCTGTTGGAGAAGAATAGACTTGGCACAAGTTTAGCAGATAGTACTTTCCAAGAGCAGAAAAAGACATAACATGTGCAGGGCTATAATCAAAAGGACATGATTGGTGTTTACCAAGTCTCTAGCCCGTATATACGAAACTGATATTTACTGGGCTCGAAATATATGATATTATTATTAAAGATACTTTTAGGTTCCATTATTTTAATTCACATCCTGTTAGTTTATAGTAGGAAACTCTTCAACTATTTAGGATCTTTTCAAAACTTGAAATGTCCTGTATCATTGGTGGTAAACATCATTCATATCATTTGATTGACCAGATATATTAAACCCCCTTATTCTCTGTTTTGCTCTTCTTGTAGTCTTTCTCCCTATTTCTCAACAGACTGGCTAGTCAATACTCATAGCCACTCGTTTCGATACACTTATGAGTCTACACAATGGCCTACAGCCTTCGATTACCTTTTAGGCATCTCATTGTTCTAATTTACTATTTATGACTCTATTTCCTCCTTCAGCCTTCTTCTATCTTTTTATATCTTTTTATATCATCAGTTACTTAGTTACCCCTTCTCCGCTCAATACAAATCCATCTTAATATTACATATCCAAGCTGCAATTTGTACAAACCATTGTAAAGCTTCTTGCCGGTGATTGTGAGCAAGATTTTTACATACTTTTGCCTGTGGGCCGGTGGCTACTGTTCACGGAGAAGAGAAGAACCCCTGGCATAATAGTTTAACACACAATGCTCTTGGAACAGAAAAAAAAAAGGCTAACAGGCTCAAGGGTGAAAAAATTAAGTTTTCCCCATTGAGTTTTACCAAGTTCCTTTGGACATATCGCATATATAGAAAACTGATCTTCACTGGGCTCGCAATATAAGATATTAATACAATAAGACATACTTTTACAGGCAGTAGAGAGACATTAGTTTTTTTCAAAATGTGTCCGAAATTCAATGCATTGCGTTTCTAACAGATGAGCTAACAAGTGCTTAATAAATGTCATTCATTTTTCAAATCACCATTAATATTAAAACTTCATTATAACATGCACTAATCTGCGTACAAATGTTGAAATATGTACACTTATGTACCAATATGCACTGACAATGCGACATCTCATCGGTGAAAAAAAAAATTTTTTTTCTGCATTTTTCGTATATTTATAATTATCTAATTATCATCACAGTAGTGATTAGAGTAAAAGGAGTTGAAGAAGGATAGTTGATACGACGATACCAAAAATGAGTTCGTTCACGTGTAATACTTGTGGATTGGCATTTGCCAGTGCAGATGGGCAAAGAAACCATATGAAGTCGGATTGGCATAGATATAATTTGAAGAGAAGAGTGGCCCAACTTCCTTCTATTTCGTTAGATGTTTTCAATGAGAAAGTCAGCAAGTTATCTATCAATGGAGTTGAAGACGAAGAAGAAAAAACAGTGAAGAAAAACCAGACTGTAACTAAAAAAGAGTTGAGAAGACAAAAGAAGGAGGAATTGATAAGACAGAAAAGAGAACTTTTGGAGAAGGCTAGAGCAGACATATTGAATGGACAAAGAGTGGTTGAGAATAAACAACAGTCGGAGGAGCAGAAGCTTGTTGAGAAGAAGGATAAACGAGATGAGCCAAAAGAAGAAACAGAAATAAAAGAAGAACCAAACGTAGAAAAGGAAGAATCAAACGTAGAAAAGGAAGGAATAAATGTAGAAAAGGGAGAAACAGATGAACAAATTTCTGAAGAAGCACAAGCTGACAAATTTCTTGAAGAAAAGTTGAAAAGTCTGGTTAAAATTGATAAAATGACATGTCTTTTCTGTAAAAATCGAAGTTTTTCAGATGTGGAAACCAATGTGATGCACATGTTTAAAAACCATGGATTATATATTCCTGAGCAGCAATTTCTTGTCAATTTGGATGGATTATTAGAATATCTTGGAGAAAAGGTTGGATTCGGAAATGTTTGCTTGGTATGTAATTATCAAGGAAAAAATGTGGAAGCAGTTAGATCACATATGATTTCCAAATGTCATTGTAGACTACCATATGAGACGGAAGATGAGAAACTTGAGATTTCAGAGTTTTACGATTTCTCATCAACCTACAAAAAGAAGAGCCAGATTGCTTCTGATGCTGATGAAGGCGAATGGGAAGATGTTTCAGAAGGAGAAGAAGAGGACGACGAAGAAGAAGCTAACTCTGACGACGACTATGATCCAGAAGATAATTATTTGTATAATGATGGTGTTGAGCTTTACTTGCCAAGTGGTATCAAGGTGGGTCATAGATCTCTTGCAAGATACTTTAAACAAGATTTGAAACCAGAAAAAACTGTTTCTGAAGGACAAGGAACAGTTATTACGGCGGAAACCAGACACTTGGTCACCGTTTTGGATAGGAAAGAATTGGACGTCCAGAAAAGAGCTTGGAAGACAGAAGTCAAGGATAAGAAAAGGGATGATAAAAGATCTGCAAAACATATCAATTTCCAGAAACATTACAGAGACCCACTTTTGCAATGATTCATTCTATATATTTTGTTTTGTTTCTTTTAGTTTTTTTCGGCTTACGGTTCATATTGCATAAACGTTTGAATTTAAAGTTTTGTAGTTTGCTGTTAAGTTAAACTGGGGCTCAAAGACCCAAGTTTGAATCATCATGTCTTGAAAGTTCAATTCTACATTACGCTGGATGGCTCAGTGGCCAGTGCTCTCAGAGAAAACAAAAAAGACCTAACAGGAACATGGGTCCGATTCCCAAGACGAACTCTTTTACTCGCTGCTTTTTATGATGCTGATCGTAATTTCACAGACAAGTGCAACTGTCTGAAAGACGATCTAGACTAAAGCCTAGTTCTTACTTTCAATTAACTGGGTGAAAAAATAACGATATATAAGAATAAGATCGGATTATGATCAGATATTTCGAGTCCAGTACATATTAGTTTCATATTTACCCGCTATGTCTAAAGGGACTTTGCAAAACCCAATGGTGAAAATCCAATCAAGAACTAAGGAATAATGTCAAGAAATAAAAAAAAAGTTTCTCTGAGTGATGGAAAACACGATTTTTATGTATTATTTTTGACAAAATGGTACCTTCTCACCTAAATAATATCTATGGGCCCAATATCAAAACAAAGGACATAATATAAAACCTTAGGATTTAACAATTGTAGAAATATAATTTGTGTATGATTTGATTTGCAGTAAAGACCCTAGAAAATAATTTAAAAGAATTAACTTTTTGTCAAAATCGACAAATTTCCGTTATATCAAATATTTATTCGGAAACTTGAGATTGTTTATTATAAATAGTACTATAATATAGCAGAAATTTTTAAAATAATGGGATATGTTTATTCAAATTAAAAAAACCTGGATAGCATAGATTTAACTTAATAAAACGATTGATGATTACTCCAAAACGTCAACAGCGCGAATCGAGTACCAAAACCCCAAGTGAGGAACGCCACACTTGTTTTTCTGCACTATTCTGCGCTATTCTGCAGTATTTTGTGTGGCGCATGGCCTAACCAACTTGGCCACCTGGCAATAGTAAGACATATAAGCATATTTCTGTTGAAAAGACAGATTATCTTCACTTTTTAAAAGTATATTTTTAATATGCCCATTTTCTGCCGAATGTATATAAGCAGAAATAAAAGGGCTATTGGGTAATCTACGAGAATATACGAGATACTACGTCTTTTATTAGTTTGTCTATGAGGTCCGGATTGATTATAATTCGCTCTACAAGGTCATTTTCATTGAATAAGGATTAAGTACTCAGTGAGTATCTGTAAAAATGGGATAATTGAACGTTTTCAATTTGAAAAAACAAAATTGGTAATTAATAGGATGGTCAACTATCTGCGAGTAATAAATTTCATGATAAAGAATTGTACTTTTAATGGTAAACACAAGTATCCGTAGCAATTATAGTTTTAACCTATATTTACACTCAATGATAATAGTTTCTTTTCAAGACAACACACAAATATTGAAAAGGACATGTGGCCATTTTCAATACTTTTATCAAGAAATCCAAAGTGATGACCAAAATAATTATAAAATTCAACTAATAACAATAATAGACCCCTGGGCCATTTGGCTCAGTGGTCCGTGCTCTCGAAGAAGAGAAAAACAAGACCTAATAGGAACACGGGTTCGATTCCCAAGACGACTTTTACTCGCTGCTTTTTACGATGCTGAACGTGATTTCACATAGATATGCGTATACAACGAAAAACCGATGATAATGGCTATGACAAGTAACCAACAATAAACAACCGACAATGGAGTTGCGGACAAGATGGTTAGTGCTTTTAGCGCTAACGGTTTTGCAATATGGATGTTTCTTGCTATTTGCCAAAGGCTTTTTTCCCCCAAAGATATTGTTACCGGGAATCAATACAAATGAGAGTGTTCAGACAGTGGCTGGATCTCAAATGTTGGAGTCTCTTTATAAGGAGCAGGAGGAGAAGTTTGACAAGTTGATATTTGTAGTTATTGATGCCTTGCGGTCGGATTTTGTATTTTCCAGCAACAGTTCAATGACAAAGTTGCATAGATTAATGAACAAAAATGCTGCCATTGGGTTCACTGGGTTTTCCAACCCGCCAACAGTGACATTGCCACGGCTCAAAGCATTAACAACTGGGTCCATATCGAGTTTCCTAGACGCCATATTGAATATCAATGAGAATGATTCGTCATCGAATCTATCTAACCAAGACTCCTGGTTAAAACAATTCGCTTTAGCCAACAATTCCTCAATCAATTTCTTTGGCGATGACACTTGGCTAAAGATTTTCCCTGACATGTTCACCGAGTACGAAGGAACCTCCAGTTTCTTTGTGTCTGATTTCACCGAGGTCGACAACAACGTCACTAGACATATAGAGCCTCAGCTAAGCAAAGACAGCGTGTGGGATGCCTTGATTCTACATTATCTAGGATTGGACCATATAGGGCACAAAAATGGGCCCAATTCTGTGTTCATGCCAGCAAAGCAAACAGAGCTTGACCATATCATTGCCAACATCTACGACAACTACATGGTTCCCAAATATGTAGACAAAAACCAGAAAACCTTGATGGTAGTGCTTGGTGACCATGGAATGAACGAAATTGGAAACCATGGAGGCTCCTCCATCAGTGAAACTTCCGCAGCTCTTGTGTTTTTATCGCCTGTCTTTGAAAACAGATCTGGGCTTTTACAGAACGATGAAAAAGTGCCTATCAATGTGAATCAAGACTACCAATACCTTCAATCTGTAAATCAAATGGACATGATACCTACATTGTGCCAGTTTTTCCATTTGCCAATCCCCAAAAACAACTTGGGTGTGCTTCTCCGTAAGTTTCTACCAAATAATGGCCTGGTGCCCTACAAATTGTTAGAGAACGCGTACCAATTCAAAGTGCTACTTGAAGTGAAATTCCGCAAACCTTTGAGCAATCTGTATGATCCCAGTAGAGATTATAGCGACGATACTCAATATGACAAGCTAGACTCGTTGTGGCACAATTCTGTTTTGAAATATGAAGCGGATCAAATGTCAAATACAGATCTTGTTGATGCCTTGTATGAGTTTTTGCAGGAAACACAAAGTTTTCTCCAAAACTCGTCCACAAATTACAACTTGTCTCTCCTACATCAGGCCATGATCGGCTTGTTGGTCGTCACACTGGTGGCATTGTATTGTTTGATAGACATTTTGCGGAGAAACCAGTTGTTTGTGGGCGGTGCCTTCTTTATATCTTTTACTTTGATCATGGGTGCCTCTACATTTGGGTCTTCAATGGTGGAAGAAGAACACCAATTATGGTGGTTTGCTTGTCTTGTATATTCTGTATATCTAGCAATAAGTCTAACTAAACAGTACAAAGTTTCATCCGTTGTGACGTTTTTCTTTGCCAACTTGCTATTATTTCGTTTGATTAGGTTCTGGAACAATTCTGGCCAGAAATTCAATTTTTCTGATGAATTCAATTTCATGAAACTATCCTATTATTTGTCCTCCACTCAGTACCAGAACATTGCCCTCTTCATCCTCTCCTTCGTAACACTTCTACATTCCCAGTTGATCACTAATGGCGGGATTAATCTAATTCACCCTTCAATCGCATTTGTTGCTCCTTTCACCTTGTCAATGCTCATTCTTTCTTTCAAAATCAACTTTGAACATGCCAACACCGGAGGACACAACTTCAACGGCTTTTTCCAAACAGTAGTCTCGAAAACATCAGGAATGCTCATCAAAAAAAATGAAGATGATGTCGAGGCAGTGAAAAACATGCTTATTTTGCTTGCCCAGACCGCTTTCAAAGTAATAGCTGGGGCTATAATCTCCAGAATCGTGCTTTTGAAAGTGAAGTATCTTTGGCTCAACAGATCCATTGATGAAAATAAAATACAGTATGTGAAAGACACAGAATCACAAGACAATTCCATTAAACATCAGCTTGCAGGGAAAAAACCAGCTGGTAAAAAATTGGTGAAAATGAAAAAAGTGGAAAAAACTTGCAAAACTTTTATCAATGGGAATTATCGCTTTTTATCTGACATTTCAAATTTGGTCACAATGCTTTTGATAATGCAGACAAAATTGGAAAATATTGGCCTTTATCTTGTTTTTTTTCTTATCAGAGAGCTCACTTTGAAATCTATAAATTTTGTTGTAAAAAATGAAATGGATAAAGTTATACAAGGTTTCAATCAACCAGACACTTCAGAAAATACCGAAAGTTCTGTTAATGAAAAATTGTTCGTTGAACTCAGAGCCAAAGCTCAATTGATCACAGACCAGAAACTTCATTTGAAACTCGCCTTTTATATCACCATCCAAACTCTCATCTTGCAAAACTTGTCTTTCTTCCAGTTTGCGTTCACTAACTCGCTTTCTACCGTGGATCTCGCAAATGCATACAATGGAAACCGCAGCTATAACTTGGTCCTCATTGGGGTGCTCACATTTGTCTCCAATTTCGCCGGCACTATATATTGGTCGGTAAACTCCTTAATATGGCTTTACGATAACATCTTGGTAAATAACGGTAAAGGCGTCTTTTATTTTTCGTCAAAAGTCAAATGGGATATGTTCTATATACGCTACTTGGTATCATTCACCTTTTACACTCTGTTTGGGTTGTTCTTGTGCATAGCTTGCTACAGCTTGAGATACCACTTGTTCATTTGGACAGTGTTTTCTCCAAAACTATTATTCTTTGCTGCTTGGAACTTTTTGGTCAATGGGGTTGTGGAGTTGATCATTGCATTGTTATTGTTTGTATATAATTGATTGTTTGATTGTATATTCATTGAAATAATGTTTTTGTTTTCTATGAAAGTGTATAATGTTAATACTTTTTGTTTCAAACGGAGAATGTGAAAGCGAAAGAAGTACAAAAGATTAGTGATTATACAGAGTCATAATCAGGCTCAAGTTATTTGTTTTTTGAAAAGACCTAAAAGGCTCAAGGGTGAGAAGGTTATGATCAGCAGGACATGATCAGGTTTTATCAAGTCTCTTTTGAAATAGCGCATATACAAAACTATGTAATCTGTAGCTGAAATAGAAGTAGAAATGCGTAGGATTTTGAAAAGTCGGGACGAATCATGGTTCTACCTTTTTATCATTATAAAATGACAAAGTATTAATATTAATCAAATTGATTTCAAACTGTCATTGTTTATAGTAGAATTATTTATATACGAAGTTGATGTGTACTACGTTTCAAATACAAGTCTATTGTTAATATGTGGTTTGCGCAAGTGGTAGCCATATATTTATTATTTACAAGACTTTGTTTACAAAAAGTGGGGCAAACCATTATCAATAGCAAAACAAGACGTCTAAAGTAATACGTTTCAAAAGCAAGCATCTATCAAGCCAGTATCATATGAAACCCAACAATCTGAGAATGTAGTCAAACAAGATACCGACAGAGAAAATTTTAGCGGAACTTACGTTATAATTGAATGCTTTCCAACAACTGTTGATATCATCCAAGTTTGTTTTTTTGATCAATTTTACGACTCTATAAGAGAAAATGGCGCCAGAGACCCAGAAACCAGGGCCTAAAGCACCATACACCCCCATGAAAGCCAAACTACTGATTTGCATTGAAGCCAAAGCGTAGGAGATGGTTTTGGTGTTTTTGCCCCAAGCCAACGCTGTTGATTTGACGCCGGCAGCAACGTCATATTTCTTGTCTTGGTGGGCATAGATGGTGTCGTAAATCATGGTCCAATTAAAGGTGGAGAAATATAGTGGAAGCATCAAGGCCCAATTCCAGTCTCCCATAGCAGCAAATCCTAGCAAGGTGCCCCAATTGAAGCACGCGGAAAGGACAACTTGAGGATAATATGTGAACCGTTTGAATAGTGGATATGTCATGACTAGCGAAAGAGAAGAGGCCCCCAAGAGAAAACAGTCCCATGGCAAAGACAAAAGTACCATGAGGCCTAGAGACAATTGTCCTACAAGAAACTTGTAGGCATTGGTTTTGCTCACTCTTCCACTGGCAATAGGTCTTTCTATTGTACGAATAACCTTGTCATCGAACTTTCGGTCGAGAATATCGTTAATCGTGCAGCCTGCGCCTCTCATGATAATAGATCCAATACCAAAAAGGCCTAGCACTGAGGCTGTCTGTGCAATCGAGGAGCTCATTTCAAACCCTGCGATAAGTATTGCCCAGGCACTAGGAAGAAACAAGTACCATGTGCCAGCAGGTTTGTCCAATCTCATAAGTTCAGCGTATGGAATCCATTTTTCAGGCAACTTGGAAACATACGGCCCTAAAGCCTTGAGTCGGGCCTCTCTTGCTACTTTCAACTCTTCTACGGTGAATAAAGGCTTTATACTACTGACAGCATTCACTTTTTGGTGATGATTAGTCATTAAGAACCGTCGAGTAGTAAATAATTCCAGCATCTTCTTGACTCTTGTCAAATTACCACCAATTAATCCACATCTCGACCCTTTTGCTCCGCCCAACACTCTCAAACCAACAAATGGCTCCCTGATATATAGCCCTCTCAACATATTTACTGCCGCTCCTTCAACCAATAACCATCAATATCAAATCCTGTCAAACCCTTTTGGTACATTATAGCCGTTAACTATATGGCAAATCAGTCGGGTAATCTTAGACATTATATGTGAAATTCCAAAGTTTGGTCGACCTTTTTTCCTAATAAGGAAATACTTTAAATAATAATAATAATATCTTATATTTCGAGCTCAGTATTGGTTTCGTATATATGCGCTGTCTAAAGAGACTTGGTAAAATTCAATGGGGAAAGGCCAAACATGTGTCGCTATAATCCTCTTATTCAATATATTGGAAAGTAAGCGCTGGATTTCGTCTAGGTGATGTTTCACACTGTTGAACTTGCCTGTAAAGTTCAGCATCGTAGAAGCAACAAGTGAAATTTGTTTTAAACTTGGGTATAAAATAATATAAAATAATATAAAATAATATAAAATAATATAAAATAATATAAAATAATATAAAATAATATAAAATAATATAAAATAATATAAAATAATATAAAATAATATAAAATAATACTAAATGTAGACTACAAAGTGTAGAATAGAATAAATTAAACAACGCTTCTTCTTATCTAGGTCCAGATAGTTCTACTTGCATTGTATATCTAGCACCCTTTTGAAAATAGGAAAAGAAAGCTTTAGCTATCATAGAGTTTTTGATCAACTCCAAACCATTTCTGAGCTTATGTGATGTTCTTCTTGCTGAGTTGTCCATTTCCTGCCTGTGCTATCGTGATCTACTGTTGGAATTTGAAATACTTGTTGATCTGTATTAATAGCAGTTGAAATAAATTCCAAGCTTCTGTAGCTTTGCTAAAATCAATTGATAGTATACACAATGTTTCGAGCCGAAATATATATCAATTACTTATGAACGCGATATTTCGAGCTTGGTGCATGACTGTTTCGTATATATGCTCTAGGTCTAGAGGGACTCGGTAAAAGCCAATAATATCTTCCCAATTTATTAATTGAAAAGTAAGAATTTATTGTAGTCCTTTTCACTATTTGTTATTTTTAGCTACAGGACACTTGTTACTGTTTTCCATGAATTTTGTGACTTGAGCATTAATATCCAGATAGTACCGTTCATATACATTGTAGATCTTAGATATTCAAGTCAAAAGACCAGAAAAAGAGTTTGAACATGAAACAATACAAAGAAAGCGTTGTCGTAGATTTGGAACTTTGTAAAATTGAATGAGTATTTTAAGAAAACAATGCAATTATACCAGTACAAACCGGTCTTTAAATCTTTCCGCTCCTATTGATCAAAGTTTACGCTTTGTATTTTTTGTTCGTTATGAAAAGTATCTGATTTTGTTAGTTTTGCTTATACACTCTTACCTATGCAGTCCTTTACTTCTTTTATATTTTGATGTATTACACTTTAGTATTTCAGTTGTTGTTATACATACCGCTTGTTTTCTATATTCCTGAGTTGAGCACTACTAATAGACTAACAATCAAATAAACTAATAATTTGATAAATCAATAATCTAATAATCTAAAAAACTATACAATTGATAATCTAATAATCTAAAAAATAATAAATCAATAATCTAATAATCTAAAAAATAATAAATTGATAATCTAATAATTTAAAAAACTAATAAATTAATAATCTAATACTCTAAAAAACTATAACATTTATATACCTATTTGGGACATGATTGGCGTTTCCTTACTGACTTTTACCAAGCCCCTTTAGACATAACACCTTTATACGGAATATATTCTTTGTTAAATTATTAGCTAGTAATTACAATTCAAATATAATAAAAAACAGAATCTAATGAAACAATATTATTATTATTATTATTATCACCAATAGAATACAGAAACCAAATAAATGGACTCTCCCCATTAATAGGATTACTAATTAATCATCTTATAAATATTATTTACTTAGAATATCTAATTAACCAATAAATTACCTAAACAACTTACCAACCATCCCCTTTCCCCCCTATAATATTACACCCGGCGCCGGGTAACCGCCATCCCTTGGTGATTTTTCGTTGTCCATGATAACCAACAACCATAGTTTATTAGCAACAAGGAAAAGAGAGGAATAGTATGACTAGTGTGCAGAGCAAATCCAGGGAATATTGAGATGGATATTATTCTGGATTTAAATAATTATGGATTAGCGCATGGCTATGGGCCTTCAGGTGCGACTGGACAAACTGCAACGAATAGTAATATCGGAGGTGGCAACGGACAAGTTCTGGGTGTTCAAGAGCAAGCGTATGTACCATTAGGAGACAAATTATCGATGACGAATCATTGGCAGCAGCAGCTCAAGTTGGTCCAGGTGTCGCGGATGACCCATGTTCCGCATTTTTATGCGAAACTGTATGCTAAGAACTTGAAGATTGGGGGGAAACGTAATGTTTCTGTTTTCAACAGTCATAATGAGATTGATTTTTCCAATGGTGCCACATTAGTGGATGCCACTACGGAATTGGTGCAACAACAGAATGAGAAAGACAAGCTTGACCATAGCAACCATCAAAGGGCTAATAGTAGTGGGTTATTGCAGCTCAAGAAAGGAGATGATCCGTTCCGCTTGGATTTCAAGCTCAATGATGAGGACTTGCTCAAGGACCAAGAGAATTACAAACGGACCAAATATCTAGAGATTGAGCCCAGCAAGCAATACTGGGCTTCTCTTGATTTTTCCAGCCAAGGGATCTTCAATGTTTCCACCAAATTGTTCAATCGGTATGAATTCTTGACCAAATTGTATTTGAACAACAATAATCTTCTGGGCATCCCCAAGGAGATCAGAAAGCTCAAGTTTCTTAGGGTGTTGGACTTATCGAACAACATGTTGACTAGTTTACCAAAAGAAATGAATCAGTTGTTTTGTTTGAAATACCTATACTTATTTGACAACAAAATCAGCGAATTGCCATATGAATTCGGCAATCTCAGCGAGTTGTTGTTCCTAGGCATCGAAGGCAACCCCACATTCAACATAAACCATGCAAAGATTCTCGCCGAGAAAGGAACAAAGGATTTCATTGGCTATTTGAGAGACAACAACCCAGCGCGCAAAAATAACATTTTGGAAAAGGTCAGTGCCTTGCGGAAATGGATCTCGGTCAATAACGACGGGGAATTGGTGGAAACTGATGACATCTCGCTACATTCCAACGATAAAGCTTCTTTCACTGTGCAAAGTTACAATGTTCTATGCCATCATTATGCTACCACCCGATTGTATGGCTACACGCCCTCTTGGGCCCTCAACTGGGATTACCGTAAAAAGAAGATCACCAAAGAGGTTTTGGATGCCAACTGCGATTTGGTATGTCTACAAGAAGTGGAAACACAGTTTTTCGAAGACTTTTTGTTCAACAACATGAAAGAACACGGCTATAGAGGCATTTTCCACAACAAAGGCCGCGCCAGAAGAGGCGGCACCGACGCTAAGAAAGTAGACGGTTGTGCCGTGTTCTATAAAAGCTCCAAGTTCACTCTCATCGATAAAGTCTTTGTAGAATACTCCGCTGTGTTGCTACGCAACGAGCGCTTCAAAAAAACAGAAGATGTCTTCAGCAGATTCACCAATAAAGACAACATTGCCATCATCACGTACTTGGAGCATCTGGACACGAAAAAGAAATTGATAGTGGTCAACACTCACTTGCATTGGGATCCTGCGTTCAACGACGTGAAAACTCTACAAGTAGCTGTGCTTTTGGAAGAGTTGCAATCATTGTGTAAAAAATACTCCAAATCCGGTAATGTCAAGGACTTTGTCAACGTGCCTGTAATAATTTGCGGTGATTTCAACTCCCAAATCCACAGCGCAGTCTACCAGTTGCTATCCAACGGTAATTGTGTGGACCATCCGGATTTCCGTGGCGTGGATTATGGAAAATACACCCATGAAGGCTTCTCTCAACCTTTCCAATTCAAGTCTGCTTATGGAAACATGGGCGAATTGCCTTTCACAAACTTCACCCCAACCTTCACAGAAGTCATCGATTACATTTGGTACAATAGACAGGCAATAGAAGTCCAAGGAATGTTAGGCAAAATCCCTGACGATTACCTAACCGATCTTATAGGCTTTCCTGACCAAAACCATCCCTCAGATCATATTCCTTTAATCGCTGAATTACGGTTCAAAAACGTCGATACAAAGGGCTCAAACATCAATAAAAATCGATCCAGAAAAATATGAGTGCTTCCCCCATTGCCAAGAGATGACTGCGAACATAGAAAAAAAAAAAAAAAAAAGATGATTCTACGAATTTGTAAATTATTATTTGTTTTGTTATTTCTGATGCCTTGTTCTCTCAACTTTTTTATTTTTCTATTCGCTTTTCTCGTTTTTTTTATATTTACTTTTTTTTTTGGAAAGAGGCTTCTCCACCGTGTCTTCTTCATTCTGTCCATTTGCATTTGGCCTTTGTTTTCTTTCTCTTCGTGTTTGTCTCGTTATTGGTTCTTTTTTGTTAGACCACATCTGTACACAATATTACAACCGGTTATCATTAGTGGATTGATGTAGTTTTCTGTCTACTTGCTTGACATTTGTTACAACTACTGGTGATGAATCGTAACATTGATTATTTCAAAGCCGATGGGCCCCATGGTCAGTGGCTAGTGCTCTTGAAAAAGAGAAAAAGAGCTGGCAGGATGGTTTAGCAGATAGCATTTTCAGAGAACAAAAATTGACCTATCAGGCTCAAGGGTGATAAGATATCCACAACAATACTAATCTCATAGACAAACTAATTCAAGGCGTCCTATGTCTCACAGATTACCCAATAACCTTTTTTTTTTCTCCTTATACAATTATAAAAGAACGGCTATACTAATTGCCAAAATAGACTCTTTTAAAAGTAAAGATATTTTACCTTTTTAACAAAAATATGCCTATATGCAATGCCTTACATATACCTAGTGGCCAAGTTGGATGGGCCATGCACCACGCAAAATAGTGGGAAAATTAGGTGTGGCGTTCCTCATTTGGGGTTTTGAGACTCGATTCGTCCCCCTGAAGTTTTGGAATAACCATGGAAGGGTTTTTTGACTTAACTCAATGCAATCAGGGCTATTTTGATTCAAAAAAATATACTCAACATTTTGAATTTTTTTTGCGATATTATACAACTAATTGTAGCAAAAACATACACATCTCTGCGTAAATATTTGGTATAACGGAAAATTGTAAAATGTTAATTCTGTTAAATCATATTCTAGAGTATTTACAGCAAATTACACCAAAAAAAAAAACCACATTTCTGTACTCTCCAATCCTAAAGGTTTATTTCATGCATTTTGTTTTTATATTTGACTTTTAATTATCATGAAAAAGTGAAAAAGTAACATTATGTTGAAAATAACACATAATCAGTTAAATTTTTGTGTTCCACCCCTCAAAGAGAGTTTCTTAATTTCTTGACATTATCCCATAATTTGGAAATGCTTTTAGTCGTATCTACGATTCCACTAGGGCTTGAATCAGCTTTTATTCCAAAGAAACGTGTACCTCAAGAGCTAAAAAAGGTATGCTTTATTATAGATTCTCAGAGGAACTTATAATAAATAATAATCATTATATATTGTCAAACAAGCATACCTCAAAATCCCGGTATACGTTGAATATTTTATGGGGCTCGGTAAAGTATAATGTGTTCAGCTTTATACCTCTGTTCATGGGAGTCTGTTTTAGAAAAACTTTTATTCCTATTCAAGCAAAAGATGGTGACCAGATTATTATTATTATTATTATCATTATTATTATATATAATTTGTAGTATTGAGAGGAATTCGTATTAAATGAATAATGAGTAAAACGATAGTTAACTATAAAAAGGATAGAAGAAGTCTAGAATGAAGGAGAATCAAGAGAGGAACTGTAAGAAGAGCAAATCATTGAATAAGGGGATCTGAAATGTGTAGACGATCAGGCCATAGGACTAGAAGCATATAGAAGTTTACCACCAATGATACATAATTGTTTTATTTCAGCCATTAATCTGCTTAACAATGTTTAAATTTAAACTAGATATCAAATTATATCGACTCATAAAGTTTCGATTTACCTCTCTCAAATTGATTTTATCTTCACCTACGTGTTGATTTTCAAATAACAAGTGTTAATAATATAGAAAACCAGTCTTTGAGAGTTATTTTAACCTACACTATGCTTATATGATAACATAGTCCATTTGGTGTACAGGTGGGTGTACGGCTGTTTGGTAGAGAATTTGAAATTTCGCCTAGATCAAGTGACAATGCATCACATGCAAGTCATGTGAATATACATTTTTCTATGATGCAAACTATATGTGTACTGGTGTATGTACGGATGTGAAAACAGAAAAATAAAAAAAATATTGAAGTCAGCTGATTGCTTACCACACGCTACTCATGTGAGATTGAATACCGCATGCGAGTTTAGATGTGGTACGGGTGTGGGTAAGGATGTAATGATTGAAAAATAAAAAAGTTTTGAAGTCAAGCTGATACATGATCACCTGATACTCATGTGAAGTGGAACAGCTCATGCAAGTTTGATAGGGGTACGGGTGTGGGTAAGGATGTGAAGTTCTGAGCTCTAAAAATGTACAAAGTCAGCTGATACGCCTTCACATGAAAATCATGTGAAAGTGAATACCTCATGCAAACTTGATAGGGGCACGGGTGTGGGTACGGGTGTTTAGATAAACTGTAGCTTTTTATTATTAATCACATGACATGCACATGGATCCTCATTGAAATTTATCATAAAGTTGATTAAGAATACTATGGCCAACGCCCAATGTAAAGATAAAGAGGCTACAGGGTAGTGAAAACTAGTGACTTCATAGCTCTTTGCAGTTCTGTAATTGTAGATTGAATTGGTACATCATTCAATATGTATAAGTAAGAGACAACAGCCGTTGAGGATGTTATTGATGAGAATAAAGTATGTAATGAGACTCCACTTGGGAATCGTTAGTTGTGGGCAAACTTTTATGTGTTTTATTGAAAATCATTACAGTTTATTACTAAAACATTGATTAAAAAGGATAAAGTGAAATACTGTTTCTATATGAACAGTAGGTGTCATAACACACCATGTGCAAGAGGTTATAAATATATATAATACTCAAAGACAAATCGAATCAAAACGGTGTTGGTTTTGCTGACTTTATTAAAAATAGTCAGTACTGTACGTCTATTTAATAATGTGAAGCTTACAAACTTATTTGAAGACTGAATATAAATGGCGGACGTCAAGATTGAGTATCTAGTTTTACTCATTGGTAGTTGAGATTTTTTCTTCTGTAGAATGATTCTTATCATCTCTCTTCTGGATACAACTTGACATTTTATTAGTAGCTAAAGTATTCACTGTATTTTCGTCCAAATACAGTTTTGGGCGGCCCCAGGGTTGACTCTTTTTTCCCCATATTTCCTCGACGGACACTAAGAATTTTTCACTTTCCGGCCATTCTTCAAGTACTATACATTACTTTTGAATCAATTGAACTACAAATTTTAATTGGGATTCTATTTTCAATTACAAAATGTCTTCGGAATTGACCCATCCCACTATTAAAGGTAAGCGTTTTGAATACAACCTACAAAGCCGATTCATACTAACGTCTCAGATGGCTGGTTTAGAGAGATCAGTGACACTATGTGGCCAGGCCAGGCTATGAGTTTGAGGGTTGAAAAAATTCTCCATGTGGCCAAGTCCAAATATCAAGACGTGTTGGTGTTCAAGTCTACTGATTACGGCAATGTGCTTGTTCTTGACAATGTTATCCAAGTGACTGAAAGGGATGAACATGCGTATCAAGAGATGATCACTCATTTGGCTGTGGCCAGTCATCCTAAAGCTGCCACTGGTGGATTGAGAGTGCTTGTGATTGGTGGTGGTGACGGTGGTGTTTTGCGTGAAGTCTTGAAGTATGGCGATTCCAATCTTGAAGAGCTTGTTTTATGTGACATTGATGAAATGGTCATTGATGTTTCCAAGAAGTACTTGCCAAAGCTTTCAAACGGTGCTTTTGAAAACCCAAAGGTTAAGGTCCATATTGGTGATGGATTTGAATTTTTAAAACAGTACCAAAACCATTTTGATGTCATTATTACCGATTCCTCTGATCCAGAAGGCCCTGCTGAATCTTTATTCCAAGAGAATTACTTCAAATTGTTGAACAACTCCTTGAGAGATGACGGAATTATCACTACTCAAGCTGAAAACATCTGGCTACATATGCCTATCATCAAAAAGTTGAAACAAACTTGTAAAAAAATCTTTCCTGTTGCTGAATACGCCTACACCACCATTCCTACTTATCCTTCTGGCCAAATTGGCTTCATGGTTTGCGCCAAGTCCAATAATGTCAATGTAAAGAAACCAGCCAAAACTTTTTCTGATGAAAACAAATTGTTTAAATATTATAACAAAGACATCCACCAAGCTGCCTTTGTCTTGCCTACCTGGGCTGACGCTGAACTCAACTAGTGGTGGGTTGTTTAGACTTTTACAATACACGTTAAAAGCTTTTATTAGTTTGTAAATGATTTTCATTGAGTATGCGAATAGTATACAGGCACACATGGTTATTATCAATCTATAATAGAAGAGAATAATCAAGTAGAAGAGAGTAATCAAATATAGAAGAGTAATCAAATACAAAAGAGTAATCAAATAGAAGAGAGTAATCAAATACAAAAGAGTAATCAAATAGGATAGAATGATGAAACCAAACAGTACAAACGAGACATCACATCATTATACTGAATCATGTTGATATAATAATAATTGGAGGTAATTGGAAAAACAGACGGGTCTGTTTTTAGTTGAGTTTATAGCCCCCGTACTTGTTACTCTACATACAGGTAATCAATTTGATAGCTGCTTCTATCTATTTCAGTTTTCATATATTCAGATCAGGGGAGTTTAAACCAATTGGCTTTGACTGATCACAAGCCCCAGATTATTTGAAATGCTCTAATAATAATAATAATAAGAATTTCATATATTTCTATCCCAGTACATAGTATATACACGCCATGTCTAAAGGTACTTGATAAAATCTAATGGGGAAAACCCAATCATGTCCTGTTGATGATAATCTTCTCACACAATTGGTTGAAAGTAAGCACTAGACTAGGCCATGTTTCAGACAGTTGCATTTGCCTGTGTAATAACGTTCAGTATTGTAAATGTCTTTTTTGATAACTCTGACCACTGAGCAGCTGGACAAGATGACTCAGAAAGCAATTATAAGTATCTTTTTGGCTTTTCTACTCAAGTTCAAACCAAAACTTGTGTAAGCTTCATAACGCTTTTCTGTCCCTTATTACTATTTGATCTTACAAATAATATATAACCAAATGTACATTTTATTCAAACTACTTACTATTCAACACATCAAACACTAATCCAAATATTTATCCAAGCTTTCACCCATAACGTCCTCAATGACCTTAACCAATCCCCTTCTGACCTCCAACTCAATTTTCTCGTCGTCGTCATCCAAAAGCTCGGCAATGATTGGAACCAATTGAGGTAATAAAGTCAACCAACTAGTACCTACTTTGACGTATATATTTTCAAAGACCTTGATGGTGGCAAACTTTTCTTGAGAAGAGCAATTTGATTTCAAATGGTTGATCAACAATTTATTCAAATCTTTGTTATGATCAGCGACTTTACTGTTCTTGACGGCCAAAGTAGTGATGGCTTTGGTTAAATGTTTACCCAATTTGGCGTCAGTGACAGCCAATTGTTGAGTCAAAGCAACAGACATTTTTTCAAAACGAGTGTTTACTGACCAATATTCGTCTTGATCATATTTAAATGATCCGATCAAAGAAATCAAAACCAACCGTTTGAGGTTCTGATCGTGTGATTGCGAAACAAAGGTGTTTAGCAATGAGTAAATGTTGTCCAAAAAATAAGAATAATAGTTAGTAATGACAGACTTGAGGTTATCTTGAAGTTTAATGAAGAATTTGAGAAATATTTCTGTTTTCTTCAAATCTTGATCGGTTTTCAAATTGTTATTGTCGAAAGACCAGCTGATAACAGAACTGAATAATGGACGGAAGGACCGATCATTGAGTTTCAATATAAATTGAAGTTGACAATTGAACACTAAAGTTTCGATTCTTGAAATTGCACTAGTATTGAATCCCGAATTGATATCGTTGTTTTTCAAAAAGTCAAAACTTGAAAGCATAAACTTTAAAAAGAGAGAAACAACACTGATAGTGGTGGATTTTTCCAACTTTTCAATGGTTTGGGTTAACAAGTTCAAGTACAACCCAATGGTGCTAGAAGATGTTTTTTGGAAGTCTTTGGAATCCCACAAGTTCAACAACACCTTGAATAAAGATTTGAGATCCATATATGTGAAAATAATGTTCAATATAGACAACTTGATGTCTTTGCTCAACAAGTTTTCATTCAACAAGTCCTTGAGGATTCTAGGCAAATTGGAAACAAGTATTTGGGGCAATTTTTTGATCAAGCTTGAATATAACAATCCAATGGAGGTTTGAACCATACTATACTCTTCATCTTCATGTGCATTACTTTTGCTGAAAACTGCAAAACTGGTAGGCAAAATTTTAGGAAGATAGCCAATACTTTTGATTCCTATTACTGAAATGATGGTGCTGAGCAAATTGTATGATGAAATCATCAACTCAGGGTGTTCGAAATTGCCAATAAAGGCATCCTGGTCCGTTACAATACTTAAGAGAGTCATCATGTGGGCATGGGTGATTTTCTGTTGGAACTTGTCTACTAGGGAGCTGAGGGTGTTCAAACTGTTTTGTATGGTTTCTAGAGAATTGTGTGAATTTTTGATCACTTGGACAAGTTGTTCAGAAAGAACGTTGGCGCTTTCGACGGCAATGTGATCTTCAGAAGACTCCACATCAAACTGTTTAGAAGCGAGGAAAATCACGTTCGACGTAATGATAGGATTTTCAGAAGTACTGATGAGTCTGATAATGGTGTCAGCAAAGAATTTGATAGGCAACAAGCTTAAAACATCGTTCAAGAGACGATACAACTTTCTAACGATTTTAGTTATCAATTCATCATCACCATTATAGTTCAGAAGTTGTCCTAAGATATTGCTGATGATACTATTGAAGATGTCCAACAAATTGTCCACTTTCTGGGCGTCAGATCTTGGATTCAACAAGTCGGTGACCACCTGTAACTTCAAATAAGGCAAATTGTGTTTGTTTTCATGGTCCAAGATAATGCTCTTGTCAAGGAATCCAAGCAAGTTTTTCTTCATTGATAATAGCTCCTGATCATCCATTTCAATGAATTCGGGTCCAAATATAGACTTTGAGTTGAACTCCGCAATGGTTTCTTCATCTACAATCTTTTTGATCGGAATATAACTCCATAAATCTAGGAAACGCTTGATACCATCTAACTGGTCTTCAATGTCAAAGTTTTTCATGTAAGACTTGACAAAATTAACCAACAAATCGCATTCGTTATACTTGTGTTTATTGATCAACCGAACATATTGCCGTCCAATCAAAAACAATATCACATGGATACTTGAGCCAGGACCTAGAATCTTGGACAAAGTGCTGAACAATTTCACCCTACGATGTCTTGGAATATGATTGAAGGCACTAACAAAGCTTGTGATCAAAAACTCGATTTCCTCTGATTGGTTGTTTTTGGCAGTAAGTGCCAATGATGGAATGACTTTAGAAATGGTTTGTTCGATGACATACGACGAATACTCGTCGTCTTGTTTGATGGTGTGAGCACCCATGAAGGTGAAAATGGGCATGATGGAATGCAAAATGAATTCTGGCTCCAAGATAGCCAATTCAGCTATCACCAACAACAACTTGTTCTGTAATTGAGGGGAATTGGACGATCTGATGATAGAAACTAGCACGTCTGCTCGTATGGAATTTGATTCCAACCTAATATTCTCTCTAACAGAAGTCTTGATACTGATTATCAAGCAATTTGCTAATGATTCCTGCGCATACAACACTGGCAAGTTACCATCAGATCCTAAAGTTTCGAGATCCGACAACAAGTTGAAAAAATTCGTCAACAAGCTGGAACTTGGCTCTATTTCATTGCCCACCTTTTCAAAGGTTTCCAACAACATGATCACGTTTCTAAGATGGATTTCAGCCAACTTTGCAACTTCCAGTTTCTTCATGGCCTGTTTGGTACTAGCTGAGCTTCTTCTTCTGCGTTTAGGCACATTATCGCCAGTTTCCACTACAGGGGAAGGTTTGTACAATTGGAAATTGTGCAATAACTTGACAAAGATTTCGGTATTCAATGGTAAGCTTTGTAGAATCAATAAACCGTCGTACATAACGTCTAGTTTTTCATCCGTACAACTTTCTATAATGTTCTGAGCCAAGGCTATTTGATAATCCAACTTGAGTCCTTTGAAACACTGTTTCAACACCACAATGCTTTTATCCACCAAGTCTTGATGGCAAGAATTCAATGCTTTCTGAAGAAACGTCAACGAAACAACAATATTGGTGTTTTTTTTTTCAAGATTCAACAATGACAACACTTGGGTTTCAAAGTAGGAGAAATCAAACTTGGTCTCCTGGCAATGGCCCACCCAAAAGCTACGTTTTTCGAGGTATTCATTCAAGAAATCACCAAATATAAGACTTGAAGATGACGAGTTCTTCACCAATTTGGTCCCAATATTCACTAGTCTTATGAGATTGATTTTGACATAGGGAATGTCTATAATTTGGGAGTTGACGGCCAAATAAGCAAGGATTAAATCATTGATTTTGCGGCAAGAAGACCCGCTGTAGACCAAGCTTTCAAACAGCTTGAACACTTGATTTCGGTCCAAAATCAAAACGCTTCCGTTATTAAGCAATATATCTATCAATTTCAACGAGTCTTTAGGACTCAACACTATGAGCTTTTTGGAATTCTGAGCGCCAAAGATGTCTTCCTTGAGGAAGATTTTCTCACTGGTCTTTTTGTCAAGCTTGGCACATATAAAGTTTTCTCTTAGAAGCTTCAAAATGTCTATGGCCCAAGTCCGGATTGTTTTATTGATGTCGGACAATAACACCAACACAATAGGGAAGATTGTGATCAAAAAGCCGGTTTTTTCCATCTTTTTGACACATTCCGCAATCTTTTTGAGTGCCTCCACCCGTACTATCATAGGGCAGGCCTCAGTGACCGCGACTCTTAACAAGAATGTGGTCTGATACTTTTCGGTGGTTTCAAACACATTTGCAAGAAACTCGGAAACCAGTTCATTTTTATACGATGTAATAAATGACGGTAACAAGCGTCTGAATTCCTCATTAGTTTCATTCTCCAAAGTTAAAAAGGAGCCTTTGTCGTGCGCAATATAGTTGTCTTCCACAATCTTGGATTCTTCTACAAGATGGGTTCTATTTGGAACATCCACGTTTTCAACCTGTTTGAAATGGCTCAAGACACATTGCAAGTTCATCTCCAACTCGGCAATGGTGATATGGAAGTCGTTTTTCAAAACCGACAAGAACAAGTCTTTATCCCGCGAAAGGTGCTCCACCAAATCAATCAAGTCAGACTTGTCTTCCATAGGCTGGATACTGGCTTGGATGGCGTCTTTGATAAGCACAGAGCAAGAAGTCTTTGAAAACTCAAAGTCCTTTGGAATCTTGTACTCACTCAAGTCATTATGAATGATAAGACTTCTTACAAACGAAACATAGAATCTGGAATCGCCCAGAATCATGGAATGAAACATGTCTTCATTGTTCTTGATGACTCTCAAGATCTTCTTGTGATTCTTCAAAGGAACAGCAATGCCGCTCAAAGACTGATAGAGCTTGGTAATACAGGTCAATGCTGACTTGTCGTTCATAGGACAGACCATAACGGTTTCTACCAAACCGTCAATAATCTCTTGCAGAAGAGGAACACTGGCAGAAAGCACCACCAACATGGTATAAGAAGCCACTTGGGTCTCCAACTTGTCAGTGGTCAACAACTGGACAGACAACTTCAAAATAAGCCTTGTCATCTTGTCCAAAAACTCCTCGTTGGTGCTATTGTACGATAACGATGCGACCACCGCACTGACAAAGAAAATAAGCTGGTTGGAATATACAAACTTTTTCTCCACTTGTTCACTGATGTAATTGATGTACAATTCGACAAACTCAATGTCGTTGAACCCCCCTTTGAAAATGCTCTCTCTGGTAGCAGTTTTCTTAGCCTTTTTAACACCGTTCAACCACGAGAATAACGGCGGAAGCTCGGGAATAATGGCCAAAACCCGCGCAAAAATAGGGGTCTTGTAATACGGTAACACCGACAACAATAACGCCTCTGCGTTGTGTATATGTATGTAAAACCGACGGACTAACCATTCTACAGAATTGTAACTCAATGGAGAGTTCCAATAGCCACCTACCATGGCTAAATAACTTTCAATAGCATGGTTCAAATCATTCACCTGCTCCTTACTCTGAACATTCCGATCAATCCCAATGGATGTCTCGGAAAATATAGAATACCTAAACTTGCCAAACTTGCTATTCACCTCTTCTAACCCTTCTAGGGCATCCAAAGAGTGATAAAGTATACTACTGTAATCTTGGGTAGCGGCAACTTTAGAATCATAAATCAAAGACGTAGAATGGATCTTTTGTCTCTTCTTTCTATCCAAAACAGCACTGCCGCTGCTAGCAGCAATACTTCCAAGCTGGTCAGCTAACGACATCTTCCTTCTTTACCCTCTAATGTCATTTATTTGTATAGTTAGAAACTCTAGAGAGATTGAAAAATTATAAAAAAAAATTTCATCGCATCGCATATCCTGCATGAGGTTGCATGGGCGGGTATCCAGTACTATTACTACTATTACTATTACTATTACTATTACTATAACAATAATAATAATAATAATAATAATAATAATAATAATAATAATAATAATAATAATAATAATAATAATAATAATAATAATAATAATAATAATAATAATAATAATAATAATAATAATAATAATAATAATAATAATAATAATAATAATAATAATAATAATAATAATAATAATAATAATAATAATAATAATAATAATAATAATAATAATAATAATAATAATAATAATAATAATAATAACTTATATTTCAAGCCCAGTACATATCAGTTTCGTATATACGCGCTATGTCTTAGAAGACTTGGTAAAGCCCAATAATATTCTCTTAATTATAATCTTTACGCCCACTTGGTTGAAAGTTACCATTCACGTTCAGAATCGTAAAAAGCTGCGAGTAAAAGTGTCGTCTTGGGAATCGAACCAGTGTTCCTGTTAGGTCTATTTTCTCTTTTCCAACAGCACTGGCCACTGAGCCAGCGGCTACTATTAATACTATAGCCTGAAAATAGAAATACAAAATGGTAAAATATAGCGATAAAGCCCATTGCCTTGAAAACAAAAGCACCTGATAAACATGATATCTTTTGTAATGATCTTAATATTATTCTTGTAAAATGGCTTTGATTTTAGTAAACGTAATGGTAGTTCGGTACTACAGGGCCTACCAAAAATGTGCAAGAAATACTTTGAATTGATATTGTTCTGGATGATTTTTGCCCGCAAGTATTTAAACAAATGATCTTTTTTTTTTGCAGCCTATACATGTCTTCTAGGTAATAAATAAATCTGTCTTGTATTAAACAGCCCGGAATCTAAAGGTAAATACATTATACTGTAGAGATGTATAACTTGTAGTTTACGTCAAGTTGATTTACCAATAATAAGTGAGCGGGCAACTGCCTAGTATCAATTCAGCTCGCCACTATTGACCAAGGGCATTCTACTGACACGTAGCTGATGTCTAGGCTGTAAGTGAAGCCAACAGTAGAGACCAATTAAGCTTTCAATGTAATTGCTAGATGATCAGCGCAACCTAAGGATGCTTACAAATACGATCAAGTTTATACTTTATAAGCTGGCTTTCTGGCAATATCTCAGAATGGCCGTATGTATGAATCTCAAACCGATAACAATGTTTTCGGTTTTCATTATTGGCGCGACAGGTTATCTTGGTGGTGAAGTCTTGTACCAACTACTCAATGATTCTGAATTTGATAGTTTCAAAGTGACGTGTCTTACAAGAACCGAAATTAAAGGGAAAGAACTAAAATCCGCCACTGGAGGTAGAATTGAATATGTTGTGGGTGATTTTGCCAACATTGAAATTTTGGAAAATGAGTTTGCTAAAGCTGATATCGTAATTAATGTCGCTGACTGTGATGATGTGCCCAGTGTGAAACTGCTAGCCAAAGTTGCAAAGACAAAAGCAAAGCCTTTTTACATCATCCATACTTCAGGAATTGATGTTTTACATGACGGTGTTTTGCCTAGTAAAGACAAACATTTCGATGGAAACCCCATCTCAGATCTTTATGATAATGACAAGATTCTAGGATTACCTTCCACCCAGCCACATCGTCCTGCTGAGCAAGTTGTCTTCGGAATCGATGAAAGTAATCCTTCACATGTTAAAACCGTCATTATATCTCCTCCAACTATTTATGGGTTCAACCAAGGATATATCAAACGTGTCTCTGACCAACTCCCACTTTTGGCCAAGTTGAGTGTCAAAAATAAACAAGCTTTCACTCTTTTTGACGGAAATTACCAACAAAGCCACGTTCATGTTACAGATTTGGCCAGGTTTTACATTTTAGTTTTGAAAAAACTTTTGAATAACGAAAAAAGTTTGAAAACAGGCAAAAAGGGCTACTATTTTGCCGAAAATGGCTACCATTTTTGGAAAGATGTTAGTGCAGCGTTTGGCAAAGCTTTATATGAAAGAAATGCCATTCCTACAAAACAGGTAGCGGAATTGACCCCTGAACAGATCACCAAGATTGCCGGTTTTAACGTTGTCCCTCATAAATGGGGTTTGAACGGATACGTTAAATCAGACTTGAGTAGATCTCTAGGCTGGAAACCACAGCATGAAGAGGCAGAGTTTTGGAATGATATCGAAAACTTGGCAGACTATACTTTGACAAAAAATTATATCATTCCAAAACAGCCAAAAGAACAATTAAAGTTTAGCAACTGATGAATACTGTTAATAACTGACGCAACGTGTAACTTACAACAACTACTACTTGCAAAACTCATGGTGAGCTATATTGGATTGAAAGCAGCGCTTATGTGGCCATTTAAAAGTTTTTAAGATTTATTTTATGATTATTATTATTGAATAGCCAATTTACCATTATCCAAATGAAATATTCAAAACAGGTAAATCGCGATAAAGGTGGCCAAGTTAGATTAGTTATGAGCACCGACATGCTAGTCTTACGGCCATTGAAAATTGGTTCGATTCCAATCTGAGATGTTTTAATAGTTGTATGGTTTTATCAGAGTTTTTCTTCTTATGAAGTATTTGATGAATTAGGGCTAAACTAGCGAATTCTAATTAGAATTCTTATGTTTTGAATTACTGGGAGGAAGTAAATAAGTTGTATGGATATCTTCTTTTTATTTTAAAAGTAGTATAATATATGTGTATAGTAAATTGGTTTCAAAAATAGTCTGTATTTGCTGATGAGGGTGTAAATGTGAAAGCCAGAGTTTGTAGTTTTCGAATTGAGAAGATGATTTTTCAACAAATTCGGATGAGTTGATGTTTTTTAATTTTGATATGGGAGTGGCATGTTTGAAAGCTTCATTATGGTTTGGATAGTAAGTATATAATGGTGTGGGACTATTGGTGTATCATTGGTAGTAAACATCTATATGCTTCTAGTTTTATGATACAGTAAATCCCACATTCTATGTTTCCATCTACAGTTACGATTTACCCATTCTCCGCTTAATAGAAACACATCATAATATTACAATTGGCATATCAAGGCAATACCAGCAGTTATTTTTAATAGTAAAATCTTTGTGGAATTGTGAGGAATAATGTGCTTGGCTTGAAATATAATAATGATAATATGATATTATTATTAGGATATATTGAAATAAGATATTTAAATAAAGATATATCCAACATATAATATATAAAAATAAATATGTAATATATAATATATCACATTTTAATAAATAAGTAGAAATACAAACGAGTATACAAACTAGTAGAAATACAATCAAGTATACAATCAAGTAGAAATACAATCAAGTATTCAATCAAGTATACAATCAATTATACAAATAAAGAAATATTTATTAAAGGCCAATACTATAAAAATTAGTTTTTGATCAAGCCTTTGTTAACAAATTCCTTATATAAAGAAGCACCCAATCTAGCAGGGGATTTTTCGACAACAACGCCAGCAGATTGCAAGGCGGAGATTTTGGATTTTGCATCACCTTTACCACCAGCAATGATGGCACCGGCATGGCCCATTCTTCTGCCAGGAGGAGCAGTAAGACCAGCAATGAAAGAAACCACTGGTTTAGGAACGTCTCTGGTCAAATTGTACAGTTTCAAGAATTCAGCAGCGTCTTCTTCTTGAGAGCCACCGATTTCACCAATCAAAATGATACCTTCGGTTTCAGGATCGTTTAAAAACAAAGTCAAGGCGTCGATGAAGTTTGTGCCTGGGAATGGGTCGCCTCCCATGCCAATAACAAGCGATTGGCCCAAGCCAACCTTTGTTGTTTGGTCAACAGCTTCATAAGTCAAAGTACCAGAACGGGATACAACACCAACTTTGCCTCTCTTGTGGATATGGGAAGGCATGATGCCGATCTTACACTGTTCAGGAGCAATCAAACCAGGACAGTTAGGACCAACCAAACGAGTCTTGGACTGGGTTTTCAAAAGATCTTGGACACGCAACATGTCGTGCTGTGGAATGCCCTCGGTGATGGCAACAACCAAAGGGATCTCGGCAGCAACGGCCTCTTCAATGGCAGCAGCAGCAATGGTAGGAGGAACAAAGATACCAGAGGCAGTAGCACCGGTTTCCCGGACCGCCTCAGCAACAGAAGCAAAAACAGGCTTTCCCAAGTGGGTGCTGCCGGCTTTCTTAGGATTGGTGCCGCCAACAATCTTGGTGCCATAGTCCAAAGCTTGCTGCGCATGGAAAGTGCCCTGTTTCCCAGTAAAACCCTGGAAAATCACCTTGGTGTCGGCGTTTACCTTGAGATTAGGAATGGTGGCTGCATAGTCTTTGGCCACACGGGCACTGGAAAAACTTCTTCTGGCAAACTTGGCTGATTGTCTGAACATTTTGAGCAGTCTGTTCTGTAGAAATGTGTCAATGACCTTTTCTGCTTTCGAGAAACGGGGTAAATTGTAGGATTTTCGCTCTTATTAAGTGGGGATCTTGACAATTGTACGGAAAAGCGCATCACCAGACTCCCTCAGTCCGCCTCCGGTTGTGCGTAGTATCATAATATTTGTCACGCGTTCCGGGTGCTAATATTACTATGATTAATCACCAAGTTGGTCTGAAATTGATCAGAGTATGGGTGTTTGTAAAGAGTGGCTATTAGTTTGTTGTTGTATATAGTAGTGGTTATATGAGGTATTATGAGTTTGTTAAGTCGTTGTATATAGTGGTTATATAAGGTATTATAAGTTTGTTAAGTTGTTGTATTTACAATGGTTATGTAATGTGCTAGTAGTTTTTTGATTTATTGTATATATAATGTTATATAACATGCTATTAGTTAAATTGTTGTAATCATGTAATATTAAGATGAGTTTGTTGATTTGTTGCATATATAGTGATTATATAAGCTATAATCAGTTTGTTAACTCATTGCATATATAATGTTGTATAATGAATTATCTGTTTGCTAAATTATTGTAGATATAATGTTATATAATGAATTATCAGTTTGCTATTAGTAGTAATACTTTTAGATTTAAAGTAGATAAAGTGTAATAACATGATTATATTTGGTTATTATATCTTTTTTGAAAATTGCAGGTATTGGACAAGTGATAATAACAATATTCTTATTATTGGCTACTATAAATGTTTTACTATACACTATTCTGCAGTATTTTAATAAGACATCTACTTGTAATCAATATATCCCTACAATGTAATTATCACTTTTTTATACAACTTTACCCTAATAATAATAATCCTAAATTTCGAGTCCAACAAACATCTCTTCCGTATATACCCACCATACGGCCCAGTGGCCATTAGGCTTATTAAAACTTTTGTAACATCAAATTGAGCAGGAATAAAACTTGTTAAAAACGGACTCCCCTGAATAGAGCTATAAAGCTTATTAATAAGTACATTACGCTTTACCCAGCCCCGTAAAAAATTCAATGTATACTGGGGGTTTGAATCTACTAGTTGCACAGTATTTAATATCTATTATTCATCATAAGTTCTTCTGAAAACCTATAATAAACAATATTTTGTTTTACCTCTTGAGATGCATGTTTCTTTAGAATAAAAGCTGATTCAAGCCCTAATAAAGTTGCAAATAAAACTAAAAGCAATCGACACCTATGAATTAACGCCATGAAATAAATGGAGTCTCTCTGAGAAGTAGAAACACGATTTTTAACAAATCATGTGTTATTTTCGATTAAATGATACTTTCTCACTATTAAATAATTTACAAAACCCAAATATCAAAACAAACTACATAATATAGAACTCTAAATTCTTCAGAGTATAGAAATACAATTTTGGTACGGTCTGCGTTGTTGTAAAGACAGTAGAATATGACTTGAAAGAATTGACTTTTGGTCAAAATGGACATTATTTTGTTATATCAACTAATTATGCGAAAACCTAATATTTTTTAGTATAAATAGTAAAATATTGTAATTAAAAAATTTGGAATGTTGTGCTATATTTGTTAGAACTAAAGTTATTTGAATAACACTGAGTTAATCCAATAAAACGTTTAATGATTACTTCAAAACGACGAGAGCGCGAATCGAGTACCAAAACCTCAAGTGAGGAACGCCACACTTGTTTTTCTGCACTATTCTGCACTATTCTGCACTTTTTTGTGTGGCGCATGGCACAACCAACTTGGCCACCTGGCAATTGTAAGGCATATAAGCATATTCTTACTGAAAAAGAGTGAAAATCTTTACTTTTCGAAAGTCTATTTTGGCAATTCATAAGCCCTAATTGTCACATCTATTGGTAAATGCTTGGTAAATGCCTAAAAGCCAACTTAGCTAGGGCTGAAGAGCCGCTACCTATTTATGGGTTGAATATTTTAGATATTATCGATAATACTCCATGTTGGTTGATAATAATTACAATAATAATTTCGAAAAAAAAGGCATGAGAGGATAGTGTAGCAGATAGTGGAGAAAAGGCGTAACAGGCACACGGGTTCGATTCCCAGAATGAACTCTTTTTATAATACTGAACAAGCAAGTGTAACTGTCTGTCTAGTGCCTACTTTTCAATTGTAACATTTAATTGAAGGATTTAACTAATTGTATTTTGGTGATTTTAATCGCAATTGACTTTTATTTGAGTGGAAGGTCTGGTTTGATTTCACAATAATTCATTACGCTCTAATGAAAAATTACTTTTATGACCACTACTCTCGACAATACACAGACTTTTATTTGGCAAGTAAAAATATGTTTTTCTTTTGGAATTCTTGGAAAAAAAGTGTTGATTCAATATTTTGCTAAAGACAGTAAGATATTGTCTAGTAATGAATAATAATCATTCTTTTAATAATGAATAATAATTACGTATTCAAAATTGCCTCTAATGATAAATCCTTTAATATCATTTTGTATTCAAAAATCAAAAGCTTTGAACGATATTCATTACCAGGTAGCTCAACAAAACAAGTAATCAAGCATAAACAACAAATTAAATAGATCACTGTATATACCAATCACATTTTCAATTTGCAAGCAAAGTTTCTGCTAAACGCATTTAAACTCAACTCTTTTCAACGCGTTCTAGCAAGCAATAATTGTGGTATTGCAAGTTGGTTTTCAAAAGAGAATGTGCTAGTTTAGGCAAAGCAAGAACTCTTCCTAAACCACTACTTTTATCATTATTGATGAATTTCTCACAATGGATAATTTTCCATTGGGGACTAATCAGCATGGCATCACCTTGGGAGTTTGAAGTTAATATCGATGGCTCGCCGGTTTCTGAGTCGGTTGGTTCGTCGATATCAACATAATAATCACAATTTGATAGGTTGGAAATCTTGCCTTCATCAAACAAATTTTTATTGTTCATTCCCCGAGGGATGCTTGATATTGATTCAATCAAACCAGTTTCTTTGAAATCGCCTGGAAGAAGGCCATTGAAACCCGATCTTACAAAGCGGAGCCGGGTGCTGCTAGGGAGAAAGAAGGAAGATGGATAACGATACCATTCACGGCCCACACAGACGTTTCCTGTAGCGTCGCGAGGAAGATGGTCATAAACGTATAATGGTGCCGAATAGTCATGAATTAGCTGCACTGTTCTAGAAGCCGAGACAGCCAAAGTAGCAAATATTAGAGCCACATTTGAGAGTTGATGTAATTGTTTGAATATACCGGTTAAGGACAACTGCTGGACGACCGAATTGAGCAAGAATACAAACACGGCAGCAGAGACGTTGACCAATGGATATATAGGATAGAGAAAACGTTCTTCTTTATGCGGTTGGCTTGCAAAGATGACGCACCAGATTAGCATGGGAGCCAAAAGAACAAGTACAAAAGTAGGCTGGAGGGCGTAGCTTGGGTTTTTATGTTTACTGACACCGCTTTTTTTGATGGACTGGCTCACAAGAGTGCTGCAGAAAGCCAAAACAGGAGAAACAAACATTCCAGCCGTCGCTAGTGCGAAGATGATATTGAAGTTCAAGGCAAGGTTCAAAGGATAATAGATGAACGGCTCGACCCCAAAGATGTTGGGGCCTGCTTCTTCGGTAGCATGGAGCACATTGTACAAGAAAATGTTGAGAGGAACAATGGAGAGTTTCTGATACAAGGTGGAATCAAAACCAACAACTATTGCGAGAATGGTTCCCGCAATAGCAGCACATCCTGAAACAAACGCGAGGATTGTTTTGACAGGGCTCAGACTCTGCAATGCCTTTGCAAGAACATAGACTAGCAACGGGACTGCTAACACCAATGTGAAAGGCCATCCTAGCAAGCCAGCCAAACTGTACCAGAACACCACGCTCCAGGCGTTGGCCATATGGCCATTACAGCAGTATTCTACGACCTGTGAGGTTGCGTAAATGGTGCACGCTAGCCCCAACGACGATGGAAGCAATGCTATTGTTCCATGGGTCATTCCAGTGCTGACTGCGCTGAAAAACCCAAACCAATACGCAAGCTGATGATTGATGTTAGTTTTGATACTGAAATATAGCTTGATTTCGCCAATAAACACCATGAGAGCCAACACCGCTCTGACAGCGTAAAAGCCGTAGTAAACTGGTAGATCCAGTGCTATTCTCAAGTACGGTAAAATCACCAAATAATATGGAATCAAATAAGCCCACGACCGAATGGAATATTCAGGCGAATATTCCCACGTTTGCTTTCCAAACCCACGCAGCAAAAAATTCAATGGCTCCCAGTAATTGAAAACCTCATCACAATCCGAAATTATCATGTAAAACACACTAATAGCCCGTGAAACACCAATAAGAGCTATGATGATAGCATCACCTCTCGTCAAAAACCGTCCAAAATTCATAACGGCCATGTCAACAGAGCAGAAATCACAGATATTAAACTTGAGTAGCCCAGCTTTCCAATAAAACCAATTTCAGCCTCTCAATCTAACACACAACTTGCTAATCAAACCCTGAAATGTTGCCAATTGCGTGGTCTCTCTATATACTATTGGCAATATTTCATGATAGACCCGTCAATATGGTATATGTAATAATGAGACAGTAATGATGGGAGCAACAGTAGAAAATGGCTTTTACCAAATATGGATTCCTTCAGTCCATAATGGTCGATCTTTTAGAGCGTGTAAGAGTGTAGGTTCTGTATTTAGCCACTGGAAGATGAGCTGTCAGGCCATGTTTGGCATCATATACAACTTTAGGTGTGGCTGCGTTGATTGGCAGCTCGCCAAAGGTTTTTATAGTAACTGATTTGCTTTGAGAAATAGTGCTTTTACTGAGGCGAGCCACCGCTGTTTTATTGTTTTCAACAATTTTTGGTGATTTTTTATCGACAAAATTCGGTGACTTTTTATCAACAAAATTCGGTGACTTTTTATCAACAAAACTTGGTACCTTTTTATCTACTAAATTGTTTACTTTTTTACCATTTTTATCCAATTCTTGGCCTGTTTTCCTCCAGTCCATAATGGTGGATCTTTTGGAGCGTGTAAGATTGTAAATTCAGTTTTTAGCCACAGGAAGATGAGCTGTCAGGCCCTGTTTGGGTGAGGAGAAAAAAGGTATTGGCAAAGTGTATTTATTGTATATGCTGTTTGAAATAGCTGTTTTAGGAAACTGTACGCTCTAAGGATAAAAAATATGTTTACAAATCGTTACTGTGCAAACCACTACCGAAGATTCTTCTTTTGAAGTCAATCCAAAAAACCCTACAGTAAGCAAATTGTCCAGTTTATTACGGTGTTCTGAACAAATCAGCAGCTTCTACTCACAGGAAATTTAACATAGCTCCAACTAAAATACAAACTCAATAATTTCAATAAAACGTGCAAAATATTAGAACATTTGGCAAGACTAAGAATTGAACTCGCGCTTATCAAGTGGGATATCAGAAAAACATCGCCCTGGCACCAAAACAATACCACTGGGCTTGAAATATGATATTGTTATTATTATAATACTATATTGACATGCTCTCGTTTTAAAAATGAAACTTTTCTCCAAAGGTCTGGCAAAAAAACAGCCAAAATTTAACACCAGTTTACAATAAACGTACAACTTCCACAAGAATGTAAAAAAACATGTTAGAAACCGGAACAGCAAAACAACAAAGAGCTAGAGTTAAAGTAACAATAAAACATTTGCAACTTTGAGTAGAATGAAAATAAAAGTTGCTTCAAATCGACTTCCCTGAACAGAGGTATTCAGCTTATCAATGAGCACATTACGCTTTACCGAGTCCCATACAATATTCAGTGGATAAAGGAAGTTGAAATATGCTAGTTGGACAATATTTGATGGCTATTATTCATCGTAAGTTCCTCTGAAAACCTACATTAAACAATACCTTTTCAACTCTTGGTATACGCGTTTCTTTGAATTGAGTCCTCATTTAAATATGAAAGTAAACACAAATTAAGCTAAAAGCAAACAAAAACTATGGAATAACGTCAGCGAAAATAAATAAAGTCTCTCTGAGCAATGAAAAACACGATTTTTACTTGTTATTTTCGACTAATGATACTTTCTCACTATTAAATATTTAATACAAATCAGAAATTACAACAAAGTACACAATATAAAACTCTAGACTGTACTGAGTATAGGGACATAATTGTTGTACGGTTTGGCCTGCTGTAAAGACTCTAAAATATAATTTGAAAAAATCAACTTTTTGTCAGAATTGACAAATTTCCCTTATATCATATATTTATTCCAAAATTTGATTTCTTGTATTATGAGTAGTACTATAATATAGTAAAAAAAATTCAAAATATTGGGTTATTGTTTTCCAAAACAAAATATACTGGATATTACTGAGTTTACTCTAAAAAACCTTTGATGATTATTGCAAAACAACGGCAGCGCGAATCGAGTCCCGAAACCCAAAGTGAGGAACGCCACACTTGTTTTTCTGCACTATTCTGCACTATTTTGGGTGGCGCATGGCCCAACCAACTTGGCCACTTGACAATTGTAAGGCATATAAACCTATTTCTTGCAAAAAGGAGAATATCTTTACTTGTTGAGAGTATTTTTGGCAATTAATACACCCTTCCAAGTGTATAATGGAGTTAGAAGGGCTATTATTCAATATATGAGTGATACTACGCTTTGGATTGATTTTCCAATCGCTTTGGATTGATTTCCAATCGCTTTGGATTAATTTGTCAATGAGATCCTGTTGAGTCTTTTTTTCTCCTTTTCTAGAAAAAACACTAACCTTTAAACTATTACCCACACAACTACCCAACGGCATCATCTTGGTGATTTAAATTAATTACAATCAGTTCTACAAACAACATGTATTACCAAAGCCAAAACATACATTTATGTTACAAAAAGCAAACACCAATAATAATTTACAAAAAACTAGATAAAACATCCGCTAAATACTGTTGATAAACTGTTTTCTCAACTCAATCCTCTCTTCGCCATGTTTGGCCAATAAGAAACTGCGGTCGTCTCTGCTGACATCCATACGCTGCAAACGAGCATCGTCGTCTCTGGTCCAAACACCAGAAACATTTTCCGGGGGGTTTTTCCCGGTATTAATGACCAAATTGATATATTTAGAAACAAGAGACAAATCGCCACAGCAATTGGTCAAAATCTCAGTGCCAAACGTTTTATTTATGCCCAATTCAGCACTGAGCGATTCTAGCAACAAATCTGCGCCACTGGTGGAGTAATCACGAGAAACAATCTCATTGACCTTGTTGAGAATCTGAGAAAGCGCCATTCCAAAGTATTCAGGAGAAAAAAACTTGGAAAGCAACTCGGAATCCAAAAGCTCTGAAATGGCAAGCGAAGATTGCTTGTTAATGAGCGGAATCTGAGAAGGATTGGTGATTTGGCTTTGATTTACCAAACTAGAATCTAAATCATTCAATTGATCAGAATCATGAACAAAAATGTTTTGGGAATCCAAATCGCCGGGATGACGCCCCAAACTGTCGGCTGACGCAAGCTTCTGCTTCTTGTTCTGCAAGTGGCTTATGATACCTGCAGCAGCTGCTGCTGCAGAACTGCTGTTATTTGCATCATTGATTAACTCCCCAAAATCTAGCGCTGCAGGGGTCACGTGTTGATTATGTTGATGATGATGCAGCAGTGCAGGAGGTGGTGCCTCGATAGCGAGACGTTTACGACGCAGTAAGTTGTTGTTACTATTGTTGTTGTTGTTGTTGCTATCATTTGTCTTAGCACGTGCAGTAAAGTTTTTCATAGGTTCTGCAACTTTACCTTCTGCAATGCACTGTTCATAATACCGAATATAATTCTCAATCCCAAAACGCCGGGCAAACTTCCGAAAACGGTCTCTCCAGGCTGCTTTTGAATGGTGTGGCTGTTCAGCTTCCAAACTCTCAAAAAACTTATTGGGTAACAGCACAGTGGTGCCTTCTGCAGCACCCCGTGTTTCGTCAATCTCTGATTTCTGCATAACTGTCTTGCATAAAATGTAGTCATCTTCGCTCGTAAACTTTGTTTTCACAGTCGAAGGCATGTCCAGCGTTGCAATATAGTTACCGTTTGCATCATGCAAAAGTTCTCCTTTTGCATTAGTCTTATACACGTAACGCAACTCCTTCTGCAAGTGGTTCCGAAAACGGTAACGCACTGAATTGCCTGTATGCTTCTTCAACTTTTCTGCAATCTCATGGAACAACTTATGTGTTGCGCGTCTTGTTGGGTTTCTCCGAACTTCATCAAGAATAAACTCGTCTTCTTGCTTACTAAACCCATTCTTGTTGGTGTTTACAAGGGTAGTTGGGCCCCGAGCATGCGCAGCCAATTGCATTGCCATTTCATCACTAGTCATCTGATCATGATTCTTATCCTTTCTGCTTTCATTAATAGCGTCTGCAAGTCTTTCTGCTGCAGAGGCAGACGCAGCCGCAGCCGCAGCCGCAGGCGCAGATGCCGATGCCGATGCCGATGCTGATGCTGATACAGACGCCGATGCCGACGCCGACGCAGACGCAGATGCAGCCGTAGGCGCGGACGCCGAATTTGCAACCGCAGACGTGTTTTGCACAAGTGCAGCTGCGGCTGCAACTGCAGAAGCTGCAGCTACAGCGTCTGCATCAGAATTGTTTTCCTTGACGCGGTAACGTTCGATTGGCAAAAACATCCCATGTTTGACGGAATCGTATATAAATGTAGGCTTGACACAAACCCGGCCGCCAAAGTACGAATGTGACACAATATATGCGTCATGATCAGCGCTCAATATACCGCCATAGCGCTCAATAAAAGCAACCAATACGTCCCGATTATACTCATCTGAAGGTACATAAAACTTTGTAGGCACACCCTGCGTCAGATTGTAGAACATGTTGCTAGCTTTAAGCAACTCTGCAGTATCCCCTAAGTCATCGCTGTTGCCACTCGCTGCAGACGCAGTGATCATGCGTTGATTATGCAGCTGGGTCTCATCTCCCAAAGGTGTCGCTGGAGCTGAGCGAAACTCATCATCCTCATCGTCTTCATTCCTCTTGTTATGATGACTACCGCCACTATTATTGGAGCTGTATAATTGAGTGTCAATCTTTGCACCACTGACTTCTGGGTCAATGGTTGGGTCCAAGGCAGCAAGTCCCTGCGATGCAATGTCTTGCAGTGCCATGTTGACGCGTTATGCAACAAGTGGTGATGTCCAACAAAAGCCAAAAGTAAAAGTAAAACACCCGTAACTTAAGGCACACAGGTGGTGTTGAGTTGTTCTCAAAATAAATTGACCAGAAAAAGAAGCAAAATCATATGTAAAAATCGAAAATTTTTTTTCGCGAAAATCAGGAGGTTACCCGGGGTCATGTGATAAAATGTTTGTCCAAGTATGGATCATGTGAGACGCGCATTCTCGTGCAGAGCGGGCCCACGTGGGGATACTATAAGAATAATAAATATTTGCGATGGGCAGTTTATATATATATAGATGAAGCTACCAATTGCTGTATAGAACGGGTGGAAAATGGGGAGATTGTGCTGGTTTACTGGTAATTGAGAGTTTTCCCTGTTTTATGGTATTGATTGGATTATATTTAGGCAAAGGATTGATGGTAAACTGTACTTTTGTAATATTAAGGGATATGAAGGCTTCTTCTCGAGCTATTATTGGGTGTTTTGCGGCCCTGGTGGCGTTTCTATTCACTATTCTAGTATTTGTAGGCATCCGCGGGCCTTCGGGTGGGTCTGAGCTTCCTTCTATCATAAAATTGGACACTTTAAAGGCACATATTGAGCCAGATGTGGCAGTTATAGAAGCATACCGGTCGTACAACGGCTCAAAGCCAGTCCTGCGGATCATATCATTTGGCGATATCCATGGCTGCTACGACGGGTTGCAGAAACTCTTGAAAAAACTCAACTACAACCGTAGATACGACCAATTAGTGTTTCTTGGCGATTTTGTAAGCAAAGGCAAGCAGAGCTTTGAGGTTTTGGATTTTGCGGTCCAGAACAACGTTGCCTGTGTCTTGGGCAACCACGAAGTCCGAATCTTGGAAAAGTATACCCGTTACTATGGATATGCTTCTCCCAAGTTTTGTGCAGCTGTAAACAGTACAGATCATGGCTGTTCGCATGAGGAAATCATAGACAACCCTATGGTTGGAGCAAGTAGAGCCAGATTTGACCAGGAGTTGTCAATTGCAAAAAGACTAAGACAAAAACATACTGATTATCTCACAAACTGCTCGATTATTCTAGATTTGGGCCCTGTAGGATATCCTAAAATTAAAAGTAAAAAAAAGCATTCCAAGCAGTTGGATAATCCCCAGGAAGTTATTTTTAATGAAAAAAAGCATTCCAAGCAGTTGGATAATCCACAAGAATTTATTTTTAATAAAAAAAAGCATTCAAAGCAGTCTATCGAGTTGGATAATCCACAAGAAGTCATTTTCAGTAAAAATAAGCATTCTAAGCAGTCGGATAATCCACAAGAAGTCATTCTCAGTAAAAAAAAACTGTACAATTACTCTGCTCCAATCAGGGGTTTGGCTGTGCACGCTGGTCTCCAATGGCACTTACCACTTGCTAATCAGTCTGTAGAAGTCGTCACCAACATTAGAGCTTTTTTCAAACCAAACTATACAGAACCGTGCTATCTTTCTCGAGGCGAAATTGATAAATCCAAAACTAGCCAATGGTCTAAAATATGGAATAAAAAACAAAGAAAAATCATAGACCCAAACGACCGTAGAATTGTACTTTATGGCCACGAATCTGCTCGTGGCTTGAACTTGCGTGAATACTCAAAAGGTTTGGATTCAGGCTGTGTTAACGGAGGAAAACTAAGCGCATTGGTGGTTTCTGGCCAATCCTACAATACAAATACAAGGTATTATAGTGAAATTGTACTGGTACAATGCTAATTTACATGATTTTACATATTAGTATCTTTATTAATATTTGAGTACTTGAGCACTTTAAATCGCTCACTTATATGCTCAGGGCTATATACATTTTAATTATATACAAGCAAAATAATATGTATCGAATGGATAAATCACAGTGGCAAACTTCTATATGCTTCTACTCCTATGAATTGATTGAGTAGATACAATAAACCGCTTATTCAATGTTTTTGTTCTATTTACAGTTGCAATTGTTTTATTTTTCCAATTCTTATTGGCGAGATTTGTCAGTCAATCCTCAAGTTATTGTCATTTCCTATTGTTTTGTTATCCTTAGGGGTCTAATGGTTTAGAACCTTAGTTTATCCTTTAAACTATCTCACTGCTCTAATCACTATCTAACACTTTATTTTCTCTTTTATTTTAGACTTTTTCTACGCTTTTACCCATTCCCCGTCCAATACAGATTTATCTCAATACTACAACTTACATAAGAATGTAATAAAACAAATCTGAAACTGGAAAAGAGAACCATTAGTAAAAATAACATCAAACCATTTGCAACTTTGAGTAGAATAAAAATAAAAGTTGTTTCAAATCGACTTCCCTGAACAGAGGTATTCAGCTTATCAATGAGCACATTACGCTTTACCGAGTCCCATACAATATTCAGTGGATAAAGGAAGTTGAAATATGCTAGTTGGACAATATTTGATGGCTATTATTCATCGTAAGTTCCTCTGAAAACCTACATTAAACAATACCTTTTCAACTCTTGGTATACGCGTTTCTTTGAATTGAGTCCTCATTTAAATATGAAAGTAAACACAAATTAAGCTAAAAGCAAACAAAAACTATGGAATAACGTCAGCGAAAATAAATAAAGTCCCTCTGAGCAATGAAAAACACGATTTTTACTTGTTATTTTCGACTAATGATACTTTCTCACTATTAAATATTTAATACAAATCAGAAATTACAACAAAGTACACAATATAAAACTCTAGACTGTACTGAGTATAGGGACATAATTGTTGTACGGTTTGGCCTGCTGTAAAGACTCTAAAATATAATTTGAAAAAATCAACTTTTTGTCAGAATTGACAAATTTCCCTTATATCATATATTTATTCCAAAATTTGATTTCTTGTATTATGAGTAGTACTATAATATAGTAAAAAAAATTCAAAATATTGGGTTATTGTTTTCCAAAACAAAATATACTGGATATTACTGAGTTTACTCTAAAAAACCTTTGATGATTATTGCAAAACAACGGTAGCGCGAATCGAGTCCCAAAACCTAAAGTGAGGAACGCCACACCTGATTTCCACTCTATTTTGCGTGGCGCATGCCTCAACCAACTTGGCCACTTGGCAATAGTAAGGCATTGCATATAGGCATATTTTGAATATCTTTACTTTTTGAGAATGTATGTTGGCAATTAATATGCCCAATCATTGCTAAGTGTATAAGCATAGATTTAAGGGTCTTTGGATAACCTTTGGTATCACTATTGAAAATTGAAGCAGTTATTGATAATTTCTAGTTAGTTGAGATAAATTTCAAGTTTCTACAGCTTTCCTAATGGCAATTAAAAAAGATAGTTGTATCATTGGTGGTAAACATCTATATGCTTCTAGTTCTATGGTTTGACTGACTAGATGCATTAACCATCATACCATGTTTTCAGTCCTATGATCAACTAGATACAGTAAACCCGTTATCTACAGTTGCAAGCCTTGTGCCTTTTCCCACTGATATTCATTCCCGAGTCTACACAAGTGGTCTAGAACCCTTTATTACCTTTTATAGGTACCTCACTGTTCTAAACACTATTTAAGACTCTACTTCCTCCTTTATTTTAGTTTTCTTTTATCCTTTTATATAGGTAGCTATTGTTTTACCCATTCTCCGTTCAATACAAATCCAAATCAATATTAGAATAGTAATATTCTGTGGTTTTTGGTCGCTTGTTGATTTAATGGCTTGCTTACGGCCATTATTTTCAAACCCCAATGCCTTGCTTGCCTGATAAACCTCTAATTGTAGCGTATTCATCTTTAGTAAGGTCCTTTTACGAAAGATCACCCTTAGAAAAGTCTGCTTGATCATCTCAGTTGCCAAATGGTCATTTAATGGAGTTGAATTGTTTTGTAGCACCATTGTCTCGTCATTACTATCACTGCATGATGTTTTATTATACATCTCTTGAGATGTGCTTTTTTACTGTATCTTTTTGAATAATTAGGACACTCTCGTTTGCTGAACCTATGACAGTTGGGCAATACTATATAAGTTGGACCAATCATGATCTGAACGCAACCAAAGGCCGTGTTTTTTATTAGGTGTATTCGGTTTTCTACCCTTTTGATTCTTTTCTTGATACAATTGGAACAGAAAAAATCCTAAAGAACTCAATGGTGAGAACAATATGCTCAACAGAATTTGATTAGGTTTTACCAAGTTCTTCGACATTTGCGAGTATATACAAAACTGATATGTACTGGGCTCGAAATACATGCTATTATTATTATATAAGTTTAAGGGGACTTGGCAAGGCTCAACCATGCCCTGTTAATCAATATCTCATCTTTGAGTCTGCCAATCTTTATCTCACCCGAGTTCCTGTTAGGTCTTTTTTCTCTTCTCCGAGAGCACTGATCAACTCCAAAGCTTATATAAAAGATAATACATACGTAAAATATATAAACATTCCATATAGTGAAAATTGTGTGGAGTTTGTAAGCGACCATCAAAAATGGAGAATTGTATATTCCTTGACAAAGTTTATAAATTAATAGATATAGACAATAATAAACTAATATGTACTGGGCTTGACTGATATGTACTGGGCTTGAAATATAAGATTATTATTATTATTATAGACAATAATAAGTATATAGATGAAAAATTGGTAAAAAACATCAACTTTTGATGATTATGACATGAAGGTAATTGTTTTTTGAAACTTTTATGTAAAAATATTGATATGGAGAATTTTTAAAACTTTTTTGGAGAGCTCTACAATACATGTCGCCGGTATCGAAAAAAATTGGGATGTAAAAGATTTGGGCAAGTCCCTCTATTGTAGTTTGTTTAAAAATTTACGGTTATTTCGGTTTATAATCTGACTATAATCTAATCATAATAACTACACATTGGCCTAGACCATCCAAGTGGCTTGTCACTTTAATAATAATAATATCGTATATTTCAAGCAATGTACTGGGCTTGGAATATAAGGTTATTATTATTATTATTATTATATTTCAAGCAGAACACATGTGAGTTTTGTATAAAATAAGTAATATCATATATTTCAAGCAGAGTACCTGTGAGTTTCGTATAAAATAAACAATATCACATATTTCAATCTCAGTACATATTAGTTTCGTATATACGCACTATGGGACTTGGTAAAGCCCAATAATGTTCATTATCACCCATGGTTCTGTTAGGTCTTTTTTTCTGAGCCATCCGGCCCAGTGGCCGAGCTCTTATATTACAAAATAATCAAATAAACCAACTTTTCTTTCTAAAATACCCAACTTGAGCTCTTATATTATAATAATATCATATATTTCTAGCCCAGTGGCCTCCACAAATATCAAAAACTAATCAAACAAACCAACTTTTCTTTCTGGAATACCCAACTTGAGCTCTTGTTTGGTGCTGACCCACCGGAACAAAGCCTTGTGAGTTTGTACTGGACGTCTAGGTTTGATTTTGGCAGCTCTTTGGGCGTCTTCTTCATCATTCAAAGTTTTCAAATCACGGACTTTTTTGGCTCTTTTTTTAAGCAATTTATTCAATGTGTCTCTTTTCTCTTCCTCCAATTTTTTTTCAGTCAAGTTACGTCTTCGGCGTGTCAATTCTTGTCTACGCAACTGCTGTTCTTCTTCGGTTAGCACTTTTTTTTTCTTAATGTCGTTCGAAAGCTGAAGGAAACTACCGGTTGCTGCTGGGGTGGCACTGGCACTCACTGTAGGGCTTACACTGTCACTTGTGACCTTTGCAAGTGGCCGGGCAGATGAAATGGAAGCTGAGTCATCGCCGCTTGCAAGATTGTTTTCTTCCAAGTATTTACGTCGCTGTCTTTCGGTCATCCGTGTAAGATCTGGGGTGGCAGACGAATAGTTTTCGAAATCTTCTTCGTCGTCTTGAAATGCCATGCCATCTACGTCGTCCTCCTCGTCAGCTATTGGAGTCTCCTCGCTGACAACCCCACTTCCGGTATCATCATACTCTTTATAGTTGACTGCTCGATTTCTAGACCGTTTAGATCTTGAAGGTGTTTCTGCCTGGGACACTGAAACCTCACTACGTAATCCAGAACCAACAATGTTCTTCTTGGCTTTCCTTTTACTGGCTGGTGACGTAACAGATACAGAGGACGAATATTCTTCATCTTCACTGTCTACACTTTTTATTGTTCTCTTTTTACTATTTAATTTAAGCTTAAGATTTGCTAATTTCGGTTTTGTTGGACTAATTTGCGTAGATGATGATTCTTCATCATCATCATCTTCTACAATTACATCATCATCATTAGGAACCATTACTTCTTCTTCTTCTTCTTCCGCTTCTTTAAGTAACTGTGCAGTGCTTTTAGCTTCTTCTTCATCATCTTCTTCATACGGTTGATAATCTTCTTCATCTTCTTCATCTTCATCATCATCTACTTCTTCATCTTCTTCATCTTCATCATCTTCTTCATCTTCATTTTCCACTTCTTCTTCATTTTCCTCTACATTTTCCACTTCTTCTTCGTTTTCCTCCTCGTCCTCCTCCTCCTCTTCGTCATCATCATTTTCTTCGTTTTGCACAGTTTCTTTGACAGACTCTTGCAGATTAATATCCTCCTCCTCTTCTTCTTCCTCATCTACACCATATTCATGAATATCATCACTTGCCGGTATTGAGCTTCTTTGATACCCATTGTCACTGGCAATTGACGACAAATCAGAATCACTATAACTCATCTTTTCTCAATCTTTGCTTTCTATCTACTCAGTTAAGCGCCATCATCACCATCACCATCACCATCATCACCATAATAAACACTGGATTACCCTCATCACCATAATATTCTTCCATGTGGATTACCCGCCCATACTGAATTCGCAGGTATCACATGTTACTGAAAGCAGTAATAAACAATGTTCATCAACTACGAGTAGCAGCAATAAAGGATGAGATGAGGTGATGTCGATGGAAAAGAACGTTGAATATAGTGCTAGAGCACAGTCCGAGGGTAGTCCAAGTGACCTGGGTGGTTTAGAAGACCAGGGTGCGGTTGGTAATGTAGATCGTGAGATGGGTCATAAAGATGATAATGTTGAGGAAACCACGCGACAGAATCGTTATAACGACGATTCCATAGCTGAAAATGTAGGCGATACGTTGCATATGATTATGGGTGATCGGGGAGCGGAAGAAATGCGAGATTATGCTAGTGATTCCCACGATACTGTGAATCAAGAGGCAGAACATGACTTGTTGCAGCGAACATTGCAAGAATCTATCCAGAATAGCATAGCCGATAGTTTGGCCGGAAATGTAGGTAGTTCCAGCAATGAAGCAGCACATGGAACACAAGATATCAATGACACTGTGTTTTTGAACGCGTTGAGTGAGATTAATTCTGCGATTTTGAATCATTCCAAGGAATCCAACGAACAAGCAGTGAAGAGAGATGATGGTTATGAGCAAGAGAGGAATGATGATGAGGCGAATACAAATGTGGAGCAAGTAAAACCAGTAGTTGTAGAAGAATCATTGCAGGAAAATGCTGAAGAAAATCAGTTTAATGTAAATGAAAATAAACAAGAGATTGATCAACAGTTTATTGAAAGAGATGGGGTTGATCCAGAATCTGAAACTTTGGCTGATCAGGAAATGGACAAAGAATTGCAATTTGGAGGTGATAAACTGATTGGACAAGAAAATGATCAAAAAAAACAAGCACAGGATGTAAACAAAGATGAACTGAACAGTAACAATCAAACTAAAGACAATTTGATGGAACAACAGTCGCAGAATGAAATAATGTCCGACCAACCGGTAATTGAGGACCAAACAACTTCCGACCAACCATCAACTAACAATCAAACAATTTCCGACCAACCATCAACTGACAATCAAACAACTTCCGACCAGCCATCAACTGACAATCAAACAACTTCCGACCAACCAATAATTGTTTCTGACACCCATGTTGATGATATTAACGACAAGCAGCGACAACCAAGTATGGAAACAGAGCCGAAAACGGAATTTGTGTCGCCATTGCTTCTGACACAACAAACGGGTTATTCTATATTCGAAAAGATCCGTAAAGTGTCAGCATTACCGTATGTGACGGCCAGTCAAGCCCAATTAGCTGCGTTGCCGTTGATTATCACCGCACCAGACTATTTGCCCCTAGAGGTGCAACTAAGCATCAACTCTCTTCCGATATTGGACAATCTTGCTACCCAGTTGCTCCGGATCTTTGTGAGTGCGTCGTACGAGGAGATCTTGAGCTTGACACAGGTGCCGGAGCCAGAGGGAGACGAGGAGGTTGAGTTGTCGGCAAATGCAGAGTCTTTCCAGGCCTTGGTGAGGCTCTTCTCCATCGCCAAAAGTATATACACACGTAACGAAAAGGATTTCATCAGTGTAGAAGACGTGGCCCCGGGCATCTGGAAGGCTGGCGAGCCTGCGCCCTCCATCCTCACGGGCAAGGAGGAGATCTTCGAAAACAGCTTGAAGAAGGCCAACTTGGCCACGTTCATATGTGGGGTGATCAACTCGATCGAAATGGAGTTTATCTCGTTGAACGAAAACTTTCTAGAGGTGTTCTGTCCAAACGACACAATCAACTTCCAGGGCCCCAGCATGGAGTCTCCCGACAGTGTTGTGGACACCATCACGGGCTACGGCTTGTCGGGCCGCTTGCTCAAGCCACAGGCCGGTTTGTTTCTCGAGTTGAAGACCCAGGCGTATATATCTGCGCTTATATCCCACAATTCCAAGGAAGTTGCAAAAGCCGATCTCCAGCACTTGTTTCCCGACAACTTGGACACCATGTTTCTCCAGCGGCGCAAATCCCAACGCTTGTCCTCCACCGAGGCCGACTTTGTAGCCCGCTGTCTCTCGCGCAAAAAGGTGCTTGACCAGTGCTCGTCCCCAGAGGAGCTCACCGAACGCTACAGTTTCGATGTCTTTGTAAGGACCTTGCTAGATTACCTCAACACCAACTTGGGCTTCTTGGTCTATGGCAAACGGTACCGCAGCAAAACGCGTAACACCTTGTGGGCCAATGGCTTGTCTTCTTCTGTCGCCAGCAACAGCACCAGTCCTGTTCCTCAAACATCCAGCTCCTTGCCCTCCATGATCGCCAGATTGCGTACCGATTTCAAAGCGCCTTCGTTCTTTGAAAACACCGACAAATCCTCCTCTTCGCCAGCTCCTCCAGCCAGCAAAAGAAAGTCTCCCGAACCTGAACCAAAGAGTGTGGAGAAACCAGCGAAGAAACCGAAAAAACCGTCTGAAAAACCAATCGTACGTCGTGCTTGGTCCAAGGAAGAAGAGGACGCCTTGCGTAAAGGCTTGATGATGAAAGGCGCTCACTGGGTCCAGATTCTAGAATTGTTTGGTCCCGGCGGCAAGATCAATGAATGCTTGAAGGACCGTAATCAGGTCCAGTTGAAAGACAAGGCAAGAAACTGGAAAATGTACTATCTCAGAGACAACTTGGAGGTTCCTGATTATCTCAAAGGCGTCACTGGCGATTTGGGTGGTTCCAATGGAAGAACCATTGGTAAAAGACGTGCCAAGTTATTGCAACAGGCTAAGATTAAATCATCGCTCTCCCCACCACCCCCATCTTCTAACAGTCTAGATAATAATTTGGCTGTGTCCAATTCTACAGGACTATCTAACTCCAATTCTATCCAGTCTGATTCTTCGTCTACAGGGATTAAACAAGCGCATACCAGCAATCAACAACCAGCCGTTGATCCTGTTATTATTTCCACCTCAAACATGAACAAACAAAACCAAAGCTCCGTCTCAGCAGAAACAAAGCAGTCAACCGGTTCTGAAAAAGAACAAGCGGTCAACACTTTGCAAAGAACAGAAAAAGAAGGTGTAGAATAGATCTAAATTCATATAATTGTATATTATTACGCAGTAATGTTGATGCTTTCCATATAGCTGTTCAAAACATGTAGGACACTGGCTAATCATCGTCAATCTTGTTTAACCCTTTCATATAATATATTTCTATACGCTTCCTCACCACTGGGCCATTTGGCCCAGTGGTCCGTGCTCTCCAAGAAGTGAAAAACAAGACCTAACAGGAACATGGGTGAGCCAACTATGATAGGGATTTACTAATTCCCCTTAGCGCGTATATACCAAACTGATATGTACTGGGCTTGAAATATAAGATTATATATATATATATATACGCTTCCTCAAACCAAATGGCTCAGTTGCTGGTGCTCTATAAACACTTGGCAAAAATGGGTTTATTATTGCCAAAATATACTCTCGAAAAGTAATGATATACTCCCTTTTCAACAGAAATGTGCTTATATGCCTTACAATTGCCAGGTGGCCAAGTTGGTTGGGCCATGCGCCACACAATATAATGCAGAATAGTGCATAATAGTGCAGAAAAACAAGTGTGGCGTTCCTCACTTGGGGTTTTGGTACTCGATTCGCGCTGTTGACGTTTTGAAGTAATTATCAACCATTTTATTGAGTTAGTTATATGTTATACAGGTAGTTTTGATTCTAACAGATATAACTCAAAATTTTAAATTTTTTCCCACATTATAGTACTCTTTATAGTAAAAAAAGCTAGATTTTCGAATACATAATCGATATCACGGAAAATTGTCAATTTTGACAAAAAGTTTATTCTTTTAAATCATATTCAGGAGACATTACAGCCATGTAAACCATACAAATTTTTATTTCTGTACTCTTTAAGTCATAAAAGAATTCACCATGTATTTTTTTGTGAGATTTGGCTTTTGTAGATTGTTCAATGGAGAGAAAGCGTGATGTTGTCGAAAACAACATATACTTTGTTAAAAATCTTGTTTTTCACCCCTCAGAGAGACTCTCTTTATTTCTTGACGTTATTCCATGGTTTTTATTTGTCTGCAGTTTTATTTGCGTTTTGTCTAGCGTTCAAACGAGCTTTTGATCCAAAGAAACGCGTATCTCAAGACCTAAAGAACAGTTTTGTTTTTATAGGTTCTCAGAGGAACTTATGATTGATATTATTCATTAAATATTGTCCAACTAGCAGACCAAAATTCCTAGTATAGATTGAATTTATTCATGGGGCTGGATAAAGCGTAATGTACTTATTAATAAACTTTATACCTCTGTTCATGGGAGTCCGTTTTGAAAAGCTTTTATTTCTGTTTATTTATACTAGTTTTAGCTGTATTTATTTTGAAAATGAGTGCTAAAGTATTATCATCACTCCATTTGTTCAGAGAAAGACGTGTATATACGTAACTGATACTCATTGAGCTCAAAATATAAGATGTTGTTTTATTTTGGATCGTTTCTGGCAGTCTGCACTCCTTTAATTAATTTGTGACATTTACTTTACTGATTAAAGCGTAGTGTTAGGGATATTTATTGCCAGTTGAAGGAACACTACAAGTTTTATACCATATTATTATTACTACTACTACATAAATAATAATATCATATATTTCAAGCCCAGTACATATCAGTTTCGTATATACGCGCTATGTCTAAGGGGATTTGGTCCAATAATGTTCTTTTGATCGTAATGTGATCATAATCTTATATATCGTTATCTTCTCATCCAATTGGTTGGAGAGCCCTAAATTTCAGTCTATGGTGTGTTTCTGACAACTAAGGTTGCCTGTGAAGCCACCTTCAGTATTTTAAAAAGCAGTGAGTAAAAGTGATCGTATTGGGAATCGAACCCATATACCTGCTAAGCCTTTTCTCTCTTTTACCCGAGTACTATCTGCTAAGCTATCCTGTCAGGTCTTTTCTCTTCTCGAGCAAATATCAGTTTCTCGTGAATTTGATCAATAACAATAGTAATAATTATTCGAAATTATTTGAAAAAAAACTTTGAATAAAAATAAAAACATTATAATATCTTATTTCTCGAGTACTGACCACTGAGCCAAATGGCCCAGTGGTTTAGTTGATTATGTTGAAGAAAAAGATATGGTTTCGATGAAACACTTGCAAATCATTATACGCTTTGAAATGGTTTTGTATATGTGCCAGGTCTTGATAAAGCCCATTAATTGTTGTCAATTTTCTCTTGTATATGGCCCAGTGGCCTTAAGTTGGCCATACTTGTCACCATTTTTAGTCCTTCTACTTGTTTTTAGCTGTTCTGGGTTTGTTTTTTTGCCCATCTTGGCTCTTGTTTGCCCATCTTGGCTCTTGTTTGCCCATCTTGGCTTTCTTTGCCCATCTTGGCTTTCTTTGCTCTTCTTGGCTAGGTTTGGCACACTAGGTTTGGCACACTCAACGTTGCTTAGATCTTGCAACGTCTTTTTATTCTACTTGCTTTACTCATTTCTTTTTCCAAATCTTGTTTGCGATACAAACTTACAATCTGCACACCAGGCGCGGTGGACCAGCAATATACAGTGCCACTACATGCTGGCCATGGCTAACCAAGCCGCAACCATATATGATTGTTATCGTCAGCTATGAAATACCATAGTACAATATATATGACGAGCCCCAGATGGACACCTGCGTCAGCCCGCGTCGAGGCGCCGCCACGTGGGGCCCGATTAGGCAAGTAGAACTGGTGAAAAAAAAAATGTTTCTCCGGGGGTTTCTTTTTTCCGTACTAAGAAGGGTTGAAAAGGATAGGGAATTCCTCACACGACAGTTTTCCTGATTTTTAGGGATTTGAGAGAATTGCTCGTGTGATTGTTTGCTAGTGTAGGTTAGGCTGGATCTTAAGTATTGGTTAGACTGGCATTTAGAGAATGAAGTTTGCAGATTCGCTTAAGTTCAACATTGTTCCAGAATGGCGGGACGATTATCTAGACTATGAGGGGCTCAAGGAGGAGATATATTTGATGGAGCAGAAGTTGGTTTCGGACAAGATGGGCCGGGAGGATGCGGAGAGGGTGTTTCGCGGGCTTTTGGACGAGCAGGTGGAGCATGTGGATGGGTTTTATGCGGAAAAGTCGGAGGAGTTGATGGGGAGTTTTGGACAGTTGGCGGAGGAGTTGAAGAGCCGGTTTGGGATTGAGTATGAAGGCAGTTTTTCCGAGGGCTCGGAGGAGGGCTCGGAGCAGGACTTGGAGAAGGACGAGGAAGAGGCGGTGGAGAATTATGCAGTGGAAAGCAAGCAGCAAAAGCAGCAAAAGCAGCAGCTAGAGAGACAGGTGTCGAATCAAACGGTTTTGACACAAAATTCGATGGTCAAGGAATCGTCGTTGATGACGAATATTGACGACCAAATGTTTGAAGCCGAGGGGATGAAAATCCGGTTAAAGAAGCGGATTATCGAGTTGTATATTGATTTGTGTGAGTTAAAGTCGTATATTGAGTTGAACAAGGTGGGTTTCTCGAAGATTGTGAAAAAGTTTGACAAGACGGTCGAGAGCGTCACCAGAGAGCGTTTCATAGCGTATTTGGAGGCCAATGTGGCGGTTTTTGCGCCGCAGACACATTTGTCGCTCAACGACAAGATCAATTATCTCTGCCATGGATATTCGGAGTTGTCCAACCAGACCATTGAGGAGGTCAAGAACGATTTCAAGATATATCTCCGGGAGCAGATCATCATGGAACGGTCGGTGGTGTGGAAGGACTTGCTCACGTTGGAAAAGAACAATTTCAAGATCACCAAGCCGCACGACCACAAGACGAGGTACTGGCACTTGGGCGCAGTGAAAGTGCCCAAGATGGTGGTCGGGAAACCGTTGTTGAAGTTGTATCTTGCGTTGGTGGTGTTCTTTGTGCTTTTGTTTGTCAAGACGTTGAACGACCGTGTGCAGGGCCGGTCGTTGGCGGTTTTGGCGGTGTGTGCGTATCTCTGGGCCACCGAGACCATCCCGTTGTACGTGACGAGCTTGTTGGTGCCGTTTTTGGTGGTCGTTTGCAAGGTTTTGAAGACGGCCGACGGAACAGTGATGACCGGCCAGACAGCGTCCAAATACATTCTCTCGACCATGTTCTCCTCGGTGATCATGTTGTTGTTAGGCGGCTTCACGTTGGCAGCGGCCTTGTCCAAATACAACATTGCCAAGTTCTTGTCGTCGTACATCCTCTACGCCTCCGGAACCAATCCCAAACGCGTCTTGTTGGCCGTCATGGGCATTGCCATGTTTCTTTCCATGTGGATCTCCAACGTGGCCGCCCCCGTGTTGTGCTACTCGCTCATCCAGCCCATTCTCCGCTCCATCCCCACCGAGTCCCCCATAGCCACGGCCTTGGTGCTCGGCATTGCGCTAGCCTCCAACGCCGGCGGCATGGCCTCGCCCATCTCGTCGCCCCAGAACGTCATTGCCATCGAATCCATGGACCCGAGCCCCGGCTGGGGCAAATGGTTTGCCGTCGCCATCCCCGTCTGCTTGTTCGAGTTGCTTTTCATCTGGCTCATGTTGGTGTTCTCCTTCGACTTCCAGGGCAAGAAAATCAAAGCCGTCAAGCCCATCAAAGAGCAGTTCTCCCCTACCCAGTGGTTTGTCTGCGCTGTCAGCATCCTCACCATCATCTTGTGGTGTGTTTTGACCAGAATCCAAAACGTCTTTGGCGAATCCGGAATCATTTCTTGCATTCCAATGGTCCTCTTCTTCGGAACCGGCATCCTCACCATCGCCGATCTAAACGCTTATCCTTGGAACATTATTGTTTTGGCCCAAGGCGGGCTTGCCTTGGGCGCTGCCGTCACGTCCTCGGGCCTTTTGAAAGCCGTCGCCTTGTCCTTAAAAGCCCGCATTGAAACTTGGTCCATCTTCCAAATCTTGTTGGTCTTTGGCTTGCTCATCTTGGTCTTTGCAACCTTTGTTTCTCACACTGTGGCCTCTCTAATCATCATCCCGTTGGTAAAAGAGGTTGGCGACTCCTTGCCAACCCCAAGACCTTTGGTCCTCGTCATGGGAAGCGCCTTGTTGGCTTCTGGCGCCATGGCTTTGCCAACTTCCGGCTTCCCCAACGTCACTGCCGTCGGTTTGGTCGACGAAAAAGGTAATCGTTATGTCCAACATAATACCTTCATCAGTAGAGGCTTGCCTTCTTCTCTCATTTGTTTTTTGACCATCATATCTCTCGGTTACGGTATCATGACCGCCATTGGTTTCTAATGTCTTGTTTTTTGTTTTTCTACGTTTTGGTTGGCCTTTTTTAATAGATTGCCTATTGTGTTATAGTTTTTGTAATTGTTGTGTAATTTGCTCAGCCATGGGCCATACAATAACTATTAGCCATGGGCCATACGGCCCAGTGGTCAGTGCTTTATATGTTCTTCCTCCTTTATTTAAAGAAATTGATCAAATTTACGAGAAACTGATATTTGCTCGAAAAATAAGATTTCATTCAACCAAATTCATTTAAAACTAATATTTATGCTTGAAAAATAAGATGTTATTATTTTTGATCAAATTTTACAAAATTCTTATTTTGCCCGAAAAATAAGATTCCATTCAATCAAATTCATACAAAACTAACATTTAAGTTGAAAAATACGATATTATTATTTTTGATCAAATCCATACAAAAGTCTTATTTATGCTCGAGAAATAAGATATTGTTCAATCAAATTCACAAAAAACTAATATTCTTGCTTGATAAATAAGATATCATTATTACTATTAAACAAATCGACGAGAAACTGATATTTGCCATTTGGCTCAGTGGTCAATGCTCTATATGTTCTTCCTTTTTTATAATAATAACTTATATTTCAAGCCCAGTACATATCAGTTTCGTATGTACGCGCTATGTCTAAGGGGACTTGGTAAAACCCAGTGGGAAAAAACCCAAGTGTCCCAGTCATTGTAAACTTCTCGCTGGCTTTTCTGAACACCCGATGGGTTGGAAAGTAAGCACTAGACTTTCGTCTAGGTCGTATTTCAGACAGTTGCACTTGCCTGTGGAAACCACGTTCAGTATAGTAAAAGCAGCGAGTAAAATTCGTTTCTTCCTTTTTTGAATAAAGAGATTAATTGATCAAAAATGTTTCTATTTTTATTCAAAGTTTTTTTTAAAAATAATTCCGAATAATTATTACTATTGTTATTGATCAAATTCACGAGAAACTGATATTTGCTCGGAAAATAAGACATTATTAAACAAAATTAGCCACTGACCATACGGCCCAGTGGTCAGTGCCCTCCAAACCCAACAGGGGCCTGGGTTCGATTCCCATCAAGACATATTTACTCGCTTCATTTTAAAATGATGACCATGACTTTACAGGCAAAGTACCCTTGTCTAAACACGACATGATTGGGCTTTACCAAGTCTAAAATAGACAAGGAAATTGTGTCTTAAATAGTAATCAAAATGAAACCAATTCTGAACAAAATAATCGAGGCTCAGAATAATAGTGTAAATTCATAAGTATAATCAAGTGGCTATGAATACCAACTAAGAGGTTGGGCCATAATAATCGATTCACCCTTGAGCCTATAAAATATTTTTTCCCTTTTTTTTGGCGAGTACTTACTACTCAAGTATTCTGCCCAACGGCGCCCAATAATTAAACAAATTATCAATTACATGTCTGCCACTGGGCTATTTGGCTCAGTGCTCACTGGTCAGTGCTTTGAAAGAATAGAAAAACAAGACCTAAAAGGAACACGGATGAGAATATTATGATGGACATTATTGGGCTCTACCAAGTCCCCTTAGACATAGTGCGTATATACGAAACTGATATGTACTGGGCTTGAAATATATGATATTATTATTATTAATAGCGAATCAAGTAAAAAACTATCCTAATATTACAAGTTGCACAAGTGTCAGGAAACCACAATCAATATTCACATTATTGAAAAACAACCAATGGTATTTAAACCCAAACCATCTTAATTCTTGACAATTCTTGACAATTCTCATTATTTACATACTCATCCTTACATAGGTCACTTCAATCATACCCCAACTACAATCCCACAATAAACTAAAAGGAGAAATGCATTTGACAAATATATGAATAAAAAACTAACCTTATGGCTTGAACACTACATTTTGCTCGCCCAAGTCATGGATGGTCTGCGACAATGGTCTTCTGTAGACCATTTCCCAAAAGCCTTGCTTAGGGGCGTTTTCGGTTGTTTCAGCAAATGGCTTCGACTTGTCTATGGAGTAATGAGAAGAGTCTTTGCCCAAACCGTTCAACGAATAGCCGCCCCAAGATAAAAGGCCTGCAACAGTACCTGATAAAGCGGCGATTCCTACAGTCTTACTAACAGTCTTAAAGTATGTACCTACTAAAGCGCCACCAAACAAACCACCGTAAAAGTCGTTGAGAGCGTCATTTTTCTCTCTCAAGTTGCTAGAAACACATTTACCAAATTCAAGCGCTGCCCCACCTATTGTGAGCACGGCCACAGCGGTTCCTGAGTTTTTCACAATTCCCCATGGCCCCACCAGTTGCTTGGTGGTGGAGTTTTTCGCAGCAGCGAAAATAGACCCAACCAAAAACGAAACCATTGCAGTATTGGTGGTTTCTGTAATTGTATCAACTGGTTCATACTTATTCTGTGATTTTATATGGAATCTAGGAGTGTGAAGTCCATTGCTTTCGTTTATTTCCGACATTGTGCTTCCTAAAAATGTTGGTACTCCTTGTTGTGCTGACAATATCCCCTAAACTATCAACCTATCCAATCTCCTATTTGCTCTGCTAAAGTAATGCCAGTGCAATCACTGTTTTTTCCAAGTTTACTGGCCTTTTTCTGCACCAATCAAAAAAAGCTCTTTTCAAATATTAGTCAGCGCTTAGGTAACCTGTATGCTGTATGCTGCGGGTGGGCGTGGTTGATGCATATTGCTGCGTGGTGCCATTATGATATCTATATAGGTGTATTCAACCTGTTTACTATAGAATTGTTTGAAGAAGTTGTGTGTGATCAGTATATATGGACAGCGAAGATGAGATCGTGCAGCGCTGCGTGAAAGGGAGTTTTGACGGTAGATTAGCATGAATAATTGTATTCAGAGGACTTGTAATAATAAAATCATATATTTCGAGCCCGGTACATATTAGTTTTGTATATATATGCCATGTCTAAGGGACTCAGTAAAACCAATCTTGTCCTGATGATCATAATAAACCCAAGGGTGGGATCACTGGCCACTGAGCAATACTGCCCAGCGGCCGGTGGTGTATATAAGCCCTTCTATTTAGTATGGTTATTGATTCTTCCCGATCTGGTAATTTCTAATATTTATCATTGGCCATTAATTTCTAATATTTATCACTGGCCATATATTTATGACAGTGAAGACGCCATGATAACCAGGACAGCTGCAGAGAAGCCCAGACGGTTCAGCACGAATCTCCATGTAAAGCGTCCATGTCGTTATCTGGCTCCAGACTTAGCAGAATAAGACAGTTTGAACAAACGCTTTTTATTCCTATTGGTCTCTGCAATAGGTGCTACAAGTTCATACAGTTGGCCAATGGGGCTCTTGTTTTGCTTATATCAGACCCTACAGAAAACGTGTCTTCGGCAGCATTGGCAGTGGCCTCTGGAGCCTACAAGGACCCACCATAAATACCTGGACAGGCACATTTGTGCGAACATATGCTTCTTCTAGGGTCGAGGAGGTACCCAAAACCCAACAGCTTGCCGCGTCTTGTAAATTCGATGAACAATGGCTCGCTCAATGCCTTCACAACTGGGGAGACAACCTGCTATTATTTCCAGATGCAATGTCCCAACAACGACTTTGTCCAGCTAAACGAGGCTCTCCAGATGATGGCAGACATGTACAGGAGCCCGTTGTTTAGCAGACAGTACATATATAAGGAGATTTTGGCAATTGACAATGAGCATGTTCGGAACAAGTCGAATGTCACCAAGATATTGTTCCATGCTTTGCGTTTATTGGCTGATCCCCAGTGCATTTTCAATAGGTTTGCCACGGGGAACTTTGAAACTCTCTATGAAGCTTGTAATTTGCAAAAACATCTCTTTTGTTACCATAGAGAACATTACATACCGGCGAAAACGACCATTGTGTTGAAAAGCCCACAATCTATCAATATTCTACAAAAAATGGCCATTTCCTGCTTCGACACCGCCGAAAATGCGCCGTTGAAGCAACATTTGGCCGAGTTTGCCATTCTGGAACCCCTTGAAGGAAACCCCTATGGAATTTCACATATAAACAAGTGTATTTTTGTTGTAAACAGTAATAATAACTCCACCCTCGCTAGGCTTGTTTTCCCCATCGCTTTAGACTTGGAAAACGTCGAGGAAAGCAAACGAACACTCGTGTTTATTGAGGCATTCTCCAGCATTATAGGTGACGAGGGCTATGGATCTCTATTTTAAACTACAAGACAAGCTGTGGATTGACGGTTTGAGCTGCTTTGTTTCTGATTTGTACTGTGGAACGCACTGTGTAATCATAGAAATCGGGCTCACCACTGTAGGCAAAACCAAGCTTTCGAAAATCATCCATATTGTGTTTCTGGCAATTGGTACTAATTTTGCGCATCCTACCGAACTTCTCGCCCAGTATCTTTCTGGCTTGGCATCCATCGACCTATTGAACTACTTGTACTGTGATCCACCGTCTTCTGCCATGGACGAAGTGTCTGACTATGCGGTGGCTCTTCAGAAACCGTTGGCAGTCTACGGAGAAGGGTGGATATTGGCAGGCAGGCAGTTCTATTCTGATTTAGAAGGGTTTCCTGGGTTTTACAGACAGTCGTGTTCCAAATGGCGGCAAGACATTGCTGCCAAGTTTATAGAATTTGTTAAAAAGTATCTATATTTGAACAATTTCAATCTAATAATTTACGGAGATGAAAAAATTGCAAGCAATTGTGGCCTGAGCATGCTAGATTACCATGGAGATCAAGTGTATTCTGATGGATGGTATGAGGAAAAACATTTTGGATTCAAATATAGATATTACAAAATCAATGTGAATGATTTCAACAAATTGAAAGTCACAATTGATCCATACATACAGCTTTCCAGTAATCCATATATCCCCGAGTTTGCCTTGGATTATAACGAAATGTTTTCCAAATTTCAACCAAAACCACTTGAAATCGCAAAACATCTCCTTAGGATTCGAAAACAACAAAGCAGCCTTGTTGAACACCTTTCCCACACTGGTGGGCAGCGACGTATGGATGAAAAAAAGGGCATGGCAAAATATTCAGGCAAAAGCTTGATATCCGCCGATATTGTCTATGAGTGCTCTGTGACGGCCAAGACGCTTGTTTGCAACGAGATTTTGTGCGAGATTTTGGGTGTGAAACTCGTGCCAAAGCTCTATTGCAGCGAACAAGTGGATTACAGCTGGAATATCACCACTTCTTGCAAAAACGATATACGTGTGGGAATCATCATTGGAGGATACAATTCCAAGTTGGATCTTTTATTGGACACGATTTTGAACGAATTGGGACTGATAAAGGACAATTTTAAACACACTGTAAGTGATATCACGTATAAGAAAGCCAGATTAAAGGTCAAGAAATTGTATAAAGACTTGATAAACCAGAACTCGTTCCAATTAGCAACCTCTGCATTAGTAATGCTTTTAGAAGAACACTCTTTTGGTTTGAAGGCTCGCATTGACGAATTGAATGAAAACACCTATGAAGACATTGAAATGTTTCTACAAAACTCCACACCTATACATCGCAATATCTTTGCCCAGGGAGATGTTACATTATTAAAAGTGCTGCAAATGGCCAGTTTGCTTGATGAATATATAGGAAAGCATAACAGAGCCCCCTTGTATCATATCCCATCCTCTCATGTTATCACGTCTGGGAAAAACTACTGTTTTGAAGGAGCATCTTCAGACTCAACCAACAGTCTTTTATACTACATCCAACTAGGGCTCAAAAAAGATGCGTTTGCCAGAACCATGGCCAAGTTGGTTGGGTTTGTTCTTGATCTTGATGCTGTGAACCAACTCCGCACCAAAAAAACAATTGGGCTACGTAGTGTTGACTGGTCGTCGTATTTATAGATCCACCGTTGGAATACACGTGTCTATTGTAAGTGGTGATTACAGTCCTCAAACATTAGAGGATGAGACCAATCTGTTTCTTATGTTAATGGAGCAGAGATTAAACAAATTGACGTCTCTGGAATTCGATGACAAGGTGAAAAACGCATTTTTAAGAACTTATATAGGCAATGAAGACATCACTGAACAGAACATAAAAAACTATATAAAAGGCGCTCTAGAAACCTCAAGCACATCTTCAGACTTGGAAGATCTCTCGATGCTGTCAATGATGAAAACAGGCGGCCATTTGCAAAACCTCAACACTGATCTTGGAAAACGGCATTTGAATTATTGGAACGAAATTCTCTCAAAAACATACCATTTTGCACCTGTAAGAACTGACTACCACTCGGAGATCCAAAACTACGATATCGATTTGATGGTTGTAAAAAATTTAACAAAAACTGTCTTCATCAACTTTTGGAATGAAACAGTCTCTGTAAATTCGCTTAACAGAGCAAAAATCTCCATTTGGATAACCAAACAAGCTAACATAAACCAACCCGTAACTAACGACATCACCACAGCAATGGTGTCGCAAATCCAACTCATCCTTCGAACGAACAACTTGTTCATTTCTACAAAAACTCTCACTGAAATCGTCGAACGGAACAGCCAGAACCAACCAGTGATCATGAAAGAATTGCTCACTTATTTCATGAAAAATGGGAAAAAACTACGTGTTTCTATATTGGCTCTCAAAAGCATACTAACCTCATTAAGTGGTAATTTGAAATCAAAAGTAGATCGAAAGTCCGATACTGATGTTAGTATAACGATGCCTGCTGTGAAGTTGGAGAAAATCAAAGACTTGAGTCAGTTTTATAGCATAAACTTGCCCTCAAACTGAGTTTTTTGATAGACTTTGTTTTGTAGTTTGAACATCGACTAATAAAAAGCGCTTTATGGTAACCTGACAACAGATGGGTTAATATTTATCAAAATATCAATTATATAGACAACTGTTTTAACGGGGAATGATATTATATAAATTGTTTGAGTTGCATTCTGGGTTTTGTTCAAATACGCCTAGCGTGCTTTCTATTGACGTTATTTCAACTGGTTTGTTGGCCATTGAAAAGGACGAACCATAGGAATAACCATAAGAAAAGACATCAGCCATTTAAATGTTATAACTAAACAGACATGCTCAACTATTGCATACTGCTAATTATCAGTATGTTTACAGTATTTTTCCAGAATATCATAGTAAATTAATATGTTCAAAATATTGTAAATTATACTTAATTAGTCCATAACAGAACATGTATTGGGATGTGTTTCAAATCTGTAGTATTAAATAATAGTAGAATTAACTTTTTTTGCTCATTAGTGTACGAGAACCACACCTTAAAGCAAAAGTTATGACCAAAAGACAGACATAAGAAATACAATATAGTTTCTACGGCAGCATCATGAATATATTGTCTTTTGATTCAGTAAGAGTGACATTTATCTCACTAGGTCTAGCCAAGTCCTTTAGACATAACACATATATACAATAATGACACCTGCTGGCATCAAAATATAAGATATCAATATTATAACTCATGCACGGTATATATATATATATATATATATATATATATATATATCAGCTGATACACACGTCGTGCCACATATTGTTGCAACCGCCCGCCAGAATGGTTCCTTATTTGAAAATTTTTTTTTATTTAGCGATGAGATGAAAAGTTTCTCTTATAAGGCAAATATAACAGATCAGGAATTTTTGAATTGAACGATAACAACTAACTAGCTAAACTAAAAGTAATAGAAGACATGGATATTTTCCGGGTGCTTTCTAGAGGAGCATATGTTAATAAAAACGCTACCAATAAGAAGTTCATAAACACTACTAAAGCAGATGATGAGAGTAGTAATACAAGTAAACTAGACCATGAGGTAGAGAAGGAGTTGGATTTTTTCCATAGAAGGAAACTTGTGGGTGAGGCGAAGAAAGGTAAAAAGGAGAAAGAGGCTCGTAGCAAGGACCAAGAGAAGAATGAGGATAGTAGGGTGGTTTTCCAAGGAATTGATGATGAGATTAATGTAGAAGAAGCACAAGAACTTCGAAAAATGCATAAAGCAAAGATCACTGGGGATGACATTCCACTTCCGGTGAAGAGTTTCAATCATTTAACAAAACGGTACAACTTGACACAGAATGAGAGGTTGATGAACAATTTGATTGATGCTGGGTTCATTAATCCCACTGCTATACAATCAGAAGCAATACCGATGGTGTTGAACAAGCGGGATTTGTTGGCCTGTGCTCCTACGGGGTCTGGTAAGACGTTGGCGTACTTGATTCCTGTTTTGATTCAGCTCATAATGAACGGTGTCAATAAGAAAAAGCCAGACGGAATCAAATGTCTTATAATATCTCCTACGAAGGATTTAGCAGTGCAAATATTCAACGAAGCAGTCAAGTTGACCAAAGGGTTGAACCTCACTGTTAATGCAAAATTGCTTACCAAATCGCTTGCTGGCAAGTTACGGAATGATGTCATAACCGATCTGAAGATTGATTTGCTTATTGCTACGCCGTCCAGATTGAATGATTTGGTTGACAATGAAAAAATCCGGTTTGGGGCTTTGCAGTACTTGGTATTTGATGAGGCGGACAAGTTGTTTGAAGGTGATTTCTTAAAACAAGTGGATAATATTCTCAATGTTGTCAATGACAAGCAGTTGACCAAATTAATGTTCAGTGCCACCATTCCTTCTCATGTGGAGGAAATATGCCAATCCATCATGGCTGTAGACCATATCCGGCTAGTGATTGGCAATAAACAGGCTGCCAATGCTAATATTGAGCAGAAAGTTGTTTTCTGCGGAAACGAAGAAGGAAAATTGTTGGCTATTCGCAATATGATTTTAGATGGTGAATTCAAACCTCCGGTAATAATATTCTTGCAATCGATCATTCGTGCCAAGGCCCTTTTCCATGAACTTTTGTACGAAAACCTCAAAATCGACGTCATCCATTCCGAACGTACAACTACGCAAAGAAATCAAATCATCAACGACTTCAAAACGGGCAAAATCTGGGTTCTTATTTGTACAGACGTTCTTGCTCGTGGTATTGATTTCAAAAGCGTCAATCTTATCATTAATTACGACGTGCCTACCTCCGGAGCTAGTTATATCCATCGTATTGGTAGAACAGGTAGAAATGGCCAAAAAGGTACGGCAGTCACCCTCTATACTAAAGACGATATTGTGCCTTTGAAATCCATCATCAATGTCATCAAACAGTCGTCAGAGTATAAATTGGAAGATTGGATGCTCAACATGACTAAAATAACCAAAAAAGATAAACAAAGTATGAAGAAAAAACCTATTGAACGTAAGAAAATCTCCACTGTCCCAGGTGCTGTTGTCCATAAGAAAAAAATGAAAAAACAAATGATTCAGGACTCGAAAAGAAAAAAACACGCCTCCTAGTTGGTGCGTTCAAAAATATTTAGGACGTATATATGCATTTTGAAATACAATCATTAGTTTTGACAATAATGTAGCATCATACATATATCAACCAAGCCACTGACCGGATGGCTCAGTGGTCAGAGCTCTCAAGACCCAACAGGGGCCTGGGTTCGATTCCTATCCAGACACCTTTGATCGCTTCTTTTTACTATGCTGAATGTCGCTTTACAGGCAAATACAACTCTTTGGAGCATAACATAAACCAGGAAATGCCTACTTTCTACTTTATTGAGTGAGAAGGTTATAATTAACAGAACATGATTGGGCTTTACCAAGTCCCTTTAGACGTAGCGCGTATATAGAAAACAGATGTATAATAATAATATTTCAAGATATTGTACGGAACTGATATGTACTGGGCTCGCAATATAAGATTACCATTATTATACAAGATATCATCATTAGTAATTATGAGTAATAGTAATAATAATATCATATGTTTCAAGCCCAGTACATATCTGTTTCGTATATACGCGCTATGTCTAAGGGGACTTGGTACAACCCGGTGGGGAAAACCCAATCATGTCTTGGGAATCGAACCGGTGTTCCTGTTATGTCTTGTTTTTCTCTTCTCCGAGAGCACGTTCAGTGGCCCATAATTATGAATATATATTAGAAAATAACACCATTGCCTTCATACTGTATACTGAACGCACTTACATTTACAGGTGAATACATTACCTGTAGGCCAGAAGTTCAGCCAATAATCTACGCTATTACTGTTCTTAAGCCATCCCTATACGCACCATATTACAATTGCCAGATTAATACGACCTACCACCATTCATTACCACGAACCATTGAGCCGGATTGGCATTGCCTGTTTTCTAAGTGGCCGCCAGTGCCCCACTTGCCCCACGCCCACGCGCACGTGATCGCTTCTCCACTGCTACCCGGCGTGCATTCTTTATATCGAGGAAGTATTATGTTTAATACTCATCTTTTTCTAGTAGTGTTTACTGGATCACAATTAGTGTTGGGTGATAGCCAATGGCGTTCTGTTATTGCTGCTGTGTATTTGTTGAAGTGTGAAGAGAATCAGGCTGGTTTCGCAAAGCGTCAAGCATTATAAAGGGGGATTTGCATAGTTGACGGTTCATAACATTCAATTAGTTTTTCATATTCATACGGTTTTTTTTTGCTTTTTTTTGATCTCAGGGAAGTTTATATAATTACCAGGGCGACTACATTTCAAGAATAGATCTTATCAGAAACCTGTTCAGAGCACATCTATATATAAATAGTTATATTCATACAGGGGACCACACCCGCACATTGACACATTCTTACACCACACATCCGAACACCAGACATCCGAACACCAGACATCCATTCACCATGAACAAAGGTTCGAGCCCGATAGGGCCGGTGGCAGAGCCGGAATCAATGTATCCTAGAATTGAGATAGCGTCGCCGTACACGAGTGTGAATATCAGTAGCGATGCGGAGAGTATTGGCAGTGGGATGCTCAGCAACCATCCGTCACATCGGCGGGACCGGCCGGTGTTCCATTATCCACATTCGCGTCACGAACTCCAGCATCCGGTGCCGGTTCTTTCGTACTTGAGTCCTACCCAGATAAGTGCTGTTTCCGGGGCCCTTTCCGGGTTTCTTGCGGGGGTGGCGGTGTGCCCGCTTGATGTCGCCAAGACAAGATTGCAGGCTCAGGGAGTAGTATTGCGGAGCTCGGCTCGCAGTCGACTTCCTAATATGAAATACAAAGGTATCTTCAACACACTTCGAGTGATTTACTCTGAGGAAGGCGTCAGAGGGCTCTACAGGGGCTTGGTGCCCATAACCATAGGTTACTTGCCTACGTGGATGATCTATTTCACAGTGTATGAGAAGGCCAAGGTGATATATCCGCAGGCGTTCCGGGATCTCTTCAACATCGATGTGTACCACAATAATCCGTTTTTCAGTTTTGTGAGCTACTCGCTCTCGGCGATGACAGCCGGCGCGGCATCCACAACGCTCACGAATCCAATATGGGTGGTGAAGACGCGGCTCATGTTGCAAACGGGCAACGGCCACACAGTATACGAATCTGTAGATCCAGACCACAAGACAAGCCTCTCGCAGCCTAAACAGTCGCAGAATTATTACAATGGCACTGTAGATGCGTTCCGTAAAATGTATCGTAATGAAGGGCTCCGGGTGTTTTATTCCGGGCTAGTTCCTTCTCTTTTTGGGCTTTTCCATGTTGCTATTCATTTTCCGGTGTATGAAATGTTGAAACGGCTTTTGAAATGCAATATTAATGATTCTACAAACAAAATGCGCATTTTGGAGAATAATGACAAACAAGCGAAACAAGAACGATTCTATTTCTTCTTGAAACTCATCTTGGCCAGTTCTCTCTCTAAAATGGTCGCCTCCACCCTAACATATCCACACGAAGTGCTACGGACAAGACTCCAGATCCGTTCTCTCACATCCTCGGTTAACGGCAAAGGAGCCCCTGCTGCTAACGACACACTTGACAAAAGCAAGGTCATGGGAGTTCAAAGCAACTCTGTAGTGCCTCCAAAGTCCAAGAGCCATCTTCTTCAAACTATCAAAAGTATATATTTTAGAGAAGGTCTCAAGGGATTTTATTCAGGTTATTGCACCAATCTTACTCGTACGGTTCCTTCATCTGCTGTCACGCTTGTCTCTTTCGAGTTTATCAAGATTTATTTTGAGCGTATCAACTGCCTCGACAGCGAAATCGATAAAACTAATAGTAGGATTCTTGACTAGACAAATACACGCAATTTGCATACATGTTATAGACGTTGGTGATTCATCTCTCAGATACACTGTATTAAAAAATAGTGAATGTAATGGTGAAAACGGCAACTTGTAGTGGACATACTGATTTGATTACTTTCAAAATGGTTTCGGAATTATTTTCACTCGTGTCTGTTCAAATGATCTGTGAGTTGGAAAACAGTTAATAGTAATGTCATTTGGTCATATCTTGTTGTTATTTGTATTGGTTTCCAAGGTTTGTATAAGCTCAATGGTATTGATTTACAATACAGATTGTGAGAATAGAAAAACGTTAAATACGCACGCGTATTTCACATATTATCATATTAAATAACTATATAACGAATGGCGGATGGGTAATTCTATAGATTGAAGAAATGATTATATTACTTCATTTGCAAAACCCTACGAAACTGATATGTACTGGGCTTGAAATATATGATAATATTATTGTTATTTCAAAACTTGGAAAGTGCAAACGACACTTCTGCTCAATGAGACAATCAAATGTCTGTATATGGTCTTAACTAGTGGAAACTTTAAAGGAAAGATTTACAATGGATGAAGAAATCAAACTCGCAGAGAACTGATGGGTCTAAAAACGGATGGAAATGATGAATATGGAATTCACCTCAAGATAATAAGGTTTAAAACCATGAATGTAAGTTTTATAGAAACAATATTAACGCTTTTTTATAAGTCCCATTTTTATTATGGCACTTATATACGCAATTGATATATACTGATTATTATCATACTTATTATTGTACATTATTGCATGGTATCATTTCGATCCCACCATATATGGTATTATTTCGATCCCATCATTTATGGTCCATTATCATAAATATCGACGATCTTCGCACATTCTGGTTGTAATTCCGAGATCAATTCCAAGAAAAAACAATGGCAATTTTCGCTAAGGCGATCATTTTCGGACTAAAGTGTTTAAGTACGGCAACGGCAACTTATTTTTTTCCCAACATGCGCAACCTGTTATGGGTGAAATTTTCTTGAATATACCAATACTGTTAAAGCAGATAATCAATATTCCCAAATGGTTGTAGCATGTGTTTGGAAGCAGTGTGTGGATATATTTGGAGTCCTGATTGGGAATGGAGGCAGAAAAGGCAGCATATTGATGGGCGCACGGCCCATACTTTGATGCCGTTGATATACCATGTGGTCTTCACAATGTACTATTTGGGAATGGATGTCCTAGCTTGGCGTTTCGATAGATAAGAATGTAATTAAATAAATATATATATATATTAATATATATAAGATGGGAATTATCTAGATTAATGTAGTATAGGCTTGTGGTTAACTGTAGTAATTATCCTCAATGCGTTTCTTTCCATTAGCACTTGCTTTACTCTCTGGTGTCCAGGGTTCGCCTATCAAGGCCACCCAGACTGAGGCCACTTTCCCTACAAATATAGGATACTTGGGCTCGACAGCAACTGCTGAAGCCCCTTTCTTAGCAGAAACCAACACTGCTGCCGCAGTCACCGGAACCCCTACTTCTCAACATAAGCTTCCGATGCCTATAGAGACATCGGTCCAAAGCTTTGACCATTGTCCTAATGATAGAAGCATCTACGAGCTTTTTGCTACAATATCTCCTTATTATGCCACAGACGACGGCTGGGGAGTCTACAATTATGCTTTGCCAGGCCAATGTACCATTGAACAGCTCCATTTCTTGCAGAGACATGGTTCAAGATATCCAGACTCCAAGTTCAAATTCCCTGCTAAATTGGCTAATGCCACCTACACAGCCAGTGAAAACTTGACCTTCCTCAACGACTGGTCGCTCAAGTTGGGTACCAACATCTTGACCACTTTGGGTAACAACCAGTTGTTCAACAATGGTGTCAAGGCTTTTTTCCGTTATGGCCAACTCTTCGATTTCGACAACTTGGAAGACAAGATCGTGGCCAGATCCACCACCCAACAGAGAATGACCAAAACAGCCGAATACTTCTTGACTGGTTTCTTTGGTCTTGATTGGGACAAGTACGTAGACTTGGAATTGTTGATTGAAGACGACGGTTTCAACAACACTTTGGCTGCCTGGAACGGTTGTCCTAACAATGCCTATTCCTACGGTAAGATTTCCTATCCTCAAATGGCTGACTTCAAGGAAAAATATCTTTCTCAAGCTGTTAATCGCTTCAACAAACAAATCTCTGGTTATCAATTCACTGCTTCTGACCTCTTTGAAATCCAAACCATCTGTGCTTACGAAACAAACATTCTCGGCGTCTCCAAGTTTTGTCCTTTGTTCTCCCAGAAAGAATGGGAATCCTACGAATATTTCCAAACTATCTCTTGGTACGCTGAGAACTCCTACGGTAACCCTATGGGTAAAGCCTTGGGAATCGGTTGGGTTCAAGAATTCTTGGACAGATTGACTAACACCACTTATTCTAGTTCTACTCAAGCTGAACAAAACTCTACACTTGATTCAAGCCCTTACTACTTTCCATTGGATCAATCTCTCTACATGGACTTTGCTCATGACTCTTCTATCCATAACGTCATCACCGCCCTCGGTTTCCAACAATTCAAAGCGAACTGGACTTTTGAAGGTCCTGAAACTGACAAACAATTTTACGACTTGTCCAAAATCACTCCTTTTGCCGCCCAGCTTGCCTTTGAGGTTGTCACTTGTCAATCTGAGGTCCCAGCCTCTCGTAATGCTGCCTCCCTCAATGGCACTGCTCCTACTAAATACATCCACGCAATCTTGAACGACAACACCTTGTCCTTGTCAGAGAACATCCCAGAGTTTTGCGAACACAGAGAGGATGGATGGTGTGAATTTGACAAGTTTGTAGAATACTTGGACACCTTATGGGATGCCGCCGAATACGAATACAGTTGTACCGGCAACTACAATTACACTTTGACCGTCACCGATGGCGTTCCTCACTCTTAATCTTCTCCTTTTTTTTTAACTTTTGACTTTTTCACTTCTATTTTCTTTTATTTATTTCTGTTTAATTATTTTAATACCAATACGTTGCATTGAACGGTTTGTAAGTAACTCAGCCTATAGGTTGAGTTCGAGTTTTTAGTAGTATTACACTTTGAATTATTAAACTGGATTGGCAATTACAACTGAACCACATTTTCCTATTCATTACTTGAATTCTTAATGAACAAGAACATCATTTAGACCCACTTTCCGTTTATTTTACAATTTTTACTTTCTTTCAAGGCTTTCTGCACATTATTAATTTTGCCACTACTTATACAGTTTATTTAGATCCATTTGTATAAACAATACCAGTTTTTTTTTCAATATAAACCACTCTCAATGGTATAAATGACCAAAATATCACACATTACTAAACAGCCAGTACAGGAATCGAACCAGAAAGTTTCACCTCCCCCCAAAGCAGTTTATATTGCATCGCCCATAACCATTTGATTTAGGTTAACTATCAGTATAATATTTTTACCCGGAGATAGGTTGTCTGAAATTTCACGTGACTGTTATTTACGAAACGTGGTGAAATAACCCGATGGGGAAAAATGTAAACAATTTAATTTATATAGTATAAGAGAGTGGAAATGAAAACATGATTTTACTGAAGACGAAAACAAGGGATGTAGATCAGCAAGAGAAAGCTTAGTTGTTAATTACTACTATTAATTTGGTGAAGCGAAAGTTGACTAGATAAAAGGTGGTTTTGAATATAAGAAGTTGCAGTTAAATTTCGGATAATAAGCTTGATAATGTTGAACTATTGGGAACAATATAATTGAAAGCAATATTGAAACTTCGAGACGATATAGAGAGAACATATTGTTATATTAGATAACAGAAAGATGAGCTATCCGCAGTTTGAGGTGCTTGAGCTTATTGGGCGAGGATCTTTTGGGAATGTTCGCAAGGTGCGAAGAATAAGTGATGGGAGACTCTGTGTGAGGAAGGAGATTTCGTATATTCACATGAATCCAAAGGAGAGGTCGCAGCTTATAGACGAGTTCCGTATTTTGGGGAGTCTCAACCATCCGAATATAGTAGAGTACATACATCACGAACACATTCCAGAGGACCATATGGTGTATCTATATATGGAGTATTGTGACGGGGGAGATTTGTCGCAGATTATCAAAACGTTTAAGAAGAACCAGGAATATGTTCCTGAGGACATGATTTGGAGCATATTTACCCAGTTGATCATGGCTCTTTACCGGTGCCATTATGGTGTGGATCCACCTGAATTGAAGAATATCTTTCAAACAGAATATCATGATGCTGAAGCAAAGACAGAGGATGTCCAGCAGTCTAACGACAAGTACAAGTACAGCACAAGTAGTGCCGCAGAGCCTCCGGTGGTGGACAACGAGATGATCATCATACATCGGGATATCAAGCCAGATAATGTGTTTCTTTTGAAAGACAACTTTGTAAAGCTTGGTGACTTTGGACTAGCCAAGCTATTGTTGCTGGAAAGCGATTTTGCAACCACATATGTGGGCACGCCCTACTACATGAGCCCAGAGGTGCTCATGGACAAACCATACACACCATTGAGCGATATCTGGTCTCTAGGCTGTGTGATGTACGAATTGTGTGCTCTTCATCCTCCTTTCCAGGCGAAAACCCATTTACAGCTTCAAAACAGAATCAAGGAAGGCGTTTTCCCGGCCATTCCTAAACATTATTCCCAGAAACTCCGTCTCACCATCAATGCTTGTATTATGGTGGATTGTGACCAAAGACCGTCCTCGTATCTTCTTCTCCAGGAAATCAGCATCAAACTCTTTCGGAAAGAGTTGGAGCTCAATACCAAACAGCAGGCCTTGTGTGCGTTGGAACGTAGTCTAAAACACCGGGAAAATTTGTTGGTCCAAGAGAAAAGTCGAATGGATGATGAGATTTCACAGGAACTCCAGTTCCAAAAGAAGGTCATCGACAACGAAATTGAGGAGATTCGAGTACAATATCAAAATGAATTTCAATATGTAGTAGAACAAGAAGTCAATAACAGAATCAAACTATTACTTCAACAGCCTCATTTCATGCAACAAATCATTGAATTAACCACATCCAAATCCCCTCAAACAATTCCAGACCTTTCCACCCTTGCAATCTCCCCTACGTCTAAACTGAAAAGCTCTCGTGAATTGTACGACCGCCTTTTGGCTAAACATGATAACACCATACTAAAACTGTTAAATTCCAACGACTTTTATTCACCTAAATATAATAAAAAATCCCCTACAAAAATTACTGCCAACCCACCAAACGATGAAAACTACTCCCTGCCAGTAAACCCTAACATATACGGAGCTCCTACTGGAACCCAGAATCTAAACATGAATGGTGCCAATTACCTAAATAAAGCTACCCACACAGCAAACACCCATTTGACAAAGAAGAAAAAATATTATAACGAGTTGTACGAAGAAAATACTCCTAGTCCTTTTGTAAGAACTTTTAACGCTGATTTCTGACGGTTTTGATTGTACTCATTTTTATTCTTATTTTTATTTTTATTTCTATTTTTATTTCTATTTTTATTTATTATTTTTTTTTTTTACTCGGTTGTCTTGTTTCATTACCATTTTGCCCTATTCATTTCTATATGTGTTGCTTATTAAATGTTATATTGTGATTTGATGTATTTGAAATGTTTTTAGAATGGCAATGTTTATTCGTTTACGATATATTACACTTTTAGACTATGAAATTGGTAAAGTGGCCTATTTTTAGTATTAAAATCAAAAATTTGTATCATTGGTGGTGAATATATATATATATGCTTCTAGTCCCACGGTCTGGTCAATTAGATATCTGAAACTTCCTTATTCTATGTTTGCTCTATCTACAGTTGCAAACCTTGTTTCCTTTTCCGATTGTATAGTTACTTTGTCTACGCAAAACTGTAATTACCCTTTTAGGTATCTTACTGTTCTAATCGCTATTTAAGACTCAATTTCCTCTTTTATCCTTTTATATAGTCAGCTATCGTTTTACCTATTTTCCGTTCAATACAAATTCATCTTAATATTACAGAATTTAGTAAATATCAATGATTCGATTGAATAATGTTTATACTTTACTGTTCTCTATGGAAAATAATATGATTGCTAAGAGGGCTTTATGGTAATTTGCCTTTTTAATAATAATATCTTATATTTCAAACCCAGTACATATCTGTTTCGTATATACGCGCTACATCTAAGGGGATTTGGTAAAACCTATTGGGGAAAACCCGATAATATTCTCTTAGTCATAATCTTCTCACCCTAGAGCCTGCTAGGTCCTTTTCTCTTCTCCGAAATCACAAAGTAAAGAGCCCTCCGGGCCAGGGGCTTACAGAATAATAAAGAAGGAAAAATCTATCATTGGTTGAACCACTATATACTTTATAAATGATTAAGAAGAGTGACACAGATTGAGAATGTAGGTACCGAGCTCGTTTCCAAAGAAATTCAAGACGGCTTTATGATCGGTGTATTCGCCAATGGACTGGATCTTCTTGAGCAAGTCGTAGTTGATTTCCTGTGATATTATGGAATTATGTTTATAGGCAGGATGGTCAGCTACAAAGTTTCTTATATAGGAAGCTGCGGTGGGGATTTCGCCAGCTGCACGTTTTGAAATGAGTTTTAAGTAGTGCTGCAATTTGTTGAGATATTTCTGGTTTTTTGTGAAGATTGGTTCACTATGGATATATTTTTCAACCAATGGGACAAGACCAATGAAAGAGGAGTTGCCATTGATGATTTCATCAATGGACAACAATTTCCAGTCTTTATGAGAAACGCCATTGCCGTTTAACAAATCTTTTGAGTGAAAGTTTTGGTTTCTAAACCAGAATTTGTTTCGCAAAAGACTGTTTCTTTTGTGAGCGGTATTCATGTTCTGGTCGATCAACGAGACAGGCAAATAAAAGTTTGGTTTGTATTTGAGAATACTTTTTGAGACCAATGCTATGAAAACGGAGAACGCTGCGTTTTCAAAGTCTGAGATTTGGATTTCCAAAGGTCTGAATTCGACTCTCCAACCAGGTGTTTTGTTTCTATATTGTTTATCGCCTAGATAAGCAGAAGGAGGTTTGAATCTAAGGGTTTGCCAGTTGGTGGACTGGATATTGAGAAAATGGTCGTCTTCATACTGGTCATCCTGGGGTTTAGCTCTTTCGGAGAAAAGAACCAAAGGATCTCTTACATAGAGGTATGCGAAATGTCTAGCCAAGGATTTGTCAAAATGGTCCATTGCTAGCAACTCTTCGTATACGTTTTCATTGATTTCTGTTGGCAAATCATTGTAAGCTTCGCTGAAGAAGTTGTAAGATTTGCTTTGCCTATTGTAATCGCCCAAATACTGGTCGATAGAATCGTATCGAGATTTCCTCAATGGTTTCAACAGACTACGTCTCTGTTCGCTTACGCCACCGATATCGTTATGGCCTTCAAGCGGAGAAACACTACGTTCCACAGGAGTTCTGTCGTCCACAGCGTTGGAAATGACATTCCAACGGACGTCCTGATCAGCTAAAGTGCCTTTGAAAATCGGAGCAGCAGCACTTAAAGCCAACAAGACAGGAGTAAGAGGCAACAAGGAATCGTACAAATAACGGCACTCGTCAATGTTGGCAGCTTGCATGGTGATTTGCAAACAGGAACATCCCATGCCAAAGCCCATGGAATCCATGTAGATATGGCCAGGCAATGCTGCTCCGAGAAACGGTTCCGAGTCCTCGAAGAAAAGCTTACGTTTTGGGATGTTTACGTCAATCTCATCTAGCGGTTGGGTGTGGATGTCGGGGTATATGGGGACATTGATGGCGACCTTCTGGCCTCGTCTAGTTCTGATGTTTTTCGTCAAGGTGGGAAACCTGACGTGACGGTTGATCACTTCGTCTGGCAAAAACAAAGAATGCGACGCTGGTCCGTTGGTGTCGTACTGTTTTGTCGTGAAACCTTCAACTCCCATCGTAGGAAACGAAGTAATTGTAAGAGGAACCACCTGATCTTCCAGCCCAAGTTCCTCCAACATCACCTTACGTCTTTGCTGCATGTTTTGCTCTACATATATATAATCCTCGGCCAGTTCTCCGTTGTATGGCTTCAAGGGTGTGGCTTCTATCATGAATCTGCCATACTCTGGATGGAATAGCACATCCTTTCCTACGCATTGCTTCTCATACTTGTCGCCCTCGTTGAGATCGCTCAATATGTAATCGTGCTCCACATCTAGCGTGGCCTTCTTCTGCTGTTCATCAAAATGCACTAACATATACTCAATCTCGTCTCCCCAGAGAAAAACATCCTTTTCCCGATCAATATTGGTCGCAAACGAATTCCGCAATTGCACTATCCCCCGAGAATGAACATGCCCAACATGTTTCTCCGTCTCCGAAAACGTCAAAGGCGTGCCCAACGATCTGCTTGGTTAATACTTATCCTTCCACATCTTCAAATCTAGTCTCCACTCACAATAATCCCATAGCGTCCACAATCTCTTCTATCTTGCGTTCTGCTCCAAAACCGGACTCCTCGGTCTTATAGCCAGCCCAATACAAACTCTTATCGCCGAGTCTTCGCCTCGATATCAACCAAAAGTTTTTCACCTCTTTTTTTTTTTTTTTTTTTTTTTTTCAAACCCTTTTTTTGCTTTTGGGTTTCTATAGGCTTTTATACCTTTTTTTCTCTTGTCGCTATTTGGTTTTTCCGCTGACAAAACGGAGGCCACTGTGAAATCCAATACAACGCTTGTTTGTTTGCCTTTTAGCGCTTCCTAGCCTATCTGCCCGGATCTACAAGGAATATCCCTCATATCGTAGTCAAATAACAAACATTTGGCTCGTTATCAGTAGCAATATAACCTCCTTCTGGGGTTGGCCTGTTTATGCTCCGATGCATGGTAATGCGTTGCGACGCATTAGCCTGCACGCTACTGCATGGCTCTGCTTAGATTTGTCAGCACCCGTGATTATAGGTATGGTAGTTTAGTTTAGTTGGACTGTTTCCTGACAGGCTGTTTCCTGGCAGGCTAGCAGGATTTTTAGACTGTCAAATATCAAAGGATGCGTTTATCAAATTAATACGTAAGTTCAACAGCATATTTGTCGTAGTGCCGTGTGCAAACCAGGAAATGTTCAATACAAGATCTCGAATGGCTTGAGTATTCAGCTTTAGCAAAGTATTGTGTAAGGGTGCTTGGCTGCCGTCTTATTTTTGGGTGACGTCCTTGCGAAATTGTACGTTTGTATAAAATGGTTGTAATAGTGCCCTGAATTGAAAATGTAGTGTTTTAAAATGCAGTAAATTCTAATTTGAAGATACAGTGTGCCAACAAAAATTGAGTTTTCGTAGCATATTACGAAATACACCCTCAAACAGTAAAGATGTTCTCTCTTTTTAGCAGAAATATGCCTATATGCCTTACAGTTGCCAGGTGGCCAAGTTGGTTGGGCCATGCGCCACACAAAATAGTGCAGAATAGTGCAGAATAGTGCAGAAAAACAAGTGTGGCGTTCCTCACTTGGGGTTTTGGTACTCGATTCGCGCTGTTGACTTTTCGGAGTAATTATCAAACGTTTTATTAACTTAAATCTATGCTACCCAGGTTATTTTGATTTGAATAAACATACCCCATCATTTTAAAATTTTTTGCTATATTATAGTATTATTTATAATAAAAAAAGCTAGATTTTCGAATACATAATCGATATCACGGAAAATTGTCAATTTTGACAATCAGTTTATTCTTTTAAATCATATTCAAGAGACATTACAGCAACCTAAACAAGACAAATATTATTTTTTTATACTCTTTAGAACCTGGAGTTTTAAATAAGTGAGATTTCTTTTCCACATTATATTAAATAATGAAAAAAGTATTGATTTGTAGAAAATAACACATAATCTGTTGAAAATCTTGTTGTTACTCCCCAAGAGACTTCATTTACTTCTTGAAGTTGTTTCATAGGTGTTCACTGCTTTTGTTTTTATTTGGGATTCCACCAGGGCTTGAATCAGCTTTTATCCTAAAGAAACATGCATCTCAAGAGCTAAAACAAAGTATTGCTCATTATAAGTTCTCAGGGGAACTTACAATTAATAATAGTCATTAAATATTGTCCAACTAGCAGATTTAAACCCCCTGTATACATTGAATTTTTTTCGGGGCTGGGTAAAGCGTAATGTGCTTATTAATAAGCTTTATACCTTGGTTCTGCGAAGTTGTGCCTTAACTGCAAATTAGTGATAAACTTTGGCTGTTTTGTTGCCAAAAATTGTAAGGTAGTTTTAAATCAACAAGATGTCAGTTGTATCCAAAGAGCTTTTTTTTTGTCGAAAGCGTGAAATATTTTTAAAGCAAAAGACTATAATTTACAGACTATGTTTATTTATACTACTCGCTTTGATTTGTATCTTATTTATACTGCTCGCTTTGATTTGTATCTTATTTATGATGAGTACTGAATTGATGTAAAAAGTACTAGGCTTGAAGAGCTATTATTTCAAAGATATTTTGGTGCGTAATTGTTGAATTAGATTATATATGATCATTTAAATGATGTTTGTAATAAGAGCATTTTTCAACAAGATTTGGTTGAGTAGATATATTTGGTTTCATTATTCTTTTTTGTCTGTTTCGTATTACTAAATTTTACTGGCACTACTTATCAGTCAATACTTACTATTTTATAATACATAGCCCAATACCTATCAGTTTCGTATATACAAGCTATGTATACAGAGACGTGGGGAAACCCCTGTTGATTATAATCTTTTCATCCAATTGGTTGCAAGTAAGAAATAGACTTTCGTTTACTTTCGTCTAGGCCGTATTACAGACATATATCTGTTCGAGATCGTAAAAAGTGGTCGTCCATTGGCCCTAAACGTCAAGTAGACATTTATGATGAAAAGCTTTTGAGTTTCCATAGCAGACTAGAGTTAGAAATAAATACCAAAGTTATATATTATTACAAAAAAGACATCAACCAGTAAACTATACAGGCCCTACAAGATAATAACAAACCATATATATACCATACTAGACACGATTAGGAGAGACATCTTATACTGGTGATGTTGGGATGTGACCTCATCCTTACCTCGGGTGGGTGGCAAGAATTGCTATGAAACAAGTTTTGCAAAGTTGGAAACGATGAGCCATGATTGAATACTCAAAAAAACCAAGAGAACATGGCGGATTACATAGATGAGGACGATTTACATGATTATGCCAATGAGGACGAAGATGAGATCACGTCTGAAGACGACGAGAAGATCAATCAGTTGATTCCTGAAGTTAAGGCGCAATTGGTTGATTATACAGGTTATAATTATGATGATATCTACAATGAGTTGTGGGAAACATATCTAGATGTCCCTGAAACAGTCAAGAACTTGAAAAGTATGTGTGGGTTAATTTATACGATTTTCGGGGCATGCTACTAACAATTAAGAGCGGTTTAAGAAAAAACCCACTGTCAAACCAGTTGCCAAAGGTATGTTGTTGTGTATTAAGGCTTAAAGATGAGGAGCTGGCCAGAACGTTGCTAACCGCATTCCAGAGTCCAAGCTAGCAATGTTGGCTAAAAGCAGGAACCGGGGAGGACTTTCGGGGTTAATTAATAATGGACAGGACAAGCGCAGCACAGAGCTTACTTCCGTGTCGATTTTGGATAGGTTGAATGTAAAAAATGGCCAGGGAAAACTTGTGCCAAGTAAAAGCGTAGTTGAAGGCTCGAAATTATCGAAATTGGCTGCTCTAAGGTTGGCCAAAAGTAGAATTGAATCTAATAAGCAATTGCCAAAAATGCCCCAACAAGAATTGTCAAAAATGCCCCAACAAGAATTGTCAAATAAAGAATTACCAAATAAAGAATCACCAAAGAAGCAGATTGATCAAAATGCTGAAAAATCTTTATCTAAAAATAAAAAGAAGAATATTGATAAAACTTTTGAAGACGTGCTTCCACAATCGTTTCACAAGCTGGATAGTAGTGATTTTATCTTCTCCAAATTCACAGTTGACAAGAGCTTGTTATGTGCAAACCCCCGGTCCTCGTTTTCGGTCATTACAGTAAACTCATCTTTACAAGGGCCAGTAGTAGAGAGAGTGAAATTGTTTGAAAATTATTTACAAAGTGTATATT